>JAJQWJ010000017.1:4730622-5330622 GCA_023637945.1 Phaethornis superciliosus
TCCCCTAAAGCCCAGCAGTGAGGGTTTGGGCTGGGACCATTGAAATTTAAAGTTTGCTGGAGCAAAAATTAGGGCCCCATTCTGCCACTAACTCCCCTGTTTTCTGCCTGCTGAAGCTTTTCTATTACAGGTAATGGAAAAAGGAGATAAATTGTCTAGCAGGCGATATCTTAAATCACTGAAGTTCTGCTTCATCACTTCTTGGCAACAAGTTTATTGAATGCTGGCAAATGTCCCAAATATCATATTGTGTGTGATTGTGTCTATATCTTACTATAAAAAATGTGATTGCCTTATGCCTACCTGGTTCTCCTCTTTCCATTTTGTGCCTTTGTGAGTGCACATGTGTACATTTATATGTACAAAAGGTACACACGTATCCTGGTGAATTAGAGGAGCTGAGGAGATTTCATGTTCTTTCTTCTTCCGTTCATCATGTTGCTCTTGGTTTGGATTTTTTGTTGGGTTTGGGGTTTGTTTTTTTTTCTTGTATATCAAAATACTTTGAGGTGGCTCTCAGTGTGAGCTGCACTGAGTCAAATGTTATTTTTATGCAGTCCAAGTCATTTCCTCACTTGAAAATTTGACTGAGTACACATGTTGAACAATTTTGGAAAGCTAACCCCTGAAGTTAACCAGGGAAAAGAAAAATATTATGACAGTTGAATGTGGTCTGTGAATGGAGTAAATTAGGCATTGAAATTACAGACACTGGAAATAAACTCAGGTTCAACAATGAATTCTGGATCTAGATGTCTGCCATGTGTGAAGGCCCACAGTGGAAAAGCTGTTGGCAGCACATATTCAGGAGAGATAAGGGTTTTTTTTCCTTATATGATACATGGAACATTTTAAACACATCCTTTAAGAAAAAAAACTTATCTTTTATCTTACTTTATGTCCATGAAAGCAGGGCATCCCTCTGTTGCATCTTTGCTCTATAGTGCTTTGATGGACTGAAAAATTAGAAGTGAAATAAACCTTGTGTGTCTGCTGCAGGCTTGAAACAGATCAATTACTTTGCTTCTGTTTTATGTTCCTCTTGCATCTGTGACAGAGTAACTCAAAAATTCAGGATAAGTTTCTTTCTGTTGGGAGTCTGGTAACTCCCCTGCCAAAGAATTTTGGATGTGGGGATGACAGGAATTGTTTTGGAGTCTTCTGGTTTTTGCAGCTCATCCCATTGCTTCTCCCTCGTCCATACTGCACCCAGCACAGAGTAGCAGCACACAGAGTTTTTGGATTTTTTACTACTGTTACTGTTTGGGTTTTTGCTCTTTCCAAAGTCTGGTTGGTTTGGTTTGGGGATGTTTTGCTTTGCCTTTTTATTAATATTTTTGTTATTTTCCTTTTTGGTGTTGTTTCGCCCTGCAACATCTGTGCAACAGTAACTCTGTTGGTTTCTATTTGGAGGAGTGAAGGGAAAAACAAAAGCTGCAGCTGTCTTTTTTGGGTTTATTTTTTGACTAAGGTTTGTCTGGGAGTGAAGAGTGGAAACAGGAGTTCTGATCCAACTCCTCACTCCTGCTGTGATCTGATGTGATCCAACTCTTCACTCCTCACTCCTGCTGCTCACTCCTCCAGTCGCCTGCATGGCTCTGCATTACTAATTCAGTCTTTTGTCTTCCTGTCCCCAGGAAAATAAAAAATACCAGACTTGAGATGTAGAAAAAGGCATCAGGCTTTGGACAGGTAGCCAAAGGTTACTGCACCCAGGTCCCACTCCCAATTTAAGATCTGTGTTGCTCTAACCCTGTTTCCTCCCTCAGCTCCATCAGACAGGCATTTGGAATGGTGACCTGAACACCCTTCACAGGCTGTAAATCTTTGATACATAACTGTAGGACAAGTTGTAGGACACTTTGTTCTCAAAATGTTATCTAATCTGGCAATTTAATGATGCTAATACAAAGGAGCACTCACAGAAGTGCTGCTCCTCTTGGCTCTGTGAAACACTTGTGAAATTCATTTTGCAGTGTGCAGAGTTCCTTATCATTTTCCTCCAGAAGGCTTGGTGGCTAGGCACTGCTCCATAACACAAAAAGAGCTGGTGAATCTGGAGGTGAAACCAGATAGGAATAATCTGGAAATGATAATATAGGAGTTGGAATATAGCTGGATAGATGGCTTGGACTAATACTGATTTAAAACCAGTGGCTGGGAGTGAGTAACTTTTTCCCTTTGACTGAGACTGTGAGTGAAATTTGTTAAACAGGATTTGATCTGTTTTTATGTTGACCTGACAGACGTGGGCAGTGTGATTAAGAATCTTGTTTACAACTGAGTATAAGACTTCTGTGCAAGGTGGAGGGACTAGACAGGATAGCAGAAGCCTCCATGTTAGTGCATGTCTTTAAAAATGTATAAGCTGGTTGTGGTAGCTGAATTCCCATGTTATTCCCACTTTTCACTAAAAGAAAGAGCCACTTTAGCTCATATTTTACTGTCTACTAACTACCCACCTTCTATTTCTTTCCCACAAAAACACAGGCAGGCTTTCTTCCTCCTCCAGAATGAGAGCCCACACTCTCTCTGTATGGAGACAAAACTTCCCCTTCCTACACTGAAGATACCATTTATTTAAATGGCAAAATGTTACACCAGAAAACAAACAAAAAAATATACTTTATAGCTTCATGGATTAAAGTGATTCCTTTTCTTTTGTATTCTTCTATATAATGAACTGAAGTACAGCTTCTCATCCTGTGGTTCAGGGGCTTGCATTGTTTTTTGGGGTCTGTGAGAGAGGAGGAAGAGGTTTGGGTTTTTTTTAAGAATCAGTGGCATCAAGAGGAATGGGGAGGGAGAGACTCTCACTTTTTCCTTAAACCAAATGTGTACAGTCCTTGATGTCTTTAAATACCTCAGGCTCTAGAGGGCATTGAAAAACATGAAATCACCTGCCAAAAGTGTTATTATGATTGGGCTTTCAAAAAAATTGGTATCACAGTGTGACTGTTGTACATAAAGCAACAGAGATGAAGGGTTATTTTATCTTGCTGACAAAAAACTATATAGAAGGTGACAAGAAGGCTGTGAGAGGGAGGTGTAAAATCATTTCCTTAATATAACTGGGCTTAGCTCCTGTTTCTCCCGTAGCTGAAATCCAAAACTCATTCTCATGGCTGTTTGGCACATCTGATTTCTCTATTTTCCATAAGATTACCTTGGAGCTGTAATATTTTATAAATGATGCTTTGGCAGGGACTCAGCCCACAGAAGTCCTAACTGCTTCTCTTCTCTGGCTCCCATGTAAGTGGAAAGGCAGAAAAATGGCTGTAGGTAAGGAGAAGGCTGCCAAGGGGGACTCTGATGGACAGTCCCTTCTCCCACAAAACCTGTAAATCAGGTCAGGTCTTGGCATGGAAAGATAATCACATGTCTGGTTTTGTAATTCTCTGGTGCTGTGTTCATCAAAGCCTGGCATTTTGTTTCTTTTTTTTTTTTTTTTTTAACTTGGGCAAAGCATAGGAAGCTTGCATGACAGCTTGTTCAGTTTATGTCTTGGAAATTAAAAATTCCATATGTATTTTATTGAAAATCAATCCGAGAGTCACTAAATTCTTTTTCTTAAGTTTAAAGCATAAACAGCGTCAAGTTTAGAACAATATTAAATGTTAAAATATTAACTCATCACTACAAATTGTACATAGGGATATTAATATTGATTTCATAACTAAAAGGGTTGAGTGGATTTATATCCCATTTTTATGAAACCCATAGATGCCTGGGAATATGAAGATGAAGAGTGAAAGCAGAACATTCTAAATGTAACAGTAATCACAAAAATTACAAACCTATGAGGCAGTAAATTACATTATTATTTACTGAAATGTTTTTTATCATTTTAGTTAATATCAACATGGGGCTAAAAGAAATAGAGGCCAACTTTTTTTAGCAGTACAATTTAGACACACGTAATACAAAAAGTTTCCTTCCTGCTCTAGTCTAAACAGTTTGTAATTCTTGCTTTTTCCAAATGCAGTCCTGGCTACAAAACTTCTTTCATGTGAACTGCTTGACAGAAAGAAGTCCAAACTTAATCTCTGTGTTTTGTTTTGTTTGATTTTGGTTTTCTTTTCTAATTTAATGTGCAAAGTAACATACTGCAAATGTTAGCTTCAACATTATAAGAAAGAATGCACTACTCTTCAGTTTCCAAGGAAATCTTATGGAAATCTATTACGTAAGATTTTGTACCAGGTATGGTTGCCATCTGAAGATTTAATCCAACTCAAACAAGAGGAATTCACACAGAGGAAATCTGTCTGGGTGGTCATAGCTGTTTGGGATGGTCTTGTTATTTACATACTTATCTTCATTACAACATTTTAATAATTTCTGTTCTGGCTGGAGCATGGAATCTGTGGATCTTAGTAAAAGTTGCAACTATTCCTCAGTGTGTCCAGTTTCTGCACCAGAAACTAGGAGTGTGATGAACACATGGAAGATCTTAGGAAATTCAGCAACAGGCTGAAGCCTTCTTTAGACACACTCCCAGAAATCATGCCACAGAAGGAGGGAGTTTTCCCTCATGCTGTGAAGAAAATGCTCAGCCCCTTGTAGAACTGTACCATAACATGCAGAAGTCATTCCCCTTGCTCCAGATGGTCCTGGCTGTATGTGTCATCTTCAGGTACAGCAACATAAATTAATTTTTCTGTCCTTTGTTCTAACAACTCCTTGGGCAGACAAAATAACCCAGCAGGAAATAAGACACCATGGGGAAAATTTGTCTGCCTCTTACAGTCCTCCATCTGGAAAATAAATCGGGTAGAAAGCAAAACAGTAAATCAGGAACAGTGGGGACTTTTAAAATGAAGTTAATGTTAATTTAGTTAGGAGAGACTACAGAAATGATCTTTCCTTCTCCATTAATTTTTTCTGCGGTCTATTAAATTACTTTTTTTTCAATTCCCATCCCTCCACTCTTCATCTGGAAAACAGAAAATCAAAATAAACAGGAAAAAATATTACCACAGAGCTGGGAGATCTTACCATAGGCATAACGTAACCCTTTTTCCAATTACACAAACCCCTTGTGGATGTGTGCTGATACAGCTTTGTGTGTGTGCCTTAGGTTTAGAAGCAGATCATTTTTTTCAGTACTCCTGCCATTTGTTTTAGCATTCCAAATCTGTCTGATGCCTGCAGATGAGCTGGAAATATAATTTGTTCCTGTACACCAGGGTTTTGTTTCTCCTGCTGGAGCAGACAAGTAAATCCTATTAAAGTTGATAGAGATTTATTGTTGTCTTGTTGGAGACAAATTTGAGTTGCTACTCGATACGGATCTTAAAAAAGGGCTGGAGAGTGCACTTCACACTCATGGAGGACTACAGGGATTATTTTAGTTTTGTTATGTACAAAAGGCAAACTTCATCATGGTTCTCTGATTTCTTGCTTGCTTGCTTGGAAGGGGCCTCAAGGTTCATCTGGTCCAACCTTTCTAGGTAGGAACACAGATTAGATTAGATTAGATTAGATTAGATTAGATTAGATGACCCAGCACTTTGTCAAGGTGACTCTTAAAAGTGTCCAGTGTCAGGGAATCCACCACTTTCCTGGGGAGATTATTCCAATATCCAACTGTTCTCATAGTGAATTTCAAGTGTTCTGTTTTCTCAAGAGGGACTGGGAAAGTCACTGGATGATTTGCAACACAGATTTACTTAATCTCAATTATTATTTCCAATTAGAAACAATGCTGTCCTGGGTTAAAAATAATGTAAGGTTTTTAACAAAGGCTCATAACATTCATATAACTGATGCTGTGGAAATAAATAGGCAGGAGATAATTTTATCTTGTAGATGCTTCTTATGGCCATATCACTCAACTCACTCATCTTTCTGGTCCAAGTTTTGCTCAGTCTGGAACAATAAGATGAAAACTGTTTTCCCTCTCCTCAAATTGATAATAACCGTAATAAATTTGCTCTTGTAATGCCTCCTAAGTCCCTGGTCTCATTTCAGGCTTTTGCTGGCTCTCTCCCCTGGGGAACACCAGGGTGCCCACAGCCATGAGCTTGGGATCTCAAACCTAGAAATTTTCACTGGTTAAGATGGTTTGAAGTGTCCCATAGAGCATCATGCTAAATTCACACCATTTTAAATAAATAAATGAAGTTTAGCAGTGGTGGCTTAATTAGAACTTGGGGCATTGTGTTCACTGCAATGTTTTCATGCCACTGTGCAAGTTCTCCTCTTCAGCAGCAGTTCCTGCATGTGTCCTGTGACAACAGGATAGCCTCAGGACAAAATTAGAGGTGGGATGTATCTTGGAAAATCAGCAAATTTACAAAAATTTTCATTATGAGTTATGAAAGGAGGTGGAGAAAGAAAAATTTGGAGGTAATGAAAACCAACAAACTTTCCAAGTTCATGTGAGATTTCAGGACATTTACATGGCTATAAATGTGTTACCAATATTTCATGATTGCAGGGGAAAGGAGGGCCAGTTTGAAACACTTCAAACCATCAATTTAACATCTGTGTCTTATAAAAAGCATGGAAATAATACTTAGAGCGAATCAAAAGGGTACATATGTTGTGGTAATAGTGTAGCAGAAAACAAATGTTCCTTAGGAAAGAAAAGTTTGGTACTGCTTTCTCCTACTTGGTACATACACTGTGACATAAAAGTGTTGTAATTAATATTACATTTCAAAACTAGTCCAACAGGGCCTCAGCTTGAAAGATTTTCTGTAGTGTGAACAGATTAGGGACAGAGTGACACAGAACCAAACCACAGCTGTCTCTTGTGCTGGCCTAGGTGGTGACATCCCCATTCACTTGGAAATTCACCCTTTAGTCATTAATGGCAAAATTTCTGTGAGTATTAGCTCAGGTTAGGAAGCACAATGTAATGAGAATATCTGGTGATCTTTCTGTACTCTCAAGTTTAAAAGTTTCAAAGTTCTACACACACGCTCTACTAGCTTGCTTTTAAATAAAAGACTCACCACAGGCACAGAAATTTTCTTCTAGCTAGTTTAGCATTGTAAGGATTGTGATCTGTGCTATTTTAACTAATTACATGAAGAAAATGGGAAACATGTCTGCTTTATCATCCCACGGCCTCTGCTATAAATCAAGAAAAAGCAAGTTGCTGTGAATATTCTCATGCTACCAGCTTTATCCAAATCCTTCTCCAAAACACCTCAGCAGAATTACAAATATCATATGGTTTAGAAAAAAATGCAGGTCTGTGAAGAGCCTCTGAATAAATCCTCCATACTTCTCCAAGTCTGACTGTGGAGTGTTTTGTACCTTTGGCAAGGGTCACACAGTGTTGCAGGAAAAGCTGAACCATCAATATTCACCATTCTAACAGGAGAAGGGGTGGCTGAAGGACTGTCAGGAGCTGTCAGTAGCACTGACCCTGCTGAAAGAAGCTGGTGAGGTGGTTCCATTTCCCAGTCCACCTTTTTTCTTTCATATTCATGTCAATGATATGTGGCTTTCTGGTTTTTACCTCCCTTCTGTGGGGCCTCAGCTGAAGAGCACCTTTATCTCCCTGAGTTATTGCAAAACACAATTTTAACAAATCACTTTCCTTGCCATAGCAGACTTGGATGATGGAGTCTCCATGGCACAATACTCTAAAAATCTGTGTAGTACTCCTAAAGCTTGCTTGCAACCAGTCCAGATTTTGATTCTATGTATTGTGCCTTGGATCTAGAGCAAGGAAAGAGTGTCGGGGCTTGAGGAACATTTGGTCCTAATTAGTAATTAGTTCTAGCTGTATTTAAATGCTTGCTTGATATATCTCACCAGTTGGTTTTATGCTGGCAGTTGCATGAGTTATCTAAATTGTGGGAAAAGTGTATTCTTATTGAAAACTGTCTCATTTTATTGTAAACTGACTAAAACCCAGAATACACTGGCTACGAGATGAACTTGTTCCAAAAGGAAAGATGTTTCCAGTTGACTTTTTACGGGGATTAGTTTTTAATTTCCAAGGTTATTTCTCTGTAATTTCCAAAACTTGTTTTGTCCTTCTCCTGTTGTTGTTTGCTGCCTGTCTCTTACAGCCTGCTGGCTCTAGTAGCTCACAAGGTTGACTTGAGCTTGTGTTTCTTTCTTGATCACTACCAGACTCCCTCTCTTTTGGAGCTGCCTTCTGTTCACACTAAAATCTGTTTGTCTCAGATATTTCCTCACACCTGGAAGTTGTTCTAAATTGACTATGAGAAAACATGGTCTCTAAAATCCTCCTGAAACAGTCTCTGCTCCAGTGTGCTTCTCTCCTTCCTTGCTAACTCCAAGGACTTCAGAAGCGTGTCCGGTCCTCTATGACATTTCTACTAAAATATTAGTGGAAGAAGTGTTTTCTTGATTGATACTCCACACTGCTAGAGAGACTAAAAGGATGCCATCAGCTATTTTTTACAAAAAAACTATATCTATGTTTCAGGACTGTCCTATGTCTCTGTTGCTGACTGCTACTGTTTTGCCAAAAGGATGGAAAGATGCTGTTTCCTCCTCAGGGCTGAAATGTCTCATAGGAACTTGCAAGGCAGCCAACTCTGTTGTGACAGTTTTTAAAAAAGGAGAAAAAAACGAGCCATGATGTGTTGTGATCATTGATAGCCTCTGAATTTTCTGATTATTGCCTTATGTTCTCCCATATCTATTCTTCATTTACCTGTTGCCTTCTTCCTGCACAGTGAGATATGAGATGGGACACATAATTGATTATTACATGTGCTCTGTAATTCTCTGGCAAGAGTAGAAATTCCTTGATCTATCTAGAAATTCCTTGTTCTATCTAGTCAGTTTTGTTTCTATTTTTTTGGAATAATCTTGTTTTCTACTGATCCATCTAAGACATTCTATTAAGCTTCTCATACTCTGGGACATACAGATCCTCTCCTCAGCAGGGCTGCTCAGACACCAGTTTAGAGCTGCCAAGAAACATCTGGAGGGGGCAAGTGGAAGCATGTGATTTTTTTTTTTTTTTTTCTCATGTTTATCTTGGCATTTTAGGGCAGTCTGATCTTTTCCAGACTTGGATATTCGTTTACACCAAAGAGAGGAAATAAGTCATAGAGAATGAGTGCAGAAATAAATATTTTTGGCTAACTGTAAATTTAGCTTAGCTGGGAGACTTGTATGGGTTGAACAGAAGACCATTAAAAGAAGGGGAAATTTCTACACATCATACTATTTCCTATTTACCAAGTCTTTGAAAGTGAAACATCACTAGAATAAAACAGATAAGCAGTTAATTTCTAAATTCTTGTTGTTTCAGTCTGTTACTACCATCTTATTAGAAAAACAAGTCTGCAAAAAATATTTGGAATAAATTAGACCTGCAAATACTTTATCTCCCTCCAACCCTGACCAAACTGATTTCTGTTTCTCATTCACGATCAGTCAGCATGAATGAGCTGTAGGAATGTGTTCAGAAGGCATATACAGCCTTGTGTATTCCATGAAAAAAAAAAATATTCTGTCGTCATGTCATCAGGGAAGTGGCTTTGACCAAGTGCTGTGGAGGGGACATAAATCCCCTTTTTGTATAGTGGGGCAGCCTGAGTGCTGCCAGATTTGCTATCCAGAGCTTTGAGATAAAATGGGATGGTTGCTGGAGGAGGTTTTGAGTTAAAATCATATTTAACCCCTGAGCAGTCTGGTGTCTGGGGCTACCGTGGGACTTGGCATGGTTTAGGACTGGGGACATGACTAATGGTAACTTCTGTTCTCTTAGTTGAATATTTGTGAATTATTATATTTTTACTTTACCCTTTGATTCTAGTTTTATCAATAAATAAAGTAAGAGGTATTTGTTCAAGCAAACTGATAGCTGTAAAATAACTCTCTGAGGAAGGACCATGTAAAAAAACAGTAATCTAAGTCCTCCTGCTTAGTATTACTATTTCTCTTTTGAATTGCTTCATATTGTAACAGATTGACTCCTGCAGATTTTTAGTTCACAAGCTAGCTTGAAAGTCATAATTAGTTCAAATTATTAAAATACTCTCAAGCAATACCTCACAGTTTTGTATGGTTGAAAGACTTGCAATTTCAACCATCAAAAAATATTTAATTTACAATAATTTAAAAGCAGCTTCAGGTTACTGATAACTACATCCATATGTTTTTACATGCTAGGATGGTGAATATATGGGGTAGCAATAACATCTCAGTTGCTGGATACATCAATCCCCAAAAGTCCACTTTGAGATTTCTTTAATGAACTATATTTTTGACTGTTTGTCATTTTATGATCCAAATTATTAATATTTTAAACACGAGTAAACCCTAGGATTTTATTTTAAAACTAAATATTTTAAACTGCTTTAAAATATTTAAATGTTCAGAAAATAAAAAAATATTCAGGTTTAAGTTGCCATCTCCACAGTCAAGTGGGTAGTGAAACGAAACCAGCTCCAGTTTCCAGGTCAAAAAAAAAACCAACCAGAGTATCACAGCACTTGTTAAAATTGTGTTGGTGCCAACACTGGTTTGTTTCCAACTTTGAAATGCCTACTTTAATCAATTGCTAAATGTCTGAGAAGAATGGAGACAAGGGGATAATTCTTTTCCCTATTCCACTGGTTCCTCAATAAAACTGGGAGGTAGCTCTATGTCTGTGTCCTCTCCTAGGGATGTTCCAGCCAGCTGCCCCTTGTCTAAGGACTCTGGTGTGCCTGGGGACCAGTGGCATGCAGCAACAGCTTTTGGTTTGCCAGGGGTCCCTAGGGCTGGTGTGAAAAGCAGTGAGGCATATTTACCTCTAGGTACACAATGGATTATGTTTCATGTTTATAATACCAATTTCTTCAAGGCTTATATTTAATACAGAGATGCCTTCTGCTCTGAAAAGAGATGATACAAGATCACTACCATAAAATCTCTTCCATACAAGAGAAATGAAATGCTTTTAGCATATTAGGCTGAAGGTCAATCACAAATGGCATAATAAATAAAAACACAGAACAATAAGCTTAGTGAAAATAAAAGCTTTCTGTATGTCCCAAATCACTTTCATTACATTGTCTTTATTGTTGCAGAAAGATATCTATTCATTTTTTTATAACTTTCATGACATGCCAATAAACTTCCCCAGCCTGTAGCACTAGATATTGTAATGCATGAATCAAAATTGCCTCAAAGATAATTCCTAATGAATTCAGTATAGCAGCAAATTCTGTATTTTTCCTCTGCTAGGTGTAGGAGACAGGACAAGGAAACCTTGTATAGTTTTAATGTTCAGGTGAAGGTTTCTGTTGGGTTAATTCATTTAAAATAGGCAGAAAACCGTGATCTTGTATTTAATATCTCTGAGGGTATTTAAAAGACATGTAGATGTGGTGCTTAGGGACATGGCTTAGTGGTGGACTTGGCAGTGTTAAGTTAGCAGTTGGACTCAATGATCTTTAAGGTCTTTTCCCAACTTTAATGATTCTACGATCTTCAGTCATTTTCTTGTTGGCTTCTGCAAAGTTCCTGGAGGGTCTTTTAATAAAAGGAACTGCAATATCTCTATCAAGCTTTAAAAGCATCTATTGATTTTTTTGATATCCCAAAACCACTGATTTTATAACTTTTGAACCTTTCTAGAAGGATCACCTAGCCCAGACACTGGCACTACTGATATTCACATCTGCCCCACCACGGGACACTGGACTCAGAGGCTTGTTCAGCTAACTTGGGTTTCTCCATGTGGTAATGATTTGTTGTACTGATTTTTCTCATTCTTCCAAAGAGTTCCAGAATCTTTTTTTCTCCTGAAGAAAGTCAAACTTAGCAACTGATATTCATTTCCTTGCCACTTTTCCACTAATTGCTCAGAGCCCCAATGGGCGCCCACTCGCTGTTCCAGGCCAAGTCTGGTTGAATGCTGCTGGGAGTTTATATAAACTCTGAGGGACACAGAGGAATATTTGGCATATGTAATTATACTTTTAAAAACACAATAAACCTAAATGGAAATCATCAATCTTTTTCCTTCAGAAGGAGGTAACATCCACTGAAAATCAAAATATAAACTTGCCAGAGTTTCCAGTTTTGAAAAAAATTACAGGTTTCTGTCAAAACCCTTCCAATTGAATAACACTTTAATTTTTCAACATATTCAGCCTCAGAGAAACTTCAAATTACTGAATCTTGAAAGGCCCCCCCCTAAGTAAGTGACTCCTACCCATAGTATTATCTGTGGTTAAGTTAGCCAAGTCAATGTTTACCAGATGTTCATTGCAACGACACTTGCCAAAATATGTCCTGTAATTGAGACTTTTTCCTCAGCTTACAGCTTTTCCTGCTGTTCTCAGATGGCTTCCAACAGTCAAAAGGAGGATGCTACAGAAAAGCCAGGAGGGCCATTATTTACATAGCAGGCTGATAAGTTAGAAAGAAGATACCAGGGAAGGTTTCTGAACAGGAATGGAGATGTAACAAATACGTTTTAGGAGGAATACATTTCAGGAGGAAAAAAAAAAAAAGCTAATTAAAATTTTTATTTACTTCTGGTTTACTTGTGATCAATTTTTATTTGATTGCTCTCCTGCAGCTGAAAGAGTTAAGAGTCTTGAAACGTTTGGAAAGTGATACGGGCTCATCATAGGAAAAATATTTTTTTATTTCCTCTGTGATCTGGATAGAGATCTGATATATTTTTCTGTGGCTTATTCATCTTTTCTACAATGTTTTCCTCTCCCTTTTAAGATGAAAGTGAAAAAATGAGCACACAGTAATACACATACAATAACAGGTAAAGGCAGGGCCCGGGAAACTTACTTTTTGGGCAGAATCTGAATGAAAGTGGCTTGATTAAACAAGGAGACTTCCAAGCACAGTAGACGTAAGAGGGAGATGAAGAAAAACTCTGGGGAAAACTGGGCAAGCTGTAGCTTGAGCAAGCTTTACCTTTTGTTAAAAAATCACCCGAGCATCTCTATAGTAATATGATGGTCGTATAGGTCTAAATATAAAAACATTTGTGCCAAGAAATTTCTTTATACTTGTTTTAGAAGGGCATCTGTTGCTCAGTGCTGTCGAGAGTACGTTGTGTTTTGTTTTCCATGTTTTTGTAAGGAAAGGAGAAAAAAAATCAGTGTTAAAACTGGAAGGAAAATAGAATTTCCTCAACTTTCTGCACAACATGGGATCAGAAATCACTCAAGCCGTGATTAGCTGAAAAGGAATAAATTAAGCTGAAATTGCTCCACATAGACCTATAAATAAAATAAATGGCCATCATCCCAGATGAAATACTCAGATAAGTATTTTGAAAAGTGCATCTCCTTGGCATTTGCTGCTGTGCTGCAGCTCCAAAGGAGGTTCATTAGCTTGGAAATAACTTTCAGTATTTCTTGAGGTTTTTATTCTCATGATCGTAGATTAATCACGTTCAAAATGCAGAATTTCTCTTCCCTGAAACACATTAGTGTTGTGCCTAGGCAGGAAGAAAAGTTGACCCATCGTGGGTTTTTTTGCAAAGTCTGAAAATTCTCATTTTCCAAAAGCCTGACTGAGCTTCACAGTGTTTTCTGAGAGCTGGAGTTTAGCTGTGCTTTTCATGCCCATCTCTACACTGTTGATGAAGATCTGAGCAAACTACATTGATCTTGTAATCCTTCATGAAGGATTGCTCTCAGGAAAATGAGTTGGCAAGAGAATTCCTGCAGAAGTTGCTATTTGAGTAAAAGCAAGTAAAAAAAGAAAAAAAGGAAAACAACAATTTCTCTCAGCCATCCCTACAGAGCACTATAAATAACACACCTGCCAATGTGCTGCAGACTGTGAGATAAATTCACAGGTGTGTTTTTTGGTTAAGTAAATAAGTGATGCTGTTGTTTTCAGTTACTTGTGTATGACTTTTTCCTCTGGAAATCCAATAATACTTGTAGTGACTGTCTGCATTACTTGTTCCAAAGTAAAAGCAAAAGCCTACAAGATTTTTCCTCATCCCTAAACGTTTTACAGCCTGATGAGAAGCAGCATCCACCTGCAGGGGGTGAAAACTCTCAGGGTGCATCAACTGGGGGTGCTGCAAAGTGGCTGAGCTGAGATAACCTGTGCTCCCCTGGAACAGTCTTTTGAGATAAGCCCACAAGCAATAGGATTAAAATGAGTTCAGTACCTGCTTTCAGTGATTACCAGTCAGCTGTTTACAAAGTTAATAGAAGGTACAGTCTTACAGAATTAGAATGAAAGTACTCAGGTGAACCTATTATTTTTATTATTATTATTATTAGTGGTGGTGGTGGTTTTATTATGGGCACTGAAATAAGAACTGGTATTTTACTTGTCAAATATATTTACTGTAGGAATCCTAGTAATTTGCAAGAGCAAATAATGTGCCTAACTATCTGGTCAGATATTCTGAAATAATCTTCATCTGATATAACCATTTTTGTATTTGAAGTAGCCACTTTGGATTGAAAAGACAGTGTGACAACCACCTGATCAATGGGCTTCAGTGAGAAACAGTTTATGATTCTGACCACGTATCCCTGCTTTCTTTGGCACCCTGTCTGTCTATGTGGATATATAGAGATAGTAGAATATTATTTCATCTTTAAGAAGCTGGGGCTCTCAAGCAACCTCAAATTTTATTCCAGAGATGCATTTTTCCTCTCTGCATAATTAGCATCTTGTTTAAAAGGCTCTCAGAGCTTGGTTTCAGTGTTTCAGAGCTCTTAGATAAGGTTTCAGTGTAAACCAAAACGTGATTTCCCCACCAGTGAAAGAACATGTACTACTTGTAAATCAAATAAGGGGAATTAAAAAAGGAACTTTGTATAAATCAAAGTTCTCATAGACAGTTTTATCATATTCACTTCCAGAAATCAAAGACAATTGCTAAAAAAAATTAAGATAAAGAGAGGGAATAAAATCCTGCTTTTCAAAGACATCAAAACCCAGCAGGGGGTGACTGACAACTGTAATTTAGTTTTTCTGTCTTTCTTTTGGATGCTTTAGACTTTTCCTGTGGTGTAAACAAAAAGGAAAATATTTCTGAAATATTTTCTATTTGTCTGGACATCTAATTTAATAAAAAGCAGCACAAAGCATAAGCAAGGATAGTTAAATTCTTCAAAGACCATAAACACAAGCAGTGATTATTACAGCAATAAGTAATATGAATTTTGTTAATAAGCATGGTATAGCTACTGGGCTCAGGACTGATTTTGGAACAAAAACATCCAAGCATACTGACACTGTGAAAATATGATCCCTCACATTTCAAATGACACAAAACTATTGCCCCTTCACCATGCTAATCTGCTATTCAATAGTGGTTTATTTCAGTCAAAAATTGTGACATACAATAAATTCTAGCCCATTTAAATGTAATCACCACTCTTGAATTATGGCCAGAGAATTTTAACTTCCAAACAGGAGCAGTTTGCTGAGCTCCTAGACAGCCTGTCTGTGTTTAGACCTCAGGCTCAGACATCTCTTGTATTTATGGAGGGAATTTAGTAAATCAGGCTGAAAGTAAGACAGAGGAATGCACCATTTATTTCATGTTACCTTTCCACTCCTGTAAAGAGGTAAAGACTAGCAATTTTATGACGTTTTTTGAAAAATATCTTGAATAAATAATTGCATGCAGTAAGTCTTTTTATGACCATATGTAAACAACAGTATTGTTTTCACCCCATTCATCAGTGGGACTCTTCCAAGTGGCTTTTTCAGCCCCCTCCTGTGATCCTACATGTTACTGTAAATTTACATATGAATATATAGATATATGTTAAATATAGGATTATTATATTATCACAAACCTGTGCATGTGTTCTTCAAGACTTCAATACTTTTTTTTTTTTTTTTTGGTTTCATAATAATGGCTTTAAACTCACATCTGACTATTAATATGGTCTTAAAAACACCAATGAATTAGAAAGATAGATTTTACAAGGCTTCAGATTCTGGACTGATTTACACCCTAAACAACCAATTTATGGATAAGCTAGGAAGGACTTAGCTTTTGCAAAAGGAAGCCTGGAAATAAAAGGTTTTTTGCTGTCAAAATTATGGTACTGACACACATGAATATTGCCTATATCTGCATCATTCTTTTTGCATCTTACATATTTTATGGGCATTAAAGAACTTGAGGTTGAGGCAAAAAAAGCTTTTTTGCTTCTTGGGAGGCTCCTTGGTAGGAGCAAAGAACTTTTTTTCTTAACCTCATGCCATGGACTGAGCTCATATTGTGGCAAAGCAAAGCATCTTTCTATTTCTGGGAACTTAGCTGCCTGTCAAATAGCCTAAATGCTTACTTGAGATTGGAGAAAGGTCTTCTGATTTTGTTTTTTAGAGTGTTTTCTGAAGCACACCAGACATGAGAAGGTTCATGTTAGAATATTGCATGAGTTCACAAGTAATGCCATATAAAAGTTGTACCAAAGAAAAAGTCCAGATGAAGACCTCTGCTTTAGATCTAGCCTGTGGTGAAAAATTTCCTCTGGAATAATTGGTCCCAGTGCAGTTTCTAAAAGAGATCAGAAGTAGAAGACACAGGAGGAGTACCACAAAACATAATTTCACCTATGAAAAACATGTTACCCACAACCAGGTAAAATAGGCTGAAATAATTTCTTACTGAAGTTACTTAAATAACACTTTATGGTTAGCTCAAGCAGACTGCATAACAGATGTCTTTTTTCTTCTCATTTACTCTTTTATTTTACTCTTTTTTTTCTAAGTGTTGCACCTTTATTTTTATAACTGTCATATACTGCTTTCTTCAGGCTTTTGAAATAGCTTTTCCATTAATGGGATCTGATAAAGCCTTTAAAAAATTGCCTTGGTAACTGTTAAGGACACTTTCTGTTAAGACCATTTAAATGAAGGCAAAGATGGGGACTCAGAGGAAGTGATGCCTGCAGAGGAGTCTGTAACTGATATCCACACAGTATTTTATTGTATTTTGTTCATAATTAGGAAATGTAATATGGAATTCAGAGCACTTTAGAACCTCCTTAGGTTACATCACACCCTTCTGCTATTTTGAGTTTGCACAACATTCGTCTCAGGTTTAGTCACCTGCCCATAGGGATGCTGCCAAGCATCTGTGTCTCTGGAGTGTCTCACACAGAGTTTTTAAATCTGGAACATTCATTTCCACTCAAATGTGTGCTTTAGCAGTCCAGTGTGACAATGAAAATAGGATATTGTGTGTGTGCAGAGAGATGTGTTAGGTTTCAGAATGTGGCTCAGTCTTGGAGATTTTGGCTAGCTGAGCAGTAGTCAAGCTTACTTTTATTTTTCTACAAAGAGATTTATTTGGGGTGTGTCCCATCAAACAAACAAACAAAAAGAACCCCAGCATGTGGTACAAGCAACCTGGCATGTTACAAGAAGTTTATTGGTTTCTCAGAAAGAGTAGTTTAAGTACCAGAGGCTAGGAGAGCTGTAGAAATTGAAACATGAAATGCAGCCCTGTGTATTCTGGCTTTATTCAGTATTGTTTGTCTAACAGTTCTTATTGAGTATCACCTAAACTTGCAGGAATGATCTTGGTAGACATACAGTTGACTACTATAGGTATTAATTCACAATACTGGGTATTTGGGGAGCGGGATAACATGGAAGAAAACTGAATGCCAGGAAAAATTAACTCTTCTGGAAATTCTGTATTTTATAGTGCTGTATTCCAGTGTTTAAACCTGCATTTTCACTTACCACACTAGAGCCAGCTAAGCAGCCAGCAGAAGGGGTGGTTTGTCTTTGGCTTCTGTGCAGCTCAGGCACCCAGACTGAACCTCAGCTCAATGCCAAGGGAAACATTTCTTGCCTTTGGCTGTGCCAAGTGCTGCTTGCACCCACCAGCACAATTTGCCAGTGTAGCAATGACCTCTGAGGCCTCAGGTTAGGTTGGATTCTGATGAAGAAAGTAACAAAACATGATTTTACTGCAGTGTTAGTTGTTTATACATAAAGCTGCTCACAGTCAGCAATGTGTTGGTCCTATTGGCTCTACATCTGCTCTTACAAATGACTTGAGAAGGGTTTAAGCAACATGGAAAGAATGTCAAGTATAGATATAGAGATATATGTGCATATATATCTAAAACCTACACAAGATTCTCATTTTGAGTTCTGCAGGGAGGGAAATGCACCTGTCCTTGGGGACTCTCAGTAGGGAGACTTTACCCAGAGACCAGCAGCCAGGGGACTGTAGGCTGTTGAAAAACAAACATTTAAAACCAAAAATGAAATCATCACAGTTCCACGCACACTACATATATAGAAATGCTTTCTTTAAAGTGTACAAAAGTGTAAATATTTTTTGTAATTCAAATCCTGATGGTAAAATGAAAATAATCATGAAACTGGGAGAATTATAGATGTAAGCCTTCTCTCAGCATGCCACTTTTTTATAGAGGCAGAAGTTAAGATTTCACATTTCTGGGCACTTTTTTGCTGTTCCAATTGGGATTCTTTCCCCGAGTATCATTACAATGTAACTTCTTTTGGAATCTTTGTTAGGGATTCATGAGCTTGTCCATGGGTTTCAAAGGTTCACATTGCTGTCAAAGTGTATTTAAGCATGTGCCAGTAAAATTTTAAAGAAGTCCATAATACAAGTATTAGTCACCAGTGTTGCTCATGAGAGCAAAATAAGCTCTCTCATACAGCTTTCCACAAGGATGCAAAGTCATTTTGTAAGGCATTTGCATCAACTGACCAGAGTGAACAGTAGTTTTCTTTTTCAGTAGGTGAGTTAGTTTGTGTAGAAAGGGGGGGGGGAATGATATAAAAGTTTAAGAATTAGTTTACTGGTTCCCAGTAGATTTGCTGTAGAGTCCCCTTGGCTCTCTTTCAATCTCTCATTCAGTGCAATACACAACGTGCATTTGTTTTGTGGCTTCTCTGAGGTTCTTGAACCTTTTCCCCATCTCTATTACACATTTTCTTTCCTGGTGTAGCTCATAAAGAGGGATCACTGTTTTTTTCCATAATGTCCAGTTGGTACCTACAGTGTCAAGAAGCTTTCTACTGTCATTAATGGGTGTCCATGGATTTTTGAGGGCTTTAATACTTCCACTGGTTTCAGAGTTTCTTGGATGCATTATCCCACGCAGAAGCTGGGGATCCCACGTGGTATTATTCTGTCTGTTCCCAAACCCCTGGAAAAAGGCACGTGGCAGCTTGTGCTAAAAGATTATAGCTTTTTTCCCCCCATTTTTTTTATTTTATAATCTGCAGTACCTAGTTTCGTCTTCTCAGTGCTATTTTGCTGACAATATAATATATTATACATATGAGAAGCCCCCATGTATGATGCTTTTCTCCTCATCTCCCACTGGGCTCTGTGCACACCCACCTGGACACCAAAGCCTCCTGCAAAATTTGTACTTAAAAATCCCAGCAGACAAAAAATCCTTATGGCCACTATTGCTAAGGAGCAAAGAGCTTTGGAAAGCAGTGAATTTCTGCTGATGGGCTGTGCTAATTAAAGTGCACATCTTGTTTCTCAGAAGGAAAAAATGAACACATTTTATATTAAAGATACAAATTAAATGACATGCCAAGTGTCACTTCCTGCCACAGAGTGTAAGTGTGCACATTCAGCAATTTTTCCATGCCTATGTTGGCATATCTTCTCCTAAAGCAAATTATTTCCACATACAGCTATGTCAGCTTTGTCAGCTTTTACATTCTTTCAGACAGAGAAGCTTAGGTAATGAATTTCACAATATGTAGGTGAAAGGTAATGCCTAAAATATCTGGAGTAAATTATTTTTTAAGACATACCAATGTGAGTCTGCAGTTATCTTAGCATGCTAAACATCCATTATACAGTAAATATTATATTTAATTGTATTTACAAGTAGCTGAAATTTACTTCAGCTCTTTCTATTCTTTTTATTTAAAGAGCAGTGTTCATAAATATGGTTAAAATTCCACAGATCAGATATTTTTTTCATCTCCTGAAGCATGGAATTCCCTTCTTGGTTTCATGAAGCGTTTAGAACCAGATATTTTTCCTTTCAGCTTACCAAGGGATTAATAACAGAAAACTTGGCAAGGAAATTGCCGTCTGCAAACCAGAGTGAATATTACTTGATGTAATCCAGATATAACAGTTCCTTGTGCAAGCTGTACCTTTTGCAGCATGAAGAACATAGGAATGGTTCTGTGACTTGAGCAAAGAGGAAGCAACTTTAATTTGTAGGCATGAAGGAGAGGTTTTTTTTCTCCCATTTTAGGCAAGGTATAGTTAACAGAGAAAATAGGGTTTAAAAATAGTTACACTTGGGAAAAAAAAAAAATCTATGTGAAAGAATACAGAATTTGGGATTGGTTTGGTTTTTTTTTTGGGGGGGGGGTGGGTGGAGGTTTAGGGTCTTTTGTTTTCCAAATTTCTGTTTGCTCCAGGACTGAGATGATTCGAGTCCTGGTGGCTGCTGTGTCTTTTTTGACTGAAAATTAATTTAGAAGGTTTGGCCTCTGCTTGCAGTGAAAGCACAGCAGTAGCAGCCAAATTCTAGAGTTAGACAAGACCTAGAGGGATCTGCAGCATCCTTGCTGATAAGGGCTTTTGAGAGGGGAAGCTGTCAGGATGCTGTACAGACAGATGTTGTCAATGTAGAGAGTGAGGTCAGGGCACAATCTGAGTTTTGCTGCCTTCTCTTTGCCTGGAAATCCAGTCCTAAACTGGAGGTGTTGCACACACACACTGCTCACAAGAAATTTATCCCCTTGTAGCCCCAAAGGCTTTCTCAGCTGGGGAATCCAAGAGGGTTGCTTATTATACTGGTTTTAATCTACCATCTTCTGAGCCTAAACTTTAAAATTATTTTGCCTGTACATACTAAATCACTTTTCTGAGGCTCTGTTTTGTATTTCATTCATTCCCATGGGCCAATATCTGCAAAATATCTTTCTTGATCCTCAAGAGGGGGGAAATGGATCAGAGGGTTAGCTCTGGATAAAGTCTTGGTTTTACATCTTCCTGGTGCTTAGCATTTGTTAACATGGGTGTGTAAATCCACCTCCTCACAGCATACTCCTCACCTCAGAGGGTTTGAATGCTGGACACAAACAACTACACAGTGCAGTTGTGATCTCACCTCCAAAGGCTGACGTTAAATCACTGCCTCCAAACTAAATATCTGACTCTCTAAGAATGTTTTGATGACTTTCTGCTCCAAGGCCTTTGTACCAGAGCTGCCAGCCCTGTATTTTACTAATAAACACCAATTCTCAGAGAGGCATTAGCTTGCCTGCCCAAATAAAGACAATCTCCTTCATTCATGTGCACAATTGAAATAACAAAAATTAAAAGGAAAAAAAAAAAAAAAAAAAAAGCAGCAGAAGGTAGTAAAATCAGCCAGACCAAAAAAGAAAAGAAAGTTCCAATTCTCTCACTTCATAAAGCACTGAGATCCAAAGATGAAGAAAAGGAGTGCACAAAGGTTTTTTACAGGCTTTGGAGAATATTGCTGTAATTTGCCAACAGATTTTGTAGGGTTTGTGTTCACCAACACTCATCTGCTCACCAAAACATGTATGCACTTTGGCAACGGGTGCATCACATGTTACACACCTTCTGATGAGGTTTTTGGGTGCTGTCTTTAATGTTGACAGCAGCTGTATATAATGTGCTGCCTAAAAAGTACAAACATTACAGCATACTGTTGTATACTTTAGTTACTTTTTTCTACAAATAAGTTAAATATGTGCTTAATGTCATAATAAAACA
The DNA here is from genome assembly GCA_023637945.1 of Phaethornis superciliosus. NCBI lineage: Eukaryota > Metazoa > Chordata > Aves > Apodiformes > Trochilidae > Phaethornis > Phaethornis superciliosus. The sequence continues at coordinate 4,752,293 of JAJQWJ010000017.1, forward strand.
GAAACAACAAAAAAAAATCCCAGATTACACTTTCAAAGAAATAAGTGGAGGCATATTATTCAACATGAAGTCCATATATAACAGAACTGTATTGGGGTAAATACTAGAAGTTATTTTGAAATTTCATTGAATATTATAAGCTACACATGACTGCAACTCACAGTACATAATTTCTTCAGCTCTTCCATTAAACGCTAGAATAAAAAACATACTTCTTAAATTATACTTAATCTCCTTTCACTGATATGTTAAAATATTAATGAGTTTAATAGGATAAAAAACAGATTTTCTTTCATACATACCTATAAATATAGTATAGTGCATCCACTATAGACACGATTCATAGTACATATACTGTTATACATAGCATGTATAGTGTGTGTATGTATCTATATTTAGTTATTCCAAAGCCCTTGAATTTTGAGAGACAATAAGATCTTTCCTGTAGGTGTTTTTAACCATTTATGCAAAAAACCCTTATAGTCTGGAAATCTCTTAAAGAGCACATCAGAAGGAGCTATTTGTATTGAACTCTCTAATCTTTTTCTGGCACTTATTTGAACTATTGGTTTTCTTCTATTTATTTTTTTAAGAAAAACCACTATTGTTGACTTTGGGATAAACTTCCTTCAAATGCTATGTATAGTTGCAAATTCAACAAAGTATTTTAGCACATATCCATGCCTACTTCCACCACTATTTCCAGCAGTGGTTCCCTTGGGCCCTGTATATTCTTTATGCTCTTCATAACCTCCAGCACCACAGTCACTGACATCCTTGCACCCATTTTGCCCCAACTTGAACTTGTGAGTTGCCCCACAGCAATGAACTGAATACTAATTCTTGTGACTGACCACAGCATGAAGGAGGAGGAAAAAAAAACATTCCCAGGAGCAACAAGGCCTGATTTTCCATCTCAGAGGGAGTGCTCCTGCTCTCCTGTGTAAAATTAAATATGTCTGTCATTATAAAGTGTTTAAAATGCAGTTGTATTGGGAGCTGGGGGTTTTTTTGCAGTGAGGTAGTGTTTGCAGAATTAGGCAGAAAGGCTCTGTTTATCCAAATGAATTCTGCAGCCAGAGTTTGCTTGGGTTGAATATTACTCTCGTTCTTCTTTGGCACTTAGGCTTACTACTTAATTCATCTGTTGTTGTTAGAATTTGCAAATCTGGCCTCTTCAACTTAAATTTTATCATCATCACAAGCAAATCAAGTCATACACGTCCATAATTTAAAACTGCTGCACTTAATGCTCATTTTTCACTTGGAGTTTGTTTAGGGTTTTTTTGGTGTTTTGCATGCTCTGCCCTTTTTGAGTGACTGGGATGATAAATGTCCTGCAGACTCAGGGCAGTGGCTGGATGAAACCAATTTGACAATAACCTAGGAGTTGTGACTCCAGCTTAAAAAAACCTACAGGAACTCTTTTCACCCCTTCAGTTGCATTTCTTCAAATAATAGAGGAGAAATATGAGGAGTTGCAGTCAGATCTGGCACCGTGGGCAGTTCTCACTGAATGGCACCATTAGAGGCACCTCAGCCACTGGGGCTATAATGTGGCCTTGGAAGGACTTCCATGACAGAGAGAAATGGACGTAGGCAACCCTATGTCATCTGGGATCTGTGTTTTCATCTAGCTTTTTTTCTGTAATAAATTGGGAAATTTTTCAGTGGTGGTGAACTTTTCCAGTCTAACAGCAATGAAATCACAGGTATTGTCCTAAACTACTCACACAAAGCTCAGGGACATGATTGCTAAGACTGTCAGGCTGTTTGTGTCTTTGGAAAAATTACAGTTCTATAAGTGTATGTTATGGGTTCTGTCTAGTATGTTATGGGTCTAACAGGAAACAAATAAGACCAGGTATTGATTATGATGGGAGTAATGTCCCCAGAGGATGTATGCAGCATTCTGCTTCCAGAGGTCAGAGAGCTGGAATAAAGGTAACAGAAAAAGCAAAACCAGATGTTTTCCAAAATGATTAAAACTTCTTTTTCTCTCCACTTCTTCACCTATGCTATCACTATCACACTTCTTCCTAAAATCTCTGATACTAGCACTTTTATAGGGACTATAATAGCCTTCCTGATTATCACTTTTTCCTCTGTTGCTTCAATCTGTTAAAAATTGCCACCCAGTGCATCTCCCTAAGTGGCTCTAAACCACCTCTCATGCTCCCTGTCTTTGGGACTGTAGCAATTAGCTTTGGATGGAAATGTTTGCTTGGCACCCAGAAGAGCTTCATCTCAGCTGCTGTCTCATGGCAAATCATTGCCAAAGGGACAGAGCAGGATGAGGCACTGTCACCTCCTCATACCATTGCTCTAGTCTTATTATTTTTAATTTACAAACCTTAATATCTTTCATGGGAAAGTAAGGATTCCCCTTTGTCTTCTTTCAAAGCCTTCACTTTAAAGTATTTTTTTTTGCCAGAGAGTAGCCTCAGACAAACCAGAGGAATGTGCTCTCTAAAGCCCAGAGGTTGCCCAAGGAGTGGCCACCACACAACAATAACAAGATGTCAAGTCCAGAAACTCCAAAGGGAGTGTTTCCAGTCACAGAATATTGCAGTCCTGGCACTTGGCCACCAGCCCATCCTCAGGCTGTTTTCATTTGTGCTGACCATCAAAAGATTATGAGGATGTTTATATCAGGTTGTTTTTTCTTCCTGAGTGAAGGAGTCCTGCCTGTGGGGCTGCATCGAGGCTAAGTACATCTTAGTTTTTATTCTGTAATTAGTGGAGAAGGAATCTGGTAATAAAAGAGGGAAAGAAGAAAGGGCTGGGGAGTGCAATGTGTGAACAGATTAGAGGTTTACTTTGGCAAAGTCCACGAGCATGACGTGTTCTTGCATCACAGGTGTTTTCCCAAAGCATCTCAGCTGCCTAGACAAGATGTAATGGCAGCAGCAGCTCCTCTGTGTGCTTCCTCCTGCTGGAGCAGAGCCAGCATTTCCCTTAACCACAAAACAACTTGTTCAGAAAAAAAAAAAAAGAAAACAAAAAACCATGCTCTAACGTTTTCAGTTACAAAATGATTCTTTGGGGCTGGCTTATTCTGATTTAGGCTGTCAGAGTTCAGCCGTCGTCACAGCAAATATAACCCTGAAGCTCAAGTCCAAGGCAGAGGGAGAAGATGCAGGGTCTGCTCCAAGGTTGGAGTGAGTTACTTTTATATTTAGCTGCTCCCTTGGGGAACAACAGCTCAGCTCCTGCCTCTCACACCCTGTTGAGTCCAGCTCTGCTGGAGTGTGACCTTCTGGGCCAGGGGACATCTTTGGTGGTGCCTGCTGTTGGCAGGTGTTTGTATCTTTTGCATCTGAGTGGCCAGTGCAATGGCAACCATAGAAGGGAGATTTATAAACCATGTGTACCACTGAGGAGAGTCATGGGGACACTGCTGGCATGGCTCATCACGTTGCTGTAAACATCTTTAAAATCCTTGAATGGGATTTTTTATGGAATCTTGTCTTCAGTTGGGAATACCACATCTGATCTGCAGGAGAGAGATCAATGTACTGAGGTCATGCAGCATAACAAGGCTGCCCCGTTTGAGCTGAAACAAACATTTATTGATTTGCTTGTTGCTCTGGAAGCTGGAAGCAAAGTCAAACACTCTCCCTTGCTGTTGAATGGGACAATTTGTAAATGCCTGACACATTAGTGGCTCTTTTCTGAATCTATTCCAGAAGTTACATCCATCAACAGTTCACAGTTTTTCATGACTTTAATGTGATTAGTGCTGGTGAGCTGGTTTAGTGCTGCTGGCAGTTTATCCATTATTTGCAGCTCATAATCTGATGTTGAAATAATCTTGCACGAGTATCAGCATGGTTATTTTCTGTGAAATTTTCACAGCTCAATATCTTTAATTAATATGTGTTTTCTGACAAGTGAGAGATGGTTTGGAGCTTAATCTTTTAGGAAACAATGCAAGAAGTATATTAGTAACTCAGTCTGACAGACAGAAGGCTTTTGTAGAAAGTAAATATTAATATTTTCCAGAGTTTGGATTTTTAAAAATTATTATTATTATGCTGTTATCCTCAAAGAAAATTAATTGCTGTCACCATCTTTGCTGTTTAGTATGTGGTCACATATCATAAACACATCCAAATCACACGGAGAGCAAAGGGGTGATTTAGCAGATGTTTGCTTTAATGCAAATGTTCATGGCAAATTATACAGATGGGAACTTGCTGACATTAGATTAAAGCTTTAATTTGCCCCATAGAAGCTCTGTTGTTGCAGGCTGGCTACATGATGCAAAATGCCAGCAGCTACGTGCCCCATCCAGGACAGGTCAAGGAGACCACCACTGGGGATAATTATGCCAGGGCCCTTTCACAACAACAGGGCTGGGTTGAATCTGGCCAGATAACATCAGCAGATATTGGCCATGATCTGTGGTCTAGAAAAAGTCACTGGGAGTTCCCATCTTCTGGTTTTAATGCACTTAGAAATCTGTACGTTAGGACATAAAGCCACAAATATATGTGAAATTACACACTGAGAAGTTGCCTTACTGGCTTCAGGTATCATTAGGAAAGATGATAGCAATGCACACACTTTGTTATTAGGACCCTCAGACTTGAAAGAATAATATATGGCAGCCCTGTAGTGATATTAAATTTCATATCATTACTTTTTCAATTCATTATGAGTAGAACACAATTGCAGTGTTAAGGGGAAACAGTGATTTGATATTATTTTCAACCCTTTGGATTCTGCCTTAAAACACTAAAAAAAATGAGATTTATATGTAAGCAGAAGAAAAGAATGACAGTCTAAAAGCCTCTTCCTTTACATGTTACAATAATGGGTTTTATGCTCCTGGGCAACTAACAGTCAGGCCAGTAACTTTCTTATGTCATTATCTTACAGAACTTAAATGCTGCTGGTACAAGTGTTGTGTGTGTGAGATGAGTTTAAGGAAGGGCACGTTCAGAAAGGGAGCTGTAGGGCTGGTCAGGCAGCACAACCCTCTCTTGAAACTGAAATATAAAATTAAAACAAGGGATGGCACATAAGGGTATATTTCACTTCAAAGTGACAAAGAGCATCAACTCTGTACTAGGAAACAAATTCTCCTGCAGTGTTACAGTGTCACTCAAACCCATCTAGGAGGACAAGGCAGCTGTGGGAGCTCTTCTCACCAGACAGGAAACAACTAAAGAACTGGCAACCTAAGGCTGCAGTCAACATCTTTGCTGCTGCTGGGGAAATATCCTCTATGCTCTGGCATCTGCCCCCCGAGGTTGCTGGCCAAGTGTAAGGCAATTCACCACTGGAGTGAGACTGTTTGCCAGCTCCAAAAGCTCAGACTTTCTGACGTCTCCCACTATTGCCTGTGCTTAGCTAAGAGCTGGGGCTGGAACCCACTCAAGGGACCTGCTAATGGGAAACTGGATGTGGAGGGTGTAGCTGGTACCCAGGGAGAAACATTGCAGTGCCTGAACATCCCCTCAACCTGCCTGCTGGGCAGATTTGTGCCATGGTACACCCAGAACCTGCAATGCCTTCTGTACTCCTACGTACTTGACCCCAAACTAATTGCTGTCTAATCTGCACAATATATTGTCTATAATGTTGGGAATTATACATTATTCTCTCACAGTGTTAAAGGAACATCATGTACACACGTATATGTACGTGCACATGCACACATGGGTTTAATTTGTGGGACTAGTGCAAGTGTCACAGTGGCTTGTTAGGATCATTTTGCAGAAGAACAAAAAGGTAAAATAAAAGCAATCTCCCTCCCTTGTAAAAAAAGTACTTTGAAATCAGACACATATTCAGACCCTTTCCTTTAAAAGCTCCGTTGTGTTCAAAAGAACCGTGCAAAACCAACTGCATAAACTCTTTTTTTTTTTTTTTTCCAGAAGGGAGAGGTGACATTCCTGGGATTTTGGCCTTGGGTAAGGCTGTTATAACCCTGAGACTTAAATTATAAAGACACTTATAGTCCTCAGTCTACAATGTACACTTACTGTCCCAGAGGATGGCTAGCAGTTTGCAACTGAGAAATAACACAATAGGGCTGCTTCTCTTATTCCTGTCATTTTTGTGTGGTTTCCTTTGGTATTCCTGCCCTTTGTTAAAGCAGCAGGTATTGCTCTCCATACCAGCAGCTAGGATTTGGGATCTGGGCATGTAACAGAAGGAAACAATCTCTTCAAATTGAAGCCTGATGGAGAGGAACAAAACAAAACAAAAATAATAGAATGAAATTTAGAATCAAAGCTTTTCCATCTGATTCCTTTGTTATAAATTGTGAAATACCATTGCTCTCACTGCAGTCACGGTTATCTTCTAAAGCTCTGTATTTGCTGAGACAAGTTATTTTAGGTAAGAATTTAGATTTGGCAGCTAATACCAGACTACAGTTGCATAGAGAAGGCCTTCAAGCATGTTGGAATTTTGTGTCTCCTTCTGCTTTTGACTGCTACCACTGACCACTTAGAAATATCAACATAGAGTTTTGCTTCCTAACTATTCTGTGGTGAAATTTAAAAACCTTAAAAATACAAATAGAGCTGTTCTTTAGGTTTTGCATGGTTTATTGTTTTTTTTTTCCATGGACATAAACAAAAACTAATCCAGCATATTACCATAGCAAAAGAGGAGCAGCATAGAAGAACCACTGCACCAAATCCAGTCTTCTAACTAATATCAGGCATACAGTAAATATTTCAAAGTAAGTGGGATCTGTGAAAAAAAAATCAGTCTTTCTTGCAGCCACCATAAAAAGCTCTCGAAGGGTGACAAAATAAATTAAGAATAAAAAGCAGCCCTTGGCAGCTTTAGCTGCAGAGCCAGAAGCTTGTAAGCCACTGCTGTTACTACAAAGTTTTTACCCATACAGCTACCAAGGACTAAGATTCATCAAGTAAGCATTGACTGAAGTGCCTATTGCATAATTTAGCCCAAGATGTTCAACCATAAGCAAAACTGCCCACAGGTCTGAGCACAGAGGGACTCGGGTGTTAGCAATGCTGTAGGTCTTGGTGCAAAACCAGAGTTTACAGGGACAGCCTTTTCTCAGAGCCTTTGAAGCCCATGGACCTGCTTTCTCAAAGGAGAAAGAAAACTTGCAGAAACTTGGGGTTACTTCTCAACACATCATTTCCATGGGCATCCTTTGGTACCCCAGGGCAGATGAGTCCAGGATGTGCAGTCAGTTCTTTGTGGTGCATATATTTGAGATGAGTAATTCTAAATCTGTCATTTATGACTGTGACAGAAGACAGAAATGTTTTTAATATATTCGCTTGCACTTTCTTCAGGAGAGGTTTTGTTTGTTCTACTGAGGTGGCTGTATCTTAAAAATTCACAGGATAAACAGAAACTTTCTTATTCCTGGAAACTGTCTTTGAGTGTGCAGGCAGGCCAAGGGACAAAAGAACTCCAGTTTCTGTGACAAAGATATCTGTAAGTCTGTGTTGATATAAATGTCTGATGACTCTATTCATAACACATTTATATATTGCATAATTACATATTTATTATATATGTAATATTTATCACTTCTACGATAAAGCTGGTAACTCCAGAATGGTCCTAGATAAGACCCCAGGGAGGATTTAGAAATAAGAGGTAAACCATAAAAGAGAGAAATTTACTAAAAGTGAAGCCTTGGTATTTAGATGGAACTCCAGTGAGAAATCTCCCTTCATCACTGTGTGCAAGCAGGGGGATGAGCTGTGAGCTGGAGGGGCCACATTATCACTGAAACCAAGGGAATATAGAAATAAAGAACTCCTGTTCTGAACTGGGAAGTTGCCATGAATCTCTCTGGAGAGGGAGAAGACTCTGGAGGGTGGGTGGCTGTGGTGAAGGAGCTGCATGTTCCTGCCTGCCACACATTGGTAGTGTGAGGTTTAGGATTTGAAACCATCTGTAGTGTAAGAATTTGTCTTAAGATTTTGAAAAGCATTCACACCAATGTAATCACAGGGAACTGAGTTACAGTGACTGAATCTGACCCCAGTGTGTTCTCCTTCCAAGTAGAGATGATTAAATAACCCAGAGTTCTTGTGAATGATGTTGAAAATTGAAGATCCAGCTTTTACATAGTGACCTATGTGCCTTGGTTTGCAGACATATGGCTCATTCTCCATGTGCTATAACATGGAAAATGTGACTTATAACTGTGCTGTGCAACATGTTTATGATTAGAAGCATGAATTACTTAATCACATCATTATTTTCTTTTTAAAAAATAAATTAAATGGGAGCTATTAGAGGATCCTCTGATTATGCAATGGCAACAAGATGATGTTTTACACATGTGTTTATAAACGTGTGTGTGTCTATACGTGAGGAGCAGTCCCTGACAGCAGGATGCAGGTGGTTCTTTCTGAGTCCCAAGGGCTGGATGTGTATCCTTAAGGCAAGCAGATTTGAGGAGATGACTGGTACATAGACTTTGAAAGCTTGGAAAAGTGCACCAGCAGTACAATTGGCTAGTAAAAAAATATCTGAAAGGTGCAGGTTGTCTAAACCACAGGAATGGCTTTGTAGCTTTCCTAGTGACAGGTATGATTTCATGGATTTCACACATGAATCTCTTAAACCCAAACGAGCCCAGAGGGCTGCCAACGAGATTGATCCCGTTTTCCTGGAAAATCCTGTGCCAGGAGCACTCAGAGCTGCTGACACTGGTGTCAGGAGGATTGCAAAGTAGGAATTATCAGTTTTGTAAGCATAACCATGCCTTGCGTGCTGCAGGAGAGCTGCTATGGGGGCTGGCAGGGTGACAGGACACCAGCCTTCCTCAGGTTAGCAAAAATGGGCTAGAGGGCCCCAGACCTTCTGAGCCTGTGAAAAGACACCAGAAATCTGACAGGAAAGACATCTGCTCTATCTCATCATCTTGAGCTGCTACAGAAACCCCAGAGGAGCTTTGGAGCTTTGGCAATAGGAGATAAGATGCAGCCAGGCACGTTGGGACTGGAATGCAGTGCTTGGCCCTGGAAATGGGGAAGGAATCAGAAAGCAGATATATCATTTCTTCAGATATACTTCACTTCTCTCTCTGTCTTTTTGTAATGCCTCAGCAAGTATCCAGAATGCTGGAAATTGTCAGTATCTTGAGGGTTAATCGCCTTTCTCCTTTTTTTGCTGGTGAAACATGCACTCACGAGTAAAAGGTTGGCTGTTGGGATTATCCTAATAGCAAGAAATGTTCCATCCCATGATAATGAACTTTGATGGGAACCATTGTTTTTCAGAGAGTCCTATCTACAAGCTACGGGAGGATCCTAAATAATTATAGGCACCAATGGTACTTACACCCTGTTCTCAAGGTCTGCAACTCAGCCAATTAAACACGATGTGTCCATCTGAACAAACTGCTAAAAAACATGATAAGACTGAGCCCTAGGACTAGACTAAAGTTTGTTTTGGGTTGTTATTTTTTTTTCCAAATGAGGACAAAATCTACAGGTGAGATGATATTAAAGATTAGACTTACATACAGTGCTTTAAAGTAGTTTTTGTTAGTAACGTTTCAGCCTGGTTGCTTTTGGCAGTACATTTGTGACTGTCTATGTAGAAACACCTGAGCCAAAGATTCATCTTATGTTTAATATATTTAAGTGTAATTGTATTATCTCAACAGACAGGAATCCTTTTGCAAGAAATCTAAAGGAAGTAAAGAACTACTGAGAAATTAAAAAAACTTGTTCTTCTAACACCAAGAAATAACTTGATTATTAAATTACTTTCAATTCCAAATTAAAAAAACAAACCAGAAAAAAAACATTTCCTTACTGAAACAAACACAATAAAAAGTAAATCAGATCCTTTTGTTATACTTTCAGTGACCAAAACATTGTCTAGCAAATTTGAGCTTGGTTCCTGTTGCTTTGTAGTAATAAGGGAATCAGTGTTAGAATCATGGCTTGAGTGATCAAACAAGAACAACTGGAAAAGTTCTTTGGCAGAGATCACTCTACACAGGAACTTGGCCTGTGTACAGTGAAAATCCACTACAGATGTATAATTCTGTGAGCTGGGACAGTGCTGGTCAAAACCTTCTGTACTGGAGTCATGTGGAAAAGTCTAGACATCATAGATTAACTTCATCTCAAATCATGCAATCCAGAAATTGCCTAAACCCACATCTGCACAAGTACACATACAGAATTTTGTAACCTGTTGAGTTAACTAGATGTTCAAATAGGGAACAACCAAAGAATTTTAGCCAGTTGGCTGTCTGGTAAAGCTTATATATCATCTTAGTTATAGCTATGGCTTTTTAAGCAAGCAATGAATTAAGTCAACCAGACAGCCAAAACTAGTCTATGTTTTATTACAAAAAGCAGCTTGCAATCAAGAGAAAATTGTTGAAGTCCTACATTTTCAGTGTTGCAAATAATCTTGATCAAACAAGAATCTAATTTCCTAATTATTGGCACACAAAACCAAGTTAAAAAAATATTTTTAATAGAATAATTTTAGCCAGGGACATAGGCTTTTCTGCTGGGGAGACAAAGTCTGGGTGGGAAAGAAGTAACACAGGAGTGTTCAGTCACTCTTGGGAAAGCTAGGGAATTGTGTATGGAGTTACAGGCATTTGTGGATGGCAGGAAAAACTGGAGGTCAGGTGGTGAGGTGTTTTTTTGAGATTGTATGTTACATATAAATCCCTAATATATTCTCTATATGTTTCTAAGAGATTTGGAGTTAAACTTTGTCATCTGTGGCAAAGTTGCAGATACAGAGTTTGTGAGGTTATGCTGTGTCCATGCCCATGGCAGACAGTCAGGTCAGAGCTGGTCTTTTGGATGTAGATGCTCAGTATTAAGTAGAGAATTCAAAGGGTCTAGAGTCATTGTGCCAAGAAAAAAATAGATGTTCAAGTAATATTCTCATTTCAAAACAATTTCTGTTTTTTCATCAAGAAAAACTTAGCCATTCCATGTTAGAAATATAAAGAATGCAATTTAGTTTAGGCCCTCTGATTAAATTTAATTTTCTTCAAAAGAAGCTGCTTGTCCTGGTTAATTGTTCCAATCTGAGAAGGGAATCAGTACCTTCTGGCTGAGGCAAATGAGCAAATCTCATGCTCTGTCTGAGGAAGAGCAGAAAAAAAGGTTATGAACCTCATCACATCCCAGATGTGATTGCACAAAGTATTTATTACTCGCACACAGTAATTTTTAATATGCTTTTGTAGAAAAATCTACAGTTTAAAAGTATTATCTTATTTTGCAAAAGAAATTGATACGCTTGTCCAGCATGGGGGAAAAAGAGGAAAAAAAAAAAGTTACCAAGTATGTGCTTAACTTAGAGCACCTCAGGTAACTTGCTGAAGGATGGGCCAAATCCATGAAGAAAGAGATCATTTACAGGCTCCTGAAATTCTACTCCATTAGCAACAGATGGTAAAAACAACTATATATGAAAAATGTATTTTGCAAGTACATTGGATACTGCCTCTAACTTTTTACAGAGCTGCTTCACATGTCAGACTTTCCAGAGGAAAGAGCTGGGCTGGATCAGCAAGTTTGCTAGACATGCATTCTCTAACTATATATAGATTTTAAAAGAAACTTAAGCCACGGGAGTCTTGAACAGTAATATTTTTCTGCTATGAATTAACAAAGCTGATGGACCTTCTTCCTATGAATTAGTGCAAGCAGAGATTGGAGGCAAAACTTTTATTGGAGAGGAAACTGAACTGGAGCTGGGTGCCTTGGTTGTCCTGTGGCCAGGCACATGGGACCTGCCCTGCTCCCTATATTTCAACATTCCCAGCCCCAGGAAAAAGAGCTCTGCTCAGGCACAGTGGCTCTTTAGCTGATCAGATCTGCCAAGCACTGAAAATACCCTTTAGAAATAACAGCCCTGAAAGAGATGGGCTGCCTTTTCCAACTGCCATGGACTGTTTTGACATAAAATTGATGGAGTCTTGCACTTATGGAAAGTTGGCCTTTCTGCTTGGGATGGTTTTGGCTAAGGGTGTGTTCTTGCTGCTCTTTTTTAGGGAAGGAATGGCTTGTTATTTATTACTGAAACATCAAGCACTGTTAATATTGTAGTGCTGACAGAGAACGCATTTCCCCAGTTTGCTGTTCTTTTCTCTCTTTCCCTTGAAATGCTTGTTCTCTTACCATAAACAGATGCAAAGAGACCAAATGTTTACTGCAGAATAAGGCAGGGAGTACAAAGCAACAGCAGGGTTATCTTTTTGATGAAAATACATATTTTATTGTGAGTCTGCACATGTCAAAGCACTAAAGTTGCACCGAGAGGAGAAGTTTCTGTGTAAAAGTGTTTGCCTGCAGCCAATTTTATGCTGTGCTTTATAAAGATGACAGGTATTCAGGCGTGAACTGATGAAGTATAAAATTTTTGGACTCCCATCTCTCCAGCTTTGCTATATGATGGTGTTTTTTCATTCTGAGACTGGCAGCTACAAAGCCTTTTTGTGAGTATGAGTTGCAGTAGTGCTGCCCTGCCCAGAGAGCAAGAGCTCTGCAGGAGATGGGGATGCTCTTTGGAGACCTGAACAAGATCACTGAGTCTACAGGCACCAGAATTGCTATAATTTGTCAAGCTTAAGAAAAAATAAGAGTCTGGGGATAAATATCTTTGACCGCTCTTTTAGACAAACATCTGATATTGGGCAGACTCCCCCTACCCCCAGCACACTGAACAATGAATACCAAATTTCAGGGCAAACTGAGTTCAAAGCCCTGAAACAGCTGACCTTTAAAGCAAAAATGCTTTGCAATCCCTGACAAGTCAAAGCTGCCACAACTGAGTCAGAGAAACATGCTGGGAAAACTGAACATGAGCATTTCTCATTGCAATGAGAAGAATGATGTGACCTCAACCTGATATTTTTCATTCATTTTTTTCTTTTTCTGTGCTGGATGCTTACTGAAGCTCTGTCCTTCCTACCTGATGCTTTAAAGGCTATGTTGCCTAGAGGGTTGGGTTTTTTCCTGATATGAAGAATATGGTAAATACTTTAGTCTTTATTCCTTCAGTTTCCTGCTTCTTATCTCAGGAGCAATGGAACTTGTGAAACTGCCAGCAGCTACCTAGAGCTGAACAGATGTAGGTATGACAGTAAATGCAAGAAAGGAGCCTCAGCTATTATGGTAAAATGCTACCATTACAGAATGCTTGTGAATTATATAGTGAATTATATCATGCAACCAGAGCTCTACAGCTTTATTTCCTGGTCACATGAGCTTCAAGCCACAGTATGGTAATTCAAAACATTGGTCAGAGACAGGAAAAGTAAGAAAGAACCATTTGAGGAAATACAATATTTTAGGTTGAACTCTTAAATAAGATACAGAAAGTTTCCTAAAAGAAAAAGAAAACCCCAAGGGAAAAAAATAAAAAGAGATTTTCTCATCCATTGGAGAAATAAACGAAAGAAGACTCAATTTTTTATGCATGGGAAAAATAAATAAAGACTTCAGTAGTCTATCTAATAAAAGAAGAGCTGCTTTAGAGGTTATAATTAAATTTATATTTCTTCTGGGCAAAGATTGTAAATTTTTGGTTTTGTTGTTTGTCCAGAACTTATTGCTGCAGGGTATTATTCACAAGCCGAACTTGTTGCTGAAAAGTAAAGAAACAGCCTCAGGAGACAGAATTGCAACCAACAGCCTAATGGTACATCAGCCTGTTTGCTCACATTTCACATTCCCAGCACTTAAATGTACACAGGCCTTAAACTGGTTTGGACCTCGTGCTCTTTTTTGGGCTGTGGCTATGCCCATACAAAAAGAGAAGCTGCATGGGTAAAGCAGAAAGGGCCAGCTCCTCACAGAAATAAATCCTAGTGAGTTATATAAATGGGTTTCCCAGACACCATTCTTTCCAAATCCAACAAATCCACTCCAAATGAGTCACTTTATTCCAATGTGCAGGACTAGGCTGAACTGAACACCTCTTAAACTATTGTATTTGTAATGTTTAATGATTCTCTTCTCATTTTCCCTACATGCAAGTGGAAAGTACCAGAGAAATAATCCTGTTTCAGCCTCCTCTGTGGTGTGCTGGAAAAAGCACATGTGCCTGGTTTGAGAAGTGATCTCAGCCAGTTTGAAGCACAGAGGGATATTTTTTCAGTTGTTACCTTCTAGAGCTGTTAACAATTACCTTGTTCCACTCAGGTATTTGGTTTTACAGAGCTTAAAAGCCAAAAGCACTGGGGTTTTGATTCAAAAGGGGGTTGGAGGGAGTGTTAGGTTTTCAGTAGCATGATTCTGACTCGGTGAGTTATGTGGGGATTTCATTTTCCTCTGGGTTCCTCAGAAACCTATAAATGGTTTACATTTACCAGGCTGGTTTCTTTAGTCTGCCTGGCTTCTCAAAGGCTGCCTAGGATTTTTATCACCTCATCATTGCTCCTGATTCACTGATAACAGCTGGAGATAAAGGAAATCTCCGTGTAGGCTTAAATTCCTCTGCTCTTTCAGTGCTGTTCTGATACAAACTGTTCAGATTTTTCTTCCCTAGCGTCTGATGCTTAAAAAAAAAATAAATGAACAGATGGAAACAAAATTCTTAAGCCAGCCCTGCTTATCATCCCCACAGGGTATTTCCAGGCAGGATACTTGCACCGATTCCAGGCTAGCTTTATACTTTTTGCCCCATATTGGGAAAGAACTTTCCTTTAAACTGGAAAAGATTTTGTCTAGCTGTATGAATGTCCCCATAGCTGGGGTGGCTGGGGCAGCTGCAGGAGCTGCCTGTGAGCCAGCCAGCTCTCTATTTACTAGCAGTGTGGCCTTTGCAGTCCAGAACTCACTGCAATCTGCAGTGTCATGACTGAAGCTGAGTAAATACCACATTTATCTTGAGCTGTGTGATCTGGCCATAAATAGCTGCTATCAGTATTCCCAAGATAAGGCAAGTCTAGAAGCTGGGACTGTACCTGGCAACCCAGTTCATTCTGAGTGCTGGAAAAGAGGGTGTGATCCCCAGGATTTCCCCAGCAAGGAGCCCAAAGCTCTGATTTATCAGTGAATGGCTTTCAGTCTCCAAGGTTAGCATTCTGATAACTCTCCTGAGGACTGGGATTTCAGTCAGGATTGCTTCAGTAAGCAATTAGGCAGAAGGGCACCTCTAGCTGACCTCCTGATGGCATGATTTTTTTTCCTTACCCCAGTGCATCTCTTCCCTGATGCCTTTCCAGTTCTCAGAAGTGGCTGGATTCATGCCACTGCCCCCATCATTTCAAAATTCAATTGCATGTTTCTTTTCAGGCAGCACTCAAGGTCACAGAGAAATTTGCCATATTTACAGAACATATAAGCAATTGCAAGGGAGCTTCCCACTGCTATTTAGGAAGAGCAAGTGTCCAAGAAAAACACAGCAAGAATAGTACAGCTTGATCTTGGTTAACTGGTTTCTTAGAAGAGTCACTTGACGATGTGCAGCATGCAATTGTACTTAAATAATGGTGGGATCCAACAAACTGAGGTCCTTTATTTTTTTAGAGCTCTATGCTTGCTGTCCTGGAACAGATACTGTTCTTAAGGAGAATTACAAAATAATCATATAAGGAAGATAAGCAAGTGGATTTCCACCCCAAGGCAACATCTGTGCATCGTGTGCTAAGTGCAGTGTAGGAAGCAAAGGACCTAGTGATTCAGAGAACATATAAAATGGTAAAAATTGTGAATTTCATCTCACTTTTGATTGGAAGCCACTATATATTTTTTCTTGGATAAATGCAAAGGGGAAAGAAGAACTGTTCAGCTTATTTCTCTGTGGTTTTTAGCAGTAAACTTTATCTTGGTGAGTGCTGACACAGTGCTGAGGAGGGCTGCAGCCCTGAACCCACCTCCTGTGGAACAGGTTTGTGTCATATTTAAATAGTGCAAGTTGCAGCAAACCTGGATATTGGATTTTTAGTGGGTTACATTACCAAAAGGCAATGTTTTGATTATATTAAAAAGCTGTCAGTCTCAGAAGTTGTTCAACAATCTGAACTGCTGATCTTCTACATGGATTTTTTCCTGAAAGTATTTAGTTAGTACTCACCATTAAATCAATGAAAAAAATACACTTTCCAGACATGTAGTTTCTTTGATCTTTACTAATTTGGAAGCATCTCTGTCCATGCTTGTCTTTATTATCTTCATAGGTATTGTGAGAAAATGTTATTTTTGCTTTTTTTCTGGCATATACTTGTTTATAGTTTGTTCTGATATGGTCATCTTCTAGTATTACATGTGGTTTAAGCAGAAAAGACACGGTAGTAAAACAAATTTCTATTATTATTTTGTGGGTAACCCTTAAATTGACTGGCACAACTTCAGAAGCAAAAAGCAATTAGTGGGACAGGGCTGAAATGTCTGGAAGAAACATATGGTCAACCCATTTTCCAGACATCCTCTAAAGAGATCACCCATGGTGTTGGACACTTGATGGCTCCTCTGGGCAACCCATTCATTGGTGGGGGTGACTATACAGAAAACATCTGCTCCCTCAGAGCCTTGGCTTGTGAAGACTCAGCCTACCCTTCTCTTTCTGAATATTTCTCTGGTCTTTCTGAATTTCTCTCCTTTTTCTGAAGCCCTGATGACTTTGGTAGGCTGTGTATATCAACGTAAATAAGAACAGAGAGGAGGGTGGCCTTCAGCCTTAAGTTGTCCAAAAGCACAGATGAAAAAGCAAGTTTGTTTTTTTTCTCCTTATGAGCCTACAGTCACATATAGTCACCATAGTGTGTTCTGTCATCCTCAAGGGATGTGAGGATCAATGTGGTTTTAATTTTAGAAGAGCCTCTTGGGGCTGGTAATGTGGCAGAGTCCTGATTATGAGAGTTTGGGAGCTGCCAAGAGGTAACTGAAAGATTCTTTCCCACGTGACAATCTGTACACGTGCAATCCTCACCATTCCACTCAGCTCAAACTTTCTCTTCAGTGTCCAAATGACCAAGATTTAACCTTAAGTATTTCCAGTGTTTTGGATAGACACTGCTTATTCTTTTGCCAAAACAAAAGAAAACAAAATAATCAGAACTCCCATAGATTCCTTCAGGAGGAGTATTACCATGTTGCTCACCATGCCCTACATGTTCCTCTCAAAATGAGATGTTGCCCAAAATCTTGCTTCCTAAGCAGAGAGACACATTTGCCTGAGTGAGCAGCAGAAATGAACCTCGTCTGCAAATTTGGGCCAGGAGTATCTGCTGTGATGACTTTTCTCATGCAAGAACTTTGTCCCAGGGCTAGTCATGACTTATCAATACTTACTACCAAATAGCTGGTGCTTAAAGAAAACAGTACAAAAGAATTAAACTGACCAGAGTTTGATGAGCCATAGTAAATTCTGGTTTTGTAAATCAGCTGGAACTAACACAATGAACAATCTAGGAATTACTACTCATATCTGGCAATGCCTAACATTTTCCAGAAACAACTAATAGTTCCTCTGTTATTCATTGTGCTCATTCCCAGATGACTTGCAGCCCAAAAAAAAAAAAAAAAAAAAAAAAAAAGAGAAAAGGCTACTGTCTGCAAGTAATTTGCCAGTAAGCCAAATGCAAGCAAGCCAGTTACAATATAGAGCAAAATATTTCCAGAATTTGCCTTTGACTCTGCCTCACCAAAGGCACAAGTAAAGTTCCCAACATTTTCAGCAAGAGTTAGAGGAAACTTGTTTAGAAAATCCACCCCTCAGTGTCTCTTTCTGAGTATTTTAGTTACTAAGGTAGTTATTTTCTCCATTTATGCTGCAGCAGCCTGGGACTCCCTTGCTGTCACTGCAGTAGAAGCAACACCAACAAGTGCAACCAGAAATCCTCCTGAGAGGTGTGCTCACACTGTTGACAGTGAATTAACACTAAACTGATCCCTTGCAGAAAAAAAGGAGGGGAAATAATACTGATAAATAAAGTCAGACAAACTGAAGATTTTATAAGGTGCAAGTAATATGATTTAAATGACTGCCATGGAATTAGTGGGCCTATCTATGATTTATAACTTTTAAGTCTTCCCAAAAGCTGTAATATAATGCACACTTTAACACTTCTGAAAATTCTGTGCACGCATTTTCAGGAATGCAAGAAACCACCACAAAACAAGCTTGAGTTTGCATGTCGTAGTTATATATGATCCCAGCTGGACTACTTCAAAACAAGGGAAGGTTAGTTTTAGTGTATGTCAGAGTATATTTTGGTTAGTGCATCTATTTTAGCAACAAGACCTCCTTGTTAGTTCAAATTCTTCAGTTTTACAAGTAAAACATTGCAAACGACTCTCTGTGATTTTTTCAGAGTAATATTGGAAAGCTTGACCTGATACTTTGTAGGTTGGATTGGGTCATGGTTTTCAGAGGCTCTGAATATCAGCAGCAGAGCTGAGGCTTTCTCATTTGAGGCAAACAATTGCTGGAAGAAAATACATTTCTACCTTATTATTCTAGAATATTTCCTAATTCTAACTCAGCCTGCAAACTTCATTCAGCCCAGCATCTTAAAGCTAAATAAAGCCGATCATATATCTTCATTTCTTGACCATAAGAGGTGGGTGGTGTTCCTGCAGCTCTGGGTCAAGGTCAGTTGTAGCAAAGTCCATGCTGAGGCTCCAGGTCGAGCTGTGGAGGTAAATTTTACCTGTGCCCATTGCATCCTCTGCAGAAGGGCCCAGAGAGCTGCAAATAAGTCACCTGGAATGCCACTTTCTAAGCCATGCCATTCTGAATTAAAGTTGTAATTGTAGCAGAAGGTATAAATTCCCTATCAATATCCTGCACCAGCCTCAGGCATGGGAGAATAACCCAGTGTTAGGGCTGCTGAATGAGTGCTCTGTGTGCAACCAGTCATTAAAAACCTGGGGAACAGTCAGCCATGACTACATAAAAATAAATAAAGAGCTGACTGTAAATAGTACCCCTTCACCTGCTTCTTCAAGTAGAATTTTATAAGAATGTTTGTTAAAGGGAATGATTTTTATTTTTTTTTTTAAACAGGGAGATTTTGCTGTATTTCAATTGAAACCATATGCTTGGGCTTATGTTGCTCAAATACAAAATCAGGCTAGTTTTAAATTTTAATACACTGTTAAAAACACCTAAACAAAAATCCAGGCAAATGTGTCAGGATTCAGAAAGAACATTTTTCAAAAAACAGATCTGGGAATACAAGTTACTTTTAATATAGAAGTATGTTTTGTTTCATTCTTTATTTGCTACACTGGAAAAGGTATGGATTAGAGAAGATCAAACCACTTACATAATAGGAGTGTTTTTTCATAATTTTCTCTCTTTTCTTCCCTTTATCTTCACAAAGGATAGGATTATAAATATTTCATTTTTTCAGAGGTAGAAAATAGAAAAGCTAAGATGTTGTAGAGATGTGTTTAATAAAATTATGTGCGGTTGGCTAGCCTGAACATGTAAGTTCCCACTCAAAATTCATGGCCTGGGACTTTAAAGGATTGGTGAGAAGAGGAAATGTGATGATTAATCAATATAAAATGTATCAGGATATAGCTTTCATTCAAGGAATTCATGTCAAGGAATTCAACCTTGATCTTAATAGCTAAGATTATGTGTGTAAAACAGAAAATAACATTCTCATATAGGTGACAAAGCTGGAAATTTTGTATTGTAAAATCTGCATAAATTGCTGAGGAACTGACCTAGAGAATGGGCCTGGTGAAATTCAGCTTTCAGAAAATGTAGATGTTTTCAAGCCCCTGCCTCAAATGAATACATCAGTTCACTGCAAATCCTAAGCAACTACATCAGTGGATTAATCCCATTGGAAATTACATCAGCATTTCCCCACTAGACTCTCCTAGATTTCTTCCAAGGCTTTTATCCAAATTCTTTTCCAATCCTTCCTCAGCAGAACACATCATAAGCTTTTTCTGTTTTGTAAAGAAGGGAATGAAGGAAAGAAAAAAGTTATTTTTTTAAAAAAATTCCTAATATAAATCATATTTTTCTCCTACCAGGTTAGAGGCAGGGAGAAAAGGCAGTCTCATGAACAATTAGCAAATTAAGTTTCTTAAATATCTGCCAAGAATATGTTTTCACACACAGTCTTTTGACATTCACACAGAGCATGAATAATAACACAGAAAGCACTGAAAATCAAATCAACATTTAACAGCACCATACACTGTCTCGGTAAAAAAACACATTTACAGTAATGGGAAAGCTGCTCCATAGGATGGCCAATGATGATGCTTTTTTAAGTGTTTTCATTTCCACAGAGGAAGTGTTGTTATTTCCACTTCAGGAATCTTACTGAAGAAATACAAGTGATACCCCTTTTGGGGTTCAAGGTTTTTCATCCACAGACAGACACTGCACTAGTGTAATAGCAGTATAAAAGCTCCCCTTCTTCATCTGTCTTTTAATCCCTCTCCCCTCTTAGGAAGCATCCAGCTGCATCACATCTTGTTTCAAAAATAACCTGAGCACACCCTCACTTTTCTCCTTTAAACTAATTATATTTATGTAAAGTAAACCAGCACCCACTACAGAAAGAGGCTGTGGTAAAATCTCTTGATGCATTTTTTTGCCAAGGTTGAGGTCATTTTAGTGCTGGCTAAAGTTGAAGTAGAGTCTATACAAATTGCATATTCTTCTGAGACAACCAGCCTGGCAGACTCTTTCTATTACCTGTACTCACATTAAACCTCACATTCAATTCTTCCTATAGCTGCTGTGTTTTTAAATTCAGTTTTTTGTACTGCTCCATCAAGAAGAGCCAGTGTTGAAGGACTCAGTGGTCTCTGTGCTGACACAGCTGTGGTTTCAGCCTGAAATCTGTGGAGAAAAGGGTTATCAGAATCTGTCAGCCTTAAACGTAAGCTAACAACAAAGTTGTTTTCTCTACAAAGTCATATTTGAGAAATCTCTTGTTCAGCTGCTCCAGTTCCAAATTAAATGGGCCTTTCTGAGAAATTCAAAATTTCAGTGTAACCACAGATGAGCATGCTGGTCCTGGAACATTCAGTATGGTTTGTACTTCAATATTTGCATTCTTAATTTTCCTTGTACTCCAAAGTTATACTGAGTGGATATTAGGGGAGTGTTTTATGAACGTTTCATTCAATAGATTTTCTTTTTATTCTGAAGAATATCTGGTATATTCCTATGGCAATTTTCCTGGGGGAAAAAAGAAAAAAAGACATTATTCTTTCATGGGCTGTTTCATGTCCACCTAACTTGATGCCATTTGAGCGTTCAGTGCTACACTCTGCAAATAGAAATTACACACATATACTGGTCTCATGTTTCAACAAGGTATCTTTATGTAAAGCTATAGAACAGTTCCCAGCAGGAAAACAGAAGCCAGCAGTCAGAAAACAACATTTATACCCTAAAGCCTGGAGGGCCTTTAGGACCATATAACATATATCTGTTCTCCAAATTAATGGCCATTTACATCCAAAACATTCTGATGCTGTAAACTTTGCCATCACCTGTGACAGAAATAGCAAGCACAGGTCAGCCAAAAACCAAAGATGAAGCACTGCTTGCAGGGGAAAATTATGCAAGTGTCACCCAAAATCCTGGGTTGAGCTGTGTATTTGCCATCAGTTTATGGGCAATTTCTGGGCTGGAGGTTGGTTTTGGTGCTGTTGCATAAGAGGTTATGCAGAGTAAGTTCTTTATTTCTTTATAGTACTATAAAGTTAATGTTGTTCAGAGGAAAAACAATGACTTTACCACAGCAGAGTATCTCATGCCAAGTATTTGTAAGAAAGACAGTAATGCTATGCTGCTTTATTTTTGTTTCTAGTACTTTTTCCTCGTTTTGTGTAAAAGGAATTTTTAAATGCTTGAGCAGGCACAGAGGGTAAAATACTGTCATGCTGAAATCAATGGGCCTTTTGACAATGCCAGGATTTCAATGAGAGCCTTCATGGGAGCATGCCACAAGGAGCAGCTGTTTCTTGGATGCATCTCAAAAGCTCCCCAGATATTTGATCTCATACAACTGCCCCTTGGGTTTCCCAGCAGAAAATGCAATGTTCAGCAGAAAACAGCTGGCTCTTCTCTGTGGTTGTCTCCACCCCGTGTTACTGGCATTCCCAAGAAATTCCCTTCTGTCCTCTGGCTTTATTGCTCTCTGTGCCTCCCAGATAATGCCAGAAATTACTTCTGAAAACTTTACATTGACACAGATTTTTATGCTGTTATTTCAGGCATTGCTGTGGTGTTGCTGCTGCTATTAACTGTGGTGAAAATATCTGATCCTTCAACATAGGTCATGGGACAGAAGGGTAAATGTTATATTCTCTGTGTCTTTATGTATATATAATTTTCAGCTGTGTGCGCATGGTTTAATGGGAGCTTAAGGGTATTCTGATTATCTCAGTGCAGTCTAAGGCTTTGTC
The DNA here is from genome assembly GCA_023637945.1 of Phaethornis superciliosus. NCBI lineage: Eukaryota > Metazoa > Chordata > Aves > Apodiformes > Trochilidae > Phaethornis > Phaethornis superciliosus. The sequence goes on from JAJQWJ010000017.1 coordinate 4,774,636, forward strand.
TTCTAGATGTGACTTTGAAATACATAATGGCTACACAGTACAGTTCTGCCAGCATGGGCCTACATCTTTTCCATTGTTTGTTTGGTGCTTTTCAGTTAAAATCCTCCGTTAAAACTGAGGATTCTGTGGTGGTGTCATCCTGACCTATACTAGACATTGCCTTGGATCAGGGTGTTGCCTATCTTTTAGCAAGTTCCAGCTTTTACCAAAGCTTTGCTCCCTGAGTCACCAAGGCTGCAGACTTCCTTCAGAAGCAGACATTCCAAGTGGGTTACTTGGGGAGAGACTATTTTGATGTAAAATTTAAATAAAAGTGGAATAATGCATGTGGGATTGAAAACAGCAGTGGCAGGGAGTCAGCAGCTGCAGCATCAGACAGTTCTTAGTCTCAATGTATGAGGAGACAGAGAAAAAGTATTTACTAAGGCTGAATTTTTCACTGACACTGGTGAAAGCAAAACCATGCTGACAAAGCTATAGCTGAGTGATTTACAGCATGGTATTTCCATTAAGAGACCTCAAAAGTGGAGTCCACCACAACCCAAGTGTCAGCCAAACCAGTCAACTGGTGGTAACAACAGCCAGTGTGGAAACTGATGTAGATAAAGTACTATGACTGGCAAAGAATTGGGAACCAAATAAAATATTAGGTGAAACAAGACTGTCCTGGGAATAAAATTGCTTGAAAGTCCCTGTTGGCAAGCACAGACCAAGGACAAATGCCAAGCAAGCTTAGATGAATAAGCATTAAACCTTTTATAGAAAGCTGAAGCACAAAATCTTAGCCTAATCCAACCTATTTATATGAGTGTTTTCTGAAATTAATTACAAATTTTAAATGTTTCCAAATGCATGGAGTGTTTCTGTTTGGATAGTTTGTCTGGCCTGGGTTCTCAGCAATGCAAAAGAAGTTGTGTGGACTCTGCAAATATTGCTCACCTTGAGAGGTATGTGTGCCTTGCACAGTCTGAACTGACTGTGGGGTTTGGAACACCAGCTTAAAGCAATTCAATAAGCAGAGGGTTCAGCTATCACCCTTGCTGTCTCTGGGTTAGGTTGGCTGACTGGTTGGTTTATTTTTTGCTCTTGTTTCTAAGTATTCCTTGGTTTCATGACCTTCTGTGCTTCTGTAAAGCATTTCAGAAGGCTCTAAAGTCAATACTTGGGAACACAGATAGCACAGGTCATCATAGGGTATTAAAGGCCACACTGAGAGTACAAACTTGCATAAAGTGCTGCTGTGTTATACCTTAAAGGACCAGGCCATGCAGTTAAACCCATCCTTGAGCTCCCAGAAACCTCCTGACCCATCCATTGGGAGTGGGAACACCTGAGATGAGAATCAGCAGCCACCCCCCAAAGCCAGATAACTGGAGACAGCACCTTGCTGGGGCTTCCCAAGGAACTGAAAGTCAAGAAAGGAGGAGTTTGTTGAGCTCAGCACAGCCAGGCTCTAGAGTAGCAATTTGCTTCACATTTGCCCAGAAACAGGATAGTCTGTGCTTATAGAACAAAGCCACCCTGAGGGAAGGGGCTCCAGACTCTGTGTTTGAAATGTAGCTGTCTAAAGTCGTGACAGTATTAAGAAATTATAGAGTCCCACAGGGCTGTAATCTAAAATGCCCATCATAATAGTGGGGAAAAAAAAAAAAAAAAAAAAAAAAAAAAAAAAAAAGAAAAAAAAAGACGAAAGTATCAAGGCGATAGTTAGAATATTTACATTGAAGAGGAGATATAAATATTTTTGCATGCAAAGTCCTAATGAGCAACAGTGGGAGTTTTAACTCTGGATGACTTCAGGATTTGGTACAACCTCTGCTAGCTGGTAATTTTTTCCATGAAATAGGAAAGATTATGCGAAAGGAACCAGTAAACTTTGCAGACTCTCTTTCTTTTTGTGAGCTCACCTTGATTTAATAACTCAAAAACAGTACAGACAGATTTATACTGGTTACATGGAAGGTTTGACCCCACTGTAATCCAGCTGCTGGATTCGTGCATTATATATAATTTCATGAAAGAGAAATACTTAAAATTTTATATAGTCAGCTCCATAGGATGAACTGTATTTTGATTTTCCATAAACACATCTGATGTTTTAAGAACTGATTTTGCATTTCATTTCCCCATCTTTATCCTATCGAGGTTGGTTGCTTTCCATTTTATACTTGAACCTCCACCTTTTTTCCCTCTCAGGTTTTTAACCAGTGACAAACCCTGTGCTTGAGTGACCGAACGTCTTTGCAGCTTTGCTGTGTGCCCCTGCCAAGGGGGGTGGGAGCTGTTGTGACAATTACACGAATAATCAGTAAATCAGAAGCAAACCTCTCATTTCTAAGGGGAAAAGCCGAGCAACCCTGAGTCTGAGAGGGTTTGGTTTTTTTTTTTCTTTATTAATGAGACAAAAACACGGGTGTCTCCCACCCCCTGCACAACCCCCCGGGGGGGAGGAGGAGGAGAAGGAGGAGAAGGAGGAGGAGAAAGAGGAGGAGAAGGAGAAGGAGAAGGAGAAGGAGAAGGAGAAGGAGAAGGAGAAGGAGAAGGAGAAGAAAGAGGAGGAGAAGGAGGAGGAGGAGGAGAAGGAGAAGGAGAAGGAGAAGGAGAAGGAGAAGGAGAAGGAGAAGGAGGAGAAGAAAGAGGAGGAGAAAGAGGAGAAAGAGGAGGAGGAGGAGGAGGAGGAGAAGGAGGAGGCGGAGAAGGAGGAGGAGGAGAAGGAGGAGGAGGAGGAGAAGGAGAAGGAGAAGGAGAAGGAGAAGGAGAAGGAGAAGGAGAAGGAGAAGGAGGAGAAGAAGGAGGAGGAGAAAGAGGAGAAGGAGGAGGAGGAGGAGGAGGAGGAGAAGGAGGAGGAGGAGGAGGAGGAGAAAGAGGAGGTTTGGGGGGGGATGCCCGGGGGCGGTGCCCGATGCCCGGGGAGAGGAGAGGGGCGGCCCGGCCCAGCCCAGCCCAGCCCTGCCCGGGGGCCGCTTCCTTCCCCCGGTGCGGGCTGCCCGGTTTTTAAAGGCGGTGCTGGAGGAGCCTCCCTCAGAGCTCAGAACCAAGCTTCCTCGCTACTCGGCCCGGTTCCAAGCTGATCCGCCAGCAGCAGCGGGTCCGGGGGAAGCCCATGGGGTGCGGGGGGGGAGTGCGGGGCTCCGGCCGGCCCTAGGCTGCCCGCAGCATGCCGGCCCCGCTGCTCCTCCTGTGGCTCGGCTGCTTCTGCAGCCTCTGCTGCGGGTATTTCCAGGGTCCCCTTTACCCCGAGATGTCCAACGGGACTTTACACCATTATTTCGTCCCCGACGGGGATTACGAAGAAAACGACGACCCGGAAAGGTGCCAGCTGCTCTTTAGGGTGAGCGAACACCGGCGGTGCGGGGCTGCGGGAGGTGGCGATGGGCTGAGCCTGCGGGAGGAGCTGACGGTGCTGGGCCGGCAGGTGGAGGATGCGGGTCGGGTGTTGGAAGGCATCGGGAAAAGCATCTCCTACGACCTGGACGGGGAGGAAAGCTACAGCAGTTACCTCCGGCGAGAATCAGCCCAAATCAGCGACGCTTATTCCAGCTCGGATCGATCGCTGAGCGAGTTAGAAGGCAAATTCCGGCAAGGGCAAGAGCAAGGGGGAAGGGAAGAAGCCCGCCTGGGAGACAGCTTTTTGGGGCTGTTGCTTCACGCCCGAGCTTTGCTGAGGGAAACTCGTCACATCTCCAGCGGGCTGAGGGACAAACACGACCTCCTGGCCCTCACTGTCCGCAGCCACGGAGCCCGTCTCAGCCGCCTGAAGAATGAATATCTGCGGGCTTGAAGAGGGACCCCCAAACCCGGCTGCATCCCGGGGTGAGGGGCTTGGGACAGCTTTGAACCCCCGGAGGTTGCCTGGGGTCTGTGTGGAAGGAGGCAGCTCCTTCCCGCGGTAATTTCGTCCAGGATCCTGGAAAAAAAACCAAAACAAACAAAAAAAACACCACCAAACAAACAAACAAACTAAAAAAAAAAAAAAAAAAAAAAAAAAAAAAAAAAAACCACAAAAAAAGAAAAAAAAAAACAAAAAAAACCCACAAAAACCCAAAAAACAAAAAAAACCAAACAAAAAAAACAAACAAAGAAAAACAAAAAAAACAAAAACAAAAAAAAACCACAACAAAAAAACCAAAAAAACCAACCAACCAAACAAAAAAAAACAAAAAACAAAAAAAACCAAACAAAAAACCAACAAAAAACTTATTTATTATGCTTGCCTTCCTAAACTCATAGCGCGTTTCTGTAAGCCGGGAGGTCGGAGGTATGTTTAAGTTAATATCCCATATTTATACAACCCCGTGTTATATTGTTTATCTTGGGTTACAAAGCTAAATAAGTTTTCTGGCTACTGATTCCCTGCCGTGGGTTCAGGTATCACCACTGCGGCTCACCTGCCACAAACCTGGGTCAAGCCTGGTGCCCACCACGTGTAGTGGAAGCTTAAATTGGTTTTGTTTTTACTCTCCTTTAGGGTGAAACCTCTGGCCCTCTCTTAACTTCTTTAAACTTTTGTAGCAGTATGTATTCTATGCGTGTATAATATTGTTCTACTCCATAACTCAAAGCTGTGATTTCCATTTGCCTTTTAAAAGACAGGAACTATTCTGGCAGGATTTCTACTTTTCCAGGCTTCCTTATCTGTGACTCTAAGCTACCAAAGCCCCAAAAGCCGGCCAAAAAAAGCTTATGTCAGATCCTGAGAATGCTGATGCAGATTTTTATAGTAAGAAAAAGGAGCTTTAGTGGTGACTGTACTTTTGGATCCCAAATTTGAGAGCCGGGTTTCTTAGAGCATGTTTCTAAAGCAGGCAAAAATGTTTGTGATATTTCTCATTGGAGCCTTTGTACTTTTGCTAGCTATTATTATTATTATTTTGGGGTTTTTTGCTATTATTAAAATTATTTGTGCTCCTAGACAATAGCAAAAGTGCCTTGTGGGAAGGAGGGGAAAGATTGTTTGGGTTTTTAAACACACCGATATTTAATTGTCAAGTTGGGGTAACATGGCTAGTAGGTTACAGATACTGCAGGCAGAATCCCTGTGTGGATGAAAAAAAGGTCATTTATTGTTTTAATAAACATTTTTAAACAATGTTAAAGTATGTTTTCTTTTCTTGTTCTGCTTGAGATGCTCTGTACTTAAAACATACTGTTGTAATATATCTTTTCAGCAAAAAAAATTGAGTATATAGAACCTGCCAAATGAAATAACTTGCTTTGTAGTAAAAACAAATAAAAATTTACAGAGTCGAGAGGTAAGTTTCTACTAAAAGCAATGGTGCTGAAGGGCACATAGGGTAGATTTTCTGGAGTTCACAACCTGTTTTGAGAAACTAACAACCTCATGGCACTGGAAAAGAAACTGATGCACATTTGAGAGCTGATCTTATTAACCCTACTTGTGTTCAGTTCCACTTTGCTCTGCAAACCATCCAGTTGGTAAGTTACTCAGCGGCGCAGGAGGTCAACATAAGTCACCTGGGACCAGAGAGAGGAAGGTACCAGGAAATGTCTGCTGAAGGTATGTGCTTCCAGAACCTCTGGACCATCCAGGTAGCTCACTTTCACTAAAGAGAGTGAGATGCAGCCCCTAGCACTGACTTTAGATGTCAGTTTGCGCCTTTGCATCCCCAGTATCTTTGAAGATCTGCCTGAAAAAAAGGAAACATTTTATTGATTTCAGTAAAACAACTCAGTGTGTTGTCAAGTTAGAAGGTATGATGGGTTCTAGATCTTAAAATTTAATTTATCTGTGATACTTCCCTTGCCACTGGGGTTAGGTATAACAACACAAGAGTGCAAATGGCCATCTGAGACATGGAGTCATCTCTGCCCACTAGCACAGCAAATCGTGTGGCATTTCTGGGATGAACCAAGCTCTGGGACTGCCTGGGGGTTTCATTCCTATTCAGTTTCCTTCTGAACCTTACGCCTTTAGAAGTAGGTGCCCAAAATGTCATGAGGTTCTCTTTGTACCTAGATGTTTCACAAAGGTGTCCTGTTCTTTCCTTATTTGTTTTCTGAACTATTGGGTATATACGAACTGTAAGTATCAGTAAAGAATTGTGAATTTTTTTAGCTATATGAGATCACTATTCAAATCCTGATAGAAAAATAATACTAGTGGTGTAAAACACAGCTTCTTGAATATGCTTGGTGCAGCTTGGCTATTCTATTTACGGTAGCAAACTTGTAATCAAGCTCAAAGTAATCTCCAAGTACATAGCAGACCAAGAGGGTAAATGTTTGCAGAGTGCTTTTCAAAGCAGATTATGTGAATTGGAAAGATTTTCAGTCTAATTTATTCTCCTCAGTACCCCTGTCTGTAAATTGTCATCTAATGAAACAAAACTGTGCTTCTTCAAAATCCGTGCTAATGTCTCATGATAAATATGTATGTTCTGATAAATATCTCCATGATTTATTTCTCAGCAAAATATAAACATTTTAATATTTGAAAATGAAACAAAATCAGAATTCTGCTCAGTAACACTGATTGGAAAAGGCTTTAAATGTTCTCTTTGAAAAAGAAAATCCACACATCTGAGTCTATGCATAAATTCACATATTTAGTAAAAATGACATGACAAATCAATGGATAGGAATGCAGGGGGGTCACAGTGCAAATTATGGTTTTCTAAATTGCAACTTCCAAAAGTTTCACAGGTTGACCTACCCAGGGCCATCCTGAGAAACAGAAAAGTCAAGGGAAGCTTTCAAAAATACAGTAACTTCAAAAATTCTGTGTACCAAGCTGGACATATGGCTTGTCCAGAGCTAAGTCGTCGTTCCCAGAGGTTGTGATGTGCTCAGATGCAGGTTTCCAAGATGTGTTCCTCAGAAGCCAAAAATAGACTTGTCCAAGTCAATAGAAACAATCTGGTGAGCTAAAGAAAGTTCTGGTTATAATCTTAGGTAGAAAATGTCTCTTTAGTGGAGAAATTCTGCTGGGTCTGGCAATTGCTGTTGGTGTCCCTGTTTATTTAGGGGGATTTTTGTTACTGTGCCAGCTCCTTGCTCATGCTTCTCAGATGCTGCTTTTGTGGTTGGTAAGGAAGTTTCCAGCTAACACTTAAGTTTTGTTAAGTGAAATGTATTTGATAGCCATCATTCCTGATGTAATCCTGAAAGTTCAAAATCTGGCGTTTTTCTATCTTTTAAAATGTATTCTTACTCACAGCCCGTTGGGGATTTTATTTTCTATTACTTTGATTTTTGGTGAGCCATTAGCAGAAAATGAACAATTTGTGGGGCTGTTTTTCATCCCTGAAGTATGTAGAACTGGCAAAAATACTGACCCCACTACATGCTTTTTTTAAAAAAAGCTTTTATTAGAATATATACCTCTAAAATTCAAGAACTCTGCGTATTTTATTTTCTTCATAAAGTTGTCATCCTGCCTACGAGATCGGTTTACAACTGGAAAAGGCAGAATTTAATGACTAATTCCGTAACAAGAAAAACACATGGTCTCCATAATCATTACATTTTTAATGATGTGGTTTGGACAGAGACACTGATGGCTTGTGGAGTTATTCATCCTTGAAAACTGCCTTACCTTGGGGAGGTATCACTGCTGGTTTCCAACATGCCATTAACATTCTTTCATAAGAAAAGACAATGCCAAGTGTATCATATTTTCTCAAATGACAACTTTCCGTAGGCTGTATGTGCACCTCTTTGAAGTGCTTAGGAGCTGCCTGTGTAGTAGTAATTTTGTCTGAACTTTCTTTGGGGGAAAAAGAACAGTCCTTGGGGGAGGTTGGCTTAGGGTTAGATTCATTATCCAGTGCTATATATTGGCAAGTTTAGCCTGACAAAAAAAGCTATGTACTTGCATTGTATTTTCCATATGTTTTACATGCTGTAAACATTTCACTGTGACAGGAGTTACCAACATAAATTAATTTTAATGTTGACAATAGGGACTTCACTATAGACAGACTGTCCAAACTGCAAGATACTTTTGTCTGTCTGCTTACCACCTTTTCTCAAATAACCTGACCAAGGTTTTCAGTTTATTGTTTGGTCCAACATAATCCATTCAGTGAGCCTTTTGTCTTAGGTTCTCAGCTATTTTATTTAATTTTATTTAAGAGCTTGTTAAACCTCTACCTCAGTAAGTATAAGGAATTTGTTCCCATACATTTTCTGTCTTGACAGCTCTTTGGTTAATCAAGAGCAGTCATCTTTTCTTAATAGCAGGCTTTGTCCTTTTTATAAATCTGATTTTTTTTTTCTAATTTATTATTTTTTAACTGAGATTTGTATTTAAATTCAGAGTAATACAAGGGCATCTGTTAATTATCTTGCAAATTTTTTTTTTTTTTTACATTTTGGGGCTTTCTTACAAAGTAGTACACTTACTAACTTTGAATTCTAACAGAGGCACAACAAAACACAAGCTAGTTCATGACTGTGTCGGTATACAAGTCAGGACTCTATTAGGTTGGTCATTTTAACTAAGATCTTGCATATGGAAGAGTAACCCAAGAAAAAAGAGTGAATGAACAAGAGGCAAACCACACTCAGTGATTTTTTTCCCTGATATGAGTGCAAGGGAAATAAATCTGACTGTATGCATTAAGAATGAACTGAAGTGCATTTACCCTAGAAGCTAATTTGCAACTAGGCCCAGGTTTTGTTTCTAAAATTTATATTTCTGTGGCAATTAGGGTTTTCGAAAAGCCAGGCAAGCATGCAGAGCTGAAGCTCACAGGACCAGGAAAACATCATTAATGTTAGCATGTCTGACTGCACTGGGAATACTGGTCTAGTACAGAGAATTTACTGTTGTGTCAGGGTAAAAAAATTAGTGGATGAACATCAGAGTTTGCTTCCTGAGGCTGTTCTGCTTCTGATGCTCTTTGTGTGCTAGCCTCTGACTTTAAATTTTGCAGTGCCTTTTACCTACTAATTGCTCCTAACCTTAAATTTATTTGGCAGCAACATACTGCATAACCTACAGCATAACCCCATGGTATTCTTATTCCCATATGAATGATAACCATGGAGTAAATCTCAAAGGGAATCAGTGAACTCATCTTGCACAACAGGATTCAGCAAAACGATGCTGTAGCAGAGAAAAGGCACATAAATGTACTGTAAAATAAATAAAAGGTCCAGAATTTCATTCTACAGTACTTTTGACAAATCACTTTTTTAATTCTTTTATAGAATCTCAGCAAATGCTACACAATTTGCACAACAGTAGCCAGTCACATTTTGCTGAGTTATGTCACCTTGAAGACAGTTTGTTTTTATTTCCACTTGGATAGGATACTTTTCCACTTGCATATTGTGTAATACTACTTATAAAAACAGAGACCAGGTCTTGCAAACACCTCAGAGTTCTCCTGTTACTGAATGAGACTTATGACCATTTCAATTCTCACACTCTCCTTATTATGCTTATATTTCAAAAAACAAAACAGGAAGATAGCCATGACAACCAAGAATATATGTGTTCCATAGAGGAAATGAGGGAGAAAAAAACAAGGCAAGAATGTGAAAGGAAGGTGGAAAATGGATTTGGGACTTAATTTGAAAGCAACTAATTCTTACCACTTTTTGACTAAAAGAAAGCAGTGCATCCAACTCCATGCATTACAGCACTGCTTTGGCACATGAATATTGGTTTTCTTTGAAGATGTTGAATGATAACTACCAACAAAAATATTTAAATTCCTATAAATCTCAGGCTCAGTCTTAGCCCTTTTTAACTGCCAAAATGCTTAGACAGTCTCTAGTCACTGAGTATTTCCACTTCTGCATGTACTTTTTTCCATTCAACCAGCCAACTTTTCACCTTTTTGAATGCTTTACTATCTGTGAGAAGTGCTACATTAAAGATTTTCCCTTTATTGGTCATACTGAGGCACTAGAACTTTTCTGGGTGCTTTACAGGCCACAGTATGGCCACTGAGTGTCCAGTGGAGCTGTACCTCTTGCACAGCTGGGAAAAAGCTTCCCATTAAGAGGAAAATAAAAGTTTTCCTTTTTAGTTCAGCTCTTCTATTTTCCTATCAGTCCTGCACCAGCTTATACATACTCAAGAATGGTGAAGTGGGGATTCCAGTAGAGTATAAGCTGAAAACTGGAAGACCAACAGTGGCCTCTCCAACCAAAAATTGGTAGGTGCTACATCCAACCATTGCCTTCAACTGCACGTCAGCTTTCTGGCAGTTTGAACCTCAAGAACCACAAGAAGCACACTCTTCAGATAAATGCAGCATTGACATATTGGCCAGCCAGAAGATACCAGGCATTAAAGAATGATGGTATGTTAATGCTATTTTTAAATTTATTCCCTGGAAGTTCATCTGCCAGAAATTCACTGCTCACAAGATTTATTTGACAGTAAAATCATCTGATAGAATCATTTAGGCTGAAAAAGGCTTTTAAGAGCATCAAGTCCAACCATTAACCTGCCCTGCCAACTCCAACACTTAAACCATGTCCCAAAACCCCACTTCCCTGGGCAACCTGGTCTAGTGCCTGAAAACTCTTTCAAGGAAATTTCTTCTACTATCCAATCTAAACCTCTCCTGTCCTACTTGAGGACATGTCCTCTTGTTCTGTCACTAGTTACTTGGGAGAAGAGACCAACACTGTTACAACCTCCTTACAGGTAGTTGTAGAGATTGAGGAGGGAGGTCTCCCTTTATCCTCCTTTTCTCCAGACTAAACCACCTCAGTTCCCTCATTAGACTCGTGCTCCGGACCCTTCTCCACCTTCATTGCCCTTTGGACATGCACCCCAGTGCCCTTTTTTGTAGTCAGGGGCCCAAATCTGAGCACAGGATTCCAGATGTGGCCTCACCAATGCTGATCACTGCTGGACACACTATTCCTGATCCAAATCTGCCCCATTAACTTGGAGGATACAGACAGGGGCCTCTCCATCTTAAAGAAGCGCAGGTGTTTTATGCCATAGGATGTTTGGCCATAGACACACTAAACCTTGCCTTTAAGGCCATCTTTCTTATTTAGTGATGTTTTACATCTGGCATATAAAGACACTGTTTGTTTCTTTTTTTTTTTTTTTTTTTTTTTGGGGGGGGGGGGTGTTTGTTTGTTTTGTTCTTGGTTTGTTGTTATTTTTTTCCTTTATCCTTTCTTTCAGTCTCTGCTTGTGCTGTAAGGGCATGTGGTTTATCACACCTTAGCAGGGATGGCCAGGACACTCTTCCTAGCTTCCATCTTTATTCCCATGGTCTGAAGAGAGTTTTTAGTCTGCCCTACCCTCGCCCTCCTCACAAAAATTTAGGAGCCAAACGCGGCTGGAAAGTGTTTATTACACAGAGGGGAGAAGAAGCGACGGGGAAGCGATGGCTCTTTTCACCCTTTCCGCTTCAGTTCAAACCTTTATTAAAAACTATCAGGTGGAAGGTCAGTGCAGAGGAGGAATTAAGCGAGCCCAGCTCCTTCTGCGGTTCTTCTCAGGGGACCGAACACCCTCAGGATTCCCCCGAACGAAATCCCCGCACAGGCGGCTGCGCTGCCCAGACCCCGCCTGTACAAGCCCGGACACCCCCCCCACCCCTTCATTGGGCACTGCAGGCGGGGTCCTCCCCGGGGCCGGGCCTGCCGAGCCGAACCGGGCCGATCGGAACCAGGCCGAGTGGCAGGTGAGGGGATAGGGCCGGGGGGGTCGCGGCCTCCCGGGGCGGAGCCGCTGAGGCGGTGTCGGCGGTCACGTCCTCCCGGCTGCGCCGCTGAGGCCCGGGCTGCGCTTGGGTTTCTGTTCCCGTTCTGTGGCGTTGGCTCCGCGTCTCCTTTCCCTGCCTTTATCCTTCGCTAATTGCGCTAATTTAGAAGATTGAAAGCTGGAGTGGGCGCGAAACCTGACCCTCGGACAGGAATCCTTCAGACAGCCTCGTCCCGAGCCTTCGTACACGGCATAATGCAGAAATGAAGTAATATAAATGTTTTGTTTTGTTTTTTCCACTTAAGCTATATATTTGCTTCTTTGTTTCTGTTGTAGTCCGAAGTAACAGCATCAGGGAGATGTTCCCCTGAAGAGAAGTTTTGGTGCACTTGTCATGAGATGGCACAATGCTGCCCCACAGCTTGGGGCAGGCACAGACACTGTGTTTACTCTGGGATTATTCTTTTTCTGCAGTTTCCATTCATTTTTTACTTACCTAAAAGGTGTAAAACCTCAGTGCAGTCAGAGGCCCGGGCAGGATCCTCTTCATTTTTACATACCCTGTCTGCAGAGGCCAATTCTGTTACATCTGAGGTAGAACTGACCCAATTCTGACACAGCAAACTGTTCCTGGGGCACTCTAAGATTTGCTTATGACACAAAATTACGACCTTTATTTCCCTGCCCCTTTTTAATCCTCTGTGAGGAGAACACACGTTATCTCGGGTAGCTCAGCTGTCTTAAAGTATTGTTAACCAGAATTAAATTTTAAGTAGCTGTACAGGTGAGGCTAGGAAACATTCTGTCAGCAAACAGGGGAGTCTGGTTCATGTCTGGTGGGGTTTTTTTAATTAGTTGGGTCTCAAACTGCACCTCAAAAAAGCTCTCCTGAAGGAGAAAATAATCTTAAAATGGTCTTTACTGACTCTTCCAGTAACAAACTGCTTTTTATGTTGTCAGGAACTCCACGAAGTCACCCTCCCCCTGACAAAAGGAGGCTGGAGCCAGGGGGGGCTGGTCTCTTCTCCCAGACAACTTTCAACAAGACAAGAGGGCATGGACTTAAGTTGTGCCAGGGGAAGTTTAGGTTAGATATTAGAAAGAATTTCTTTACAGAGAGGGTGATCAGACATTGGAATGGGCTGCCCAGGGAAGTAGTGGACTCTCCGTCCCTGGAGATATTTAAAAAGAGCCTGGATGTGGCACTCAGTGCCATAGTCTAGTAACTGCAGCGGTAGTGGTCAAGGGTTGGACCTGATGATCTCTGAGGTCCCTTCCAACCCAGCCAATTCTATGATTCTAGGATTTCATTAACCCAAAACATGGCCAAGGTCCTGCCCGGGGCCAAAGTCCCCTCAGACAACGCGGGGCAGGATCCTGCTCACCCCACATCGCTGCCCTGAGGCTCCCGGCCCCTCAACATGAACCCAAGGATCCAGAAGGTGGAAGCTTTGGGGCATTTCCTTCGCGTGGAATGGGAGGACGGGAGCCAGAGCCTCTACCCCTGTGTCTGGCTGCGGGACAGCTGCCAGTGCCCACGCTGCTTCCTCAGCTCGGCCGGGGCACGTAAGTTGCTCCTGAAGGACCTGGATGTGAACATCGTGGTGAAGGAGGTGACTCTGGCAGGGAGAGAAAAGGTATTTGAAGCAAAGCGTCCCCGCTTTCCCTCTTGTGGCACTCGTCTGTCAATTAATGGTGAGGTCAGAGGAGGTGCCTGGTTATATTTTGAGAGTAATTGGTGTTATCTTGTCAGCCTCAAAGTTTTGGGGAATATTTGCAGTCTGAGGGAAGTACCTTCTTACCTGTATGTGAAACTTCCCTGTATAGGTGTTAAAGAGAGAGCACAGAAAGCCAGGCTGCAGATTTTACAATATAATTTTGCTTTTTAAAATTCTACTCTATGTTTCTTATTGGCAGATGCTCAAAAGAAAATAGAGGCATTCCCCAAACTCATATTTACTTTAACCATGTCTGGGTTTTTTTCTCTCTTTTTTCCATAAATAAATGTCTTAAAAAATTAAAAAAAACAAATGGTAAGGTGATGATAACGTTAATCTATAACAAACATTTCAGTTTGTTATCTAATTTTCCATGTGCAGAAGACTTCATTTTATAGCAAGTACCCAAAGTAGAACCTGATATTCAGATCTGGCCTAGTGTCTGTATCTATATCTGCATCTACCTAACTAGATTAACATTTTTTTCATTAAAAAGAGAGGCTGTTGGGCAAGAGAGGACAGGAACTGCCCTCCTTTTGAGTTTTAATCTTTCCTGCCACATAAAAACCTAATACCTCACTTAGATTTTATAGGTTTTATTAAAAGCAGGACATGGCTCTTTTGATATGCAAACCCATTTCCTTCATTTTACATTTAAAGATGGTTTAAATGTATTAAAGCTGCAGTAGACAAACCTGTAGCAGCTTCCTGGGGGAGTTTGCAGAGGCTGTGACCCATGCAGTACAGCTCAGCCACAGGGTAAGGGCTTGTACTGAGGAATTTGGGGCTCCTGTGTTGGTTGGTTGTTTCCAAAATTAATGCTGTGTAAATTCATGCTTTGGATGGGCAAATATAGTAGAGGGATTATGTGTCTCCCCCTCTTGTACTCAGGAACTGAGGGGAGCACAACACTAATCCTAAACTGGTACTGGTGTGTTACCTAGTGTGAATGAGCAGAATTCTTTGAAATGGGAGTGGATACCTACTCCACAGCCTTGAGAATTCAGCTGAGGGTGTGTGCTACACCAAGCTCTTTTGGTTCATGACAAGCAAAGCCATATGCTTTCTTCCCTACTTTTTTTTTTTTTTTTTCCAGAAAATAAACACCACCTTAAAAATTATTTGAAAGAGGGAAGACTTTTTTAAACCATCAGAGGGATGCCTCTCCTAGCATTTCTTTTTTGCCCATCTTCCTTGTCCTTTTTTTTAACAATCTGTCAGTGTTTTGAAGATATTTTTGCTCTCTTCTGAGTTGTGGTGAAGCTCTCTCCCCAGTGATATGTGCCAGCTTCTGTCATTCTTCTCTTTCTGCTATGCACAGCTCCTGCAGTGAAAGCAGCCCACAGAAAACAGCAAATTAGGTCATGGGTTCATGTGAAAATAACTGTTTACAAAGGGTATCAGAGTCTGGATGCTGTTCAGGTTGGGGTTTCATCACTTGTTTGCCATTATGCTAAAGAGAAGGCTTAACTCTGATATTGATCTAAATATTACACTTTCTGTACTTTCTAAGGAATTTTTTGGTTGTTCTGCATGATGTTTTTTCAGATTTTTTTGTTCTAAAATTATCTTTTCATTTCATGTTGGAAGGTCTGTATTATATGGCCTGATGGGCATGCAAGTGAATTTGAAGCTGAGTGGTTGAAAAAAAGATGTTTCTCTGAAGGAGCCAGAGCAGAAATGCGAGAAGAATTATTTTTACCAGGTAGGAATTAAAACCACATCTGTCACATTTGTTTCAATTATGAGAAGTCTGACACTGAGGCCCAGGTCTACCCAGCTGGTTGGTGTTCAGTGCCAGGCTGTGAATGGTTACTCTTTCCCTCTTCTAACCTTTGGACCTGAGAGGAGTTCAGCTGGCTGGGTTATATTTGCTTTCCTAAAAATCTTTTCCTTCCAGAAAGGTTTAGTAGGTCTCAAAAATGAGCCGTGTTGACTAGCAGTGGTCTATGTGACAATGCAAGTGTGTGTGCTCTGTTTACGTTATTTGAATTTTCATTTTTAGAAAGATTATGTTGAATTGCCAGAGAGCTATAACCATTTTTTTTTTTTTAATTCCCTTTTACGTGTCCTTCTGTTAAAAAGTAACTGTGCAGCATAGTTGTGTGTAGCACTGAAGTTCAGGTTGTGTTTGCTCTGTTCTTAACTGCAGTAGTTGACTGTCTTTTGGTCATGAAATACTTTGTGCAGCCAGGAGTGTAACATTTACCTGGTACAAATCACTCTCCCTTCTGAATGAATAATTTCAAACCCCCTGGGTTTACTGTGATGCACTTCATTGTTTCTCTGTCAGCCCTTCAGAATGTGAGGATGAAACATGTGAAAACTTGCAAGATTTCTGCTGTTACTCTTGAGAGGGTTCCTGTGAGATCTGGTGTTGCATAAAGTTATGGATCTGTGTTCAGAATGAGGAACAGGATATTACTTGAGAAAAAGGAAATTAGAGACAGGCTGATGGTGTGAAGCTCAGATCCCAGTACTGGTTTCCTCAGAGCTCAGCAAAAGGTGAATCTGCAGTTGGCTTATGCTCCTTTTTGGGTGTGTTGTTCTTATTTTAACAAAGCAAACAAAGTTTGTTTGTTTTTCCCATGAAAGACAAGAAATGGGAAAATATGTAGCCCTAGGTATCTCTATGATTCTATGATCTCCTGCACCTGAGCTTTGTCTGGGACTTTTGAGGCAACTGAAGGGCCAATTAATTTTCCCAGTATCTGCTGGTCAAATCTTCCTTAGCTCTGAGCACCTCTTCTCCTAAACAAAAGTCAGTTCTGAAGATTCAGCCATTATATCTGCCTTAAAACTTCAGCACTGAGTAATATTTCCATTCATTTCAGTGGACCCTATGCCAGACTCTTCAGAGTTCAGAATGGAACTTTTTGTCCCTAGTGATATAAGAGTTCATGTCTGCTTTAGCTTTGGCATGGAGAAACTACATGTTTACTATTTTGGAGAGCTGAGCATGTTCCAAAATGAAGCTGGTGAAGATGCAAACCTCATTTAGGGAAACTAGACTTGATTTCTCAGGTAGTAAACATTTTCATTTGGAAAAATTAAGGTGCTGTGTAAGCTTGCAAGGTGTGTTAGAACCTTTTGGGGCATCTAAATTAATGTGAACTGAATGCTGCTGTAATTAATGCCCATACAAAGTCATCTAGATCTCTGTTTGTGTTTACTAGCAAAGGTATCAAAACCTGAGATTTCAGTTTTTCTGATGTAAAACTACTTCCCTTCCCACAAACACACATTATGAAGCCTAATTGGCTGTGATTTGCCTTTCTACATACACATTTACTCAGTGCTTACTCTCAGCATCCCAATGCAATGCTGGTTTGGGAGGCCAGTTCTCCCCTTCTCTTACTGCTGATGTCCAGAGAAGCTGTGTAGGCAAATATGTTTTATTCTTAGAGCAATGCTTTTGCAAATTCTGTTTTCCATGGTAGGTCTCAAGAAATAATCCTTGTAAAAGTTAAACTAAAGGCCTGTGTTAACTTTGGCTTAGTTTAGTCATGTCATTCTGCTTTTCCTCATATTCCCAGAGATCTGAGTAGGCAGTGATAGATTCTCCCAGCTTTTCTCAGGTTCCAATTACAAAAAAGCCAGCAGTTACAAGGCATGTGAGCTTGCTTGCAGGCTGGTTTAAGATCAGTTTCTCACTAGGTACCAGGGTAAATTTAGAATTAGCTTCCTTCTAGTCAGAGGAGTTACACACTGCAAATCACATGCCCTTAAGTAGCTAATTGTATCCCAGCAGTATAGTGTTACACATAATGATATGGAATGCCAGCCCTGCATGCTGGTTCTAACAAATATAAGAGCCAGCTCACCAGAGTGCTGCAGTTAGAGGTTAACCTTCTCTGCTGACATTTTCACAGCTGTGGCTTTTTCTCCCCCTCCTCCCTTTTTTTTAGTTTTTTTGTTTGGGGTTTTTTTTTTGTTTTGTTTTTTTTTTTTTTTTTTTTTTTTTTGGCAAGTGGTTATTTGCTTTTCATGTTGCTTTGATGAGGACTTCTCATCATGATCTCTGATTCAGGCGTGGGGTCAAACCCAAAAAAAAGAGTAGGTCAGATTTTTCACTGCATGGTGGAAGTGACTATAAATAGCTCTGTGAAAATGTGTCAAGTTTCCCCTTCTAAGAGCAGTGCCAGATCCCTTCTGTGTGGTATGTACAGTCCTTTGTTTGTGTGGTAGGTGTAGGTTTCAGCCCAACTTAGAAGGTACTTCCAAAAGAGCAGCAAAGGAGCTACCTTGTACATCTCCAGTTCTGATGTCTCAAAGTTACTCTTTTTTTCCTCCTGTTTACTTGTGTTCAAACAAATGTCACAGGGAGTGATTTACCACCTTGTGCAGTCTCACTGTAACAGGTTTTGTGTGTGGTAGAAGCAGCTTGTGGGAGACACTGAGCATTCCAGGTGCTTTCCAGTTATCCAGCCTCTCTCACTGAGGTGCATTTTCCAAGACAGACACAGGCATCCCACAAACAGGACGTGGGGTGGGAAAAAAATAAATATCACAGCAATATTTTCCTGTTGGGTGGAGTGGTCCCAGTATGGAGTAAGGCTTCCATAATGTATATAATTTCTGGGCATAACACATCAAGAAAGACTACAGAGTGCTCAGTGGGAAGCACTCTATGTGATTAGTGATCTAGAGGCATCTCAGAAATCAGATGTTGGGGGCAGAGGTGGAAGAAAGAAAGGGAACTGTTTGTGATGTAGGAAAATCACTATAGAAATGCACGTGTACATGAACAGGTTTTCTCAGTGCTGTTGAAAATGGGTAAAAAATTGAGGTCAAACTGTATTTTTTCCAAACCACAAGGAAGATTTTAAGACATAAAACGAGGGCATGTTTTTAGTAGCAACAGCTTTACAACCTGAACTGATTTATTTTTTTACCTCTCAGATAACCCACTGCTGCATGTTTCCCAGGATTAGTAATACTTGGAGCTATGCACAATGCATTTTCATTTTTTGGCATGTTTACCACAGTGCCATTAACAGAGTACATTGGCAAATGTCAGAGGGGGAAAGGTTACTCCTGTAGTAGCTCAAAGACTAAGCTTTTGGCTGCACCAAGATGCTGCTGAAGGGCTGGGAACTTGGAGTCTTTCTTCTCTGAAACAAGAGGTAGGATTTATAAGCATTTGTGAGCCAGCTTGCACCTAAAAGAAAAACAAACCCAAACCATTAAGGATCCGGGCTGCACTTGTCACTGGAAGATAATTCATAGGAGACAGGTGGAACTTCAAGAAAAGAGTTTATAGCCTGGCCAAGCAGATTTAACTATATTTACCCCTTCTTTCCATCTTTGGTTTTTTGGGGGGTTTGGGCTTTGTTTTTTTAATACAAAGTTGCAAAATATCAAAAAACAAAAAAAACCAAACAAATTGTCAGTGAACAGCTCAGTTTCCTTGAAATTTTGCAATTGCCACATCACAGTGGTACTGTAGAGGTTAAACAGCTCCATTGGCTCCTGAATACACTGCAGGGTGTAGGGAGGTATAAATTCCCAATACCTTAGTGGAATTCACATCACTGATGGTTTCTACAGAGCAGAGATTGCTTTTCTAGGTTACTTACAAAAGCATTTTGAATTTAGCTTTTGCCTCCTGTGTGTTGATGAAGCAGAAGATGTGAGGCCAGATGGCTGCCTCCACTAGAAGGGCCTGGTTGGGAGGAAAGGTTGGTGTTCCTTGGATGTTTTCAACCAGTTAGCTGTAAAGGAAGGATGTGGTACACCAAGATGAAGGAGAGTCACAGACAGATGTGCTGAGCATGCAGAGTTTTGTGCTGTGGCAAAGCAGATGCTTGTAACAAAAGCCAAAACGACCCCAAAACCCAACACTGCATTGTCCATTGGCTGCAGAAGGGCCATCCTGGATTAGGTGGAACCTCTAGCAAGCACAGTGGGAACTGGGAATTTGAACAAGAGGATTTTACAGTTCCCATGTATTCAGGGAAGCCTGGGGCTCCTGGAGCTGCAATTGAATTCCAGGTGCATATATTCATTTCCCAAAGTGGGGAAATATCTGTTGATATATTCCTTGAAATACTAATATTCCTCCAGGTCTTTTTTTTTTAATGTAAGGAAGATTAGGAAAATTTTATTAGCAAGACAGCATGAAAAACTAGCAAGGAAATGTTGAAATGTAAATATTCCATTAGTTTACACATGGTCCTTAACCTGCACCAACACTGAAGCTTAAATTTTTCTTTCAAAGGATATTCTTGGCAGTTCATACAGCATACCTAAAGCTATTTTACTTTCATAACTTTTAATACAGAAAAAGGAAAACATTCATGTTTTATTTTTTCCCCATCTTTCAAGTGTGTGAAAGGATGTATATTGAATTAAACACACTGAAGCAGTGAGTAGCAAGCCATAGAGTGACCTCAAAAAGGAATTTAATGAGGTGAGATTATACCCCTCCTCAAGGATTGCACTTTTTTCATTTTGTGAACATGTTGTGAAATTCAACAGCTTGTCAATCATAGTACAGCTTCTTTGAAACACAGGGTAGGATATAAAAGATGGTCTATGTGAATAGCTTATATTGTGGTATGTGTGTTGTGTTTCTTGGACAGTCCCTAACTAGCCTTAGCCAAGAGGGAGAGGAGTACTGGTGGCTGGAAATTTGCAGACCTTGCAACTGTTGAAAACTGTTGTAACTCTGTAGTGTCTAGATTCTCTTTTTTTATGAGCCTGTTGCATTTTGTATGTAGGTATCTTTGTATCTCTGTATCTAGGGAAAAGAGTTAAAAAAGCCCAACATGGCTCTTTATGTCCCTTTGTACTTCAGCACATCCCTCAGTCACCAGGGGAAATCCCCCAGAGCTCCCATTCTGAAAACTGTTTGAAATATATGATGGGTTTTATTGGTCCTGTGTGTTGGAGAGGTGTTGGAATAAAGAGAGGTGTAGGTGTTTTATAAACTATGCCATCTAAGTTTTTTCAAGTGGTTGTGGTCTAGCTGAATATCAGATAAAATACCAAGTAAGCAAGATGTGATTCAAATGAAAGAATTATTCTGTGGAATAGATAAAAACTTCTCATGCTCTATTGTGGACTTTAAAGATAAGCAGCTTCAGACAAAAGACAGCAAAGCAAGGGAAACCAATAATGTCTTTACTGAAAGAATTGGAGCTCTGATTCAACATTTAAGAGAAGGCTTGACTTAAAGCCAGAGTTTAGAGTTTTGCAAAAGACAAGAGTCAATGCAAAAATGACACAGAACAAAATGTAAGAACTAGCACTTTGTCCCTTTTACCCATTACTGTGCAGGCTCTTTGGTTTGCATGTGTGTGTGTGGTTATCTGTGCATACAAACTGATACAGCAGCAAGTCTGTGAGATCTTCCAAGTGGAAATTAAGGAGGAGAGAGCAAGGAGGCCAACAGGGTTGTGTTCAGGGAGCATAAACCTGAAATAGGTCTTTCATATTTACTCTGCATGACAGTAATGTGTCTGAGTGGCCTTTTGTATCTTAGCAGCAGCACAGCTTCTCAGGTTGAGCATTTCCTCATTCTCCAGGTTCATGTGTACCCTGATACACATTACCCTGCAATACCAACATCCATCCCACTTAGGGACACACTGGGAGCTGCAATCCTGGGGTGGTTTTGCTTTGAAATCAGCTGAGCCATGGCAGCAGAAGTGATAGGATTGGTCCCATGCTGCCACTCTGTGGTTCTGCATCCATCCTGGCTGAAAGCAGTGGAGGGGACAGAGTGCAGCTGTCCTGGGTGTTATAAAGGCTTGCATGCTTTCTGGCCAATGAGAAAATGATCTTTTCTTGTGAACTGAATATACTGTGTGGATGTTTCAGGTGGCAGCAGGCAGTGTGTAAGGAAATCCTATCTGAAACTCCCTGTACTGTTTTAAAATCCCCAAATAAAAAAAAAAAAAAAAAAAAAGGATGGGTATGACAGCTGAGAGATACCACGTGGTAGGTGTGGATGTTAGGATGTTCTTTTCTGGAATTCTTCCAGCTGCAGAAGAAAATCACAATTAGATTTAAAGTACCAAATGTGACCCACAACTGGGGCTTCCACTCTTCACTGTCAGGAGCACAAACAGTTTTCAGATAACTGCACTAACAAGTAGCAGACTCCAGAAGGTCTCCTGGTGAGAAGCTGAGCTTTGGGCTCCATGATTAATTTCCTGCCTTTTCATTTCTGCCTACATTACCATTCCCTTGAGTTCTTGGCTAAATGTACTGGAGCCAATAAAACTGGGAAGGATCCTGGCAGGATTAATCTGGGGGGAAAAAAAAAAGAGAGAGAGAAAAAAAATCTTGATTATTTTAGAAATGTTATCTTCATCTACAAATATTGAGGTCAAAATAAGAATCACAGGGTTTTGGGGTTTTTTTTGTTTGTTTGTTTTGCCTGCACTAATGAACAGGTACAGTACTGCCTTTTATTGAAGAAAATTATTTTGATTTTGTAAATGTGCCTGAAAATCATAAAATACACCTGCCTGGAGTAGTTTTAAATTAATAGTTAACAAAGATGTTCTTCCCACAGCATCCCAGACCTTTCCAGGTTCCACACATGGACAAATGACTATCAGGAGGTTTTTCTTTTCTGTATCTCTTATATGCTGCTGGTACAATATGAACATGATTTGAGTTTGTGCAAAATTATGTGTGGAATAATGGAAAGTATGGATATTGAGCTGATGCTCAGCTGTACATGCTCTGATTTTTTGACCTCCCTGACCCCAGGATGGTCCCAAGGCATGAGTCTGACCTCTTGTTACCCCGTGGCCTAATTGATTGGCCTCAGTGATCCCAAGCATAGTTCCCAAGAGTGGAACTTTGAGCACAAGTAATGCCACAGGATAATTGGTTGACCTCAGATGACCCCAGCACTGTCCTCAGGAAGGGACTTTGACCTCAAGTAACTCCACAAGCTAATTGGTTGTCCCTAGATGACCCCAGGGTGGTCCTCAGAGCTTGAACCTGAGCTTTTTTACCTGTAATGACTTATTCTTTTCTTCTACATGTCTTATCAAGGAACCCATCTATTTATTTAGTAGTTGCATCTTCACCAAACCATCTGCTGTGTCTCCATCCTGGCTAGGGTATCATTATCCTGCTAGGATGCCCAGTGGCTTTGGTGTCTTCACCACCAGCTGTGAAGAGTTCCCTGGAGCTTTCACCATTCCCACTCCATGAAATTGAGTTATGCCTACGTCCCACCAGGTTTGATGCAGGAGCTCAGCTCTCCTTCCCACCCTGTAGCAACCCATAAATTCACTTTTATTTGGGGAATATGCAGATGCTGCTGCATTTGGAGCAAAAAGCTAAAAGATCTCTGGTGCAACAGAGTCTCATTTTACATCTGTGCATACACACCTTGATTTTTACATAAAGCAGTCACAGATTTGGTGGTATATTTAAAAGACATCAGCACTGCTTGAAATTTCAAACCAGCTCTCCATTGGATTGACACTCCCCAAGGATTGATCCTTAAGCACCATCAACACACAGGCAAACAATTAATCCTTAAGAAACTTGCACTAAATCAGCCATGAGTACCAAACAGCAGAGATCTGGTGTGGTGTCCTGGAGTTGGGGCTATGGCTTTAAGGTGAGGAATGCTTCTCACTGAAGGAATCCAGACCTGAAGTAGGACACCATCTTTCTTCCTTGTTTTTTTTCTCATTACTTGTGGATGGTTTATTCTTTGCCTTATTCCTTTGGAAGGATGGAGGACAGCACACTTCCTCTTGACTGGTTTGTTTTATTTTTGCAACCAGGACTTGCTTTGTGGTTTGTTTTGTGGTGTGTATTTTTTTTTTTTCCAGCATCTTTCCTGTGCTCCTGTGGGGTCACTTTGGCTTCACCAGTTATCATCTCTACCTACTGTACATGTGGGGTACTTTTCTCACTTTCACATTTTACATCTCCTTGACCAACAGTTACTGGTTGCATTATCTGAAGAGTGTCCATGACTGTGTTTAAGGCAAGCCTTGTATCCTAACCTGTTTCAACTTTTCATATGCCAACAGGCCACCACCTTGGCTACCTTGCTGGGCAGTGGTAGTTTCAAATTCTTGATTTCTGTGTCTGTATATCACCTAGAGAAAGATAGATGTTGCCTGAAATTGAGAGGAAGAAGTGGAAGGCATGGGACTTCTGTCCTGGGACACAAAAAAGGCGGGAAAACAAACACTTTTTTTTTTTGTCCCCTCTCTGGAAGTGTTCAAGGCCAGGTTGGAGGGGGCTTTGAGCAACCTGGTCTAGTGGAAGGGCAGGGGAGTTGGAACAAGATGATTTTTAAGGTCCCTTTCAACTCAAACCATTCTATGATTCTACTAATATAATCTTTTCATTAGTTTTAAACTTTACCACTCTTGTGTCCCCAGTACAGACAGAAGAACAAATGTGCACATTTCTGATGTCCTGCTAACAAAAAAATTATCCCTTTCACATAAGTCTTTTATTCAACTTCTGAGTTGCATTACTGCAATGTTTTGCTGAATTTCATCAGTAAGATTGTTTGTTATCCATGAAAACTCAGGGGCTGTTTCAGGTGGTCGAAGGACTGGGGGCACATTCACAGATGCATGGCTATCCTGTTCACATCACAGTTTGGCTGAGCTTTGATGCTAACACACCTAAGCTCTTGTTTCTCT
Source organism: Phaethornis superciliosus (assembly GCA_023637945.1). Lineage (NCBI taxonomy): Eukaryota > Metazoa > Chordata > Aves > Apodiformes > Trochilidae > Phaethornis > Phaethornis superciliosus. Next base: position 4,798,641 of record JAJQWJ010000017.1, read on the forward strand.
GCTTCTTCCCTTTCAGAACGTGAGTACTGGGGCTCAGACCTGCAACTTCCCAAAATGCCTTTTGAAGAAATCATGTACAATGATGAAAGCACATACAAGTGGCTGTGCACCCTAAAGAAAGTAGGAATTGTGCTCCTGACAGGAGCTGCTACTCAGCAGGGAGAGTTGGTGAGACTTGGCCAGAGGATTGGCTTCCTGCGTCTCACTTTTTATGGGTGAGTTTGATTTTTAATGTCCTTGCTTTGCTGGTTGTGTAATGGCCCCTAATATATTTCACTTCAGCTTGATGGGCCTCTTTTGTGGATTAACTTACTCAAACAAGGTGAATTTTTTTTCTTCTCTGCATGTTGGAAAATGTGGTGTCAATTAAAGTTCTGTATGAGAGAACTGCTTTGCTGTCAAGGGCAGGGCAGGTAAAGAGCAGAATAACATTAATTGCTGAGAGGAGGAAAAATGCTTGAAAACAGATAATGTCAAATAAAAGATAACTACAAGAGAGCAGTATTTTTCTGTACCATGGAACAAAATCAAAAATCCCTAATCCAGTTCCCTTCTGTACTGTTTCTTTTTCTTAGCCTGATTTTGAGTCATGGAAAGCTGTAAGACTTAGACAATGTTACTGTATCTCACATCACAGAGAAGATGGGCAGGGTACCCATTTCCCAGAGTACCCAGCATTTCATGATGAAATTTTAAAAGTTTAATCCCAAAACTAGTTTCAAATATTTTAATACAGACGTGCTAAACAGATCAGAAAATAGAGAACTGTATTCAAACAGCTTAATAACCCAGTTTCTTAAATGTGTAATTCATGACATGAAGTCTTGAAAAATACTTAAGTGGTTTTGCCTTATTTTTGGATACAGAGGGGAAGGTAAGTGTTTTCTAAGGAAAAAATTTCTTACTTTTTATCCATGTGTAGCTGGATCCCAGCCTAAAAACATTATGGAGAAGAAGAGACTTCTATATCTGTTATATCTTTTCTCCTAATGCAAGCTGTTTTATTTTCAACTGTGGTTATTGTATTGCCTGGTTTTGTTGCTCTTCTGTATTGCTCACAGTAGCAGAAACTTCTCTGAGTTTTCAGCCTTAACAACAGATGTAGAGCAGCATTTTAAAGTCCATCACCTCTAAAACAGAAGTTAATTTCATATTGGCATCCAATCCTGAGGTGTTTTTACAACTGTAATAAAATAATAAGTTTGGGTAATTCCCTTGCTGTTTCACTAGCAGCCAAATACAAAGCCTACCAAATATTATAAATAAAAGGAGAAGCTTGGAATGGGCAAGCTTGCCAAATAAAATATTACCTCAACAGGGCCATGAATTTTAAAAGGAAATGTAATAGCAATGAATATAACCCTGACACATGGACAAACAAAAGCCTTTTTTCTTGTCAAGATGTCTGTTTGGTACATGCTACCTAAAATGTCCGAACAGTAAAAAGTGGAAATATGCTCTGTATCAGCCATGTAACAACATCCAGGAGTTCCACACTTTCAAATGAACCTTTTTCTTTATGTTACAGAGGCACAGCTCCATTCACAGGGTCTCCAGTCATGTCACAATTTACTTTTCCAGCCTCTCATGCCCTAGACCTTGTGCTTCTCCTCTGTTCTGAAGCTTTGTCCAGGACCTGGAGTAGAATGAAGGGTTTCCTCCAGGGCCCTACCACTCCCACTGGAACAACCAAATCATCTGCACCTCCCAGAGGATTTCAGCTCCAAGAGAGGGATATGGGTCCCAAATCTCTTAGGAACACAACTTAGATTTTAAGTAATGTGCAAGACCAGATGATTCAAATGTGACTGCAGTTCCTAGTGCAGCAGTTTTGCAAGACTGAGGATATAACACAGGTTCTGCTCCAGGAGACCAAGCCCACATTGCCACTTAATGCAAAAAATTCCTACACCTGCCTGGTGCCAAATTTCCTTCTCTGTCAAACAGCCTGAGCAATTGATGCTGAAATCTGACCCTAATTACTAAACCATAAGCCATTCCACTCCACTTTGTTCTCCCTAAGGGCCAAATGTCCTCTGGCATTACCCACATTTTCTTCCTTCACTTCTCACATTCTCTGCCCATGACTGAATTGATGCTTCAGCTCAGTTGAGACATGCACAAAGTTGATTTTTTTCTCATTCAGCATTGAGCCCTCTATTTGTAACACTGACTTCAAGTCAGTAACTTGAGCTTTGACTGAAGCTCCTGGTATGGAAGGAAAACTTCCAAGGCCCAGCTCCCCTCACCAAGCCCAACAGCATGCAAGCACTGACCACTTCTGCAAAACCTTACAGTGACATAATAATGTACTACCATGTCAGCAATTGTACCTATTGCATATGAATGAGACAATTAATGTGTGCTGAATGGTTTTAGAACCACCAAGTGACACTGGAGCCTTTAGTAAAGGATACAGTGAACCTAGCTACCTTCAGCATCTAAGGACAAGGATGATATAATGGACTATTTTTTGGCTGTAAAACTGGGAACTATGAAAGTGTGGTTGAAATTATCATACTTGAGTACTGAAGTCATGTACTGAGACATGACTGTATTCATGTACATGAATATGAGCTGTACCAAATAATAAAAATTATTTCTTTCAGGCAGTCAAACACATTTGCAAATGTTCAGGGGTTTTGCCTCGGCAATTTCAGAAACTAAGGTTTAGCATTTTGCACAGTTTCTATACTAAATAGCACTCCTAGAAGAAATGTGTTTGCATGCTATATAAAAATCATTTTGCTCTGCATGTTCTTTAGTATATTTTGTTTTTAAACTAATATTAATCAGTAATGCTAGACACAGACCATCTGAAACATAATATATTTGGTCTATGGTATTTCACAAGGGAAAAGGAGTTTCATATTTTCACTTAAATCACTTATGCTCCTGTGATTACATGGACTGCCTGAGGTGACTTACACTTTTCCAGACAAATGTCTGGATCTTTAGCATGTATCTGCTGTGGACTGTCTTCAATCATGTGAATTCTGTACAAACAAAATATGAGGTTCTTGGTCTTAAACTGTCCTGCATGGTGTGTCCCTCAAAACAGATTTTGATGGTGCTGTGATGTATTGATGTCTTTGTTTCATAACTGATTTTTTCTTCCTCACTGATTTTTATCAAATTTCAAGACAGAAACCATGTAACAAAATAAATGGGGGTAGTTCTCAGAAAAAGCATTAGAGAAATGGAAGAAATTACAAAATCTTTCACCAAGACATTTTCCTTCAGTGTCAAGTCTTCAAGTAACAGGCAAGATCCCCCTGCAAAAGGATACTGTTTTTTCTTCTAAGATCATAAAGCTTTAAAATTATTCTTTGAGGAAGTTACTTAGCCTTTAACAATTTCAGATTTCATCAAAAGTGTGCTCCACCTAGCATGAAAAAAAATGAAAGGCTGATAAAAGGAAATAAGCCAACTTCCACTTTCTTATTTCTGAAGCCTCATTTATAAGGTGATGGTTTATCCTAGCAGATACCTCTTGGTTAGTGACCTCAGCTGATCTTTGCATCCAGCAAAGCAGAACTGCTGGAAAGCCCTCATCCTTCTCCATTCCATTCTGGGGCCACATGTCCCTCAGCACACTTGGGTTTCTAGCTTGAATCTAGGACTGCTGAAATCTGTGCTGGGGGGGAACACTGCTAAATCATTACTTCCTTATAATTTTACAGTATTGTCACGTTCAAAGCAGGAATGACTCTTTTGTACTGGGGTTTCAGAGTTTCAATGGGTACTGATTGGCACACTGGCTGGCTGCTTTAACATGTTTTTTTCTTTTTCCTTTCATTATAAAGACCAACTTGGCAAGTGCAAGACAAAGCAGATGCTAACAACGTGGCTTATACAACTGGGAAACTATGTTTTCATACTGATTATCCTGTTCTGCAGCATCCACCTGGGGTAAAGTGAATCTACTGACTTTTTCACAACAGAAAAAGGGAAAGGGAAATGTTCCTATAGCATAAAATATGATTAGAGTTCAATGACTGAATTTTGCCTGAAAAGAGCAATGTAAAAAGCAGTAATACATTAATCTGCTTATAGTAATCTTTGTACACATGAGCATGCAATATATACATTGTGATATAAGTTCTCCTTAACAAGTCCATTATGTATGCCATAATTTTTATATGAAATCTCAGAAAGTATTGAGAATACTACCGTATGAGAAAGCATTAAGGTCCTGCATGTGCTTCTGCTGCTGCTTTTGTTATATTAAAGAATCTGGGTGTCTAAATGCTGTAGTAAAGTTGTGTTACCTTAGAACACATCTGTTCACTTCAGTAGGAGAACACAGCAGAAGAAATGTAAGTTTTTATATTCCATTTCCATGAATTAGATCCTAATCTGTCTTTTCATAATTAGACAAAAAAGGGCCATTTTGTAAAGCAGGACAACACTACAGAAAATGTATTTCCACCTGGTCCCTTTCATATTCCAGATAATTCATTAGAGAACTGAAAAGTCATAGCAACAGGTACAAAGGAACAAAGATAACCCTGGGAAAGTGCTAAAAAACAAAAGGGGGGGGGGAAACAACCAACCCAAAACCAGAACCACAGATATGAGGCAACAGACACTAATGAACAGTTAAATATGCAAACTAATTCTTCTCTTAATGAGACATTCATTCATTCCAGGTTCAGTTTCTGCACTGTATAAAGCAAACAGCAGAAGGAGGTGAAAGTGAAGTTGTAGATGGATTTCATGTATCCAACAAGCTGAAGGCACAAAATCCTCAAGCATATCAGATCCTGACCTCTACTGCTGTAGACTATACAGATGTTGGGGTGGACTACTGTGATTTTGCTGTGCAGTGTAAACAAAGGATTATAGAGTGAGTAGTTCCAACAACATCGAAAAATCAAATCCCAGTTGTAGGGTGGATGACATGTTAGTAGGAGAAAGTCTACTCCTGCCACCTCGTGGGGAAACACTGCTTTAACCTGCTCTGTAGTTATTCTGGGGTTGGATTTTGGGTGGGGTTTTTGCCAGTGTATTGCTTATTCTTTACTTTGTACTGCCACAGCATGTTTTTCCTTACCTAGTTTTGCCACAGAGCAGCAAGAAGGGGTGATAATTAATGAAACTCCTAGGTACAGACTCAGGTTGATAGCAGCTGGGCTGTTAGGAAATTCTGAGCAGTTCATCTGCAGCATGCCAGAGTGAAATCATATTTTAAAGCATTTAGATTAAGAAGTATATATTATAATAAGATCAAGTGCAGATGATAATAATCTCCTTTGCATTTTGAAAGTTTAAAATTCTGCAGTAAAGTGAACAAAATATACATGTTTAAGGAAATCCAGTGCCTACACTTTCTCCTGATAGCCCTTTTCCTTGTTAGGCTTAATTATCAAAATCCAACCCAGTAACAACCTTAGTTTGACTATAGAAAGATACTGGAATTCCAGCAGGATAGTTCAGTTGCTGTTTAACAGTCTTAAAATGTTTCAGTAACAGCATAAATACATTCCTTTTCCTTTCCTTCTCTGTTTCATAGTGTGGATTCCAGAGGTCAAGCAGTTCGCATCAATTACAATAATGCAACCAGAGACACAGTGTTTGATGTACCAGCTGACAGTGTGAGGCCATTTTATGCAGCTCTAAAGGAATTTGATGATTTATTAAACAGTGCAGAACACAAGTTTACTTACAAGCTGAAACCAGGTCAGTAAGTTGCTTCTCCTGGCAATGATTTTTCACGTGTTTTTTCCCAACGGTCAAAACACTTGAACTTTGTTAGCGCTGGTACTGAGAGGAAGTTTGGGTCCTTCTGTCACCTGTTTTATTTCATACTGCATCCTTACATTCAGCTCACAGATTTTGCTTGCCATTGGGAGGAATAAAAAGAAGGCAGGAGGGAACAAATTCCATCCAGTGATTTGTCCAAAGTATCTTTATATGGCATCAAAACCCCACACCATACAGCAAATTGTAACTTGTCATATCAGGAGGGCCAAAGATGGGAAATACCTAAGACTGCTGGGCCATCCTGATTCAGAGTCTGTTCATTAAATGATAGACAATCACATACTATTTCCTCTGCTTCATTTGATGCAGAGTACAGTCATTAAGCCAAATGATACACCTTTTTTGACACTTTAATTTGTCAGTGAGGCATCTTCCCAATGGCTGCAGGAGTTGCAGAGCACCTGGGAGGTGCCACAGATGCATCATGTGCATAACCCTGAAGGAAGCTGAACAGTGCAGTGGGGAATTCAGTCATCATCTTTGCTTAGACACTGCATGCCAGTGTAATGCTGGATGAATTACCTCTCACTGCTGCTGGGCTGCTTTTTCTGCTTTTTCTGGGTGGCCTGTGCAGATTTTCAGGAGTGCTAAGTGCTCCAGATACACTAGTCCAGGGCTGTGTTTTCAACATAAAACATGCTGCAAAAATGTCCTTTACTCTTTAAAAAGTCAGTCCATGCATATATTTAACTACTTTGGTCTTGATCTCTGCTTTTTCTTTCCCCAGCTATAAAATAAAGGTATGAGTAGTCCCTCATCTTTCAAGAGATGTTAAAAAATAAATTCATTAGTGTATCTGACTGCCTCATGTACTGCAATGCTAGAGTCTTTAAAGTGTCTGCGAGGAAATTAATCTCTCCCTGTTGGGAACATGCAATAATTCATAAGATCACACAATAAATGGTGAAACAAAGTACTTCACATTACATTATTACCATCCATCCCATCAATTAAAGCCCCAAAATGGTGATAGAGTCGAGGGAGAGAAGGAAAGAAAGAATATAAGGTTATTTAATTAGAGATTTATCATAAAGGTCGCACATGGGGAAATTAAAATGGCATGCTAACCTTAATTATGTGATTTCCTAACTTTCAGTGGCTTGACTTTGTGCTCTCAGAATTCTCTCAACAGGGACAGTAATGCAGGATGTGTACAGCACAGTTACTACCAGACTGAGCAAATAAAACCCATCCTAATGCTCTTTACCTTTTTTATCCTTCTTGGGGAGTCGCTGTAGCTGCCTTTCCCCTCAAGGCTTGTTTTTTCTCAGCATGGCCTCCCCCACCTCTCAGCTCCTTAATTCCTGGAGCAGAATTATCCAAGAAGCAGAGGCCAAAGGGGATTTGCTCTCTCTGCTTGAGACCAAGCAGCTCCATTCAAACCACTGGGCCACTGCTCTGTGTCTCCAGCTGAGCTACTTGAAATGACCTCTCCCTAATTTTTGGTATCCATCAACTCCAACTCTTCTGTTGGAAGGGATCAGCTGGAACACCCCAGACATTAAACTCTATGTCAATCCTTTCCAGGGGACATGGTGACATTTGACAACTGGCGTGTGCTTCACGGTCGCCGGAGCTTTCAGTCAGGCTCAGAAGTGAGCAGGCAGCTGGAAGGTGCCTATGCAGACTGGGATGTGGTCATGTCAAAGCTCCGGCTCCTCAGGAGGGTCCTGAATAAGGACTGAGTGTTCTTCTAACCAGAATGAACAACATCTAGATGGTCTGACCTCAGCAATTAAAAAAAAAAAAAAAACAAACTAGCTAACTAAAAATTATATTTTCTTTTCAGAAATTAACATCGTGAATGTATTTGTATTTTTTTACTTCTGTAAGCTACTAAACTTGTTGTTCATAACAACTTCAGATTTATCTGTACCCTGGGCTTTAAATCTATGCAAAGCATTGCTAGCTCTGTCAGTTCATTTGCTTTGTAAAATCAGTGGGGAAAATGGCTTGAAAGATTATCACCACTGGACTAATTGGTTATCCCAATGCCTTAGTTTTCCACTACACATGTGTCTGCCCTCCCTAGAAAGTTTGGAACAGAGCATCGAAAAGGAACTTACAAGTATTACTTACTACAAGTTTGCTATGAGCAGTACTCTATTTTCAGAGAGGCATTTTTCATTCCATAAATCCTAAGTAAATTTCATTGTCAAAATAAGCAGCCACTGCTGGGAGTTATTTTTATATACACCATTCTAGGCAGAGCTGAGTGGATTCCAGGTGTATTTCAGTTCCTTTCTGGGTTGACATAACCTCTGGCACCAGGGTACCAGCAGGACCCTGAAGCTGGGCTAGATCTGCAGTTAAACACTCACTAAAACGTGCTGAGACTCTACTAACCCAGAGATCACCACTGCAGGGAACACAAGCACACAGAATATTTGAAGACAGGGGCAGCTGTCTGAGCAAGAGGTGTAGCTGTGAGAGAACAACCCTGACACCAGCAGGTTGGTTCTAGAGAAGTCATTAGGTCTGGGATCTCAGCAGGGTTAAAGACCAAAGGGTGCTCAGCATCCAGCTGATGCTCAGCACCCACATCTCCCTCTCGAGCTGCAGGAAGTGGCACTAACACTCCCTGGGGAAAAAGTGACCTCCAGTGATGCCACAGCCTGGAAGCTTTGCACCACACCCCCACCAGAGCCAGGCCTGGACAGGGCTATTGGGACCAAACAAGACAAATACTCCTGGTTTTGCTACTGATACTACTTCACCTGCCTGGTCAGATCAGGCTGATGGCACAGCAAGACTTCACAGGAGGCTGCAGATCTGCTGTTTGAACAAATTAATTTAATTTTGAATGAGTAATGGAGTTGAACACCACTTCTCTTGCTAAAGATGACTCGCCCAGCAGATATGGACCTTTTCCTCCAAATAACACTGTGTCAACACAAGCTCAAGTTTGCCTCTTAGCCTGACACCCTGTCAAATGCACCTGATGAAGTCTGAGAATATGAGTTTTCAACAGGAAAGTCAACAGGAATTTATTCTTGGACACTTGTATTGTTTGAGTTGTGCAGAATGAACGTGCTGTTATAACTTGTGTTTGAGAAGTGAAACCTCACCATTCAGCTGCAGCCCAGGAGCATTAAGTCATCTCTGTCAGCACATCATCTGAAGGACAGGTTTTGACTTCTGAAATGGGAGCTTTCAACAGCAGACTAATGTTATTTGGCTCAAGGTGGAAATTGCCTTTAGAAACTAATCTGAAGAAAGCAGAAAAATATGTTTTTCTTTAAATGAGGATCTCTTCTGCTCTTTAATTGCTAGTAACATTATGCATGACCATATATAACTTTATTATCACTTTTATATATGTGTTATAAGTATTCATAATAGTGGCTTCAAAGAAAAAAAAAGTAAACCCTAATAATAAACAATTCTTTTTTAAAAAGAACATTTGTTTTCTCTGATTTGGTCTATACAATTCTTAGTATCTTTATCAACTTTGCTAAGCCATTTAAATCAAAAGAAGGAGAACCAGTTACTATCTCTGGTAATTCTTTTTATTTAATCCAATAGAGTATTGCATTTCCTAAAAAAATAAAAACAAGCAAAGAACTAAACAAAAACCCCTCACAAAAAGTCTTTTTACATTTTCTTGCCTCACTAAGCAAAATGTTTGAAAAAGTGTAAAGTCAATTATCTCCCAAAATCAGGAAGAAAACCAGAAAGATGTGAGGTAAAATAGTAAGCCCTGCTTTGGGTTTTAGTTCATGTTTATAAAAACTTCTGTTTTACTCTAAAATCTTTCTGAACTTGGACAGTGGATGGACTGAGCCCATTGCCATCACATGTTGCCTCTTCATTACAAGAGGATTTACACCATGACAAACAGGGAAATAGGCTGCTTAGTTTGATGCCCTCTAAAAGATGTTTTCAGATTATAAAGCAGCAAGAAATCCCTTAATTGCTCTGCCCCACAAATCCAGTTGGACACACTGGGCATTTGTTTAAAAAGCAAAAACACAGACAAAAGTAGCACGGCAGAAGCCCCCCTACCACTTGAATAAAACCTCCCTGGGCAGGAGCTTCAGGCAGTCAGACCCCACATCTCCCCTGCCCACCTCCAGTCAGTGATCACCAGGCAGCTCCTGAAGCTGAGCAGTCCCATTAGTGACTTTTGGGTGGAAAAAGTTGTGTTATTCACTCCCTTTTATAAATATAACAATTGCTAAAGGTATCAACCGAGGTTCAGCTCTTTGCTGTGTGCTGCTGCCAACTGCAAGACCAGAGACAAAGATTCCCCCTTGCTCCTGCACCACCTCCCTGCCAGGGGACACACACCTGAACTGAAACTGAACTAGATTCCATCACAATTAGGGAAAATAAATCTGAGCAGATCTATTTCCCCCGCTTCTGCCACTGGAGGGCATTCATTGCCCTTACAAAACCTCCCCAGAGCTGCTGCAGGTTGGCAGGCGGTGTGCTGGGGCTGGGTGGTTCTGTTCCATCCCCTGCAGGGTGCACACATCTGCATGTGCTCTCCCATGGGTGCTCCCGGGGGCATCGGGACTGCTCTGCATGGAGGTGTTGGAGCATGAGTTTCAGCTGCATGCTCAGAACCACCTTGCTGAAGTCAGGAGGCTTGGGCACCAGTTTAAAACTGGGCAGCAGCTCAGCAGGCACTGGGCCAAGCATGGTTGGGGAGTCAGCGTTTGGTACCTGGCCTGGGAGGAGATGGGGTTGGTGCTTCAGCATTTGGGTTTCTGTAGCAGCTGTACTCAAATGGGGCTTCATTCCATTATAGAATCACACAACTGTTTTCATTGGAAAAGATCTTTTAAGAGCATTGAATATAATCATTAACCCAGCACTGCCATGTCCCTCAGCACCATACCTACCCATCTTTTAAACACCTCCAGGGATGGTAACTCCACCACTTCCCTGGGCAGCCTGTTCCAATTCTTGACAACCCTTTCCGTAAAGAAATTTTTTTTCTTAATATCCAGTCTAACCCTAACCCTCCCTTGGCACAATTTGAGGCCATTTCATCTTGTTCTCTCACTTGCTGCTTCAGAGACAAGACCAACCCCTACCTCACTCTACTCTCAGGCATTTGTAGAGAGCAACAAGGTCTCCCCCTCAGCCTCCTTTTCTCTGGACTAAACAATGCCAATTCCCTCAGCTGCTTCTTCTCCAAACCCTTCATCAGCTTCATTGCTCTCTGGACACAGTCCAGCACCTCAGTGTCCTGCTTGTAGTGAGGGACTCAAAACTGAGCAGAGGATTCAAGCTGTGGGCTCAGCAGTGCTGAGCAGAGGGAGATGGTCACTGCCCAGGTCCTGCTGGACACACTATTGCTGATACAAGTCAGGATGCTGATGGCCTTAGATGCAACCCAAGTTGATAGTGCTGTTGAACAGCTGACATCATACATTTCATGTATGCAGGAGCAAAGAAATGCATTCTTTCCACTGGGAAAAGTTCAGATAAGAGAAAGTGCAGCACACTTCACCAGGGTGGCTGGGTGCCAGCACTCCCACATCTCAGGGAGCAGCAGAAACTGGATTTCTCTCTGAGTTACTTAGGTCAGTGTCACCTCTCTGCGAGGTTATTTATTGTAAGAAAATCTCTTCAGGCTCAAAGCAGAGAAGCTGGTCCTTTAATGCACCAGGGAGACATTTAGCATGACAGAACCACTAGCAGCATTGCCAAAAACTGAGACTGCCCCTGCTCCAAGGATCTAGCCAGAACTGCAGTATGCCTACCAGTAACACTGCAAATTTCAGGACAAAGCTTTCCCTTTCTTAAGCCATTATTTTAATTTGCACCCAAAATTCATGAAAGGCTTTGAAAGAGTGAAAATTTGGTAAGGATGAAAAATTGAAGGGGAGGAAGAAAACCAGCTATAAATAAACCTTTCTGGTTTCACCCTGGGTATGTATAGAAGGGAGACACTTGTGTATCAGTTGGAGATAGGAACCTGGTGTGTTGGCACCTCAGCTTCTGCAGAGAGGTGTGAAGGTGAGGACATGGGAAAGGACCAGCAGAGCTCCACAGCACCGGGCTGGGCCCCATCAGGTGCTGAGCATCCTGACCAGTGGGTACAGAGCCCCAGACTCTGCTCCTCCTGCCCATCCTCAGCAACTCTTTCACTCTCAGCCTGCCCACAACCACCTCAGCTGCAGAGAGATGTGCTAAATGTCTTTTCAAATAATTGCCCTAAGGGTGTGTGAATACTGGGAGCTTCTGAGCAGGCAGGGGAAGAAAAAAACATTTCATGAGCACTCGTTGAGATAGCTCAGTGTTCCCTCACTCTTTGTGTTTAACACTGGAAAATCATGGTGGCCTCACATGATAGCCCTCTGAGAGGGTTTTCTTTTAATTGTGCTATCTTTAAATGGAGTTTTCTGCTTGAGATACTGCATAATGTTGTGGGTTTGAAAAAAAAATCGTTAAGGGTTAAACAGGTTCACAAACTATGATCATTCATTATTTTAATTTATGAATATATTAAAATAAATGGTCTTGGACTCAAGTGCAAACTCTTTTCCCCTTCATTGCAGAATAACAACTTCAGTGTTTTACTTACAGTTTCCAGAAGCAGTAACAATTAACTGACTCTCCCATTAAGTATTTTTGGGGTGAGTATTTGGGGGAAAGAAATGGCTCAGCTTAAAAAATCAGAAAACCAAACCAAACCAGTCTCTGGATTAAAAGATACAAGGGTATTTTTCTTCTAAGGTTTAAGGAAAACCAAGTATTTCAAAAGTCTCTTATTCGACACTGAAACTGGCTCATTTAAGGATCTAATTTAAGTTGTGTTTTCTGAGATTATTTTGTTTTCTCTAATTCTAACAGGTGAGAACTCTGGAATAATTAAAAAACAAATAGGCAAAACAACTGCTTTTCCTTAGGCTTTGTTTCAAAAGGAGATCACTTAGATTAAAGACTTGAGTCCAAACACCTATTATGAATAATCTGGTTTTTATTTGGGCTTACATATACACCCAGGAGGCATACACAGTGAAAGTTTCTCTAGCAGCTATCTTGAATATTTCAACCCTAAATGCTCCAGTGCATCCAAGAAGAGCAAAGGCTTCCATTTTGCCTGTCTCTGATAAGAACATAGACAGCTCCTTCACTCCAAATGCAAATCAATTGCTGCACCTGGTACCATATAAAAACATTTGACTTTTGTGGCCATGAAAGAACAAACAATGCTACAATACCCTCTGCACCCCTGAATTAATATCTTTAAAGTATTTCATTTCAGACACTAGAAACTGGCATACTGAATGGAATGCAGTTCACTTACATACAGGAACTTGACCAAAATCTTCATCCAAGTTGTACCAGCTTGTAAATGAAGAACCAGCAGTTGCTAAGCAATTCTTTCCTTCTGACTTAGACACGAAGATGTCTGAGGTGCAGATGCAGTTACAGTGGGAAGGCAATGTTACACACTCACTGCTTAATCAAGGGAATTAGCAATTCATTATCACCTAGACAGATAAAAATCCAGAAATCAGCTGAGTGCTTAAGAAAGATCAAGAGAACACAAGCTTGTCAACTTATTCTCATGAAATCTTTGTTACGGGTTTTCTCACCAGGTTTTTCCAAGAGCTAAAGCTTATGTGCTGCTTGTTATTTTCATATAGTATAAAAAGAACTTTTGACTAAGAAAGAAACCAAAAGTTATTTCAATACCTTGCTTTCAGTCCCTAAGCTTTCCTTCTGTTTTGGATCCCAAGTATGTGAAATTCTACCAAAAGCATCATATTTGCAGATATGTCAACTGAACAGCCAAAGGTCAAGAGGCCATCAAAAACATGAGCCAAAGTAGCGGTGCTGACAATTGACACGGTGACAAGTAAGGGACAAACACATAAGATAAGGGACAAGGTACTTGGGCTCTCATTCCTCTGTGTGTGGAGGAGGCTAAACACAACATAAAGACCACATGCTCTTCATTCCTGACATAAGGCACACACCATATTCCTATGTACACTGGGGAAGATGTAGAGTTTAACAGGTCACCAGAAACTCTTCAAGGAGTTTTAACTGCAGTTTCTGGGATGTAATCTGACCTCTTAAGTCTTGCTTCTTTTGTGATTGCTATAAACTATTTACAGAACTTGACATAACTGCAAGAACACGTTCCTTCAAATATCAGAGTTGATCTGTTGAACACCATGTACCTTAGAGTTTCAGTGGCCCTGTGCATTAATTCCTGTGCATTAATAACAGCATTTAAAGCAGACAGAAAAGAAATTAGTCAATGGTATGTTAATCTAAATTGCAGGAAAATGAGGAGCTTTGAGGAAAGAATAACACAAAATAAGTTCTCAAGATGTCTACTTGACACATCCTGTGTAAGTGTTTTGTTTCTTCAGATACTTAGACAGCCAAAGAGTCTCATTTCCAACTTCCATCCTCTCTAATGCACTGCTAGCATATGGAAAGCAAATCTGATCTTCAGACACAACCCTCTTATTCTCCTGTTTAACTTTTCCTTGGAAAAAAATCCTTACAGTGTTTTCAACACCTGCCCTCTGACCATCATCACACACCTTTGGCCAACAAGGTGCTGACAACTGAGAGTGCAGTTTTCACTTCCTTTCTTCTTCCTTCTCTTCCCAAAGAACATTGCCATGTCTCCGTGGGACTTGCAACTCAGGTATTTAGAGGTCAAAGGTTAACGAAGGAAAACAGAATCTGATAACTTCATTACAATCCCAGGGCTTGCACCCTCAGTCGGTCCCTGCACTGGGTGCACCCTTGTGAAGTTGCTATTGAGAAGTTAGAGAGGCCTCTCTCTTGGTTTTAGGCTATTTTAAAATGTCCTGAGGTCATAAACTTTGATACCTTGATACCTTTTACAAGATTCAAAACTCTGCTTTTTGCATTAATTAGCATCCAAAATTAAAAACATCCCTGTTTGAGTGTATCAGTTCTTGCTAAAAAAAAAAAAAAAAAAAAAAAAATCTGGTCCAAATCACTTGGGGAGCTGTTTTTACCACTAAACTCTGTTCTACCACATGGAAATCATAATTCAGGGTGCTATTAGTCACAGCTAGAAAAAAAAAAATAATGCAGTAGAAAGTCAAGACGACAAACATGGTTCATTACAGAGTCTTTAGTCAAGTTTTTCAGACCATGTTATATATTTTACACTAAAAGTTCACCTGAAAGAGGGGATATATTTGATTTGGTGTCACAGACACACACTTCTTGGGCTCTTTCTCTCACCTGTTCCACAAGTTTCCTTTCCACCAGCTTTGCTTCTCAGCAGTTAACAAATGACAGTGCCTGTGGTTCACATGCAGATCTGTGCATAACCATCCAATCCTGCCATGTCAACACATTTTGGAAACACAGCATCCTACCCATCCTTCAAGCAATAAGGAATACCAAACCTAGAAAGAGATAGAACAGGAATAACTCTCATGTGGATAAGCCACAGCCCCTCAGACTCTTACTACAGTCCCCCCTGCCACATTTATTTACTTGCATTCAAAAAGGAAGAAAAGTTTTTGCTAGTTAGAGCAGAAATTCTCTGAAGCTCTTGGGTTAGTTAATACCAAGTTAATAAATTGTTGTTAAAAAGGTCATGATTACCCCCTGAATATGGCGATAGGAGCCTAGGAAAAAATGTACATGAAAAAGGAGAAAGGTTCATGAGAATTTGGTTTTATAATGAAGGTCACAATGCAGCATTGCACTGGAAGAGAGAGAACCATTCCCTAATCCTACTGCAGATACCCTGTGTGATCCCAGGTCAGCCAGATAACCTCTTCACACGTCACCTCCAAATCACAAATCACTATTTGGAGTCCCTTCTGGGAAAACAAATAAACCACATTTCACACATTGCTCCATCTCCTCCTTCATCTGACAGCAGCCTGCATTAAAAGCCAGCTCTATTGCCCAGCAAATAAAAACACTCTTAGAAGCTCTGAACAATCTGGAAAATCCTTTAATACACAAACTTCTTGATTCACTGAAGCCAATAAGCATGTAATGCTTACTTGAACAGGCAGACTCTCTCTCCATTCCCTGTAACAGAAGCAGCCAGCTCTCTGAGTGCCTCTCTTTCCAAAATATGCTTCTGTTTCTTCTCCTGCTCCAGGCATGCCCTCTCCAAAGCATGACCCAGTTTGAGAAGAAGGGCTGAGGAACAACTCCCTCTCTCTTTTCTTCTGTAGAAAGTACACCAGGCACCTGGGTCAGTGCCCTGTTCCCTTGGCTGCTCTGGGGAGGACAAACACATTTCAGTGGTGGGGATTTGGCTCCCACTCAAGTGGAGTTGTTTGACTTCCTAACCCCAGTACAACATCCTCCTTGTTCTTGATGTAAAACAAGAAGATAGAAAAGACTCCAGAGAGATCACTGGAGCAGCAGGGTAGAAGGCAAGTGTTGAGGGGACATAAAAGGCCATCAGAAAAACAGTTGCAGTAGCCAACAGGGAGGTCCAAAATCATAGATGATAGAAAGCACTGATGAAAAAAAGAAAAAAAGACAAACACTGCACACAGCTTCCTAAGAAAGAATCAACACAATTTTGCAGTATTGTTTCCTATATTAATTTAAAATGTGTTCTGTTCTATTTTCATGCTAGATCAGTGAGTCTTTGCCAAATCTCTGCTTTCCATGGGGCTGTCTGCTGGTTGGGCCAGTCTATTGTTCACTCAGATATTTGGATTACCCAGAGCCAGTGGAGAGATCCAGAAATGGCCCTTTTTGCAATTAAACAAGAAATTCAAAAGCTGCTGTTGATTAGTTCAAGTTCACATTCTGACTGTGCATTTTTTTTAGCCAGCTTGATCTTCTGAATGTTCTCATCATGATTCATCCAGAAAAATATCTACTTAACATACAAGGGCATGTTGGAGCAGGCAGAAATGTTTCAGGGAAACAGATTTAGCCAGAGGATTTAAATATCCACATACAGCAAATTATCTGGCTTTCTCTGCATGAAAAAATACTTCTACAGGCTAGGATTTTCAAAAAGAGTCAAAGGAAGGAAGACACTCAGATCCCACCAAATTTTTTCAAGGAGTTTTTTTAAATCCCATCCTGAACCATGACTTTCAGGCTAGCCTAATGGATCAGATCCAAACATGCACAAGTGAGCAGGGCCTCAATGTGGCATCAGAGAAAATTAGGGAAAGAAAACACCACATGAAGTCATCAGGTTTATTCCCCTGCTCGAGGCAGGATCATCTATACCTGTATCATTTGTGACAGATGTTTGTCTAACATGTTTTTAAAAAACTCCTGAGACAGAAACTACAATATTTTATTATTCTCACTGCAAGAAAACTTTTCCCTATTGTTTAACTTACATCCTTCTTCCTGTAGTGTAAGACCAAAACTTCCTATCAAATAAAATACAGACTTTTAGGAAAGATTATTTATGTCCTTTTTACAGCTTAATTCTGCCTTTTACATACTTGAAGATTATCTCCACATTGCCCAAAATCTTCCCTTCTAAAAGTTAAACCGTGTAACTTGATTAGCTCTTACCTCCTTGGTCATACCCAAGACCACTAATTATGCTCAATGCTCTACTTTGGGCTCTTTCCAATGGCTCCAATTCCTCTGGAACTGCAACACCAGAGAAGTCCAGCTGAGGTTTTCCCAATGCTGAGAATAGCAGAAAGATTACTGTATATTTCAAGCAGGCTGCATTCTTCCTCATGCACCGTGGTATTCAGCATTGCACTCTGTTTTTTCACAAGAGCCTGACTTTGTTGACTCATTCAGCTCCCAGAAGAAAATCTTTCACAATTTACTGAGTTCCCTCCCTCCTTTTTATGTCCCACTTATTCCAGTTGTCCACCTCAAAAAGCAATTTCTCTTTTGTAGGATCTCCTACTTCAGATCCCAATTAGCAACTTCCAGTTGATTGATTATTTAAAGCAGATTTAGCTCCTATGTAGCTTGCTCACCTGCCAGTGTGAAGCTGTTGAGCAGACAAGTTAGCAATTACAGAAATGAACCCCTAGGTTTCCTTCCCGCCTGTGTAATTTCTTTTAAAAAACAAAACCAAACAAAACCACTAGAGCATAACAATAACCTTAAATAGACTCCATGAAACATCATCCAACCTCCCTCCTTCATTTTAAGCTTGATTGGCTTTGAAGGTTTCAGAGGTCATGTTAACTATTTGGGAAATTAGCAGGATGCTAAACAGATGTAGTTCTTAATTTGTAAACCGGGTTATTAGCTGTAAACACAAGAACTGATTTTTAGATGAAAAAAAAAAAAAACATCATTGCAATGAAATACTCCTGCTCAGCAGTCTGCAAAGAGATGTGTTTTCAGCACATGCTATATTTAAGACTGCCATTCATAGCACCAGTAACTGATTGACTTCTTCTGGCTGCAAGGGTGGCTATGACATTAGCTGTTGCTATCCTCAACAGTTCTGGTTACCAGAACATAACATTTGAGTTTCTTAAGGTATTTCCTAGTGTATACAGGAATTAAATTGAGGTGGATAGGTTGGGTTGGAAGGGACCTTAAAGATCATTTAGTTATAACAGCCCTACCATGGGCAGGGATACCTCCCACTAGACCAGCTCACTCAAAGCCCCATCCAACCTGGCCTTGATGTCATCAATGTATATCTGGCCTATTTTCTAAAGGCAGCACATCCCCCAAACCTACTCTAAAAGAATAGAAATGTTATAAAATTTAGGCACGTTTTATTTGTCCTCTAACTGTTTTTCAGTAAAGTCCAAAGAAGGAATATTCCACTTCTTGTGGTTCTATTTTTGATTCAGAAGTGATGTGCAAAGCCCTAAGCTTTTCATATATTCCTTTTGTTGCATCTATTTTTCTTTGCTCCAAGACATAGGTTTCAGGAATTTGCTGCTGTCTTATTACAGGTGATTCTCAGCAGATTCCTGATAACTTAGTAAATGTACAAACTTCTGATCTGGACAATTTTTAAAGTTTTAATATTATTATGATTATTTGCCACCAGGAGGTGCAAATGGTCTTCCCCTCAGCACTACTTTGGTCTTCATTATAATGACCACCTATATTGCAAGACTGAACTGGCTTTCTTTATTCTTTTACCCGGTATTTTTTTCCTTATGAGAGTTCTCAAAGCCCTTACCAAATACCATTCCCAGGTTGCTTTTGCATCAGCTCTCTCAGTGTTGCTGTTGCTGCTGGCAGAATGAGTTGGTGGTGCTTGCAGCTTGGAAAACTTCACATACAACATCCAGGCATGGCTAGAGTTGGTTTCCAGAGCTTTGCTAGCAGCCTTTAAACAGCTTGGCCAAGCTGGAGGAGAGCTGACTGCTGGACAGAAACCAGGTATGGATGCTAGGAGAAGACAGGAGCAAATTGACAGAAGGTATTAACTTGAACAGCACAGACAAAACTAGAAAACACTCAGAAAAAGACTGTGCTGAGGAAAAAAAATAATCAAATATTTAAAGAAGCTGGTGACCACAATGATGGGTGCAGTTTAAAAACCAGAAGAGAAAACAATAGAGTGCAATTGGCTCTTCTCATAACAAACAGCATGTTTCTAATCACCAGCATCAGAGTCCAGCTAAACATTTCAAACCACACCACCAAAGACAATAAAACTGTACATGTTGATGTGTCCTGCTCAGCAGACCATATTATTGCTTCGTGCCTGCCTTCTCCATTTCAACACCAACTTTCTTACTTGTTACCAGCTCTTTTTGCTTGTTTGCAACTTGCATTTTAAGCACTGTACTTTCAAAATCACGCAGTAACTCACATTTAGATAACTTTAGATTTCCTAAAGGATTTTGTTCCCACTAGAGATCTTGGTGAAACAAACAGTTATTCTGGAGTGCTTAACACCAAACTGCTCTCTCTGGACTATCGTTTGGGGAAATACAAATTGAAAACTCTGTACCTAACAACTTTCTTAAAGAAGAGACAGTTCAGTGATCTCATGGTATTCCCACACCACTTGTCTTTTCTTCAATATACAGTTGGAAAGAAGCATGATGAACACTGCTGGCTGGCTCTGCCATGCCTGTCTGGTTTTCTTATTATGAAAAAAAAGGTAGAGCAGCTGTTAATCTCAGATGAATTACAAAATTGCTCCTGTCTGATACAGACTGGAGGTCTGTCTGCAAAAGCTACTAATTCATATGACATTTCTCTGTTGCAATACTAGCTATTTTTTTAGAGAGAATGGTCAGGGAATTCTGATAGATGGCTGGCAAAGAGTCATCTCGCTGGGTTTCATTAGTGAGGGCCATAAAACCAGCAGTGAGTGAAAATGGGTCAGATTGCAAATGTATCAGGGGCTACCATATTTTCAGTGTTGAATTCAATGCCTTTCACCGAAGCCAGGGAGGAGAGTGTGCAGATGAGGACTCTGGAGTTGAGTCAGAAATGATTCCTGGCTCTTCCCCAAACTCCCTGTGTGATCTTGTCTAAGTGAGTTTATTCATCCCTACCTCAACCCTCTGTCTAGCTGGAGAACACAGCCTAAATCTCTCTTGGCAAAACAAAAGTACTGAGCTTAGGTAGAATTAATCAGCTACACAAATTCAAAATAGGGAGTGATTAGCCAGGGTTAGACCTGTTATTTTTCATAACAGGTCTTGGAGGTTGTAATGGATCACCAGCTGAGCACGAATCAACCATGTAATCTGTTATCAAAAAAGCAAACACCTCATGGGGATGCAAACAGGAGCAGAGCCTGCAAGTCACACAGGAGTCCTTCACCTGCTGGCAGTGCCCCATGGAGAACAGCATTCCCCTCTCTTGCATTTTAGGGAAGAGAGACCATGAGGAAGACTTGGAAGGAAAAGCAGAGATGGAGCCCAGAAGCCCAAGGTGGCTGAGACACATGAAGAGCCTGACTTAATTGCTGTCATCCAGCCAAAAAGAAAAAGCTGATCAAGGAAGGGAGGATTCAAATAACAGTGTTCAAGGCTGCTGCAAGACAGAGTAAATAATGTCTTTTCCAATATCTGTGGTGGAAAAGAAATAAAGAGCCTAAAATGCAATTGGAGAAATTTATGTTAAATATGATGGAAAAAAGTTCTCGAACAGGAAAGGTGGTAAAGCCCTAGAATAAATTGCCTTGGGAAGCTGTGGAGTGTCCATCCTTGGAGGCTTTCAAGAACGAGTTAGACAAACATCTTTCAGGAATAACATGGGGAAAGTTAATCTTGCCTCGAGGCAGGATGATAAACTCTGATCTTTCGAAATACATTCAGCCTGTGGTTCCCTGATAATATCCATGCAGATGCTGTGTGTTTGTACATCACCTTGCCCATCACAGCCCTTTTCTTTCTTCCTGAAAGACAAACAGTAATTTGTAACTATAACTGCTTTTATAAACATTGTATTTCAAAACACACGGCTTTATGCCAAGTACATATCATCCAGACTATAACTTCCATTTAAAACAAAAATATGTTCATCAGTGTCTCCACTGAACTCACCATCTTTCAGACACAACTGTTTATTTTTCAATGCCACAGCTACAAAATCCTTTCACACAGCATTCACTGAGGATGGGAAGGGAGATCACCATTGCTTTGCAGATAAGGATTTCACTTGCACATGTTCTCCTGTGCTGTAGAAAGAAAAAAGGAAAAAAAAAAATAAAAAAACCCAAACACACACAAAAACCCCCCACCAAAATAACCCCATTATCTATTCTGCTTCCTAATAACAACAACAAAAAAAAAATAGAAAAAAAAATATGTCTTTTGTCTGAACCTCAATTATTCTGAAAATAGTACAACTGTAACTGAATTGACTTGGCTGTTGACTCATGAGATTTATCATTAAAGAATGAAAGAAAAACATTTCGTTCCCAATAATATATATACACACATTTTAACTACTCAGACTCATCAGAACTGATCACTTCACAAATCACTGCCAGAAGTAGTCTCCTCTGTTGTCAGTTTTTGCTCTTTCCAGTCCAACTGCATGTGCATGTAGAGGCAACTCTCCCAAAAATTACACCAAAATTATTCAATAAAACAGTAGAGTAGTCGTGTGGCTAACAGGAATGTTCCACATACAACTCTCCTCTTGCAGGTATTATTGGTAGTTTCTATTTAGTTCAGTGCTTCATTATTAAATTGACACCAAAGCCCCACTAAGCAAAAATAAAACTTAACCAGTGTTTCATTTGTTGTAGCCTCAGGTCCAGCTTTAGGCATGGTAGCAAAGGACCTGATTCACTTCAGTTCTCCTCTTATAATTCTGTATTGCATGTCAATGCCCAGTTCAGCAGGAGTCTCCAGGTCACCCTCTGGAAAAGGTGGATATGGCACTGGAAGGGACAGCCAGGGGATGGGACAGGGGGGAAGTGTCACTCCCAGCACACTCAAACAGAGCTCAATGCCTCATTTTGGGAAACTGCATCTCAGGAAAGAAGAGAAGGTCTTGGAACTGGGTGAAAGTTGGATGAAAAGCAGGAGGTAATTCAGCCTGCCTTGCCTGTAGAGGAGAGTGCAGAGGTAGACACAATACTAAATTCAAGGATGTTGCAGGAAGGAAGGGAAATCTATTCTCAAGATGTGCAATGAATGAAAGTAATGGGGGTTATATTTCACCACAGGAGACTTGAGAATTAAGAAAGCTACAAAAAAACCCCTCCTGTTTAGAGTAGTAGAAGTCAAGAATAAATTATTTGGAGAGACTCCAGTGTGTTCATCATTGCAGATGTCTAAGAATAAGCAGGAAAACATCTGGGAGGACCCTCATACATATGGGCTGTCTGGAGTTTTGCTGTGGAAGAAATTACAGGACCTGTCATGGTCTCATTTAGCTCTACATTTCTGTGCCACTCAGCAGTGAAACAAACAAAAAGTAATAGACAAGAACTCAAAAGTTCCAGTTTTATAAATCTCAAGTTAAGGGTGATAAAATTCACTTTTTTTTTTTTTTTTTAAACACTAAGATGTAGTCATCTTTTATAGTGCACATTTAGGCACCACAAGGTAAGACAAAGGAAGAAGCAAAAACTAAGAGGGCATTTCTCTGTAGGACAATGACCTTTTTTTTCCTGTTACAGAGTTAGACACCACAAAAATCCTATGGAATATACTCTTGGAATATGCTCTACCTCTATAACTATCTCCTTCAGAGATGGGTCTGGCTTGCCTCAACTCCAGCAGTGTTTTTGACTGGTTGGCTGTAAGCCAGAGTCTTGCTGAGGGCAATCATTTCTTTGAGAGGTGAGCTAAACCAGTTGCCACTGGGCTGCAAAGGGAAGGTATCAGCAATCTCCTTCAGTACCTTTTAGGACAAACACAGCTGGAAAAGGTGTTTGAAGGTATCTTGCCTTCCTGATATGAATTATTCAAGCACAGGGGCATTACTGGATTCCTGAGGTCTTCACACTAGGGACATTGTCCTGGCCAGGAAGCAGGTCTCCACCCAGACCACAGGCAGCAGAAGCAATGATTTCTCATTTTTTCAGTGAACTATCTTGGGAAAGAAAGAAGACATACACAGAAAGAAAAAAAAAAAATATATATATATATATACACATATACATATATATATACCTAGCAACAAAACCAAGGCAAGAAAGCATTCCTGAAAGACAGGAGACACAAGGAGTGAGCAAGACAGACCAGAACAGCAACCTGAGGGAGGTAAGACAGTAAGGTAAGGCAAAGTGGAAAGTCAATGGGAAGACAAACAATGTGTTTTTACTAAAGCTGTTAATTCACTCTTCACTTCTCCCACTCCAGTCATCCATCACAACATAAACTAAATAGAGCTCAGAGTGCAGCTGCCTGCCTGCCTGCCACTGTAAATGAACCTTCTGTAGCCCAGCACTGCTCCAGCAAGCTGGTGTCCTGAGAGGAAAAAACCTCAGCTGCAAAAATAAACAAATCAGGTACCACAATCCTCCTCCCCACATTTTTTTTCCCCCCAAAGAATGTGAGCTACTAAGTTTTAACCCCTTCTTGCTTGTTAACTAAGCTCAGTACTTTTTCTTTGCTTAAAGCACACACAGCCAATACCATCCTGAAGCATTTAAGTGGTCAGTCTGTGTTTTCCTGAAGAGCACAAAGCTTTACTGAGCATCAAACCTGGGGGGGGGCACATAAAATTAACACCATGTAGGAACAGTACAGTTCCTCATACATGAGCCCATGGCAATAACAGTGGAGAAATACAGAAATACACAGGTCTGCCTGCTGCTCCAGCAAGGGAGGTTGCAGCATGTCTGGGCAGTCTGAAAAGGAAGCAGCATGAAGCTTCCCACATGCTTAAGGAAACATCAAAACAGCAGGAAAATAGGAGAAAAATACAGTTAGGTCACAGAGCTTGAGCAGGTGCTCTCTATAATCTTCATGAGCAAGCCAGCAACCCTTGTTCCCAGGTAAGAGACTACTGCCTACCAGCAAGCACAGATGTTGTTTGAATAGGCAACTACCATGCAGAATGTGATGAATAAACTTTGGTTTATGACTTGGAATGACATTTAAATTAGATGGTTTCTAATCAGAAAGGGTGGATCATATCTAGGTTCTATTTTGTACAACCTGGGCACACTCTGTAAAACTCTTCTTTTTTGATTTAAAATTATTTAAGCTTTAGGGTAGCTTTTAGGAATCTTTAGACAACAGACTGCATAAAATTTAACATATGCCGAACAAAATTAATTGCAGACCTTCTTTAGCCCAAGAACAGGAAAATTACAATTTCTGGATTTCTCTGAGGCCATAGAGTTACCCATTCTAAGGGTGCTAAACAAGCCATTACTTTAGAGACTTAAGTTTCAAAGTTGAAATACTATGGAATACTTTTCTTAAGTCTGGGAATCTGGGAAGGGGCTGCTAGCAAAGAGCATCCTGGATTCAAATTAATTTGCAAACTCCAGTAACTTTCCTGGGGCTAACCTAGGAGCAGGCCTTTCCATTCCTGTTATGTCACACAGCTTGCTTTGGCCAGTCTCACTTCCAATGCCTTAATCAGAAATCGGCTTTTCCTGCTGTGTTTTTGTTTGTTTTGCTTTTCCTGCAGGTGATTAGAGTATCTTTGTAACTGCTTGCATTATGGATTAAAAAAATCACCTGCAGGTGGGCTGAAGTAATCACATTCTGCTGAATGTTTATTAAAGCAGTAATTGCTTTCCTTTCCCAAAATACATAGCTCACACATTACCTACTGTATTAAGTTCTGTTAAAATAAGAAAGAAGTGCAGTCACAAACCTCTGCAGGCAGAGCAGGCCTTGGTTAGGTTTTCCTTCAAATCTACATGGTAATTTTTAATGCCAACAATTTGTTAGTGCAGGGAACTTGTACCACTGAATAACTGTAAGTACTTTAAATACCCTTTGCCAGTACTTCACAAATAGATGTAGCATTTGGGGTGCTCAAGAAGCTGCATTTATACAAATGCTCCATTCATTTGATTAGAGACTGACCCTAGACAGGAACCAGTATCAAGCCATGAACTTGCTGTGTTCAGAGAAAACACTCAGCATTTTCCTCGGTGAGACCTTTTGTGTTTTGTCTATAATACATGGACTAAAGAACTTCAGGAGAGAATGCCTCCTTCTGCATCTTGAAGTAAACTCTTCTGATTGATGAAACCTGCCCAGGGCTCTGTAGTGCCTGCACTTCATTTCCCTCTGTCTGAGTGACCCTGCATCTCAAATAGCCTTATTTTTTTAATATTTTATTTTATTTGCTGCAGCCCAATGCCCTCCCTGTCAGAGATCTTATCTGACTTACAGAAAAATGCCAGATGCCTTGAGTGCATGTAGACCTATACCGCCACAAAATTCTACATGATTAGAACAAATATGTCATGTTGTAGAGTCTTGTGCATTCAGAATATAGATGCATTCAACCTGCCAAGTCCTAAATGGAGTCTGCTCTGTTCCCCTTGTCTGACTCTGCCCCTCATAAAGCTGACTGATGGGGTTCTGCATGTTGAGCTCCTTTGTTCAATCATTGGCAATGTGATTTCCAGTGCCTGTGTTTGGTTTTGACAAAGCAACAAACAGGGTCACTGTGATATTCTATTGTGCCATGCCTGACTGAGCTTGCTCACATGGGAGATAACACACAGCAAGTGAAAAAAAGCTCTGCAGAATAACATGACTGAGCAGGAATCAGCTGAACTGCCCTGGGCACGTGGAGATATGTCTTCTCTTTAGAAATTCAGTCAGTTCTTGGGAATCACTTCTGACACTTTGCAAATACAGCAAAATCCTTGAGCCCGTTGCAGCTCACTGCTGTCACCACCACAGGAGAAACCAGGAGTGGAAAAATGACAGACACCTACATCACCTGTTCTTATGTCTTGCCAAGCTGAGGTGGAGTGTGTCTTCCTCCTCCCATCACACCAAGAGGGAAAGAAATATTCACAGCATAGTCTTTTGGAGCTGGTATGTGTGCCCATAAAGGACACCACCAGTTTTACAAGCTCCAGCTTTGCTCTTCAGCTGCCAGCTCTTGTTTCAGAACTTCTTCCTCTAGAAGAGGAAATACATATATTTAAATAATACATATATTTAAAAAATCATTAGTTCCTTTTTCTCTGTGTGACCACCATTTTTTCATTAGCTCACCTGTTACTTAAATTCCAATAATACTTAAATTCTAGTAGAATTACCTTGGAACAGATTTTTCAGAACATCTAAGTCACTGGAGCACTCGTGGGTCATTATGAGAGGTACAGTAGAAATATCCCTCCTAGAAAATGGAGGAAGAGAGAAAGAGACTTAGTTACTGAGAGCCAAGAACTTCTTTGTATCTTTTAACTAAAAAGTGCTTTAAAATAATAAGAGCCTTGAACAGATAGAAATACACCAGCTCTTGGCTTAAACAATATCCATCTCCTCCAGAGAATGGCTCCTATAGTGTCTGAAATACAACTTAAAAGTAGTTACAATTAAGAAAGTGATGGGAAGGACAAATACTTTGATATATGAGCTAAATGACATCTTTGGATGGCAGCTTTAGAAACTGAGAATTGTAAATGTCTGAAGCAAAGTGGGTTCACTGTACAGCCCTCAAAACACGATGTAGTTATGGTCTACAATTTCCATTATAAAAATCCCCCAGTCTCAGCTCAGGGTGAGCTGTAAGGGGAAAGAAAAGAATTTGTGTCAATAGACAATCAAGTGGTCACCTTCCTTTGCTTCAGGTGTTACTGTACCATTTAGAGAGCTCTTGGATCCAGATAGTCACAATGGAGTAGCCATGTGTTTCTTGCCACTGAGGGGTCTTTCTCTAAAGATCTTATCCACCAGCTACCAGAGAGGGCTGGGGATTCTGCTTTGGACCCCCTGCTTGTCAGTCTGTGTATGTTGAGGAGGAACCATCCCTAAACCCATGATCCCAGCTCACCTGAAGCTGCTATTCACAACATCCTCGATCCCAGCTGAAGCCAGGGTCTTGAAAATTACTCAAAATTAAATTAAACTGTAAGGCTTGGATAAAAGATTATGATTTGATTTGCCAAATTAGTCTTCTTAATGAGCCAATTAAGTTCCCTGCAAGTGCAAATTCTTGAAGAGCCAAGAACTGCTGTTTCCCTAAATAGGCTTAGGAGGAATTGGAACCAACCTCAGGTTTGGGATGTGAACGTGGCAGGCAAGGCATTGCCATCATTATTCTTAAAACACAGTCTGTACATAGAGAGCTAACCAAGGCATTTTCTCTCAGTTGAAATACCAATGTTTGGTTTGGAATCAATTTCACCATGGGCTTGTGAATGCAGACCATACCTCGATGCCAACACATATCACAAATTCATCTCTGTATGCTATTAGAAGAGCAGAGTATAATTTTACATAAAAGATGTCTACATCTGGTACTGTTCACAGGCTCCTTCCCTTTTTCCCATTCAAAATAAAAATAGCAACATAGGGAGAAGCTGGGAAGCTTTCAAGAATTGCTGTGAATTACATGAGAAGGAAAGTTTCAGTAAGTCTGGAGATTTGCCATGGGCATTTGTACACTGATTCCAGCAAATTTGTCCTGGTGGCACAGCAATTTGCCAACAAGCTGTGTGCATCATCTGAGAGCCTGCTTTGTTTTTAGGAACAGCCTTCTGGCTCCTTTTATACCCAGTGAGGACAAAACCACCTTGGGACAACTTGGAGATGCCCTCTGAGGGGTTTAATGAGCCCTGTGCTTCCGAAAATTCCTCCTAAGAGAGGAACAGCTGTAGAACACACTTTGAAGAGAAAGATCATTGTGAGAAAGCAGCTTTAATGTCAGCTTCTTGATAAGTTTGCAAGAATTGTTTTCTGTCTGGGAGAGTGTAAAGGGAAAAAGTTTTGAACAAGACAAAAATAAACAGTCACTTTCCCTGATATAAATTCATGTGCACAGATATCTGGAAGTATTGTGTTTTACACAGACTATTGATCCAAACTTTCTATTCTGTTTACAAAAGGAGGACTCTTCCCTGCCTCCAAATAAAATGTGTTGCTTCTGCCTGTATTTCCTTCAAAGTGCTGTAATTTTTCTGAAGCCCACTGGTGTGACAACAACATCCAATATCTGGACTCAGCAGTGACAAAATTAAAAGGAAAACTGTCCAATATTAAAACAAACCAAATGCATATCAGCATTTACCAAATGCTATATCCTTCTATTTAGTTCTAGTATTCCTTCAGCCAAGCAATATTACTATCAATATGAGAGTAGGACAAAAATATCCATAGCATAATAAGATATGCAACCTGTATTCCTCTATTCACCCTGTTGAGGGGGGAGAGGTCCTTCCTAGTGACAACACAGCTTTTCAGAAACCTGAATTTGACCTACACAGTCATAGAAAATGGCCAATCACCAGCATTTTTATCTGCATGCAGGGACAGATTTTAGCTAAAATATCCTTGACTTCAGGGACCTATGCTTACAGGCACGCACTAAGAATGTGACCCAATGTTTATTTGTTTTTCAGGCCACAGAAGTAGCACCACACAATCTACCAATGTATTTTAGTAAAGCTGACCAATGGAGGCTCCCTGTGCTTTAATGCACATATTTTCATGTTTCCCACAGACCTGCTACTTTTTTAGGCTCTCTCTAAACCAAAAGTGCATCTGACTTCCAAACATCTCCTGACTTAGTCGGGTTTGTTCCCATTACTTCATTTTTTCTTTTGCACATACATCAACTAATATTAAACAATTAAGACAACCAAGGCACACGGGTTTTGCTCACAGGTTATTAAATGATCATTAATCTTTTCCTTTCATTTTTAAGTTCTTCAAATAGCAGTGGAGTTGGCTTAATGCTGGGCATTACACAATAAAAAATACAGCTGTGAAAGCTGGCAAGGAGAACATGGGTGAAGTGGTAACCAAAATGGTGCAGCAAATGAACAGAAATATTTGTATAATATCATGGCAGCCTCCTGAAAGGCAAATCTCTGCAACTTGCCAGAGCAAACAGATGGTTACACAGTGTGCTAGGAATATACTCCTTTTACACAAATTCAGCTGAAGGAATAAAAAATAATGAGCTCATAGTTAAAGAACAGATGATGAATGAAAGGTAAACAATGAACAGGAAAATGAGATTAGTCATCTTCCACTTATTTCACTGGGCCTCATACTTTTATTGCCTAAATTGGTGATAAAACTACCTTTAACTATAGGTGAAAGAGTCTTGAATCAATTCTGTCTGCCTGCTAATGTTGTGGCAAGCTTCTAGCTGCACCTGTCAGCATGTGAGAGCTTAAGCAATTCTCACAGAATTAGCTCAGTTTGTCAGAAATAAAACTATGGGTTTCAACAAAGGGTCCATGCAAAGAAAACTTATGATATTTCATACCCCTTTCCTATGTTTCTCTTCATTTGTTTATATTCCACTGCTGCAAGCTGCTGAAGAGGAAAACTGCATTTTAATGATGGATGTGCTAAACTCATCAACGTAGATTGGGGAATTTAGGGTGAGAGAAAGCAAGGGAGAGGGCAAATGTTAAAGAAAAAAAGAGCAAGAGGGCTTAAAGACCACAAGTGAGGAGGGATTCTTGACTCCACTGCAGATTATGGAAGTTTAATGAATTATTTCAGGAGGATCAGTATGGTAATTGTGGATCTTGTGCAACAAATTTCAGATAATGTCAGGTATCATCAGTCCATATACAATTAATGAACAGTATTTGCTCGAAATTGCCTTTGTAGTTGAAATTCATTACCAAGTGACCTAGATTATCAAATTATAAACCCTGTTCCCATAAAAAAGTAGGTAAATAATCTTAATAATCTATTCAGCAGTTCACCAGCTACAGCACACTGAGTAGAAAGCTGACTGGAAATAATTAATTTTATAGTAAAAACAAATATACTAATTTGCTCCTTCTTTCATTAAAAGTTTTGATGACCATTCCAGAAACAAATGGCTGTGACTGAGCAGCTTTCTTTTAAAATGGTCACCACAGATAAATTAAATCAAAATAAAATGGTTTATTCTTTTGTATATGGCTGTGTAGTTCAAGAATGAAAAAAAAATTAATACAGAGGATATGAAAATATGGAGCAAAAGACAGGTTTGATAGATAAAAAGGTTAAGAACCCCTTTTTAACTATTAAGTACACAATACTAAAAGCTTCTATATTCACTTTTCCACACCTATGGACAATGCACTTTCTATTTAAAAGGCCTCACTTCAATGCTTCATTTAAAAACCTAGCAATAAAGCTATTGGGAAGCTATATCTATTCTTTTTTTTTATCCATAAGATCAGATTTATCCTTAAACTTTTCAAATAAAGGGAGAACAATTAAGATGCTGAGATTTATTCCTCACAAAGACAATTACCACCCAAAAAACTGGGAAATGTTAAAATATTTTTTTTTTGGGACTCTTTTCCATTGTGCTTTTTCAGCATCTCATGAAGTCTGCCTGAATCCCATTTCTGTGCATTCTGCCAAACCTCTCCATGCACTACACTTTCCATTGTGACAAGATTTCTTTGATGCAAACTGTATTGGGTGGCCATAATTTGGCATGAGAGATGTGGCTCTCCCAGTGAACCCAGGCCCTGCAGCAGGAGTGAAACAAGGCTCTGTGAAGATATCCTGACATCTGAGATCAACACAGATTAATATGAAGCACATCTAAAAGGAAAAAAAAAATTGTCTTAGGTTTACAAACTGCTGTTTTTAGAGCTAGCCTGACAAAACCTAAGTGCTTGCTTCTCAACTGCAACTTTTTTTTCCAGGAGCAAATTCAGAACTTTAGCAAAATAATTTCAAATTAAAACACCTCATTTCACTTGCAACAAGACAACAGAGCAATAGCCCCCCAGCTCTCACCAAAGGACAAGTTTTCTCCCACTTGGAAACACAGCTTGAGGTCCCCTCCAAATGCAGAATGGGTCTGACATGAAGCTCTCAGCAGATGTCATTGGAGAGGATGGGCTGAGCTATTGCAGTGGTCGGGCAGGAGGCAGAAAAGGAAGAGGCCAGGATGTGGTAGTGGTTATTCAGTGGGTGAGGTTCCAGTTTGGCAAGAAGCCCAGGGGGTCAGTCAGACCCCAGACAGCAGATATATTGTCCAAAGGTTCAGAAATGGAAAAATGTTATTTTCTTTTTTTTTTTTTTTTTTTTTCTTTTTCCTGATGCTTTTCACTTGCAGAACATAAACATGTGGTGGATTTCAGTTGGACTAAAATAGAGAGGCAAAGGAGTCCATCTGCACAGAGCTGACCCCACCACTGCTGATCTAACTCTGGTTGAAGAATACAGCCTCATGCCTCACAGGAGCTGCAGTCTGCTGCTGCAGGGTGGTAAATATTGTAGTGAAGCCTTGCCTCTGGTGTTTTTACTGATTTCTAATCTCATCAGCTTCACTCTGCCATCCAAAAGTATCTTCAGAGTTTAAACTGGCTGATATATTCTTCCCTGTGTGCTCCATACACATTTCTGTCAATTGTTTCTGTGAGAGTGGCTGCTCTCCAGGAACAGAGAAGTTGATTTCTGTATGCAATTAAAAGAAAGAGAGAGCAAGAAAAAAAAAATCCAGCTGAGTTCATGGCTCATCTGACACTGTTGTTAAAAACTGAGAGAGGATGCAGTACAAAACTGTGGTCTGAAAATGGTTAATCAGGAATTAGACAATACAATAGTCGCCTCACTTTAAAAGGAATTTATCCTAAGGGTTAATTACCAAGCCAGAAAAAGACTAACAAAACAAAACAAAAAAAACATGTGTAAGGCATCAAGCTTAAATTTTTAACATGAGCAACACTAATAGACCTTTTCTATACCCAGACACAACCCCTGTAATTCTACAAATTAGACTGAGCCCCTGGGAAGTATGTGCCTGCAGCTGCTACACAGATGTGCAGATAGAAGATAAAGCAGATTCTTCCAAATACAACTGGATGGTTCTGAGGCTAATAAAATTGCCACTGATCCAGTGTTAACTGACAGCTGTCCTTATAAAAAAAATATATATTTCATCTTACAGCAAAACACATTCAAAGCTGAAAAGTATCCTCCCATGGACGGGCAACAAATTTAATTCTCACTTCAGAGTGATTCCCATCCTGTAAATATTTATTTATTGTTAAACAACTCTCTTGGAGAACAAAGTTGTCCTTGGTGTTTGTTTGGAAGTAAGAGCTCTTCCTGAGGAAGCTGGTCAGTATTGTCAAGACAAACAAATGTACATAGTCTCCTGCAAGTATTTACCAGCATTTAAACACAAACTTATTGTTTACTTGTGAAAAATGAAGGAATAGCTCCAGACCACTTGTATGGTTGGCTGATGGTCAAGATCAGCTAAGAACCATGTTATATCTACTGCTTTCCTACCACGTGATTACTACATTCTTATCTTATTCCACATTCATGCACAGAGGAGATTGGATTCTGCAACAAGCTGAGAAGCAGAGGTTCTCAACAGAGCTTGGAAAAATGGGGTAACCAAACTCCACAACAACTGAGGGCATACCCCCCTTTCAGAGGTGGTTAGACAACTAAATCAGCTTTCTAAAATCTGGTCCTAAGGTCTTACTTTTTGGCACTTTTGACAACCACAGCTTTAAGAGCTAAAGAATATGACTGTGGGAAGTACCTGCTTAGCATGGAGTCCACACTGATCCTACAAAAGCCTTTAACAATAGGATTTTAGAGTCCTATGAGCTTGACCAATTGAGAACCTTTTGCACCTAAGTCACAAATGTTCAGGCTCTGAACTAACCCTTTACAACCTTTACAGAAACCCTAATTAACACCAACCATGACAGCACACCAAAAAACTTCAGAATACATTAGGAGAGCAGACTCATTCGTAGGTAGACTCAAAATGCCCAAAGTGAAAAGAAATTCCCAGCATTTGTGGAGAGAGGATCAAGAATAAACAACGTGGTGATGGATGTAGCAGATGAGGCGGGAGGGACAAGAAACACAGCAACCAGAAAGAAAAAGGAAGAAAGGGACTGAAAATGGAGCAAAATGGATGACCCTTGAGAAGGAATGTCACTGATGTGATGAGTTCATAGGCAGCCAGGCAGGGGCAGGAGATCTTTTAAAAAATGGGCAGGTCAGAAAGGAAGCAGGAATCTAACAGGAATGCTTTCAGCATTTTCCCCTTCCTCTGTCACCTCAACACAGAACTGAAATTCATTTTAATCAAGAAGGGGTTTTATATGCTCTTCTTGGAGCCTGACCAAAGCATTACTTCCTTAGTCAACGTATTCCTTAAAGGCCCCAAAATATGCCTAAAATATTTCCCTTTGCTATAACTAATGGCCTCCAATCTCTTCAAGCTGTGGTCTCTTCAGTTAGGATAAACAATGTTGTTCCAGTGTTTGCCTGATGAAAACCTTCAGAAACATACCAGGAGCTTAAAAGGGAGACATGGTAATTTTGTAGAGGGCACTCCTCCCTGTGAATTACTGCTCTGGGAGCATCCCACCATGCCATTAGAAGACACCACTCTGATACCAGTGGTAGCTGTCCTAGGGCTTGTATACAACAAAGCATATTTGCTAAGGCATCACCACACCAACATAACTACTCCCTTCCTACTCTCCAACTACTATAAATTTCTCAAAGCCTCAAAGCATTGCATTACACACCACAAGAGTCCCAGAGACCCCTGCAATCTTCCAGAGAAGTGAGGAGTGGAA
The DNA here is from genome assembly GCA_023637945.1 of Phaethornis superciliosus. NCBI lineage: Eukaryota > Metazoa > Chordata > Aves > Apodiformes > Trochilidae > Phaethornis > Phaethornis superciliosus. Next base: position 4,832,455 of record JAJQWJ010000017.1, read on the forward strand.
CAAGAGCCCCCTTTCCCATTACAGACATTGTTAACACGTTTCTTAAGCTAAGTTCTGCCTACATAGTCTCTTCAGTGCCCAGGGCATTTTTCTCCAGTTCCAGGCTGAAACTCAGGCTGTGGACTCATGGCTCAGATGCCATTTTCCATCCCCAGAGACTGGTGGCTGGAAAGCCTTGCCCGTAACACCCTGGTTTTAAAGCTCTTTTCCGGATAAATATGTGATCATATTTTTTAAGGTTGTTTTTCTGTAGCAGTTTAAAACATTACAGACTCTGACACCCACCCAAAGCAGCAGTCAGGGTGGCATCACAAGTGAGGATCCCATTCCTTGTCCCCACCTTGCAGATGGCCCCCAGCATGTGGCTGATTCTGTGGATTCTCCACTGGAGATGGAGGTCAGGATGAGCCTCCTGTCACATCTGTCAGCACAAGCTGAAGGAAGAGACACTGCCCTGGTTGTTGGCCCCATTTCCACCCCTTGGGGACCACTCTCATCAATATTAGGCCAGAACATGAGGAGCAGCTGCTACTTCTCCACATCTCATTCAATAACTGAAGGGAGGGAGACAGATCCTGTGGTTGGCTTCTGGCACTGGCTGTTTCTTTACATGAGCTAGATGCACCAGGGAATTGGTAACATGAGATAAAATGCATTTTAGACAGTGCTGAGGCTCTCAATCAGGCTTGCCTGGACAGTAGTCCAGGGATGTCACTGTTGCAGAACAAAGCTGCTTTGGTTTTATTTCTTATTGGTAAGATGGAGGCAGCTGATGGCCTCAGCACCAAGTGCTGTTGCATAAAATCATAAGGAAAATGTCTGTCCTCAGAAGCTGGTATGGAAGACTGGCAGTGGAAGGAAGGAAATTATATCTCTGGTTTGCTATGACAACTGATGCACTGGGATGTTTCTGCAGGGACAGATAGGAAACCTGTAGCAAAGTCAGAATTTGAACATACACCTTTTCTCCATGCCATTACAGCTCTAGGGCAATAACTCCTTCCTTCCTCTCAAACATTTGGTGTCTGACTTCTAGATTGAACCAAAGAACATCATCATGGAAAATAAGCCTTAACAAGCCACACCAAGAAAGAAATTTCATCAGTTCCAGCAGCAACTGCAGTCAGACCCAACCTAGCTCTATTTATGTTTTAGGAGTCCATCTTTTCACCAATATTTTACTTGGTACACGGTACCTGTTGAAACAACCATGAGCCACGTGTTGAAATGCTCAGCAGTACAAAGAGTACTGAACCAAACAGCCCTACTCATGCTGTAAGGCAACAATATTCAATGTGAGAATGCAAAGCAAAGCCTGTTCCTAAATCTCTAGGGTTAAAAGAGGAAAAAAAACTAAACCTGAATTTTCAGTTACTGTGAAACTTCAGTTCTTTTTAGAACTGCTTCTCATATTGCAATCAGCTCAGTGACTGGTTTAAAATCATTGTTAAAACCAGTATTCAAGAGTTTTCTATAGTAATGTTAAAATTTTATACAGCGAGGTATACTACTATGCAGTTATTGTCCTCTTTATTGTGGTTATAAAAAATCCTACAATTTACAGTAGCCAAAGTACTATTAGAGCTGAGAAGTCTTGTTAAAGCACAAACTTTTGGCACAATTTGCTTCAAAGTCAGAAAAACCAGCTGGACAGCTGTAGATGTAGGACACAATCGAACTAGGAGTAATCCTTAGATCCAGTAAAATTAAACCCTAAAACCAGGGATTTCACCTGAATAATAAGGGAGATTAGGCTATGATCCCATGTCCCTGATGTTAATTTGTCACCCCAAAATACCTGGCAGCAAACAATGAAGGACCAGTCCTGGCAGGCTGATAGGAGTGGGGGGAACTTCATGCCTAGCCAAGATAAGGAAAGTATATTGTTTCCTGTTTACACTGGACATGAGCTTTATATAATTATCCTACCAGTTAGGATTAACTGGGCAATTATGCTGGCAAACAATGGGACATTGATGACAGCCAAACAAAGGCATCTCAGAGCAGCTCCTTTGTCAGCACTGCTGCCAGCAGAGCCCCTGGGTCCTGGCTGCCATCCCAGTGCCACCAGCCCTGCAACAAGAGCTGCACAGTTCCAGGGGGTGCAGCAAGGGAAACAGTTTTCCTAACCTGTCAGCCTTTAGGAACTCAAACATTTTTCCTTACCACAAAAGGAGTTGAAAATTTGGAGGGAAAAATGTCCACAGACTCAGCATATGCACAACAGATTGGCTGGGGGGAGCTGCTTTGCTTTCCACACTTTTGAAACGTTTCCTTCATATTTTGACTTCCTTTATCTGAGTGAAAACAGCATTTCAACACTGGAATAAGAAAAAAAGAAAAAGTCAGAACTGGAATGGCAAAGGAAGGGCTTTTTTTTTTTTTTTTTAACCCCAAAAGCCTCTAAAAGCAGGAGACTCAGCTAGCTGAATCCTTCTTGGCAACAATTCCAGTTCAGTGAATTGACTCATTTTGTCAGAAAATTTCTGACCAGCAAGAGTCAGTGGTTCAAACAAGACAAAGGAATAAAACACCAGTGCTATTCCCATGACTCTATTTCTAGCACAGGGCCTGGCATAGAAGGCACCCTGCTCTGTGGTAGCATTTCTCCATCCTTTGCCATACCAGACCTAAGGTTTGACCTAAAGGAGTCATTCCAAATTTTGATACAGAATTTGTAATTTTCCAGCATGTTTTAGAGCCATTTAAAGATGGCTCTGAAACACACTGGTGGCCTGCTGGTTCCTTGTTAACCTGAAAATTCCAAGACACCAGGAGTTTAGGCCTAATTCATAATCTGGCTGATTATATTTAGTCCTAATGTTTTCTCTCCTGTACAGAGAAAAGTGAAAATTCCTTCATTTTCTGAACACACAATATGATTGTGTCTACAGAAAAACTCACACTAAATCTTAAAACAGATACACTCAGAACCAGCTTAAAACCTGGATCTCTAGAAAGAGATTCAATACCTCTGACAAAATTAACCTTTAAAATCTCCAATATCCAAGTATTTCAATCATTATGTCTCTATGGTAAAAAAAAACCAAAACAAACAAAAACCCAACATGCTCTTGAGAGCCCAGAGAAGAGAATAACTATTATTCAAATGCCAGATTTTCCAAGACCACACTGTGAGAGCTGCAGCTGGGTACTCATAACTGATGTTTATTTAAGTCTGGATAATCTCACTATCTTACTGAGGCTTAATTAAACTTCCAGAAAAAAAAAAAAACAACACCAAAACTTGTACCTCAACCATATTACAAAAGAGACCAATTCTCAGCCTAAGTGGATACCAGTCAAGAACTAAGAACTCAGTTGCTTGTATTCCTTAAATTTCATTCTGGAGACCTCTCTCCACAGACTCCTCATTCAATGCAAAGACATTAAACAAAGAAAAATTCTCGTTAGCTTAGTGAAACGAGTTACAGAGATACATTCTCTGCTAGCAGTTGGAGAAGGCTGTGAGAAAACAGGGTGGTCATGTCCTCCTTTTGTCTTCTTTTCAGTTTTTGGTGGAGCATTCTTAAGGTGAAGAAGAATCGGGAGAGAGGAAATAAAATCACTTGGAAGTTGTGTGGGTTACCAAAATAAACTGGAAAAAAGAAGAGAAAGGGTCTTGGTGCTTTCACACTGTTAAGCAGGGGAGAAGCAGAGGATAGATAATGAATGCAATGCTATGTTTACATCCCTGTTCTCTTTGGAAACTTGCACATACTTTTTAGTTTTGACTGATAATAAATAATAGGTTTCCTGCCACTAATGACAAGGTTCCCCTCTCCCCTCCCAGGTTAACTGGGTTTGTCCAAGAGATCTGGCCCTTCACACACAAGAGCTCTCTTGCTGCAGAGCCCCTGCAGAGGCAAGCTGAAAGTACACTGAAAAATATTTCTTCTGTTCTCTTCCTGAACTTCTTAAACTCTATGTGACCCAGAGTAAAATCCATTTTAATAGGGCCTCAGTGAAATCAGTCGACTGAGTCCTTATTGAACCAGGCAACATGATGCAGAAACAAATAAAAAAAAAAAAAAAAATAGAAAAAATACATTCTAGTTTATTTTTGTACTCTTGGCTCTTTCTTTCCTTTCTTTAGACAGCAAAGAAAATGCTATGTTCCCACTTTTAAGCTTTACTTCAGGTGGAGCTGGTAGAGCTAACCAGCATTATTCAGATACTGCAGCAACCACTCCTTAAGCAGTGGGCATTTGGTTTTATGGCAGGACTGCTCCAGCACCAGAGCAGATGAGATCTGGTAACTCCACTACTCAACTCATGCTTCTGATTTTCAGTCAAGAGTCTCCTCTGATGGTGACACGTGTCCAGTGAGCAAGATAGAACTGAGAATTGATAGAGTTCAATGCAAAAAGAAATAATATGGCTCTGTATTTAGTATTAAACATCATGTATTCTGTATTAAACATAACTATTTAATCTCCCATTCAGTCTGACACTGTAATGAGAGAAGTTGGAGGTATTACAGTAAATGTATTACTTTATCACTCTTGTGCTCTTCTCTGGAGCGGAAATTATATTATGTTTAACTATATGGCTAATCTAGTAATTTTAAGACTACTATGTAGGAAAAAAATCCAGCCAACATGCGATGTCTAAAAACTTATTAGCATTGTGAACTTCAATCTTCACACATCCAAACTCCTGCAAATAATGTAGATAAATCTACATTACCAAAATAGTGCATTCTTGAATCAAGTTTTAATTTGGTTTAGAGTAAGAATGATAAAAGAGGTGAATTTTGCAACAAACCCAAATCTTGGCTCTTGATATTGTCACATGTATTTAAACAAAATCAGTTACATCAAAACAGTCAAATCTAAGAACACACCTTTTCCACATCATGAGCAACATGTACTCTAGGAGGTGTAGGAGATAGTAGGAGAGAGATATCCCTCCTATCCTCTTGTTCTGTGACTTCTCATGAAGCATTTCAATCTTTCATCAACCTTCAGGTATGTTCCTGTGATATACAAACCAGTCTTGAGTGTCAGGACCGCAGCATCAAGCTTCTGTTGGCAGTGGTTTTTTCTGCAGAGTACCAAGAGATTAAAGAAACCCTGCCACATTCACTAGTTTTTCAGGACTCCACATCCACAGTTCCTCATAAAATTTTCTCTGGGTTTATGTGCATATAGCACTATTCTTTATGTCTGAAAAAGCTAAGCAGACATTCCTTCAGGTCTCCTTTGCCTTCTAATATTTCTGCATTAGCAGTGAGAGTCTCTACCAATCCACAGCTCCACAAAATGGACTTCTTTCATGATGACATTAATTCATTTCATTCCATGTTCAAAAGCATTTTTAGGAACGAGTCTGAGGCAAACAAATTTTCTAAAGTATTAAGCAGTTCCTGGCTTTGCAAGTCTTACCACATGGTTTAGATGGCCAGTCTGTAAGCCCCAAGGCAAATTTTCAGTACTTAGACAACAGAAGAGACCCACTCCTTTTAATACTACTAGTATTTGATCATTTAAACAGCCCCATGCATTTTGAAATGCAGTCCTTGGAATTTTTACTCTCCCCCCCCAGGCATCCCTTAAACAAAGGGTGCCTACATCAGCTCTGCAGGTCTTTATACAGAGGTTAGGAAAAACTTCTTATAGTAAAACCCACTGAAACAAGAAAAACACCAGTTTAAATGATGAGCTGCAGCTGGGGATCAAAGGGTCAGCGTTTTCACCAGAAGGGAATCCCTCTTGCACTCCTTGTATTATTTATCACACTAATTGCTGGACTTGAACAAAGAGCACTGTTTCTCCACTTTGGGCTCCACTTGACTAAATTTCAAATAATTTAGCAACAGTTGGTCTAAATAAGAAAGCTGTTGAGGGCTACTACAACACTAACTGCCTCTATTTTCTTTTTGCCTCTCCCCTTCCCCATAACCCACAGCAAGTTTTGCTCTCTCCATTACCCATAACTTAGATTAAACAGCCACAGTCCTTAGAACAAGATGCTTATCTCCTTTCAACTGCTCCAGTCTAAAAGCTATCACAGTCTTCAGCCTCTGTGAACTTTACAACTTGCTGGGTTTTTCTTGAAATGTGTCTATTCTTAAAAGCCAAAGCCATGGAAAAATAACTGAAACCAAATGCCATGTGACCAGAGCCAAGCATAACACATGAGAGCCCTAAAATAACAGGAGAGATACTGTGGTAATGCCTGACCTTCTGAACTGTGCACACGGGTTGAAGCAAAACAGCCCATATTCACGTCTGAAATGGTGCATACTAATAGTTTATTTGTAATGCAGAAGAACCCAGTTTACAGAGCCATGATTTTAAAGCTTCAAGGACTTGTTTTAGATGCCAGAAATTACTTCACTTTTGGAATAAGCTTAAACAAGGTCACAGTTGAACTTTATAAGCTTATATGGTCAAAATCGTTTCAGCAGGCAGTTTTAATGGCTGTGGATTTTCCCCTCTTTCTCCTACCACGTTTCCCCCTCAAAAAGGAAGGTTCTCCAGAAGATTTTCTGTTCTACACATATTTGAAATATGGAGTTATTCTGGGTGGCCTAAAAATGAGCAGTTGAAAAACTTATTCAAAGTCTACAGGCATCACAATTTCAACAAGAATTTCTTACAGAAATGTTATCAGTTCTGCATCCATCCCTTCTGCTGGCAGCAACACAAGACAAGGTTCTCTTTTGAAGTGTATCCTTACTTCATTAAAAAGTTTCCTATGAATCAAATCAAAAACATTAGAAGAACTACATAAGACAGCTCAGTCTATCCCTCCTTTGAGGTCTTAAGTCCATACATATCTGCATACCCATGGTTACAGGGCTCCTGCAGCAGAAGCTATCAGCTGCCCTGGTAGGGGTGGACAAGTCAATAAATAAAAGACACCAAAATAAAAGACACCAAAACCACATGCAATTTAGCATGCTCTTCTTGATAGGCAGTTATCTGAAATAAACAGTTCTGACAACAAAGAAGGTGAGATGTGGTGGGCAGATCACAGAGAAAAGAACAGTAAAGTCTTCTAAATACATGATGAATTCCAGAAGAAAAATGGAAGCACTTGTACACAGATAGGGTAGAGTGGCCAGAGGATGAACTGTTACAACTGTTAATTTTGACATAGGATCATACTTCACTGTACTACTTCCTTCAGGTCAGCTTCTGCCAGAAATATTGAAATATCACAGAGCAGAATCCAAACTTTCCTCTGACCAGAGGCACTGAGCAGAAGCAGAGACTGTTCAAACTAAACTGTGGAGAAGGGGTTAAAAATAAAAACTATCTCTTCCTACAGGCCTCAGAAAACAAGATGACCACAAAGATGAACCTTCTTTATGAGGCCTTATTTAAAATCCATGGAATTCAGTAAATTGGATGCTTCTAGCTCTTAACAGGGATACTGCTGTGTTTTGTTTTGGAGTTTTGGTATCATCTTTCCAGAACACTAATTTCTTGTCTCTCTGTTGATTACAACCTCAGGAAGAGAAAATAAATACATGGGGACAAGAGCAGCTCAAACAAGAAGGTGCAGGGCTTACAGCAGGCTGACTGTAAATGATGACAGGCAGTACCAGTGTACTGTTCCACCACCTCGTAATGAATCCTCTGCTAGGCATGGTTCATGCTTTCAGTAGAACATTACAAAATGTTATTTTGCAGGAATGGGACTCTGCAGGGAAACAGAAAAGAACAGTTGTTAGATACCTAACACCACAGCATGGCTTTCAGTCTTAAAGAGAGTGAGCATCCTTCCATGCAAGGCCAATGCAAGATGATGATTTACATTTACAAAAAAAGATAATTAATAAGATAATAATTAATGCCTATGTTAACAAGTTCAAACTTTTACAAGCTGGAGTCTGAATATTTGTAATCCAATGATAAACATGAAGATTTAGGCATGGAATTTGACATTTTATCCACATCACACAGATCTAATACATAGAGCATAAGTTCTTGTAGTTCACATGCATATCACTTTGGAAAATATGGTCAGATCTTTTGTCAGATATTGAACTGTTCCCTTCAGCTGCTTTTAATTTTTGGAACCTCTTTAAAATGTGCAGATTAGCTCTTTTGCAAATACTTTAGACAGTCATAAATATTCAGCACTATAAAGAACACTAAGGTCAAGTTCTTGCTTTCCATAACAGTTTAGTCTTTCCACAATTTTATAAAAGAACAAGGAGTAACAGTTTTAAACTAAAAAAGAGCTAATCCAGGCTAGATATAAGGAGATTATTTTTTATTATGAGAGTGGTGAAACACTAGAATACACTTCCCAGAGAGGTGGTAGGTGCCCCACCCCTGGAAATACTCAAGGTCAAGTTGGACAGGCCCCTGAGTTACCTGATCCAGGTGACGTCCCTGCTCACTGCAAGGGGATTAGACTAGATAACCTTTCAAGGTCCCTTCCAACCTAAACTATCCTATGATTCTCTGATATTTTGTGAGAACCGGGCATTTAACAATCCAACTGATATCAACTCTGCTTTGGTTACTTTAAAATCCACAGACAGATTTATGCAAGGAGGGAAAGGAAGCTCATGCAATGCTGAAGTGTTGCCTTCTGGACCTGAAAAAGTCTGCAAAGTTTTCTTGAAACTATATAAGCAAACACAAAAGATTACATATAATGTCTCCAAGAAGCATGTTACCTTCCTGAATATATGAAAAGGAAAGAGTATTACTTACAGATACAGCTAGGACCATGTCAAACTAGTTTGTATCTCATGACTGACTGTACATTACTTGTTGCACCCCTCCTCTGTACTGGTCTGGTGACACAAGAGGAAAAGGTAAGACCTCATATTGCCTCACCTTCCTGTAACCTGCCTGTGCTACCAAGACCTGCTTGGAGGAGGAGAAATAAGAGATAAAGAAAATATGATTAGGGGGTTAAGAAGTCAAGTCCACGAGAGAAGGCCTGCAAGGCATGCAATGTGCTGCTTCCTAAAGATGAAACATTTGCTTTTCAAAGCAGTTGAGGAGAATGAGCTTCCAACAATGAAGAGAGAAGCTAAAGATCCATTAGGACCTAGAGTTCAACTAGATGAAAGAAAAATCCCACTCATTTCTATCAGCAGTTCCATCTAAACAGAACAGATTGAAAACTTCTCTGGAGTCAAATGCCTTGCCATTTGCCTAATGCACTGATTGACTGATATTTTCTTTGAATTAGTTGCTTTGCAATCTTTTTATTATTTAAATAATCTAAATTATTATATAAATAACCTAAAGATAATGGAAAGAATAATATTAATTTTCCAGTGGGCTAAGATCTGGACAAATGTTGCAAGCCATTCACTGATATGAAGATTGTTTAATTTGACAGAATTAAGATTCAAAAAGTACCCATGCCTCCTTAAAAAGCAAACTTAATGCTCTGTGGCATATTTTGTACTAATTTCCTCATTGCATAGCAGGCAATGAGAAAGGTACATTCTAGATACTGAGATCCAGAAAACACACTCAGATGTGTGGGGACATTTTTGTGCTACCAAGTAGAGTTATGAAAAATTCAAGAATCCAGTTATGTCTCCGGGTTTTTTTCAAGACTCAGTTTACCAAGAACCATACCATGCCCAGAATATTACAGACACAAGACATCTAGTGAGTGAAAAATATATTGCAAGTAAAATTACTTCACATTCTATGAACTAAACAGTGTTGGGTTTAGTTGCTAGATACAAGAAGTCTACAGGAGCACTGCTACAGGAGCATCATTATTGTATGATTTTTTTCATACAGGATCATCAGTATTGTATGATTTTTTTCATATACAACTCTGAAAGGTCCCAGGGAAAGAGATCAGTGGAAATACATGCCATCAAAATCCACCTGTGTGGGCTGACACCCACGGGTGTTCATATACTCCATTCCACTCTCTGAAATGAAAAACTTCAGTTCCAGTGGGAGAGGCAGAGCTGAGCTGGTGCTTCTGGAGATGACATTTCCCACTACCCCTAAAATGGATGAGGCAGATCCTTTAATCTGTCTCTGGAAGTTGTTTCAAGTTATATTCAGTAATTTTTCTTATACTGGGGGCTTTTAGTATTGCAATGCTGTGGTCTTTTAGCAGGGTCTTGCTTTCATAAAGATGTAGTGCCATGAGAACTCAGAGAAATAATGTTTACTGGTTTAGCTGATTGTGCAGGTTTGGCATCAAGTCCTACCCATGAAACATACACATGGCATATTGATCACTATAGGCTAGATCTATTTAAATTAAAATTTAGAAACTGGGATGAAGCATATGGCACAGAAGGCCTGAACCCTCCCTTCTTTTTAAAGGAAACAAATTTTTCACGACTGGATTGACATAAAGTATGACAAACTCTGGAATGACTTAATTCCTGAATCAATAAAAAGATCCAGCTAATTATTTTCCCCATGGGCCTGGAAAACACAGTTCAAGCAATCTACCATCATCAGCTTCAAATACAACAGAACTGCTTCTTGGGGCTCACAAAATTAAGAGCAAGCAAATTACTTCAGAGAGCAGAACCCCTTACATTCTGCCAGCAAACCATGTATTAAAGAATACATAGGAAAGATATAATGCTGAGACATGAATCACAGAAATTACTGCTTTAAATTTAAGTTTAAATTATCAAATCATCATAAGCAGAAATTAGATATTTTTAAAATGAATGTATTGTTGCAACAGGTTCACTATAAATTGCAAGGGATGGTAATCATGAAAAGTCTTCAAATTCCCTGAAACTGGATATTAGGTCAGATGCTCTAATATTGGTAATTTTCTTTACTCCTTGTTTTTAAATTTAATCTAAGCAAATTCATATTCACCTTTACATTCACTAAACAGCTTATATTGAATAGACACCTCAACTGTATTTGTATCTCTGTGTGACTACCATAAATAAAATATATTGTTTAAAAACCAAAAAAGCATGACAGAAGTTTTTGTATTTTTTCCCTTCAAAAACTTGACAGAAAAAAAACGTAATTTCCAACCACACTCTTACAATGCCTGTTACATTTGAGATTAACTATGTTAGTAAGGCTGGAAAGGCTTAGTGGGAATTTCTGTTTGTCAGAACCTCTTTAAAATAGACCCCTCAGTCCTACCATGTTCTGCAGCAGTCTGTTGAGATGGAGACAGACCTCGTATTACCCACTGCCTGCCCTTTTTGCTGGGTCAGACTTCCTTGACCTACTAAACTGCTTAGGTTTTAATTACTTAGCTTTAATTGCTTACGTTTGACCTGGTATTTTCCAATTTTTTTGGTATGTGAACTTTGCTTTTTGTGATGTTGTGAGAAAATTTGGGATTGAAAGAAAAACAAATGCCACAAACCTTGAGTTCAGAGTAACTTCAGCTACCTGTGAGAGCTCCTCCTTCACATTGATTTGGATTCCTTCATTAGCTACGCTGATGTCTCAAATTACTTTTGACAGATCTCTTATATCACAATTCAGCCAGAGGCTCCTAAACTAGGTTTTCTCAGAAACTTCCAATCAATACACCAGTTGCAGCATGTCTGGATTGTAAAGGTGTTCACACAGCTGCTGGGAAGTGCTAGGAAATGGACAGTTAAATAACCTAGAAGGGCTGGTAACAGTCCTAGTGACCTTGAACACAAAATGAAGGTTTATACACTGGATATTTTACTGATGCTGTAAAAGGGTTTTTTTTTAAAGTTAATTAGGTTTTATAAAAATCCAGATGTTGCTCACAGATCCCAGTTTTCAATACTACATTACTAAATTGTATGCTGAGAATTTATGTATCTCATCACCTACCTGATCATTGTCACAGCCACACAAGCTTCAGAAATCTCACACAGGTTTCATCATAAAAATCATCTTCCAGACCATTAGAGGTTCTTCAATTTTACAAGTTAAACAGGATTATTATTTTTGTTTGTTTGTTTTCTTTATTACGTTGCTTTTTTTCTTCAACATACAACACTACTAAGCACCACATGCACAACCCTTAGTATTCATTTATGATGCCCAAAGTGATGCTGGAAACTCTGTAAGGACTGAAGATATACAGGCTGCTAGCAACTCTTCTACCAGAAACCTACACAACTGTAACAAGCAAATTATGTCTTTATGATTTTTAGGACCAGCTTCTTGGTTTTCTCCATCTGACACCACAAATGAAGTTAGCTATGAGATACAGTAACAGCTAAAATCTCATAGACAGGTGCAACTTAATTATGCTGAAAAATTAGTGTGCTGTGTCTTTACCCTGTGTCTGGGAGGAACTAGAATCCAAACAAATAAAAACTGAGTTTAGATTGACCAGCAGTGTTACTCACAAAAGCCACAAAAAGCAGGTTTTTGTGATGAGCTGATTCTTATTGACGTGTTGCAACATTAGTTTACGAATCACAACACTCAGCTTTCTCTGCTTTCAAAGTATTTATTTTAAGGTGTTCTATTCTTTTTTATGAAAGTAAGATTATAATTTGATCCTGAAATTTAATGAAAAAAGACAAGATTTCATAAAGCTGTGATAGTGTTAACAACAATAAACAGTTTATCTCCAGCCACAGCTACTGCTATGAAAGCTGTGACCAGAAGTGGGAGACAGGCTAAACCTCACCAAGCAAAGAAATAAAATTCTAGAGTTTAATTTGCTTCACCCCAAACATGCCAATATCTGTTCATTGATATAAAAGAACAAAGTGGGAGCAGCTTACAAGGTTGGTGTCAAAATCAAGGTAACATGAAACCAAACTCAAGTGACTTTTGCTTTTCCTTTCTTTCCAATTATTTGAGATCCATTTTTAGAAAAGGTATGTCTTATTTAAACTGATGAGCAATTTCTCAAAATTCACCCACTTAGAGGCCTATCAAAAGTTACTCACTTCAGTAAAAAAACAGCACTTAAACTCACTCTCAAAGGTATACGGAACTGCAATGAATTCTTGATGTTCCAAATAAAGTTGCATTTGGAATCTATGACACAGACTCTCATCCCTCCCCTCCCTTCTCCAGCAACAGGAAGAACTTGTCTTTCCAAAAAACTGGATTCTAAACCATGCCTCAGGCTGCAGTGAGTCAATGTTTCATATGGGATTGGTTGAGCAGTTGTGTTTTTCCCTTGTGGGTTTTTTTTTTTCTTCCCTTAAAAAAATACTGAAAGGATTTGAGGTGGACTTAAAGTGTATAAAAGTTACCATGTTTTATAACTGGTTAAAGAGAGGAAAACTTTTATTAAGTAATAACTGCTCTGTATACAGTACTTTTTTGTGCACTACTGGACATTACAATTGGCCATAAGTTTCTTTATTGACAAAGTTGGTTTTTTTTTTGGAAACAGCAAGCACTTCTGGCTTACAGTTTTAGTTCCAGACATTCTTTGAAGAACTTGGTTTATGTTCTACCAGTAAACTACTATTACATCTTCTTTAGCTTTTGAAAAAATTCATATTCTCAAAGCCTTTTAACTCATAATCAGGAGCAATGTGGCAGCAAAGACAGAAACAAAACAAAGTTGTGGAAAGAATGTAGTGATCTGGTTTCTAGATAAAATTTAATTGCATCTGTTTGAGACAGAGACTCTTATAGTAATGGATCACCAGTGAAGTTAAAAGTAATCATGTGCACCTCAGCATTACAAAAAGAGAGAACTGGAAGTCTTCCTTATCACTCAGCTCTTCAGTGTAACTGAGCCTCTTACACCCTGTCTCATCTGTGGGTTTTTACCTGGCAATCAAAAGTGCTCATTTATGAAAGTGAGCAGCTTTCAGACATGCTCTGACTTTGGCAGACTTACTTAGGTTGTCCCAGACCTAACAAAGAGTGGAGGGGCCCATGAGATACATACATCAGGAATTTTAAATCAAGTTCTTTGATATCATCAAAAGACAGCATTCTTTAGCCACTCTATATTCTATCAACATTAATTAAAGAGTATACTGTATAACTCTAGAAACTATACAAAGCTAGACAAGAATTATTTTGAGATCATGATTTAAAAGTTTATGAATATTCATCTTACTTCCCTTTTGTGTAAGAAACACAAGCAACACTAAAGCTTAGCCAAATGCTTTTCATATATAGAAAAATACACACAGTATATACATATCAAGACTCCAAGAGAAGCTCATTTGAAATCTTTATGCAAATAAAAATGTAATTTCATACATGTTCCTACTCTTGAAAAAGTCCCATGATAAAACAGAACAAAAATGCTTCATCGTATTAGGAGGAAGAAGAAAACAAACAAAGCCCTGGATACACTTTGTAGAACATATCATTAACTCCTGAGGTGTGTCTTTTGTTCACCAGTGATTTGGTCTAGAAAGTCGAGATGGTAAACTTAGATGCTAAGGAACACAGTTGTAAAAATAATTAGAGTTTTAGCATCAGCAGAGGAATTGTTTTCCCACCTCAATCCTTTCCCCAAACTAAGCTAAACTCAAGCTAACACAGTCCCTATTGAGACAGAACACCTAAAATGATGTTTAAACAACATTAAACTTCTGCTGTCAAACAAATTTTAATTGTTACTCGAAATAAAATATAGTTGAAAGAGATTTTCTGCAAAACCCCTGAAAAATAAAATCAGAACACTATTTCCCAGGGATCAACACTTACCAGTGATTTCCACTAATATATCCCATGGGTACTTAAATAAGTGGCCAAATGAGACTGGTATCTGGAGATATTTAATCTCTTCTGCACGAAGTATTTCAGTTTGCATACGTAAATTCATGGATCATGGACTGAAATTCATGTATCTTATTTTCAGTGCCAGAGGCTCAGTAGTCATTATTACTCTTAAGTTACTCTATTAAAAAATAAATACATAAAAATAAATTTAAAAGTCAACAGTTTTGATAGCACTATCTAAGGAAGGTCAAATTTTGTAAATTTATTGGCAAGTAAATTAACAATAAATCACCATTCAAAACTAGGCATGAAGTACATTAATAGTCTAAGTGACTACACCAAACATTTGACCTGCTTTACAAGATTATGCTTCAAAAATACCAAAGGCTCAAGGTTAATCTGGGATGGCAATGCCATTTTTCAATAGTTTTGAAAGGCATAATGTTAAAGCTTACTCATGTTACTCCTGTTTAAGCATTTTAATCCTGAAATATTATACCTCTGAAGCAGCCTTAGAAGAACCCTAACAATTTTTTATGTATGAGCAACACACCCAGACCACCTGAAATAACAAAAAGGTTGGGCGTTTTTTCCCAAAGATTTGTTTGTTTTGGAATCTCATAAAACGTGACCAGCACATCTACTACATTCAGGAGATTACAGAAAATTTTACCAGTTTTCAAAGCTGTTCAACTTAACCACGATGGAAGTGAAAATACTTGCATGGTCAGCATTTAAGCCTGGACTTTACAAATAGTTCAAGAATGAATTTTGCCTCAAAAAGAAGAAGGAAAAAAACCCATTGAAATAACATCAGGACTACCTGGAGCTTTTTCAAATTATCATTCCTGAAACTTTTTGTATTACTAGAAGATTAAAGCAGTATGAGAACACTTCTCATGCTAAATTATTTGGGGTATTATCCACTTCCCCTGCATCAAGACTCTCAGTATGAGTTAAACCAGACTTACCCTCCCATTTTCCTTCCTGAGAAGTACAAGAAATAGGATATGAAACAGTACTAAATTCCAGAAAACCATGTGAGGTTGAAGTACATGCAAGGAAACAAGGAAGTTCTGTACAGTTTATGTCAAGTTCAATGCCTGGAACGTTACAAAAAAGCACTAGCCAAAAGTTCTAATATTCAACCCTGTATCAATGCAGCAGCTTTAGCACTTGGCTTAAGAAATATTGCACAGACAAGATTGTACTGATAAGGGTGTTTCAAAAGCTGCTGTCATTCACACTTAGCTTAGGATAATTTTGATACAGTTCTGAAAAGCTGTGCATAGGGTGATACACAAAAGTGTAGGATGAGCACAATACTTCACTTGTTCTAGTTCAACCTTCTGTCCATTTCTGTGTCACATGAAAAAAATAATGCAACACAGGTACCATGTTCTGCCCACTCACACCTGCAGCTTCAGCTGCCATCTGCCTTTCACCTTTGCTGCTTGCATCTCTGGCTGTTCCATCTGGTATGGAAATTGTTTTCGGAAACATGTCCTCTGACAGCTTTGTCATTGCCTAATTCAACATGCTGTGAGCCAGGCTCAGCTGGAACAGAGATCCTGACAGAGAGAGAAATCACTTCTAACAGCAGAAATAAATGCTCGATATTAGGGCTTTAAACCCCTGCACTCATTGAGCAAGAACAGCACAGGAATTCTTGGGTCCCAGCCTCTATAATTTGATTACAATTTTGTTAGAGAAAGCTGAAGTGTGGATTTCCATTGGTATCTTTGAAGGGCTCTTTGAACTCAGGCATACCACAGCCTGGGTACTGATAAATACTCTGCATAGCTTTCAGGAGCTGTTATTTAAAGATGGATGCACACGTGTCAATATAAAGGGCAAACTGAACAGCTTTCTTCTTACCCTGATCATCATTTTATCAAAAAGGGATACACATTATAGGGAACAGAACTTGTGGGCTTTTGAGTCAGACTCAAGTTACAGAGAATACATTCTGCATTAACATTTTGGCATTGCTGGATGACTTATTAAAAATTTCATGCCTTAATCCCAAATTACACAGCCTTGCTTTGTTGAAATTAATTATTTGAGAGTCAAAGACCCATCAAACACAGAAGCTATACACAAAAGCCCCTACTCTGATATTTATCTGGCTGGTTAACCACTTATCATTGTTTAGTGCTAATAATACAGAAACAATTTCAGTTGTGACTTCAATGAAAGAAATCAAAGCCTGTGTCCTATGTAACATAATTATTAATATAATCCACCCTTGCACCTGGCCACAGCACATAGTTCAACAAAATTTCATATTTAGAGCTTCAAGTAGCCCACTTCTCAAACCACCCAGCCCACCTATTTTCTGTAAATTCAAATTTGATGCAGAATAAGTATTTGCAATCCTTGCTTGAGTCACTAAGCTAGACCAAGCAAGCATCTAAGTCCAGACACTAAGGAAAAGTCTTCACATTTTGCAAAAATTTCTTTTCACTTAACTACAGTTTTAGAGAGTCATCTAATGGGTCAATACAAAATGAGGACCACATGTAAAACCACAGACACAGCACTATATAGGAAAGGGAAGCTATGCTAACTGAACAGGCTTTAGGTTCTAGCCCTCAAATCCAAGGAAATGTGACCACTTCAGCCCTGCTTTATCAGTGATCTCCCTAGCACATTTCAAGTTAAGCAAGTATTTATATGCTTTACTATACAGGGGGCTCAGATTTCTTTTCTTCACCGAGTTTAAACACAGCTCATGATGCTCCCAGGGGACAGCAGTCTGGAACACTCATCTTTTCACCACTAAAGTGTGAAATTGTCAGCATTTACTCACAAAAGTCTCGCAGTGAAAATTGTATCAGGACTCCTGAGTGCTCTTCAAACTCTCTTTTAAAATGACAAATTAAGAAATTAATTCTAGGATTAAACATCACACTGGCAATTACATTATCAGAATCTGAACCAATTCAGGCTGAAACCTGGGCTCCACATCAGAACCAGTAACAAACCTCCCAACAGTGAAGTTGCATTGTGTTCCCTTAACCAAACCACTTCTAAGAATGCAAGGCTGCCTGAAATAATAATGACCTCTTAATCATGACACGCTTTTCTATGACTTCTTTTTGATCTGCTTTGCTGCTTGTAGACTTTCAAACCTGCAACATCTGTGTGAAGATCCACTGTCCATTACTGGGAAGTCACACTAACTTTATGGAGCACCTACCCAGTAACTTTCAAAACCAGTAAAGGCTGAGCTGAGATGCACTCCTTCCCAGGGAGTCTGATTGTGGCACTGGCAGATGGAGAGGAGGAAAAGTTGAGAATCCTACAAGGATGCAGCAGCCAGGATTTTGAAGTGGTCTGTACATTCTTACAACCAGAGGTTCTGCAAACATGAGGGGATGAAAATAAGCTGAGGTTGAGTCTTCTTTTAGCCACACAGACATCAAGATGCAAGATCTTGGGTTGTTACTAGTGAGTAATTTGAGATTCTGTAACTTGATCTACTGTGAAATTTCATGAGCAGAGAAATCCAGGAGAGAACTTATTAAGAAACTAGAGAACAAGCTTCAGCTTAAGCTACAGCAAAACGTTAAGATTTTATCTTTGTAACATCTGAGAAAGAATGGTGTAAATTAACTATTTGCTGCAACAGCATGAAATTACAGCTTTCTGTAGCATACAACATTAAATTATGCTACCAGGCCAGACCATTCTATTGTGTGGTTGATATCCTGTTGGAAAAAATCCAAACAATATTTCTCTTCTTTGCTCAGCAAAACCATTATGTTGATTGAATCAGAGCCAATATGTACACTCATGAGCTATCGTGCCTTAACCTTATTTGTGTTTTACTCAGGACAGAACTGCATTTACAGTGCTATAGATAAACTACAGCAAGGGCCTCATCTCAAAGCAGCTATTTTAGGGGTTCTAAGTGCACTTAAAGTTGGGCATCTCCAAATGAAATGTTCTGACACGAAGACAGGATAAACCTTTTCACAGAAAATTTGGTGGAAGAAAAATAACACTATCTTTGGCTGAGAGGGGAGGGAAGATTAATGGCTGTAGATTTTTATTAGTATTTTCTAAATTCACTATACTAGAATTCCTTTAAGTAATCACTTTGATTATCCTGGCTGAAGCATCTGAAAACTACTAGACTACAACAATTTCCTGCTACAGTCCCAATTCCTGAAGCAAATACACCTTTGAGTTTCACCCCTCATCCTGGGTCCTGAAGCATCCATCACAAGCAGTCCTGAAGGACAACTCTATTTGGGCTAGCTGAGGAACCATTTCTCACTATTTGAGACAACAGAAATTGTGTCAATGTCTTACAGCAGAAAAAAAAACCCTGTTTGTTTTTCACACTCTTAAAAAAATGCTACCAATCAATGCCTATCTTCCTACAATAGACCATTTTATGTCACTACAAGCAAATAAATGCTAAAACAAATGCAAATTCATAAATATACATTCAGGTGATGTCCATATGGCCAGGTAGCTGGAGATTGACAACTAATCCATTAATCCACCAGTTTCATACTACTGCATCACAGAGGTCCTTAAAGAAAAAAAGGGCACAGAGTTTAGTATCGCATCCTGATAATAACGTGCAGACTTTTGTGAAGTCCATGTTCTCCTGCTTAACAGAAACACAGTTTAACACCCTGCATATTTTATGGAGTCCAAATTTCTAGGTGTGTGTATAGTGAAATTAATAACAAAAACCACACAGAAGATAACAGTGCATGACCCATTAAAACTATTTTCCACTTTAAAAAAACCAAACCTGCAGTGACCCAAAAGCTTTACCTTCTTTAGAATATGGAAATGATCTATAAACAGCATTAGGAAACATTCTAGTAAGTCATGGCAGTGGCCTTGCTAACAGATTTTTGTTTTATTAGAGTTGCATTAGATGTCCATTTTATTTATGTACTAGAATAAATAGGAAAATAAACTGTTAAATAAATACAGCATTAAAAATTAACAGCCTTTACTCTGTATGCCCCATGACCAATACTTGACTGCAGAAAGTCAGGTACTCTTAGCAGACATTCATTACCACATATAATACAACTCATGTTGTATATTACATAATTCATAAATGCTTGGTATTTGATTTACACCCAGAAGTAACAAGCACAGACCCATCATGGCCACACTGGAGCCTAGATGTCTTAGTGATAGTAGAAGTAAAATGCATCAGATCAGCTTCTGCACCCACTGTACATGATAAACTGATGGAATAGATTTGTACTAGGTTTTGTCTCCTTTGTCAGCTTGAATTATAGATCTTCAAGTATTAAAATGTGCTTCCACTTGTATTTAAACCTGTAGTACACAGAGGTAGCAATTGTACTTATTTTTAGCCACTATTAAAATGAAATTACAGATTTTCATTTCATCACACAGATTCATACATTGTTCTTTAAGGCATTTTTTCTCTTTTTGTTTTGATGAAAAATGTTCATTACATTTGGATGGTGTTTCTTCATTCCAACAGAGTGACCTGCTGCCCTCTCCTCCACGATTTCTTTTTGTATTTAATTTTAGTCAGGATTTTGTTGTCCTGGCTTCCTGCCACTCCTGCTTGACTTTCTTCTCACTGGGATGGATCATCCTTGTGTTTGGAGGAAGCAATCCTTGAAAAAACCCTGGCTCTCCTGGACCTCTCTTCTCTTGATGACCACATTCTGTGGAATTTTTCCAAACAAGCTCCTGCAAAGGACAAAAGCTGCACTCCTGAAGTTCAGGGTTGTGACCCCTCCTGCCAGGCAAAGCTTTGCCCAGCCTTCACTTCCCCAACTGGTTCTCCCAGGTTTGTACACATCAGGTCCAGTAAAGAGCCTCCCCTTCTCATCTCCAGCTGTGTCAGGAAGCTCAGGAAGTTACCAGTGTTCTCCAGAAACTCTCTTGAGTGCTCATGCCCTGCTTCTCTTGCCCTTCAGCAAGCATAAGGCTTCTTCCAGCTGCCTGAAGAACATCACACACTTCTTCCTGACCAGGTGCTCCGTAGCAGACACCCAACACAACATTGCCCACCTTGGTCTCCCTTTTTAATCTTAACTCCTTAAGTCTCAGCTGCCTGATCATGTGTCCTCAGACAAAAATTCATGCATTCCTCCTGCTCTCACCCATTTGCCACCCCAAGCTGCTCTTCCTAAAGAGCCTCTGTCCATCCACTGCAGTGATGTAAGCTGTCCCACCACACCTCTGTGACACCAGTGACACCACAGCCCTGTGACTGCACACAGGCCTTGAATTCCTCCCTCATTAAGCAAAATATTTCAGTCTGTTAAAATTACCATATTTAAAATAACCCAGTAATATTCCAGCCCAAAAGAATAATAGCATACACAAAAGAATTTCTTCAACAACAAGAGGAGGAAAGGAAAGGAAGAAACAATCCTGTGCCTTTAATGGTATTGAGGAACAGTCCCATTACAATTGGCTAAATATGACTTTATTTGGTTTGGGTTTTTTGGTTTTGGTTTGTTTTTTTACTAAAATGCAACATACAAAAAACATATTAAAAAGGTGATTGGTAATTTGGGTGTAAATAAAAAAAAAACTTCATAAATATTAAAAAACCCCAGTCTGTTTTGGACCTATAACCACCAAGAACTTTGCATTTATGGCTCAGTCCACTCCAGATCATAAAAATAGCATTATTTTCTGTACTATAACTGCTTTCTGCAGGATCCAACACAAGGGTTGTTCTTGGACTTATAAATTACCAGACGTGAAGACACACGTGACTGACAAGATGCAGGTCTCCTACTCTTCTTCATGGTAAGAACATTTTCTTCCTTTGGAGGAGGCACATGTATAGGTTTCCAAGGAATGGGGTTACAGTATGCTGGAACTGGATATGAATTTCCATCAGAATACCCTAAAACATTCAGAGAATATCCATAACTAAAAAAGAATATTTATACTACAATGTTTACAAAGCAAGTAGTTATAAAAATCACTTTGACTAACAAAGATGACAGCATCACATAATTAAATGACATAAAGTAATATGTATAAAGTATATTTTTTTAACCAGTAACTGGCATATTATTAATGCCTATTTTAAAAAATTAAAAGGTCAAATACTGTGTAATATTCAAAATGCTCAAGAAGCAGTAATAAAACCTAAAATGCAGCAGCAGAAACATGTTACCCCATCAGTCATTTGTCTGCAGTGCAATCTCAGTGTATACATGCTGGATAAATCAAAGTCTGTTACACATTTTCCTGCATGAACAACATTAAGTAGTGAAATGTCTTTCTAAAATCACTTAAACAAGTGACTGTAGCTATTGAGAAGTAATGAAGGTCCAAAAAAACCCCCTTGATGGCAAAGTAAGATCAAAGCCAGTTATGCCACAACATGACACATTATTCTCTCAAATAATACAATTTTCCTCCCAAACAACAAAGGGCTACAAAAAATGCACAGAAGGTCTTGGAGCAAAAGCTTTTCTAACTTGTAACATATGAGATATTAAACCACGTGCCAAAATTAGATCCTGGATGAAAATCTTCAAAAGAATTCATTTTACGTTAAAATGTAGAGGACAGGAACCACAAATGTAAGTCACTGCATCTGTGTAGTAGAAGTACAAACCTGCAGACTTTCCAGGTGGGAAGCCATAGCCATCTAAAATAGGACGTGGTTTATTTCTAGCATTATGTAGCCATTCCTTAAAGATCTTCTCTGATTTCTCTTTCTTCTCCTGTAGTTCAGATTCCCTTTCTTTTTCTTTTTCCTAAAAATAAAAAAATATACATATATGACAGATATTTGATAGACAAAGGCACTGTACAATATACACAAAATGGTAAATAAACCTTTCACAAATTCCCAGACTGCTGAATATATTTCAAAGATGTTTCCAAATCCAAATACATTTTACTGAAAACAGAAAAGTTGTGGGTTTTTTCCTTTACATCTTAAAAAAATAATAATTAAAAAAAAAAAAAAAAACAAAACAGCCTTCTCATTATTCTAGTTTCTCTGAGAAAAAGCTGTCAGAAACTTCCTGAGAGACTACAGAGCAGAAGATATATTGAACATAAATGGCATGTCCTGCTGTGGTTAGCCTAAAGAGGCTATTGCATCTGGGTCAGCTTTCCACTCCTCATTTACACACAGAGTTGTACAACCCTCTATCAGCCATGACAGGGCTGTCTCTAAGCCTAGAGCAGGCTTAGGGAACCATTAATCATCAGTAAGAGTAAAAACAGTATGTTTAGACGTAGCATTTGGATTTAAACTAAGTTTAATTGGTACCATGAAACTGGCTTGTAAGAACCTACATAATGAAGATGTGACCAAAAAAAGATGTGTGTGGTTATAGCTGTCTGATAGCTTCCATTTTCTTGGTTTCATGGTCTTTGCATGGTGCATTTTAGTGGCTCAGCAGAGACACAGAATCAGTTTGTTCTGCAGAAAATAAATACCACCAGTACAGAATATTTAAGTGTGTTTTAATTATATGGGAAATTCTGGATGATTCCTGCAAGTGTAGCCCTGTAAATGTATGTTCTAGTGAACCAGAGGAGCTCAAAGCCCATGCTTTAGGAAGATGACATGAAGTAAGAGGTCTCCTGAAGCTCACTATAAAAATACACAGGTGATCAAAACTAATACGAAATAATAAATTAGCATTCCTAGCATCACATAAATTACAGATGAGATAACCCCATCCAAATAAATTATTAACTGACTAATACCTGCTCTTTTTTCTTCTTTTCTGCCTCTTCAGCTCTTTTCTTCTTTAACCATTCTTGATACTTTACTTCAGCCTTTTCTTTTAACTGCATTTTTTCTAGTTCCCTTGTGGCTTTTTCTGCCATTTCTTTGCTCAGCTTTTGTTCCCTTTCCCATCTTTTCTATAGGAAACAGATCAACAAAACAGAATAGAAACTTTTCAGTATATTTCGATGAGCAAAACTTTTGAGGAATACAGTTAATTTTATTAGATAATTACAAAAAAAAGTTATCATAACCCTGAAAAAAATTATATTGTAAGCTCTTTGAAGATAGCACCAGTTCATCGCTAGGTTCCAGACAGAATAGATTTAAACATATAACTTGTCATAAAACATGATATTAAAATTACTAAGACTCCTTATGCTATTATGTCTACTACTCTTATTTACTCAAGATATTTTTTAAAATACTTCAGACACCTCAGTACTTCTGGGACAGGAATATATGTTGTAAGTCTTAACAATGGTGTCCTAGTTTTATTTTTCAGTGTAATCAGTAGAGCAAACTACCATTCCAAATGGAAGGCAGGTAAGCTGCCCCCTCCTAAGAGTCATTGAGAAGTGCAGATTGTTCACATGCTTAAACATAAATTAATACAACAATCAGAAGTTCACATGACAATCTACTTCATGCTTTTGTGCTTTCTCTCTAAAATTCATCTTTGATTCAGAGCTGCTCTGCTGGTCCTTCATTATTAAATATCCTCCACATGCATCTCTCAACAACTTCTGTTTTGAGGCAAAGGTAGCCTGGGACACATAAAAAGAATTAATGTAGATGACAGATATATGCTAAAACAGTGAGTTAAAACATTGCCAAAATGGGCTTACAGAGATTTCAAATCTTTTGCTGTTCACTGGCTCATCTCCATTGTGCATGGAAGTAGCTTACAAAAGAAAGGACCTTTCCAAGCTACAGGCTTTAGCTAAGGATCTTATTGTGTAAAAAGCATGGAAACATATGTAGGAGAAAACTGAACAAATGGCCCTCCATACCTAGGGGAACTGTTCAGTAAGGAACAATTGTAAGTAGAAAATAAGTCCTTTCCAAGGAATAATTAAAGGACTGGGAAGTTTCTTAAATTATGTCTTTAATCACAACACTTCAGATTAGTTTAGCTACTATCTAGGGTGACCCAGAATTAAATCAGTTCCTATGTAAATAAAGATATGCCCTGCACACTACTATGAAAGCCACAACCATGGCTCAAGTTTTACTTCCAGTAAGTGGAAGTGGGAGGGAAGAGACTCCCTGCAGAACTGCAGACTTTGTAGCTGCCTAGAAATTATTCTGCAGACAAATCAGAAACATTTCCTCTTTCTCTTGTGCACAGAACAGCTTTTTGTCCATAAAGTGAGTGTGCACCACATTCCCAGCTGCTTCAATAACCTGTCTCATGTCAAGCTCCTGCCACCCTGCCCTCGCCAGCTTCCCCTCAACCTCCTTACTTTCCCTTAGACAAGTCTATAAAAAACACTAGGAATGTGCATATTTGAGAAAAAGTAACAAAATATGTATTTCTGTATTTTCATATCAATAATTGAGAGGCTGGAAAGGGCACAGTGCAGAGTTGCTTTCTGTTCTGCATTCTTTTTGTTTATGTAGAGTGCAACTCAACAGAAATATTTCCCAGTCTGTGTTGTGATTTATATTTTTAAGATACTCCTCACAGCAAACCTTTCCTGCTTTCTGGTCTGCAAAACATGACAACATTTTTCTTTTCATAGATAACTGATGGTTCTATTTCACAGCTGTTTGCTTCTTAATTTTATGCTGACTAATGGCAAAACAGGAAAAGTCCACATTGACAGTATCAGAACATACACCCAGATTTCCTCATTTATCCTCAAAATAATTCTAAATGTCAGTCCCATTTAGCAGCCTCAGAAATCCAGGTTGTTCAGCTAATTATTACTACCTTTTCAATTTAGCCCTATTACACAGCTCAGTCACCAAGCCTAGCCCACAGAAGTATTCTTTGATCTTTCCAGAATTGGCATGTGAAAAGAACAAGAGGCTAGAAAGGAGGTCAGTGAAACAACCCTGAGCTGCAGCTGGCTACTGACAGGCAGGTCTGCAGTGATTTACTGCTCAAGTTCACAGAAAGCCAATGCAGACCCCTCTCAGTTTGAGAACTGGAGAACTGTGAGATGGTTACACAGATGGATCTTTCTCTCAAACTGTCTTCTTTCATGTGGGGACTCAATATATCAGAGCAGGAAGTCTTAATGTACTTGGTCCCTGAGTACTCTCCAGGTCTAAAAGAATGGAGGCTCCACAAATGATGCTTAAATACATGAGCACTTGTATTTTAATCACCTGCCACCCTAAAATCCTCATCCACAGGTCTGTTGAAGACTCATTCCAACACTGACCATGAGAAATTAGTTCATTCTTCTCACACAAATCTAAAGGTAAGTCTGGACACAAGATTCAGGTACAAGCTAAAATTATACCCCTGGCACTGGCCATGCACAACCTCACATAAAAGTTTTATGTAAAGACATATGAAAAATAAAAAAGAAGAAAGCTCTTGTTAAGTAGTCCAGGTCCAAATGCTGAAACCCCCACAATATGCAGAAATGCCACCCTCAAGAAATTAAGCCCAGAGTTACAAAAACGAAAGTTCAGATCTGTAAAGACATACGTGAGCACCTAAACAGAAAGTTTAAATGCTTAAATGATGTTGGTTTCTCAAGGTTGGAAGGTATTTATGCTATATACTTAAGTTCCCTCACAAATTCTTCTCTTGAAAGGGTGCAGTCTTGAAAAAAGTGAACATCTCACCTCTCTTTCAAGTCTAAACTGTCAGCAAAACCATAGCACATCAGGCTCTAAATAAAATGTAGCAGCAACCACAGCTTTGACTCAGAACAATAGTTCAGCTGTTAGAACATTAACCTGGGAGAGAGAAGATCCGGATTTCATTACCTTTCTGCCTGAGGGGATTCAAACTAACATGTCCCACTGTGAGGAGAAGACTCCATCTACCAGCCTGCAAGCTGGGATGAGAAGATACTCCACCCCTTCTGTTGACGTGGTACCACTCCTCACAAAATAATTAACAAGTCATTGGATGAAAGAAAGAGCAGGATTGAGCATGACTTTTTAACTTGAAAGTCATGCGCAAGCTGCCCAGCAATCTGTCTTCTATATTAGCAATGGTGAGATAAAATACACATTAAATAAAGTCTTTGGAGTAAGAGATGGAATTTAAGCCTTTCTTCTGGGAGGAATGAAACACACCATGAAAGGCAAGTCTGCTCAGAGAAACATGTCATTCATTATTTTATAGTTCTTTGGTCTTTCATATTTCTTACTGATTTTTCCTCCTTATAAAGACCATCAGCCAATAGAAAACTAAATTATAAGAACAAAATTTAAAAAAAACAAAACATCAAAGAGACTTTTCCTATTCTGTACCTGTTTTCCATTAAAACTGTATTTTTCAGTAAGTAATGGGGACTTACTGAAAGAAAAAATGAAGAAAAAAAAGTTAAACATCAAAGTTCTATGATTAACATCTGCTTTGCTCTTCTTTACTGTTAGGAATAATAAACTGATGCCTTATTCGCTATTCAACAATGCAGAAAATATTTGAAAGGACACAGTTAAATTGTGTTACAGTTAAAATATTTTGATTAATACTTCTGTAACTTGTTAAAAATAGAACTCTATTACATCTAAGACAAAACAAGTCAAGAACACCTTTTCATGCTTCTAGAAGTAAGTTAAATGAGCTTTCCCAAATACAAGATGTGTACACGCTCCCCAAGAAAATCATAACAAGTGTTAGTGCTCATGAATCTAACCTTAAACTTCATGCAATTTTAAACACCTTTTTAGTCACTGAATTGACAAATTTATCCTTCAGTCTGTGTGCTGATAAACACATAATCTTGTGGAAACTTGGAGTAGTAAGGTTCATGCAATACCAAAGTTAATACCCTAAAGACAGCTAAGCTTTTAAGTTCAGTGTGTTCTTCATTTGAGTGTGGTTTACAGAAAAGACCAGCCAATGAATCATCTATTTTAAATGAAAATCAGATTACTTTTGGTAAAAGCTTGGGACATGGCCTAAGGATGACCTTATCCTTCCAAAATATAGTATGATAAAGTCCAGGCATAAATATTTTTTTCCTATGTCCTCTGAGCTGATGTGACTACAATAAAAAGACCTCCTATTCCCATTGACAACAGAAAATACGTTAATAAGTAAATCCCCAAAAAAGAAAAATAAAAGGTCTTTGGAAGACCCACACTGGTAGAAGTTTACAGAAGCTGAGGAACAGGATCAAGGGAGAGGGGGGGAGAGAGAGAATAACAACTTTCACTGGTTTGAACTGTGAACAGTTTTAATAGGCAGACCAAACTCTATCAAGCCAATGAATAGTTACAGACACCTGTAATTTCCTTTGCATTTTAGAAGAGGAAAATGGCATTGTTTGTGCTGAATCTTTTACTTTCTCCTGTTTGCTTTATTAAGGAAGAATCCTTTCTACAAATGCTTAGAGCAGAATTTGTATGGGGTTCAGTTTTTGCCAATCACCTAGTCAGTATTTAGAGTAAGTAATTAGGTTAGATCCAAACACAGGTTATTCTAGTGGTTCTAAACAGACTCTAGAGTTCTGACATGGTAAAAACAAATGTATGAGGTCTGGATACTTTGCCCAAGTAGTGTCATTTTAAGTCAATTTTCATCTGGTTGTAGTCAGAACCAGAAGTACAAAAGAGTAAGCAACTGGGATTGCTGCACTCCATAAGACAATTAATGTCTCTGCCTACCAAACAGCAGGGGCTGAACAAGCCCAGGACTCCCAAACATTCCCATTTTTTGCCACCCAGAACACACGCTTGCTTTGTGTCACATGGAGCTGTACAGTGCCCCACTGAGGTCAGGATTCTGTCTCTCCTTCTGACCCTGGATTTCAGCATCCCTCTCAAGAAAACTTAAAAAAAAATTTCATTGCGCTCAGAAATTACTTTTTGCATAAAGTTCCCAATTGTTAATTGTGGTTTACTGAGAATTTCCTGAATCTGGCCTCACATCTCAATTATCCCTCTAAACTCTACCATACTATTTGCCTCTCCACAGTGGTACTTAACTAAATCCTTCTTCTGGCTCTACTTGGTGTACAAGACACTACAACAGTTAGATGGACACTTAACCCAAAATGTTTAGGCACTGGACCTTAGAAGCCAGAAAAGTAGGATACACTGAAGACCACCACCCCAGCTATAATTAGAAGAAGGCTAGTGCTCAAGATGTAGGCCAATTATCAGTTATCTGACTAGTCAGAAAACAAACCTCTTTATACCTTATGGAAAAATAAAATCAGTTTTAGAAAAATGTTTAACTGTGTTGGTGTGGTTTCATTATTTTCAATTAAAACAGCCATTCTTTCAGCAAACTAAACCCACTGTTGTCCAAACAGTTCACATAAATTTGACATAGGTTTACTTAAGCATGGTATGTGCCAAACCAATATTTACCTCTTCTCTCTTTTTTTGGACCCATTCCTTGTGCTTCTCTTCAGCTACCCTTTTCCTCCTTTCATATTCTTGCTTTTGTTTCATCTTCTCAAGCTGTATATTGATTTTCTAATGAAAGTAAAGCATACATCTTGAATTGTGGTGACACCCTACACCAGCACACTCAATACTAGAAAGAGTGCTGCAGTTAAAACAGTGTAAGCATTAGATTTTGAAATGTTTTTCCTTCATTAATATATTGGAAAAAGATGGATGACAGTCAACACAGGAATATTATGAAATACAATAAATGGCGATACATAATTTTTAGAACATGAACTGGAAATACATATTTTAAATTAGCTTTGAAAACAACTCAATGTAAAAAATCTCTCAGCTTATCTAAATGTCCTTTCAGTCAGTAGAATCTTTATTTGCAGCAGTACTTTTCCACAATACTTAAAATTTATTGCTCAGCATTTAGGAAGGCATCAAAAGCTAGGTGAAATATTACTTGTGATGCTTGGTACCAGAATAACAGGAACCTTAAGGCTTATTAAAACCAAAGTTACTGCAGATTTTAGCAAACTTTGAAACAGGATTACTTGTAAAATGAGAGAAGAAATTCTGAAATTATCTTTATAGGACACAGAGTATATATGCAATCACATCTCTCCATGGAAATGAGATGATAAAGAAAAGTTATGACTAAGATGACAATTTAGATGCCTTTCTTCTCTAACAGTAGCATTACCACAAAGTGCTATTTTTCAATGAAAATTGATACTATCAAACATAGATGGAATTATTTCCATGACACTGATTTTCTGGTCCCTGCACTGCAGTCAGTTGTGGAGAGAAACCTTTCTCCTTACCAAATTGAATTTGAATTTAGTCAGACATGAAGGAAAAACAAACGTCTTACAGAGCTCAAAAGAAACACTCACAATACAGACATAGTTTGAAAATATAGTTGCTGCTGTACTGGGGCAAAGCTACAGCAACTGACACCTCCTTTAAATTCTGAGACATAAAAAAAAAATTTTAATTTAAATTGCAGGGATCCTGGCTTCTGTAAAAGGTGATGGCACTGTAAGTAATTTAGAAGGCTCCATCCAGTATCCACTTTAAATGTTTATCTGTGTTTCCAACATTCACCCCTGAGTCAATGGTGCTGTCAGAAGTTCAGAGACTTCACACTTATCCCTTAGGATATCAGTTTGGAATACTGTTTATATGCAAATGTAGCAATACACTGTTATATCACAATCACATACTTCTGGCATCTAAGAAAAAGGCTGACTGCATTTTTTCCTCCTGAGAGAAGCTATTTGAGTTGCCTATGTTGCAGTTTAACATCATCTTACACATTAAACCTAAAACTGAAATCTAAAAGGGAAGTAATGAAATGTGGGGTGAATAATAATGGATCAGAATATATTTCTCAAGTTTTGGTGCTATGCTGACCTAGAAAAGACTGTTCCAGAACCTTCCAGCAGTGGGTGTTTTATAAACAGTATGAGACAGCCCACATAAAACAGCTGCATGTTATTTTCACTTTCCAGATAAAGTGAATCACAGAAAGGTTAGGACATTGCTCAAGGTCAAATAGTAAATCAGTAACTAACATGAGAAATCATCTAACTTTGATGTGATTGTTTTAACCACTACCCAATACTTGCAATTTGATCTTAAACAACAGTATCATTTGATCAAATGCAACAACAAATATGTTAAACACAAAAAGATAGAGCACGCTCACTTAATATTGCCCCAGCATTGAAGAGATGTTTATTTGCAAGGGGGCAAAAGATGGAAGAAGGGAAAAAATGCTGGAACAAGGAAACCTATCCTGGGAAAGGACACCAAACAGTTGTATAATTACACACTAAGTGGGTAACAACACCATGCCTCACATCTAAACAAGCAGCTTGGCATGCTTACACCCAGCACACGCCCTGTCGTGTTTTACTACCTACATGCAGTCATATGTACTCATGATGAAAATCAAGGTTATAATTATATAAATGTTTTAATCCTTTAAACTTGAACCATTAACTGACAGTTGGATAAGCAAAATATTATACAGCACCACTTCAATGAAGCATAACATTTAGCAAAAAAGAATGCATGTAGCATGAATCATGTCAGCATAGTCAAACACAAACACTACGAAGGCTCAAGACACTAAAAAACAATGGTTAAAACTGCTTCTGCAAGCAAAAGAAATAAAAAATACTGCATTTTGGTGATTCCTATGTTGTCTTATGCTTAACAAAGTTAATTAGATGTACTCACCTGTTTAGCTCTATCTTCTAAGTGAGCACGCAGTTTCTTCTCTTTCCCAATGAACCATTCTTCCCACGGTGAAAGATTATCTTTCAAAAGTGACTCATTTTTGCCCCCTGTGGTTTCAGAATCTTCAGCCTTCCTGAATTAAAAACAAGAAATGTGAAAGACCTTTATCTATAAAATATTGGATAGAAAAGTTAAATAGTACTACTGCCTTGAAAAATTACATTTATGGTATATTGTGACAAAGACATTCTTTTTCTGTTACCTTAGTAATCTTCAGAATGGATCAATGGCATATTCATCCATTCCATCTGACCATCCCCCTTATGTTCCACTTAGTAAATTCTAACTTATTTTTTTTTCCCACTGTTCCAAACTGTGGAACAGATTCAAGCATTACCTTTTATGAAATGAACAAAAACTAACACCAGAAACATCAAAATGTCACCTTTTCCATGGAAAGTGAGAGATTTAACACCCTGCCCCTGGTCCCAGAGCGACTCTGTATGGAGTGGCCTTTAGCATAAGAAAAGGGCAAACAAAAATATTCTTCCTTCAAGTCCTTACAAACTGGATTTATGCTATCAAACAGCACTGAGAATCCATCCACTCTGTTAGGTAGCTTTCCACCCTAAAAAGCTTTCACAGGAAACATACCTAAGAAATATGGTTTGCATATGATACTTGATGATATTATACAAGGTTCCAGCAGACTTTTAATAAGATACCTTGCATAATTCACTCATAACTTCTTTACTCATTAATAATGCAGCAATCCTAGCCCTAAGGCCAGAAATATCTTTTATGATATTCTATACCTGTAATACAGCATAAGACAATATAAGGCTCTAAGTAAACAAAAATTGAAAACATGCCAATAGGTTTCTTTATGAGGTTTATTTCACCTTATAGAGATTTTTTTCTTAACAACAGAACAGTGAAACTAGACTTTACTTTAGTATTTTACATGGACATGTGGGCTCTGGAAACACCTACCTACTTCACTACAGTGATTCTGTTTGCTGAATTCAAGCTATAGAAGAGTCATCCAAGCAAGCATATTATGTTGATGCTCCTGAAATTAATCTTTTAAGCATCTGTGGGTTTCATCAATCTAAAAGTATAATGGTCTCAGGGAACAGCAGTACTCTGTTGCAAAACATTTTGCATCCTAGTAATCTGTGAAACAGATTTCTGTGACACAAAGCATTGAGAAACAATGTCAGTGCTAAGGAGTTTTGTCCTGCTCTTCTCCATTGCTGTTAGCCACGTGTGGCTAGTCATGCTCTGACATGTCCAGGGGAACTGATTTGCCCTGAAACTAACCTGGAAAAGGGTTGTTTTCCCCACAATCACTCCCCAGCCCTCTCTGTACCCTGCTGTGACAGAGATGTAGCACAACTGAACTGAAAGAACAGAGGCAGTGCAGCCCAGGCCTTCCCAAGCCCAGTGTTGTCTGAAACCTTCTGCAGAACCCTAGGGCTTCTATGCTACAGCCCAAAAACTTTTAACAGAGACAGCTTTTAAACAGGGACATAATAAGGGATGCAACTTAAGAGCACATAGTAACATATTTTGCTAGAGAACTCTCTGAAAGTTTATTAAAGATAAGGATAAAAGTCTTATGCATTCAAATTCAGGAAACCATCGCAACTTTGTCCAGACTTGAAGTTTTGGGCAGGGATACTTCCTCAATACATTCTTTAGCTGTGCACAATTTGCATTATGGCACTTTGTGCTAGAATAATGCTGACACATTAGACTAACCTGAGAAAAAGTACTAGAAGAAGGAATGCATTAAGAAAAATATAATTTACTATGTGTTTTCTTGTATCAGTAGTATTAAAATTCAAGGTGTTGACGTCTCAAAACTATAACCCACAGCAAAGAAATAACAGAAAATGAAGTTTAAACAGGAAAACAAAAGCTGAATATGAAGAACTGTTAGGAAAAAACATTTCTACTCTTCTGCAGTACTGGGTCTGAAGCTCTCAGACTGCACCAGACCACAGCCTAGAACACAATCCTCAGTGTGCACCCCAGCCATGGGCCACACTCCCCCTGGCACATTGATTATGTATTTTAGCTATACAGACCTTGCATTTCATAGGGCCACTTTCTGAAATGCTAGCATATTCACAGCTATGACCTCCCTCGGAATAATTAGAGTAAGAGATTTCTCCAGGTAGCACATTCTCAAGAGTACGTTTGTATTTAAATTGAATCAGATACATTTGGCATCAGAACTGAAGTCTGATTAATAGAACACATTGTGATTACCATTTACCATATATATTCACTTAAGCCATGCCATCAAACATAACACTGATCCATAATGAAAGTATGAAAATGCCTAACACCATTTCACAAAGCCTTGTTTAAAGCCTCTCTTCTGCAAATACTGTTTTTCCCACGTTAAATGCCTGCCTCCGGCTAATTTTTGTGAAGTTTTAAGAGAACAACAACAACAACAAAAAGAATCTTTGAGAGAGTGTGTGCATATGAGAGGGGGGAGGCAGTGGCTGTGTAAGAAGTGTTTTTTTATTTTTATACCTTTGAGATCTTGGCAGTTATACACGGAAGCTGCTGTATGAGCATTTGGTAGACACAACAACAGAGCAGCAGTGTTACTCAGATGGAGTTTCTGCTTGAGTGGAGTATATATTGTGCTCAGTTTAATGAGATTGTTCCAACTCAGGCCCTAACACTTGCATCTGCCAAGGAAGACTGCAGCAACAGCCCCAGAACTTGAGAGTTGTTTCAAGTAGCATCTCAAGCTGCAAAGACATGGAGTAGTTGTAGTAGAACAGGGCACTACAAAATGTCAAGTTATGTTAACAAAATTGTTTAACAGGAAGGAGTAAAAGTAGAGATAACAGAAAACCTGGAACAGGAGAGACTATACACAGGCTAACAGCCTTTACACTCTGAAGCTTTTATTTCTGATTGAATTTGAACACTTTCCCTGGATTCTCAGCACCTTTTCCAATAATTCCTTGTAAGAAAATTTTGGTGTGGCCCCTAGCCCTTCAATCCACCTGGGAAGTGTGCACTGTTCTCCACAGGAGCCTGAGCCATGCTGGAATCCTACACTCCTATGAAGCTCAGCTGCTCTTCCCTTACCCCACTGACACTTTTAGCTCAGTTCAGTCTTGTTAGTTACATCCACCACCAGTTACAACACAGACTGGTGAAGTTACCATTGCAAAGGTTGTATTCCAGGCACTCCATGCCCTTCTATTTTAAAGGGAGGTAAAAGGCTTACTTACTCTCCTGCCAAGCAGCAGAAAGACCTATTAAGTCTGCATTTAATGACAAGGGAACTTACATAGAACTGTGCAAGAAGAACTGTGCAGAAGAACTGTGCAATGGATGCTACACAGAGCTGACTCTGGATATAGGTAGATACACTAGGGAAAACAGCCCTCTAAGAACGTTTAAAAGGCTGACAGGAATTGAAGCACCATTTTAACTCGCAAAGAACCTGAGGCCCAGGTCAGCAGCCTGCAGGCATTTTACAAACCCATTTCACAAACACTGAACTGCCCGTAGACAAGGCTGAAATCCCAAGAAATCAGGGAAAAAAAAAAAAAAAAAAAAAAGGGAGAGTTGCCTAAAACACTTATCTAGGCAAGCAAATCTCTAATTACGTAGAATAATCTTCCACCCCCAAGCAAGGCCTCCAGCGGAGGGAGGCGAGCTCAGGACTCGAGCATCTCACGCAAAGGGCGGCCCCGAGCTGTTACCTATGGCTCCGGGAGGCCGCCGCCCTCTCCTCCTCCTCCTCCTCCTTCTCCTTCTCCTCCTCCTGGCCGCTCGGGGAGCTGGGGGAGAGCGGGGAGCAAGCGGAGGGACTGAGGGGTTCCTCGCCCTCAGAGCTGGCGGATGAGGGCGGGCTGGGGCGGGCGGCTCTCTTCCTTCTCCTCCTGCCGCGGGTCCGGGAGCCGCTGCTCATGGCGGCGGGGGGGCCCTGAGGGAGCGGGCGGCTCCTGAGGGAAGGAGCGGGACCTGAGGGAAGGAGCGGGACCTGAGGGAAGGAGCGGGACCTGAGGGGAGGAGCGGGACCAGAGGGAAGGAGCGGGACCAGAGGGAAGGAGCGGGACCAGAGGGAAGGAGCGGCCCCTGAGGTACCGTGCGGCCGTTGCCCTCCGCTTCCCGCCCGCCACTCCCGGCGGCCCCTGCGGGAGCCCCCGATCACCATGGCAACCGCGCCGCCGCCGCCGCCATCTCCCTCCGCGCCTGCGCGTTCGGCTCCTCCGCCGCCATCGCCCCACGGGAAACGCTGGATTTTTGTCAACTTCGGGGACGTAATAGGAAAGAGGGGATCCAAACAGTGTCTGCTGGGGTAAAAAATAAATAGCGAGAGTGGCAAAGGCTACGGGCAAAGTCAAATTGACGCGATGAAGCCGCAGACAAGTCGGTGAATACACACAGCCACGTGTGCACCCCCATGGGTATGACCGGTGTGAAAAATCAGGCTGCTTTCTCACCAATTAATGACAAAAACTGCAATCTTTCAACTAACTGCATCAACGCTGTTGCAGACTGTGGAAGAACAACTTTCAAGCTATGTAGCAACAAGGAGTTAAAGAAGAGAGTGATTCCTTCACAGGACTCTGTTTGTCCAGGCATGCCAACCATCTGAAATGCTCCTGACAAATTGCTCAGAAGTAATCCACAGTATTTGAAAAAAAACAAAAAAACCAAAACATTTTACGTAGAACATTATGTTGAAACAACAAATTTACAGGTATTAAACATAGAAATTAATAAAATTCTCGGCATAAAGCAGCTACCCTGAATCACAACCCTGATTAGACGACTTCGAAATGTTTGAGCATGCCAAGTCTTCTTTATGACATTGTTAAATTTCAGGAATTCAACTGTACGCTGATCAGCTCGGTCTCTGGAAATGTTCAAGCCATTAGGAGGAAACCTCAGTTCAATGCCTTCAAAGAATGCGGCCTTGAAGGATGAGAAGTTCTCTCTTGGCTTAGGGAATGTGCAAGAACTCCATCAAACACATATTCAAATGCCATCTTCTTGAATCAGTAGTAGGATCTCCCCAACTCAGTTCTTACAGCATATAACAAGAGAAGAAAGCAATAATCTGTGATGTGTTATCCCATTTCACATTTAATTAATTTCCTTATCCACTTATCTTCAACTAAGCTCTTCTAGAGCTAAGTTGGCCAGATCCTATTGTGAAAAGTAATATTGAGAAAAAAACTCTTGCTAAAAATAAACTTAAGCAAACAGTAAAAGATCAAAAGCATCTGTGTAATTAAAAATTATTAAATCGAGAGTACATATGAAACAAACTACGCGTTGTGCTTTGAATTAAAAATATTACCCTGTAAATTAAAACCTAAGGCTTAAAAATAGTAATCAAGGTCAAAAGAATTATTGGAGAAAAGTATTCTCATATAAGTTTGAAATTTCTGAGTAAACTTATGATTAAACACAGGAAATTCTGCCGGAAATAAATGAAAAAAAAAAGGCAAAAGGGATATAAACCAAAAAGTTCCTAAAATTATAAGATAATAAAAGAAGGCTCCATTTCAGATTAAGAGATCTCACAGCACACTGCCACAGAGCAGGCTAACAGCTGCCTTTAAGAAATTACTCAAAATGTGGAAACAGCTCTGGCAATTTAGTTGGTGACTGTTCTTATTCCTCACAAAAGGAGAAGATGAGGAAGGAAAACAAACGCTCTCCATCCTGTAAGTTTTCATTTATTTAGAGTCAGGAGCAAAATCTTTTTTTGTCTGCTATAACCACTGATGGAGCTCAGTACAATAGTTCAGAAGGGTTTAGAAGCAAGGCATGTGACATTGTCACTGTACAAAGTTTCAACTCGGTTTAAACTCTAGGAAACCAAAGGATTTCTTTCCTGCAGACGCCCCAGATGAGTATAAATTGTGAAGTTTCAGCTGTTTGAGTATGAAAACTGACCATTGTATGACTTCATATGGAGAGCAGCTTGGACAGCAAAGATCCAAGCAGGAGGCACTAAATACCTGGTGGCTGGATTGCTCAGGATTGTCCCCATGTCATCATCCATAGGTGCTGGGCACATACCTGGTGATGCTGAGACAGGCAAGTTTTGCAGCATTGAATCCTGGCAGGCTGATTTTAAGTGTTCCTTAACCTCTACCAGCAGATAAAACCTGTGTGTGTTGGAAGAGACTGGGCTGACTGCATTAAAAATCAGCCATTGGGATAACTCCAACTTCAAAACCATATTGATGTGATTGTCCAAGCCATACTGAAAACATTCTGACTCCAATTCAGTATGTAATAATGTCTTTATTAAAAAGAGATTGCTTAATCAGAGGACAAACACTTCCCTGAAGGCTTTAACCTTTTGCATGCCAAGAGTCATTAGTCTGAGATCATAAATCCACTTGTAAATTTGCTAGCAAGTAAGAAAGCTTTTTTTTTTCCCAAAACTCTCACCACAATTAGTGGACAGCAGATGACACACTATTTATGCTATATAATTTTACATGGCCATATTCAGCCTTAATTTTTGAAAAACAGAGATAAATAATATTTATGTACCTTTTATTTGCTCTCAGTGTAACATTCCATGCTAACTGCTGATGTAATATTCATGAGTGTAAATATAAGAATTAACAACTCTGGGTTGGTTTTCTTTTGCTTTTACATGTGAATATTTTGGCTTACAAAATTAACAGCATACAGTAAATAATCCTCCCATACTTTGTACAAACTACATGATTTTGATATACAAGGATTCTGTTTTTATTACAGTGACAATATACAACCATGTCTATTTACAATGCAAAAAGTATATAAACCACATTTTAAACATTCTGCTACTGGCAGCCACTATATTTTAGGAGGTAGCTTTAATTAACAAAATGAACTGAAGCCACATTTCCCATCATGTGTTCTATCAAATAATTTACAATACAAAGATAAAAATTCATTGTATGAACAGTATATACAGCTTAATTCTCAAAACAGCAATCTAGCTTTAAATCTTAATGAGAATGTCTCCAGAGTAACTGGGATGGCAGTGGATTTGTTTTTGATTTAGTGTATTGTTGAAGAAACATACAGAATTTACTTGATCATGCGTTCATAGCTTTGTATCGATCAGACCTCAATCTAAAAACCTAGAAATGGATCACTAGTTGTACTTAAAACATTTGGGTCTCAGGACTCGAATGGTTTAAAAATATTGCACCGATTTACACAAAAATCAGTGACTTTGCACAGTGTACTTCTCTCTCACTAAAATAATTGAAAAAATGCTTTTCCTTATTGCAAAAATTGCTTTCTGTTTTCTCCAGATTTGCTAAAATTGCAGTCTATTCATAGACACTACTGGGGTGCTCTAAGAGGCTGCAGAGTATTAGGCAGCCTTTCTGCAAAGGTGTGAGCTGTACACATTGCCAGCACTGCTAACACCCCCTGATGCATGGATATTCCTTCCAACAGTGTGACCCAACTGCATAATACTGAAGAAAGTTGCTGTGGTTCACCTGAACTAATGCATCACCACTGGACAAAATGTGTTCAAACCTACTATTTCTGACAGCTGTTAGTATTCTTATGTCATAGTCTGCAGATACTGTGGATCTCAAGTGCTTTTTATTGTAGCAAAACCTTTTTTAAAAAATTGAACGTTGGCTTCACTAAAGAAACATGGTATTCCTATATTGCTGTCACAGTTATATATGGGAGAATTAATCCCTTTTTTGGCCCTGCAGTAAAATTTATCCTGAGATTCAATGCTGAATACACTACACAAAGCTAGCAAAAGAGTTTTTTGTGTAATTATAGAAAAGTCACATTCAAAAATAATTTCTTTAATATTAAACAGCTGTCCTTTATATTGTGCTTTGGCAAAAGAGGAAAAAAAAATTTAAAATCAACAGAACTTACCTCGCCAACAGCAGAAGCAAAGTACAACCGGAGTACAACGTGGAAACACACAATTAGCATGTAAAAAACTGTATAAAAGAACCCACTATTGTGTGGAAAGAGTAAAAATATCGGGCAACAGATTTGCTTTACCAATCGTTTACAGTCAGGGGAAGTGATTTATTTGTTTTAATTGTTTTGAAGTGTATGGCTCAAGAAGTTACCGCCCGCTTCCCTTCTTTGACAACCGATACTCGGCGGTGGTTACAGAAGCGCTTCCCGCTCGAAAGGTCAAACCAGGCGAGGGTCTGCGACGCTTTACACCTCTTCACGAGAGCAGCTGAGGGCAGAAAGCCTCTCAGTCTTTAATTCTGGGTATGTTGTAGGCATAACGAACCAAGGGGAATCCCCGGCTTTGGTAGAAACAGGCGCGGCCGCAGGCCTGCACTTGGTCTGAGCTGTCCGAGACGAAGGAGTCGTCCTCGTCCGCGTAGTCGGAGTGGGCCGACTGGGTGCCGCAGTCCGACCAGTAGCCATCCGGCCTTTGGCAAGGCACCACTGCCAGCGCGGGGCAGCTGTGGGATTTTATTAAATGTTTACAGGGCACGGGCTTGGATAAAAGGAGGGATTCGCAACACTCGCAGACGGCGATGTTCCCCTGCAAGTGGGTGTAGACGCCGCAGTCGTAGTAAAAATCCTGCGCCACGTGGCCCCCTTGGGCGCTGACGGCGATGGCCACCGCCCCGTTCTTCCTGCTCAAGTGGTGCCTGAGCAGCTTCCAGTCCTCCTTGAACTTTGGGTTGAAGAAGACGTAAAGAACGGGATTCAGGCAGGCAGGTAAAGGGAAAAATATCAAAGTAACAGACTTCATGATCTCGGGGCTGATGGATATGGCGGTGATCAGCGGCGCAAAGGAGAAAAACGCAACCGGGCAGAAGAAGATGCAGTTTGTGAAGATGAGCCAAGCCACGTGCTTAATCATGCTGGATTGTGAGTTTTCAGAGAGGTCCTCTTTTTCCAAGTTGCAGTAGAGTTTAGTGTAGATAATAGCCATTAGCAAAAACGCTAATGAATTCAGGAGCACTAAAGTTACCGTGAAGCCTAACGAAGGTGTCTCTCCGGTGGGGAAGGGCAAGCAAAGGGGTGATGCTGAGTACTCCACTTTATAAAGAAGGGGTAAGCATCCTGCTACCACGGCACACAAGAAAGCAAAAACTGCTGCTATCTGAAATTGTTTTTGGCGATTGCTTTTCCCCTTTTTAATGATTTCCTTTGCAGAGAAGCTCCGTTCAACAGCTGCCAACATCAGGAAAAAAATGGCACTTTCTGACGAAAAGACTGCAAGAAACCCAGCAACTCTGCAACCGCTGCCAGTCTCCCACCAGATGCCAAATTCGGCAAATCTTCCCCAAGAGACAGCATCCAAGAAAGTTAAAATACCGGTATAGATTCCCATAAATAAGTTAGAGACAGAAATCAGACCTATAAACAGTTTGGAAGATGGCAACGGAGCACGGGATGCAAATATTGTTAATATGACAAGCAGGTTGAAGAACAAAGCAACCAAAAAAATAAACCAGACAGTAAGTCGAATCATCCAGCTGCCCAATAAATATTCACAAGGCTTAAAAGCACCTAAAAGAAAAAAAACAGAAAGACAACCAAATTAGAAAAAAAAATTGTGCCTTAATAAGCAAGATTTTCAAAAGGTATTACAAGAGCACTCCTCATTAATTCATGAATAGAGTACACAGCTGAACTGCTAAGTAGGTCAGTTGAAAGCAAACTATTGTGCCGAGGCTATTTACTAATTAATTATGCCTGAAATAATAATTACTGCGATGAATGGTCACTTGAGAATACTTTGTATAAACAAGCTAGCTAAACAAGCTTAATTACTTTTAGCTACTCAAAATAGCTTATACTGGTGCCCTCTAAATGCTTTGTATTTTCTCTAGATTTCATACTTCATGAAAAACTTTGGTAACTAAGTAAAACCAAATGTTCACAACCAGCTTGTAAGGGAAAGTGTGTTTTTGGAAGTAAAATGTCTCAAAAAAAAGATTGATAAACATGTCTTCTGGAGTAACTTTTGGTCACAAAGAAACATCTGTAAAACAACTGACATTTAATTTAAGCAACTTTAGTAGGGACAGGAATTCACCACAAGCCCTCTCCCTCATTCTTCTCCCTTAAAGCCACTGTAAGCTTGGAAAGTCATACAGAGAAAATGATTGTTCTTCTTCTTTTGCCACTTATAAAAGCTTAAATAATAAAAACTGTTCAACAAGGAAAATAATATGAGGCAAGACAAGGAAAAAAGGTCACTACTACTGCTTGCCCTTCTAATCCTTCTAATTGCTATTTATTGGATAGGGAAATCCTACTGATTTTAAGTAACAATTAGAAGAGTTAAACCTCTCCTACAGCCCCATTAGGCACTGCTAATTGTTTGAACACAATGGCTGGGGAGCTCTCCCTACAGTCGAGCACTCTGGGAGCTGAAGGAAAAGCAGAAAAATGCCAAACTGTGCTCCCACCTCAGGCTGGAGCTTTCCAAGCCAGATTCATTTCTGACTCCCAGCTCTGTGCAGTTCAAGCCCTTCCTTTAGGGAGGTGAAAGGTAGGTGCAACCCATCCCTAATGCAGGCTGCCACAGCAACTGCACAGAACAGTTAAATGTCAGTGCAAAAGCTTCCCAAGGCCCAAAGCAACTTCCAGAATTTACAAAACT
The DNA here is from genome assembly GCA_023637945.1 of Phaethornis superciliosus. Lineage (NCBI taxonomy): Eukaryota > Metazoa > Chordata > Aves > Apodiformes > Trochilidae > Phaethornis > Phaethornis superciliosus. Next base: position 4,874,180 of record JAJQWJ010000017.1, read on the forward strand.
GCCAAGTCAAAAAAAACCAAAACACAAACCCTTTTTGTTTAAATGAGCAAACTTTTTTTCTGGGCAAGTAATGTTGCTAACTGGTGCTATCAGACCAGTAAAAACAGCAAATTAACACCCCACCCCTTTTTTCTTTTTTCTCCAGGTATTCCTGAGTAAGAGATCCTTGCCAGAATAATTTTTTTATAATACACTCACATGAAGCAGCAATACTTGCTAAGCTGAATAAAAACAATAAAAACAATTTCCTCCTTAAAAAAAAATTTAAATGCCAATGCTGTGCTTCCAAAATAATTTTGAAGTCTGTTCTCTAGTAGCTGTACAGTGGGGTATCTTTAGACAGACAGGAAAACTCATCACACTTTCCTGTCTTCCTGCACTTAGAGTTAAGTTGGCCTCTTCTCTCACTCATATTCCCAGCCCACCAGGGGAAACTGAGGCTTGGAAGACTGAATGTCACAAATTTCAGTGCTCTGCCACTTGAGTGCCACTGTTCAGCAATCCATTCCTGCCATTAGGCAAAGCAGAAAGTGGATCTACGAGATGAGCAATGATTCAGAGCTTACATGGTGGGTGGAGTGTCCTACTTATGACCAGATGACAGCATGGCATAAAAAACAAGTTGTTAGTATGGGAGGGACTGGTGAAAAACAAGGCAAATTGTGAACCTGTAGAACATGCTCTTCATTTCTTTTTGTGCTACACCATTTCTGGCATGGGCAAGAAGAGAGAACTGAGGCTTTAAAGATTTAAGCTATGCAACACACCATCTGAATTCTCATTCATGAACAGGAGATCAAAAGCACTGGTCAAATAAATCCTCAGATCACGTATGGGTTACTTTAATAAAATACTTCCTGAACCTGTACCATTTTTTTTGTCTGTGAACATGAAATCCTTGTGATAAGTCTACTAAAACTGAAGCTAGCCCAAATGATGAAGACTGAAAGGTTTTCATAATAGATGTAAAATCCTAGTTTAGAAGCTAGAGCACATGATAAGATTTACCTGTTGCTGGTGTACAGTGAATAATAGTCTGTCCCAGTTCCTCACTTTCCTCATTTTTTAGAGCATCTGCATCAGCTGTAACCAAGTGAAAATGAAAAATGGGTTAGTTGTAAGATGACCACAAAAAAAAAAAAAAAAAAAAGAAAGAAAAGGAAAAAAAAAAAAAAGAAAGAAATAAAAAAAAAAAAGTAAAATGCAATGAAGCTGCCTAGGAGGGAAGTAATCCTTTCAAAGACCCAAGACCTAACATTTGACCAACTTTCAAGCTTTTAACAATCAGAGCTGTCAGGTTTGTCACATAGGGTTTAGCACTCAGTCTGGAAACTGTAGCAGTCTGAGTTACTATTGCCTGTCCCAGCTACTCGCAGTGATTTTTAACAAAGCAGCAACATCTTCCATCACCAGGAAAAGATCTATGGGCCATGAAGTAGAAAAAAGAAGGACAGGGCTTTTCTGAACATGAAAGTTGAAATACTGAGGACCATGAAATGTTTTCCATCTGTGCAGAAAATGACAAAAAACAATGACAGCAGTTTAGAATTAAAAAAAAAAAAATATTGATTTTTTTTTTTCCCCTTGAACAGGCTAATCTTACATACTTGCAATGTACATGACACTGCCTATCTGTAAGCAGCTGCTAAGCACTTTCAGAGACAGCTTTTGTATCCCAATAAAGATTTATATTTTCCAAATTTCTTTATTCAAAGACAACATACACTGTTATTTGGTCTGGTCTGGCTCACAATGATACTGCCAGCTTAGCACAAGAAACACTTACCCTTGTCACGGTCCAATAAGGTACCTTGATCTTGGTGACTGGAATCTTCAGCATCAGAGTTTAAGTAAGACTCACAACCCCAAAATGCACAGCACTGGTAAGCATATGGTACAGAGAGTGACCTGAAACACAGGCAGAACAACGAGTGTTACTCATCTAACCTCAGGTCAGATTACAATCTATTAAAAATATTTAAGTGGCACATTTCACTACTGAAACTGCAGCTTCTTTTTTGCCATGTTTGCTAATAAGAAACTGTTTAAAAATTGGGTCATCTGTAACCATTTCTGATTAACTTTTGAGCTGAGATAAAAGACAGGTGATGCACCCAAGTCTTGACTCCTGCAATGAGTACAAAGAAAATTCTGTGATGTTTAGCTCTGCAGCTCTCTCTCCTACTCAATTCTACTCCATATAAAAATTTCTGATCTGCATTTCTGGTGTTGTACAACTTAAACTGAAATCTAATGAAGCAAGTTAATTAAAGAGTAACTGTTTTGTAACAAAGTTAACTTCCAGATGACCACAATGTTAAATACATCTTTCCTTCTCACTCTTCATTTTGTAGCTGCAAGTAAGATTTTTAAAATTTTTTGCTATTGTCTTCTTGTGTGTTTGACAGAAATGGTACATACTATTAATCCTCGTACAGAGGTACAGCTGCCTACAGAATTTCAAAAAGTCGACATAAACAGCAAGATAATAGCAAACCAGGAACAATTTTTTCTGACTTAAAGCTACAATATCAACTATCCACATGAATGTTCCTGAATTCTATTCTTGTACATATTTAGGAGGAACATCAGTCTAAAGGATCCCGCAATGCATTAGTTCTGAAACAAAAAAAACCAATCTGTTTGTGAAAAAACAACCCAATCTGTTGACACCTGACTGTAAAAGTGACATGAATTCCTTTGCTAGCTTTAGACAAATTAACAATATATTCATCTCCATTTATCCATTGGACAGTATGGGAAACAATTTTTAATTGCTTCTTGAAGACTGAAATATTAATGTGCAGAAAGGTATTTGAAAATGCAAAGCAGTTAATCACTATCTGATCCACCCCCCACTAAAATCAGTACCAAGTTTCCATTTAAATGATTACTGTTACTCTGATAATTTGCCTCCAAGAATAAACAGCATATTTATAGAGTGTGGTGACTATGGAATCAGACACCTGCACATCTGATCCCGTTTTCCACCCTGTGAAAGAGCTCAGCTCAATAACAAATGGAATCCATCCAAACCACGACTCCAACGTCATGAGACATCTGCTTGAAAAGTAGTGGGGGAAAAATAACAAGTTTCAAGAAAACTGTCTGCACGTGATTTTTTTTCCAGAATAGGCTGATGCCCTCTCATATATGCCAACATTAAGGCCCTACAGGACCCAGCAAACGGCCTAATTGTTCATCATGAATAATGATTAAACCTAAAAGGTTTTTTGTCACGTTGTTTGTTAATGTCCAAATAAATGAGGCACTCTGTGGTCTTATCAACGTACCGGAGTTTTGCAAAGTTCTTTGCTGCCAAAGCTTCTTTCAACTCAGAATTGCCTGCAAGTTTGAGCTGGTTCAGTCCACTCAATCCTTCAGTTGGGACCGAAGTGAGTTCATTGAAACTCAGGTCTCTGAAATGTGAATATTAAGACAGCGTTACAAGAAAGTGAGTTTGAGGATCCTACAGCACACATTTCATTGAAGTAGGAAGGTTTTTCAAGTCTCATACCAAGGCTATGGTCAGGCAAATGCCTCCCAATGCAATAGGCACTTTAAAGAAGTGTGCCCTGCATGTGTTCATCTAGCAAGAGCTCTCGTGATCCAGAGAGATGAAAGATGATGGGCACATACCAGTTTTAAGCTAAAAATATTTCTCTCAGTAGTTTAATACTAGAGGGAGGATGTTGCTGCACAGAACAACCTACTTACAGGTTAATGATAGCTCCAACAGTGATGAAAGCTTCCTTGTGGATCTGACGGATCCGATTTCTACTGAGGTCGCTGCAACGAATGCCAAATGAGATTATTTGAGCAGTTTCATCAAAACTTTGTAACAGCCACCATACTGAGAAGAAAGCCAAGTGACAAATACATTATGGCTTTGTTAGAGAAGCTGAACAATGCTCCCCTTTCCCCTCTCTAGTCAGCCAGGTGCAGTAGCAGCCACATCCCTTGGTAAGCAGCTGTGCACTGCTTACCTCATCCCCAAGGTACTTCATCCATACTTCATTCCTGCCCTCTTTTCTTTCCTTCCTGGTGCTAGCAACTTGCTCTAAGCTCACAAAGCAGAAGCCACCTCTGGCACCACCCCATTCCCAAGCTGAAGGTGCCAGGACAATCCCTTTGGTGACAAACTGCAGCTGCAGCAGAGCACATTGGCAAGGGTAGGGGGGAAGACAACAAAAGAACAAGCAAAAGGACCATAAGCTTTGGTTTCAAAATCTAGATCCATCTCCTACTGGACCATGACTTATGATATTCCTTGCAAAACACCCTATCAATTGGTGAAATTCTTAGAAAAAAAAAGAAATCCAGTGTTTATATATATATATGTTCTTCTTCATATAGCTAGAGATACAAGTGGAAGGGACAATTTTGTTTCCTGGCCTGCTCCTTTTGAGGAAAACAGGAAAATATCTCCAAGAAATACTAGATAGTGGAAAAAAAATAGCAATACTATCATGCAAAATAGTGGAATACCAAAGATGCCTCCTTTTTTAATCTTCATATCTAAATAAAATATATCTCTTTAGCCTATAAAAGCAAAATGGAGAACACAAAGAATGGTACTGAAACTTGCTGCTGCCTGAATCTCTTGTGCTTGGTTTGCTTCACTTCAGGATCCAGCATCAGAATTTAAAACCAAACCCTGACATCAGTTTACACAGCAATCAAAAACACCATCTTGTTTTACTTAGTATGCAACTTCATACACTTACAGGACACGAAGGGATGAAAGTCCTTGGAAGGTATCCTCTGTGATTTCATGGATTTCATTATGCTGTAAGGAACTGCAAAGTAAAGAAGTAGGAACAGAACTTTATTGGCAAACTGGGCTGATTTCAAACCAAGGGATAGCTCAGTGGCTGCTAATATATAAATTTAGTCTTACCAATGGCAACATTTTTCTTATATCTCCTTGTAGGCAAACATTTTAAGTATCTGTTCTGCACATCTAATATGGCAATAGCTATATTAGTATAAAGCTCTTTTGTGGTGCCTCTGCTATTCCACCTGACATCTCATTTAATTTAGAAGAGTGGACTGAATTATTCCCAAACTAAAAGTAGCACTTCATGAACTGAGATTTCAAACAAATACACTTAACTCTGAACAAACCTCGAGGCCGTATTCTGACCCTGGGTGCACTTTCCCTTCTCAAAATACAGATTTATGAAAGGAAAATGCTGATAAGAGATAATGGGCAAATTATGCTTCTAGATCACTATCTCCCTTTACAGTGAGCCATGTGAACAATGAGACAGAAGATGTCAAAAGTCTGTGAGAAGTCTACTAGCCTCAATCTGGTTAAGAGGACAGAAGCTTGAGCACAGTAAAGGAAGAAGAGAAGTAGGAATATATGCAGGCAGAGAAGTTGTTTGAACAGAAATACACAGATTAAGGTGTCCTACATCCTTTTCTGTGCCATAAAAACAATTAAGCCTTATATGAGGAAACCACGTGGTTGAATTCTCTGTCCAGTCCACTCCTCACATGAGATTCCATATTATCTCTCTCTGTCCTTAATCTTAGAAACTTATGATCCAAGATGAAATAAAAAGATTTTAGGGACTTGCACTCCATATCCTAAGGAGGTAATGAAGATAAACAAGCTGTATTTCTACTTACATTTCTTCCAAGGAGTGGCAGCCCTTAAAACTTGGCAGGTCCTTTATATTGTTATAAGACAAATCCCTTCAAACAGAAAGTGGGAGAAAGGTGCTTAAACTCTTTTCTAGTCGAAACATCTCATCACTTTTAACCATTAAATGGATTGGCAGGAAAGTTTTCCTGTTAGAAACATTCTGCAGATAATCTAAGGGCAGTTTAGAGAAAATCTGGAACGGAATCACAAATGTGATGTCTCCACACTCACCCTAAGTAGCACCACTTTGATTACACATATTATGCACACCCAAAACCATAGAAAGATTTAACTGATATGTCAAGCTTACAACAGTCAGCAAGTTTCCTGTGAAACTATACAGCAAAAAGTGACTGGAAACTTGCAAGCTATCTTCAAATTTATGTTCAAAAGGTAAACTGCCATTTAAAAATAAATCCTCACCATTCTTTTTCCCTAGTTTTCCTTCTAAAAAAAATATCTTTTTCTCTTCCACTTCTTAAAGGACTTGCTTTTGTTCCAAATTTTCCTCTGTCTGTCCTTAATAAACATGGCTTTGCCTCGTCTCCCAAAAGGTTTAATTTTCGAGTTTGGGTTTGGTCTTTTTTTAAAATTTAACAAATCCCTACATTTTTCCTGTCTTTCCCTTGTATCTACCCTCTTCCTGATACTCACCTCCTTTTCTCTTGGTTTCTGATGCCCTCCTCTGTGTTCTCAAACACAAAAAGTCAAAACACTGTGACTAAAATCTTCCTTAATCTGTAACTGTAGCTAATTACTGTTGTTTTAAAGAATGAATGTTGGCAGACTGAATTTGAAGATGCAAAGACTGTCCTACAGCACCATCATATATATCTTATAAATATGAAAGAAATACACTGCATCCCAATAAAGTGGGCCCTGTTTCAGGAATATACAGCATTACACCAACTCTGCCACAAGTCCTGATTTAAAGAATTTTAAAAATCAGAAAAAGATTTCCAGCTCTGATCGCACTAGGATGAGCAAGTCTAAGCAATGTTTTTGCTTTAAATAATATTTAAAGCTTTTTAAAAACATTTTGATGCAGATAAAGATAAGAGCACTATGCTGATACTTACAAAGTTCGTAGCACCTTCTGCTCCTGGCATAAATTAACAGGAATACTGTTTATCTTGGTCCCTGTTAGAGTTCTATGGAAAGAAAAAAAACATAAATGTTCACATTGCTGTTGATAAAAGGCTTAGGAAGCACACATAAGAGCAGAATAAAGATGGTGTCTCAGCTATTGGGGTGCTAGATTCACCCATCAAAATTTTGTTTGCTTTGGAAGAGGCCAACATTTCTGTTTTTGAGGTCTGTGAGGGGGTGTGTTAATGGCTTTTACACAGGCTGTTTTCAGCTTACTATACTAAAAAAAAAAAAAATTAGCAGTCAGACAGGTATCACTATAAGAAAAACTATATAATTGCATTTATTGGCAGGAAGAGGACATGTAACTTGCTGCTCTCCAGATCAATTAATCATATTTCAATCACTTCACAAGATGCAAACCCAAGAAATTATTGGAAATTATTTCTGTGGAAGATACTTACAAACTCTCCAGATTAACAGTTCCTGTCAAGTTAGGAAACCACTGCACCATGCTGGCACCCCGAATGACCCTAAAAAAATGACCAGGAAAATTAGCTGAAAATTCTTAAGCAAAGAATTGTAACATTCAACTAAGAAACCAGGTGGATATTTTCACTAAGGAGATATTCTTAAATCCTTATTGCTTTTGTTTAAATTTTACACACAAAGTTAGTCTTTTCACTGCTGCTTATACCAGTAATTTACTTAATAAACCACTCCTCCATTTGCAAACAACTGGAATTCATCAGCTAGAAAGAGCTGTATCAATACATGAATGAAAAGGGCATAAACTCTTAGATAGTTTGCAGTTCACAGTCTGACATCTCACCCCATTTTGCTTTCTCATCACCCCTAGAACCAGTATCTTTTGAGAGCATGCATGCACTAACCTGCAAAACATTCTCACAATGTATATCCCTGTTTGAAAACCACCTAGGATATACTGCAGTTTGTTTAAGTAAGAACCTGAGCATTTGGCCTGAGGTTATGTGTCTTATGCAAGGTAATGAAGAATAAAAAAAAAAAAAAAAGGTTGTAGAGCATATTTACTAGAGCTTCTTAAGAAACTGGATATTCCCAACAATAACAATGTTAATAAAAGCTTACTGCAAAAAAATGATAAGGTAAGAGACAATCACAAATTTAGTTATTTTGAGCTTTTAGCCACATTTCATATCCATTTATTGTATTATATACTTGAAATTATACTTACAGGGAATGCAGATCTGACAGATTCTGAAATGCTGAGTTCCCCACAAAAGACAAAGGATTATCATACAAATGTCTGGGGAATGAAAAACACATTTCAGTCACTGTTCTTACAGTCACTATCTGCTGAAGACTAAAAATAGATGCATGAAAATTACTTACATTGTTCTTAGAAGGGGGTTTCCTGCAAATGCACCATCAGGAATTATGGAAATGTAGTTACTGTGAAATCCCCTAAAGATATTAGCAAAGAAAAAACCCAACATTTAAAAATATACTGCCAGTCAGTTCAACCAACAGACATTTTCTTCACACCTACTCAGTTCCCAATCCTGCCAAAAATAAGGTTGTAGTTAAATAGAAGTCAAACTGTAGGAGTGACTTTGAAGGCACGATTTCTGTCTACTGCACATCAGCTAAACTGGAAAGATTTCATTAGAAACTATTCTGTCCAAAACATGATCTTGTCCTTTCTCTCTCCCCCCTCTCTCAAGGAGAGGAGAAGAAAAACACGTGTGATCAGTGAATATTTAATTCTGTTACTGGAGGCCAAAACCAGCTCATGATTAAGATCTGTGCTAATGGCTCTCCTGAATAAATTCCTTGCTTATACAACTCAAAAATAATTTTCAGTAGGTTCCCTCTCTAGCTGATGATTACATTTTCCTTTAATTATAGCATCACTTTGCATAACTTAATCTGATCTCAGTTGCTGCATAATAAGACAACCGCTCTTAAATCTGGGAATTTCTTTTCCCTTTTCTTTTATGGAAAAGGGGACAGAAAACTGGTAAAAAGGGAGAATAAGCAATACTCACAACTCTTTTAGACTTGGGAGTGCTTTTATGGCTTCAGGGAACTCTACCATGTTATTATAATTCAAATCCCTAGAAGAAACAAAGCAGGGAAATTATTAAAATTCTTAATAGTGATAATGAATTGTTAAAATTATTTTTACTTTCATTGAATGGTGTTAAAGATGTTCTGAGAACTTTTATTTAACTAGACCACAGAATAACTTGACTTTTAACTTAGATTTAGACTTCTGATGTTGTACATGCTTTATAACCAGCTAATAACTTATTTAATATTATCCAGAAGATTATTCATATTAAGTGAAATGACATTTCCTTACAGCAAAGCTCAGGACACTTTAAAAACTCATATTTTTCTTCGACAGAATTTACATGGAAATTAACTAAGATTTTGAAGTTAAAAAAAAAAAAAAAAGGTAGATACAAATGACTACTCCTTATTAGCTTAGTAAGAACACTCTTCTTTCAGGTTTTATAAAATAAACAGTAAATAACTCATTAGGTAACAAGAGCCTTTGTAACAAAACCACTTATAAATAGTAAAGGGAACAGAGGGAAATCCCATGCCACACATCAGTGAGAGGAAGCTGGTGAAATCACAGCCTGACACTCTTCTAGCAGTAATGTCAGGAGAGGCTCTGGTCTTTTTTCTGTAAAAGGGATTCCTTAGGAGAAGGAAATCCATTTTTAGAGTCTTACAGCAGCTGTGCACATTTACACAGCTTCTACTACTTCACTGAGGTTCTGAGAGAATGAGAGGCTACTCGGAGTAAGCAGCATTCCTGGACTCATCCAAAGTCCTCATGTTAACAGAGCTTGTCACTAGCTTTAATGTGTCCTTTCCTTCTTTCATCTTACTTATTTAGCATTCTCCTAATAAAAAGGCACTGCTGAGGGAAATACTGAATTCACTGAGGGAGCTGAAGGGAAATGGGGAGTGCAAGGAATATTGCAGAGGTAGGATCCAGGCACAATAGAGTCCTAGTTACAGGGAAATACAAATTGTCAGCAGAGATGACAGACAGGGGGTGAGGGGAAGGTAATGCTTCCCACCCCAATCCTGTTTCTGTCCAAAGGAACACAAGAATCAACTGTTTCAGGTAAAGCAGTCCATTATCTCAGTATCTGCTGCTATTTGGAGTGAACTCAGGTGCATCTCTTGTAAGAATGGCTGGGAACCAGGAACTGGGCTGTCTGGAACCTGCAGGGATCAGCTCAGGAGCTGCAATGGGCAGCCCATCCAGTAAGGGAGGAATAGTGGAGAAAGAGCCTCCTGGGGCTCTCTGAGAAGCCTCCTTTCCTCACACAACAGTTTTGGCAGCATATCTTAAACATGTTTAATCCTCCAGTAAATCTGAGAAACAAATATTTGTCCCTTATCACCCCACAGGGCCACTCAAACACTTCTGATACATCCACCTGACTCAGTGGAGTGCTGTGCAAAGATACACCAACTAGATCACAGCTAGAAACATTAGTGCTACATCATCCAGTGTGACATTTCACCCAGGCTAATATTTACCTGCTTCTCAACATAGTTAATGAGTTTTGGTGGAGCACTGCACTAATATCAGCCTGCAGTTCCAAAAGCTAAGCAGGACTTGTGTTGGTGGTAAGGGTTGTGCTGTGCACCCATGCTTTACTTGCAAAATCCTCACCATACCAATAGAGTAACCTTAATTAAGCTGGGAATGAGACAAACACTGGATTATTAATTCCTTTTAGCAGTATACTTACAAGGTTTCGAGGTTGTCTAATCCATCGAAGCAATGTTTTCCTATCGTTTTTATTTTATTATTATGAAGATGTCTAAACAACAACAACAAAAAAGTATGAAAATAAGGAAATTATTTAAGCTTAAAAATTAGCATATATTTGTATGAAATCAAGGCAACTAAATGATGTAAAAAAGACAGCAAACGGACTGAACTATGCAGAAAATTTTTCTAGACAGAAATATATAATCCTTATATAGGAACAGAATTGTCAAGGCAACCTCTTTAAAACCTTCACTCGCTATCCAGAAGTGTGATAACAATATGTTTTAAACAGATAAAAATCAAGGAAATTTTTTATCCTTGGCAACACTTAAGGCTGCAAGAAACACATCTGTGGCAGACAATAGTTTCTTCTTCTAATATCTCTAAAAGCTTCCTCTATCAATCATAGGTTTGAAAAACACACTACTAAAATGAGTCTGAAAATATATGTCAAGTTCACTATCCATAGCCCTTGTGACTTTCTCTTTAGGAGAAAGCATTTAGCAAACCTTCAGCAGGTTGTCTAAGTATACATGAATTATCTCCTGTTAGAAGCATAGGTAGTTACTAAAAAACTGGACTAAAACACGGGCAAATACCACCATGGGTGCCATCCTAGCTGACTCAAAACTGCAACTGAGGTGAGAATCAAAGTGACACATTAAATACAGCTACAAATACTCACAGAACAACAAGACTTGAAAGGTTTGTAAAGGCATAGTCAGGAATGTGTGTTATTTTGTTAAGAGCCAGTGTTAATGCCTGCAGAGAGGGAAGGTTGCTGAGGGGGTAGATGGGAACTTCTGTCAAACTGTTGTCATCCAACCAAAGGTGACGCAGCTGCACCAGACCCTCAAAACTGTCTTCTGGTATGGCAGTGATGTGGTTGGCATCTAAACGTCTGTATTAAAACAGAAAGAATTCACACAGTAAACACACAAACTACAGATAAAGAAAAACATGGTTTAAGTCCTATTACTCCCGAGTATTTTTTGAAGCTCAAATATGTTTTCCTGAAATAATTTATTATTGGAAAGTCTGAAGGTTTACTGAATGATGCATGAACACCGTTTCAAGGCAAATTAAAAGTCCATAAAAGAAAGCTTAATAAAAATTTTTTCTCAGACATTTTTAATAAAACATTTTAACAAGTTCGTCTACTTATAATCAGCTTAACAAACTGAATTGGTAACTCTACAGATCTCTCCCCCACAAATCCCTCAGCTGCTAATACTGGAACAAGTCTTTAAAGTGGTAGCCTGATAGTATATCAAAGATTAGAGGCATTTACTCATTTGAATTGATTATCCCCATAGACAGCATCATATACTGTTATGTGCTTTGTATTGTGGTGCTACTATACACTTTAAGCAACTGCTTTAGAGAAGAGGTTTATTAAAAGCAGTTTGTGAATGAAGTCAGTTATGAATCAGCCTGCCAAATGCAATATTGTATCATCAACCCACACCGAGAAATTTCTTTCACTCTTGCACCTGAACCTTTCTAGCAGGCTCCACAAAATCAATGCAAAGCAGCACATCAGCCCTGTACTGCTGTACATTACTGGATTTGCCATCAAACTTTTCCCCCCTATGAACTCAGACTGCAAACATCAGGAGCACGAAGACATGTGGGAAGAGACTTCACTTTTTCATACAGAAAGTCAAACCACGTGTGACAATTACTTCTGCTACACTTACTGGCTCACCTATGCTAATGGGTTTCACAGCTTCTTCAGGTTTCAAAGCATCAAAAAAACCTCCACACCTGGAAACCTAGGAGGCTAAAAAGCATGTCTGACACCAGATGTGAGGCTCTCATGACAGGCAATGCAGGTGTTACACTCAGAGTCTGGCCTAGAATCCTTATCAATGACAACTGACAAACCTGACACTGACCCCTTGTCTGATGGCTTTGGCAGAGACAACAGAACCTCCTTGCAAAATGTCACATACTTCTTTCTCAGGGAATACATTCTGAATCAGTTTGCTTTTTCAGCTTCCAGCATCAGCAGCAAAGTTACTTGGATGGCATCTCTGAGCAAAGCCCACAAGATAGGGACAAGTGTTGACATTATACCAAGTAACCAGCTGCACTGAGGATTAAAGTGGAAAACCACCTGTACCAAAAGCTCAAGCTTGGATTTGCACAGACAGAAGCCCCAGGAAGCAGCAGAACATTACTGAAGTGGTATTCTTCCTAAGGTGATAGGAGGAAAGGTCAGCAGTGATAGCCCAGGAGATGTAACAAATCTGAGCCAAAGACCTATATGCTTCTCCATTAGCATCAGTGTTCATTATGATAGAAATCACCATAGGTTTTGAGTCGTATTGAGTATTCACTGTGTTTCTAAAGCCATCAGCAGATACTCACTCACAAGTCTAGCTGGGATAGTTTAAGAAGTCATTGACCCAGATGCTCATCCTGTCCCTCTCTGGGCTGGCAGAGTAGACCAAGAAACTGTGCTGCAAGGGTCCCTGGACACAGTCATGACAGTTCAAATAGTAGTGAAAATGTTTCTGGATCTCAGCACGCATAGGATGTGCTCAATTCAAAGGGAGAAAACGTGCCTGATCAAGAATTAATGCACATAAACTATTACTGTGAGAGAGTTTTGTTGTGATGTACATTGCTTAAATATTTCAAATTATTAAGGGAAAAAAGTCAACAGCTGAATTTCACGCAGCAGAAAGTCAAGAAATGCCTCAAATTAAGTAACAAACACACCAATAACCAAGGGGAACTTAAACTGTCTGCAGTCAAAGGCTCTCTCTTCCTAAGTCAAGTGAGGTGCCATTAGCTCTAAAGCTGTACATCAAAGAGCTAATTCCTATCATTCATATACTGGCATCCCCTTATCATTTGCCCCATGGTCTGAGAGGTGTGTACACTATTCTGTTTGAATGCTTTTAGGCTGCACTGACACTGGAACATTTCAGAGAAATTAAATGTCTGATGGTAATAAAGGAAAAAAAATAAGGGGGAGGGAGTAGGGAAAAAAGCCCACGGCTCTTCTTCAGGTTAAAAACATAACAAAACAAAACTAAAAACTACCTGTCTTTCTTCTCTCTAATAAATTCACACACCTCCCTGAAGATCAGAAGAATTACTTTCCAGTGGAATAAACATATCCGAGTCTTCTCTTCAACTAATTTCTCCCTGCCTCTCCCTCTCCTCTTTATTTTAATTTTTTTTTTATTTAAGCAAAGCAGCATGCTCCAGAGGCTGGCCTTACTCCCTGTGGCTACTTGTCTACACCTATGTTTGTACAATCTTGTACTCTGCTCCTTGCTAGTTCCTCAAGCAGGCACTGGAAAACAAAACCAGACAACGAAGGCTCAAGCTCTGCTCCTCCAGCAAGCAGAAAATGAGCAGAGAAGGGATGGATGGACACAATAAAGGAGTCAAACTCTTGGCCAGGAAGATCTTGGGCTAGCCCAAGGTTCTCCCAGAAGACAACGAACAGCCAGAATATTCAGGGATAGGGTTTAGTTAAGGATTTGTTAGTGGTAGGCTAACAGTTGGACTCTACGATGCTGGAGGTCTTTTCCAACCACGGTGATGCTGTGATTTATCAATAAAATAATTGAAAAGTTTTCAATGCAGTTTCACTTGCATTTTCAAATATAGTTCAAAACTGCATTTACAGTTTTAAAGGGAAAACTTGTGATTTACACATGTTACAGGAAGAAGCACAGAATGGAAAGAACAAAAGTGGGTATAATTTTGTCTACACAAAAAATATTTATGGGTGCTGGATTTCTGTTATTAGTTGCCATATCCCAAGATTTATTTTTAATTTATTCACTCATTTCTGTCTCATCCACATTTTTTGTGTTATTTCAGGCCTGAGTGTAAGCCTGGTGACAGTTTTTTCTTTTTTTTCTTCATCTAAACAGTCAAAGCTTATCTACATTAAGTTCAATGCAAAAAACACAGCTGGAATGCTTCCATTTTAAGCACACTCTTTAGCACTCAAATGCACACAATAGAGTACTTTGTGAAAAAACTGAAAAGTAAATCCAAAATACTTGACAACTTCCACAAAATATTACAACTAAAGCCCATACCTTTTCTTTAAGATTGGATAAAGGACTATTCACAAACTCCAATAACTACCAAAGTACAAGTAATATCTTTACACTTAGACTGAACTTTACAAAGACTGTCCTTTTCCATTACAGTGCTAAAGATAAGACTGTGTTCTTTAACTTAGACCTTGCAGCATGTACTTGAATTCCTTATTCTTTCAGAAGTTATTCCAATTCCAGTTTCCCTATAGGCATTGGCTTGTTAGAGACCTTTATATACAGTCTATAAATTCAGAGCTCACTTGCAGAGCTGTCATCTTCAACTTTTATTACCTGTCAGGCTCCCTCCTTGCACAAACTCCAATTCCACAAGAAGAAAAAGCAGAAGGATGACAGAAAGCTAAATATGCAGCAGGTCTTGTATCAGTATTTGAAACAGTGTTAAAAGAAGTAAAGAACATAGCAACTTAAAGGTCTCTGAACAATTAACTCAGCTTTAAGGAAACAGTAAAACTAAAATGAACTCCTGCCTCAATTCAAATGAATAAAAGCTTTATCTACCACACACAGATGATTTTTTTTAATATTTATGTAGTACTAAAACCACACAAAATTAACATTCTGACTCCAGTATTTCAAATTTTCAGCAAGCTTTTCACTAAACAACCACTCAGACCAGGCCTGCCAGGGGTCCAGTGGTGTATGGAGAACAGACACCTGGGAGGTGGCATGGCATCCAGCTTTTAAAATATATTAGAGTGGGGAGTTAGAAAAAGTCAGAAGAAAACTTAGGTACATGCATTTACTTATGGAACACTGAGAGAAAAAAAAATAATAAAAAAATCACCCAGTTTCTTCAATCTTTTCTCTGGAGCTCCCAGGAAACAGCCAAGCCCCATCCTCCCCTGATCTCAGAAGTGCTCCTGCACCCCCCCAAACCACAAAGGGAAGTGCTGGGCCAGGCACTTGCACAAAGCAGGCATTTGCCACTGCAGCAGCACAGCTCTGGGCACAGCATCTACTTCCAGGGTTAAAAAGGCTAAATGGAGAGAGAGGACTGCACTGCATACAGCAGCATCCCTGTGCCCCTGCCTGTCTGAGGCCTCCAGAACCATCCCCAGGATGACACTCACACATCTCCTCCAGCTGCCCTGTCCCTCTTGTCCTGTTTCTCTGCTTTGTTCTGACAGAGGCCAGGTGCCAGGCAGTGAGGGTTCCTCCCCACCACAGCAGGGAGCAAGGCAGAGCATCCTCAGCCATGCAGGGTGGTACCACAGCCACCCGCAGCTTTCCATCATCCCAGATGGTCCAGAAAGAGCAGGAATGCAAGGGGGAGAGCTGGGCACAAAGCTGAGTAAGGGGAGAAAAAAATTTCCTGTGTTATGCTCTCCTCCTGTAGTCTCTCCAGGGATGTTAGGGTCAACTTTTGCTCTGCTGGGGCAAACCACCACCAGCATGCCAGTGGCCATGGCTCCTCACCATGAAGCCCAGCTGGGTGCTGCAGATGAGAGATGTATCTCAGAAATGCCACCTGAGTAATAATATTCATTATGAATGCACTACTACCACCACACACTTTGTTAATGCTGTTTTTCTGGGAAAGGAGACCATAGCTGATTTGTTTCCAGCTTCTATCTCAGCTTTGCTCACTCTCATCTGTGACCACACTCAGCCTTCCAACCTTCAGCAACTGGGGAATTTTAGCAGCCTTGTACTAAGAGCAAGAGTATAATGTTGATGTCAATGAAAGAAAAATCACTGACTCTTGTGTTAAACCACTTCTGCTCAATGGCAATAATTAAAGAACTTTGCTCTTTAAAGTGCTCCTTTAAAAACCACAAAGAAACCACTCAAATAACACTAGAGTAGATTTTTAGGTTTTGAAGTTGAGTACTGATAAGCCTGGTACCTAGGAAATTCTGCTACAATACAAGGCAATAAAGCCCCCATGTTAACAGAGGTACTTTAAAATACTCAAAATACTCAAAATACATTTGCTCACTGTACCAAGCAGCAGCTCTCTGTACCTTATAAAGAAAGAACATCAATACAAGGATTTGCTTTCATCAAAGACAAATTTACAGCAGCTCTCAGAAACTGATACAAGCCAAAGCTATTTCAACCACCAGTACTGATGGGCCAGCATCTCTATTTCTTCCATTTAAATGGATGTGTCCTGGTTTGGGCCAGGATAAAGGTGATTTTTCTGTCTTGTACCACTCAGAGACTACAATTTGCTGCCAATTACCCATATTTAGTTGATCTTTGTGTAAATGCTGTGTAACTTCCACTATCCCATTTAAGTTTCTGATCGTTCTGTTTCTAAATAGTCTCCCCATTTTTATTTAAACATGAGCAATTCTTTAAGCAAGCCCAGACAGTTAAAAAAATAAGGTTACAAAGATCCCAGGGATTCCTGAAGCTCAAAAGAAATACCCATTCCTCACTTTCAACAAAACCAGAACAGCTTCTGAAGCTGTGAACATGGCATAGAAAAATGAGATTCTTGTCATTCAGCAAGTACATAAAGTTCATGAAGCAGTATTTTAAACTATCTAAAAAAATTCTACACAACTGAACATGCTTAGGAGAGCTTTTTCACATTCTTCACACATAGAAAAAAAAAATTGCAAGGGAAAAGAGCATATTCAGCAAATTTAAGTCTGTACAGTTTTTACAGGTTAAAAAGAAAACATATGTGCATGTCTCCCTTCCCCATTCTGGTGCTGATAGTTTAATTCCACATCTTAACACAGACTCACTTGAGGGCTGGTCCCCTTAAACAACAGCAAGGCAAGGAAATAAAAAACTCCCTGGAAAACACAACTCATTAAAAGTTGGTTAGCTGAAAAATTACCTGCCACTATTAAAGGTGCATACCACATGTATGACCAGATAATGCTGCTTAACTTCATCTAGGCTGTGCTGCTAATGAACATCTGCCACAGCCCCCTTCAAACTTCTAATCTAGAATCACAAAATTATTAACAGAAGCCATAAAACATACAAAGATTAAAAAATTGCAGTTAGAACGGAACTGTGTATTTTGTGACCCAAGGCAGTGATTGCATTGTCCTCCCCAATTCAGGGACCTTCCCTTCTCACTCTTTTCAACATGCTAACAGATTTCAGTACTAGAATTGCTGCCACCAATATGAACTATCACTTACTGCTGAGTGGTTTCATTATGGTCCCAGCAGAATGTTCCCAGATTTGATTTGGGTTTGGTTTTTTTTCATAAATACAGTTTTAATTTGATCATATAAGGAATATATATATATAAAGAATAATTTCTAAAATTAATAAAAAAGCTAGAAATGCAAAACTACAGTAGGTATGTGATACAGCACATAAAAAAAATGACTCCTGACTGACCGAAATACATCTTCACTCTCTGTCTCCACCCTTCTTTTATTCATTTTTACCCTGCAAAGCAAGATCCTGCTCTCGTTTCTCTCAATCCCACACTAAGACCTCAGACTTTCCTGCCTAGGCCAATCCAATTCCCTCTCCTAGAAAATATAATCACATTCCAGTTCAGCACGTTCATGTCTCCTGCCTCATCCTGCCTTAAGCCTTCTGAGATAAGAAAGCAGACAGCAAAACTGGTTATGAGCCTGCAGCAGACCAGGCTGGGGAGCCCCAACAGCTACCAGGTACCACAGAAAATAAATGACTGCTGACCACATGCACAGAGACACTTACCCTGCAGCTCAGGTGAACACCCACACAGGGAGACAGGAGCTATCACAGCTGAGTGCCACGCTGGCACCATCCCAAGAACCACACTTTGGGAATCTGGCATAGCAGTGGAGCTGCAGTGCTTTGAACTATTGCTGCAGAAGGCTCTAATATTCCCTGAATGTGGGCATGTGGGCATGTGTGCACATGTGCAGAGACAGTAACTCAGTGATTCCTGAGCTACAAGAATAACAAATCCTCTCTGATACACTGGCAGCTGTGGATGAGTGTTCTAAAATGACCCCCGGATTTGTTGGCAAATGCCCACCAAAGTGAGCAGCAATTAGGAGTTGGTTTTTTGGTT
Organism: Phaethornis superciliosus; assembly: GCA_023637945.1. Classification (NCBI taxonomy): domain Eukaryota; kingdom Metazoa; phylum Chordata; class Aves; order Apodiformes; family Trochilidae; genus Phaethornis; species Phaethornis superciliosus. Next base: position 4,892,785 of record JAJQWJ010000017.1, read on the forward strand.
TTGTTTTTTTTTTTGAGTTCAAATGGAATACAGTTCTTTCCAAAGGATCTGAAAGTCTCTGTTTAAATAATGTAGTTCCAGTGTTCATCACACGCTGAGGGTTGTGCTAGAATATTCTATGCTATGACTTCAAATTGATATGTAAAAGAACCATTTTACAGATCTCCACACTCTGGGTCAGAGCTCAGAACAAGCAGTGTTCCTAAAGGAAGCCATTGCAGTCAAATATCCAAAAGCACTTCAAGAAGTGACCCTCTGGTCCCCTCAGGCTCTGTACAGACTGCTGGAACAGCACACCACTTTTTTTTTTTTTGCCAAGAAATCTCAGCAACAGCTTTTCCAGCTTTAAAGCACAAAGTATGCCATTCCATTACCTTGTGATAACAAAAATGTCCTGCTGATGCTTTGCAGTAATTGAAATGCATCAAGATTGATGTTTATATTCATGAAGCTCATTATTTGTCAGGTTCTCCTGCTACCAAAAGGCACAAGCTGGGCAACTACTGTCTTCTGTCTTGGTAGTGCAGTCCCAGATAGCACAACATCTTGCACCATGAGAATACATCCTGACATCAGCTTTCCTGGGGTGCTAGACAGTGAGTTCCCACTCAGTAAAAATCTTTCATTTTGCTAAACTTCACCTCTATAAATAAGAACTCTATTCTAAGTCTCTTACAGAGAGCTGGGAAAATATCCAATACAAACAGAAAATGAAGAGCTGTCATTTAGTATTCTGAACCAGGCTGGCTACTTGCCAGTTATAATGTAATCATTATAGATCATGAAGCTCCTGTAACCATCTTCTTTATTTCCACCCTAGTGTGTTTACTGGGCTTGTGAATACATAGTGTGGCAACCACCTTCCTACACAGCTGGAATTGGAGCACATTAAGAGAGAAAGAGCATAGTTCTACAGGAGCTACAAAGCAAATGATTATCAATACAGTGTACAGTTCTATGAGCAAGTAGCCTGTGTCTTTACCAAGAAAAAAAAATAAAAAATCCCCCTAAAGCCTGCTTCAGAGCAAACTGGGAAGCTGCCAAAAGGGAATTAGTTCACTGATGTTTAAACTTGCAGGGTTTGGATGAAGATTATATAGTAAAAAGGTAGAAGCAGGCTTTCTAACATATATTCTGCAAATATTCTCCAAAAGTTATTTTTCTTAGAAGGTCACAGCAGCTCAGGAACTTTACACCCATTTGTGACACAAATTCGTTTGAAAAAAAAATACTGTTTTTCTTTTTTTAGTTTTAATCAACAAAGCACGTGGTGATGGCTTATGTTTCCATGCTCATACAGAAAATTCAGAGGAGCAGTTCTACATCCCATTGCCAGAAGGTGCTCCCTAAATTAGTGGGGGACAAGCGACAAGCACAATTCAACCATAAATTTATGAATGATGTAATGAACTTAAAAGTTTTCCCCAAATCTGTTAAAATCTTAATTGAAAGTGAAATGGACGATTTGTAGACAACTAAAGTATTTACTGACACAGTTTCTTCTTCTGGCTTCACAAAAATGCTGGAAGCCAGGAAGAATTTTTTTGTTTGTTTTTTTTAATAATTACTAAAGTGTTATTCACATCATGTAATTTCAGGGATTTTTATTACACTGCATACTATTTGCACAAAGCAGACCATAGCCCTCAGACCAAAGTGTTCCCTTTTCTATTCATACCCTAAAACCAAGAGGGAAATAGGGACATAAAATTCAGCAAATGGCTGGAAATGGAAACCCACATCTGTTCTACCCTTGGAGCCAAAATCCCAGAAAAGTTTGTGGCAACTCATGGCATCAAAATCAGTGCCATGGCAAGCAGGAGGTCCTTGCTGGTAAGCAGCCCAGGAGGAGGAGGTTGTGTGACAACCTGCAGTCAATCCTGCTCTGCCCCGTGCTCCTTACTGTGTTTGCTTCAGATGGAAAAGGTGGGAATACTTTTGCAACTGTGAGAAGGCAGTGGCCAAGTTCCAAGTCCAGGGAATGCAGAAAGCACCTTTGCAAAAGTTGTGCAATAGCTTGCAAAGATATTCTGAAAAAGTAATTTTTTTTCCTCCCCCCCCCCCCAAAAAAAAAAAAATCTGTTCCATAATCTGATGCAACATTGAAAGAAACAAGATCTTAGGCCAGAAACCTGAATTTTGGCACACAGGGAACAGATAAACTGCCTTCTCTCTCTGTAGGTAAGCAGAAAGGAGGAAAAATTTTGAAGCCCTGCCCCCCTCCGCCTCCTCACCTCCCTGATAAGCATCTACCACCTAGAGAGCTGTAGCTAACTATTAAGGTCTGATTAAGATGCTTTATAAAACATAATAAGCCATGAGATAGTATATGCACGTATGAAATATCTTATGAGCAACTGGAAATAATGTCTAAGGTCTTCATAACTGTCTGTGGGATTTCAACATCTTCCAGTAAAACCAATACTATACATGTCCCAAGCAACACTCCTTCCCATAAACCCCTTTTCCTCCTCCAGATACAAACGATTTGGGCATGATTCATTTTTGCACAACATTGTAAAATTGCTTAAACACCTTAGGACATGCAATAAGGATGATAAAATGTTTAACTCCACCACCACTGCATTTCTATAGCAACCTTGTACCTGTGTTAAAGGACTTAGATTTGCATCACCCCCAAAAAATGACAAATAATATTCCTTATGAACTTTACTTGGGAAACTGTTGCAGGTGGAACTGCAGTATCAGAAAGTGCAGGTATGTTACTACACTTATAGTACTGTACTTTATAGAATGAAGCAAATGTACAAAGTGAAGAGAAACTTGTAGAATGATACAAAAATAAAAGCACAGTTAAGAGAACTTACAAGGACTGTAAGCCACTTAATCCTCTGATAGCCTCATTAGGTACAGTCTTCAGCTGATTGTTCTGTAAGGTCCTGTAAAAATCCACTGTGTTAGTAAAGTAGAATTTGACAATATTTACCAACAGAAGAGCCTACGGTGCTCTTATGGTTTCACAGATTTCTAGTTGCATAAAAGCATGTGGAATTATCATGACCAGATACCCAAAGGCAATGATGAAACAAGAAAACAGTCTATTTCAGTTTTACTTATAACTCATTAATTAACTCTGCATTAATTTGCAGAGAACAAGCCTCTGACATAATATGCTGAAATTCCCCTGGGAACTCACTGAAGAGGTTGAGCAACTTAACACGAGTTCAAATTTGCTAGAATGAATGATATTTCATTATTTTTGTGTGAGATCACCCTATACATGCTACAAAATATACAAACCTCTAACTTTTCCTAAAGCTGCATCAATACACAATGCATTAACAATCTAATTTACAAAGTATGTTCACAACAAAGCACCTCTGGGCACAACATTAAAAAAGACAGAATGAAACTAGAGCCAAGCTGAATTAAGTTAATACTGGTTTGTTATTGTTTTTGGTTTTGGGGGTGTTTTTTGTTGTTTTTGGTTTTTTAATAACTTCTTATGGGACAACATATTATTGCATGATGAGTTATTTTATAAAGAGAACATAAAGAGCTGAGATATCACATATTATACATTTTTAATAGATTTTGGTGTATGTGGGGGTAAAATAAAATGCAAGTGGACAAATAAGTTACTGTTGATTAATATCCTAGTCTGTAATTTTTCAAGAACTAGTAAAATTTCAAGTATCTCCAGTGCTGAGTATCATTGATGGAGATACCTTCAGGAGCCTTAACACTCTGCATTCAATTTACAAAACATCAAATTAAGTAGTATTGCAGATGAGCAGTTTCCTCCTCTGTACCCTGCTTAGGTTTGTCTGTGTATGCTTCTTTCTTTACAAAGTCCTTTTTTGCACTTTAAAAAACATATCTTTAACTATCTATTACCCTACCAGCAACTGGAAATACTTACATCAGCATAAATGCTACATTTTTTGGATCCAGTTTTTTAAAACCTCAAACAACAAAAAGTTCTTTGTATCCTTAGCTATGGAAAAATAGTTGAAATTAACATTCCTTTCTCAGAAAGGAAAAAGGATATAGGAAGCAGGGTATACAATTCTAACTTTTTTAAAATTAAAATCTTCTTTTTAGTAGTAAGTCATTTTTACATAAAGAATCATCAAACTATAGAAATTATTTCTAGCACCAGTAGGAGATTATTAAAAGTCTGTGTTTTAAGCCTCTGTAAGCACTAGTTCTCTCTGATAATATCAGGGCACCTGATAAGAGTTTTACATGCCCTTTTTAGGATTTTTCCTCCTCAGGATTCCTCTCCTACAACATACACTTCAGAAACAACAGTTTTAATTAAACACAGTAATAACAGTTTAGTCAAGTTCATTAGTGCTCATCACCACTTACAGCAGGCTTTGTTAAAAAAAACCCAACAAAACAAAAAACCAAAAAAGGTAGGAGAGCTATAATTGGGAGGGGGGACAAGCTATGAAGCTCTAAAACCCCAATTACTTACAGAACTTTGAGTTCTTTCAACCCAGACAAGGCCTTTGGATGGATAAAAGAAAGGTCATTGCCAGCCAGTCGCCTGGAAGAAAATTGCAATAATAATTTCAGTCACAAAATACAGTACTTCCATAGCCATCTAACAAGGAAAATTACCAATACTTGCAAGCAATTATACATTTTGCATTCAATTACACCATATTTGTGATCTTCCAGGTTTGCTAGAGGTATTTGGTTTATTGCATATTTTAACAAGAATACCTTACTCAGCTTCATGGATATACTTTTTGCAAACATGCTTGGAAAAACACACCCCAGGATGACAAAGAACCTTCTTATGGTACTTGGTTTCAGAAAGGCACTTACCAACTATTAACGTGGTCCTCCAGCTTTCAGAATTACTGTGCTGAAACACATGCTCTACTACCCATGTGTTTTTAATCTACACAGCAGTTTCTAAACAAACTGTGCAGTTAAGTAAAACCAGCTAAATGATAGCAGAAGGCAGGGAAAAGTCTCTGTAAGAATCCCCAAAGTGATCCCATAGTCACAAGCAGGAGGTATGAACACAGTGCTGCCAATTGCCTGCTGACATTACCAAGACATAACCTTGGCAATCTTTTTGGTCAGCTATTCATACTAACTTTTCAAAAAAGAAAACTATTTTGGAGTAGGCAGAAAAGGAACAGGATCCTTGGCCATACTCACTCACTCTCAAGATGCTGCCAGTTTCAAACTTGAACTGCTAGACAAGACACTAAGCAAAGTAAATTGGGAAAACCACCATGATATTAAAAGTAATAAATACAGGAGATGCTGCAAAACACAAAGCAGAACAGCAGAAATAGCAGCCAAAACAGCTGCTTCCAAATACCTCATTCCCCCCTTCCTCCCCTCCTTTTTTTCTTCAACCTTTTTACCTCTATCCTGACCAGCACCCTCTGTGTGGTCTAACCTTTGTTGGGCTTCTAATAGTTGTGTCACAAGGTATTTTATTAAGGGTAAAAGACAATAATGCAGAGCACCTAGTGATCCATAACTGCCAAAAGATGCCATCATTTCAGCCAAAGTATTTGCTTTCAGACTTGGTTTCATACCCAAGCTAAGCAAAAGTTATGTTTGAAAAGGTTGTACAATGAAATCATTCAGTGGAAATACTGTGTACAATGCAGGAAGTGTTAATAACTAAAAAAAAGTCAAAGTGCTTTAAACAGAGGTTACAGAACATCAAAACCCACCTCTGCTGTTACAGAACTGTGTGAAGCAAAACAGCTACACTAAGTGGAAAATATTATTTCAAAGAGGCAAATGAAGGAAATAACAAAATCATCATTTAAGGCATCAGCTTGCCAGAACATAGCAACATTATTACGTTTTTATCTTAGTCTCCAACTGCATAGAAGAGATTACCCAAAGCATTTGATGCCTACATAAATCTGCCTGCAACAAAATAATGACTTAATAGAATGCTGCCTGACAGAGATGCTAGTTATGTTTACCAAATCCATTTGTCAAAAGCAGATAGTTTTATTTATAAACCAAGGGAGAAGAGGACAGCTTCACATGAACAGGGAGGTGACAGCAGCAGCAGATACTACTTGATTTTAGAATCTCGTTTCTTACTATTTGTTTGTTGGTATTTAGTTCTTGTGTTCTCTCACACACACCTCAATCACCATAGCTATGGCTCTGACATAACAACCATGCTTCAATTCAGCTGTTTCTGCCTTAACAAAAAGAAAAAAAAAAAAAAAAAAAAGAAAAGAAAAAAGGGGACATCTGACTGCCGAGAAAAGTTTGTCTGCAAGGCCTATGTAGAACCAAACAGCTCTGAAAACAGAAGAAAAATTAAAAAATCAATGTTTACTCATTCTTGAAATCTCTTCTCTGCAAATAGCCTTAGGATTTTGGAGCCATGGCATGGTTTTTCACATACTTTGAATTACTACTATGAATGAAAAATTCCAGATGGCAACCAATCCCTACCCTTAAATTCATATTGTCATTGCCTGAATCAACTGTATAAGCTTTTTTCTGGGTAAACATGGAGGGAGGTTTGCAATATTTCACGTCTTTCTTTTGAAAAGTTTCTTAGTAAATCCAATGCAAACAGAAAGAAGTATTGATGAAACATGCTGGGTCTCTACACCAGAGCGCCACTGATCTGCAAAACACATGTTTATTTTAAAACATCAGAATAGAAATCCTTAAATCAAGCAAAATTGAATTGAAGCTATGGCACCAAATTATTCTGGGACTCAACACTCCTAGTTGATGTTGATTACCTACCACACACTTCAAGCAGCAGCAGCCCCAGTAAATGGCAGCAGGTCTGGAAATTGTGTCAGGCAGCTCTGCCCAGGTTCCCCGTGCAAGGGGCTGGTGTGCAGCTCATCAAGCATCTGCTGTTCACTTCTCCCTCCCTCAGAAGAGGCTGGGGATTATGATTTGTTTTTAAAAAGCTGAACTACATCCAGTTGAACAACCTCCCCCAATCTGAGTGTCACTAACATAACCTACAGAGCACTGGAAAAAAAATATGCAGCTGAGCCAGAGCAAGGCTTGCGTGACTTCAAATAGCACAGAACTTCTCCTACCTCAAGGCAACTCCTGTTTATTCAGCCTTTTTGCAACCTACCAACAGGAGAAAAAAAAAAACAACCCAAAACACAACAACAAAACCCCAAAAAAACAACCTGCAATCCATTACATTTCCGTTTCTCCTCCACCTGGCAATCCTCCAGGAAACAGGATACAACTAGCCAAGTGTGCAAAGGCTTCACTAATCAGTTTGCCAAATACACATTTATCATGCACGTCGTAGCCTTGGGGAGTTAGGAGGTTTCAACTGCAGCTCTTTTACTCCAGCAGGCAAAGACCAATGCATCACCTGCTCCTCTCAACATGCTTCCCTCTGCTGCAGCACCCAGCAGCTGGGTGGATTTCACTTGACAGAACCAGGTTTGTTTCAAAGCAGAGAAACAAAAAATGAATAGCACATAATACAGTGCATGTACAGCACAGAAATTAAGACGTCACCGAAAACATCCAGTCAGGTTTTCCGTGTTACCCCCTTTCAGCACATCTCAAAAATAGCCACATTCAGATTTTTTAATGTAACACTTAAAACATTGAAATATTTAAAAAGCACCTCTGTCTTCTCTCTTCCTGTCTCTCACACATGTGTTAAAATGACCTCAGAAAAATCACAGCTTTACCAAGCTCCAGCACACCAGAAAGGAAGGAAGCTCCATCTTCCTGCAACAAGGCTCACTAACCTGCTTGGGACCAGCCCATGGTGGGGCAATTCCACACTGCTGTGAAGCTACCTGAAAGCAGCTCAACACTGAGAGAGCTGAGTACACATTCTTCCTTTGATTTTGAGTGCAAAGAGGATCCGAGAACAGCTCTGAAACTCCATTTATAGTTACGTATTACAATTTATTCCTCAAGGTATGAAGCTTTACACAAGAGGTAAAGCCATTTGCAGGAAGACACCAGGGGCTTGCTGCTTCCCCCTGCTCCCAAGCAGGCACATGCCTCTTGCAGGCAGCTCCTACCCAAGGGGATGAGCTGGGAAATAGAAGCCACAATACCAGCATAAACTTTGCTTTGCTTATCTGTCATCAACAAACAACCCCCATGGGACTTGGGTCAGCTGCAGCCTGATGCACTGCTGTGAAGCCAATCAATAACCTGTACATTACAGCCAGTTCTTCCATGCCAGTTTAAAATAATTAAACAGATACTTCATTTTGCTGCTGCTAATGGAAAATGTATTTTATCCCCTTCTCCTTTTCTTGCTGTAGTTTCAGTATTATACAACCTCAACTGTTCTTTATAAAATCCCACGTAAGCCAAGATGCATGAGGACTGAAAGAAAGCAGCTTGTAACTACAACCAGCACTGAAACTACACCAACTCCATCGAGCTGAGTATGCACTTCTCATCTCTCGAGCTTTCCCTTTCTACCATTTACAGCTTTCCCAAAGTCATACTGAACTTCAAGATAATAGCTTGTTTTCAAAATACATTGGTGGATAAAAATCTAAATATCTAAGTAAACTAAACTGATTGATTAAAACACGTCTTCAAGAACTGTCGATAAGTTCTACTGTGAAATTGTCAGCACGAGTCCCCAGCACCCACTGCAGGACAAAATAAGGCTATTTGCTGCTTTTCATGAAGTATCAAAGAATACTTATAATTCTGTTTTTTCTTGTCAATGACTGATTTTAAAGAAAGCAAGCATTCCCATCCATGAAAAGTCTGTTTTATCATTCAGTATGCAAGCACTTTCTGGACTGGGGCAAGACCTCCTTGAAGAAGAGCTCTACAACACGAGTTGTTGAAGCAAACCATCTTTGTAGTCCCAAATAGTATTCTCCAGCAAAACCCAGAAGTTTGCCATGTATTTTCTAACACGGACATGTGTTTAAAATAAGCAATAATATAGTTGTTGTCTTGCAAACTGGTAACACCTAGTCTACAGCAGTAATGACAAGTTGTTGGAGTAAGAAGCTTTGCTTCCTCTTGCTTCCGGAACAGAACACATTTTTTAATATAAAATATGCCTTCTCCTGAGTTGGCTTTACACATCTTGCACTGTGTCGTGACAACTTCCTTTTGCTCTGCTCTAAGCCAGGGAGACCTTTTTCTTGATAGCAATCTCAAGGCACTCAGGTGAGTCCACATATCCATGAACCTGCATATCCAGGTTCTGCCACTCTGGATTTCTATTTCCCTCTGATTTCTCACTGTACAAAAAGCAATTGTTACAGATGCTCTTCCAGCATCAATGTGCCCCTTTCTAGCTGTGAAAAGCATTTCACTTACGTAGTCTGTAAAGCAGAGACAGAGAGACAAATGGAGCCAAACCCAGTTTTGATCAGCTACACATTTTTGCTTTTAGCAGGTAGTGTTATCTGGATGCTCAGAAGGTTCCCAAAATCATGAGATATATTGATGGTTAGACACCAGAGGGTGAAAAAAATGATGGTTGTGGTAGTAAATCCTCAAAGCTGCTCTGATCCATCCATATAGCCTGTCTCTTGCCCTGGCATTTATTGATTTTCCAATGGGATTTTCTTAATTACAATACATCTAGTAAGTGACACTGCAAAATATATAAGTGGATTAAATCCACATATATTTGGCAATTATACCTCTGTAACCAGTTTTCTAACCACTTCAGGTACATACTGGGTACATACAAGACCCACGATTTCTGGAAACCTCCACAGTGAGTGACTTAAGAGAAATGGGATTAATTTTCAACATGATTGCTTCAGATTCAGGTCAAGTGCTAACTTTCCCCCAGATGAAAAAAAAAACCAGCCCTGAATATTTTATTAGAATCATCTAGAATTTATTTTCTATAGGAAGGGCAGGAAAAGAACCTTATCCAAGTACAGGTTCCTCTATGCCAGGAAAAATCTGCCAATGCTAATTAGACAAGAGTACCTCAGTACTCACAAAGAATATACTAAAATGCAACCACCCAAGATGAGGGGAGGAAAGAAGGTAAAAGAATGATTTAATTCCTCACCTTGTTTTCTTCTGGTAACACACAGCATCATAGTGAGACACCACAAGGGCAGAGTGAACTAAGACCAACCAATTACATATTTAGCAGATGAGGATACTGCATTTACCACCCACCTATAGAATTTGGTTTTTTCTACTCTTCTTCTGTCTGATTATCTAAGGCTTTTGTAATTCTACTCAAGGCTAGAACTGGCTACCTTGCATACTTTTGTCTGTTGTCTCATGCTCCAATTCCTGAAACCAAAAAGAGGAAGTGGACTCCATGATACAAGCACTGTTTTGGGGATTCTACCTGAAAAGACACAGTCTGAGAGCTTCTGAGAATACTGCTTGGCCTCCAGAAGTTTCTTATCTGGTTTATATGTTCAGACAGCCCCAACCTGGCAGCTCTCATGCAGCATAATAAATTCAAGCTTGTAAGACAGGTCTGGAAGTGTAACACTGTGAAGTTCAGCCTCCAGGCCATATTGCCAAGCCAGCTTCAGTGTGCATGCACATGTGAAAATAATGCTGAACACAGAAACTTGAAGACAACAGATAAGCAAAAAAGTTGTGTTTCCCTCTAAATGTATTTGCAACAGAATCAGTCTCAGAATCCTTATGCACAGCATGCCAACTTCTGAAATTAACAATTAGAAACAAACTGGAAATAAACTTCACTATCTTCTAAAAAGAAAAAAAAAAAGGAACTTACTCAACCTACAAGCATCTCTCCCCACAAACAAAAAAAATATTCAACTGTTAAGCACAGTGAGAACCTTCTAGGCTTCAGAAATATTACTCTGATATCAGCAGGACTGAAACTAATCCAGAATCTAACTGATTTAAGACTCACATAGATAAGAAAACATTAATTAAACACAAGTTGGCCAACATGTTTTTAAGCATCATTTAGCATCTAGTGCAGACCAAGTAGGTGATGTTTAAAAATATCTTAGCTGACTGTGGTTAATTCTACTTGGGAGTCTTTGCCTAAAGGTTTGTCTTGACTAGAATTTGAAGGTGCAAGTTCCAACATGCCAAAGCACTTTCTAAAGCTGTGGTGCACGTAAGGCAGCAAACATTTCTAATGTGTGCTACCTGGCCAAATGGAAGCTTAGGCTCTTAACTTGCTGCCACATGTGAAATCTACACCTTGCATTTGCTGCATTAGAACTTCACCTCTTGGAATTCAAGCTGGAGTAACTGAGGAAATTACCTCCTCCAGCTGTTCAAATATTTGGAGCTGGCAGATGGATGAAGAGCACTCATCAGCTTCCAACCCAATGTCAGCTGGCTATTTTTGCAATACCAGCAGTGGATGTCAGCACTGGCTGCCTTTACAACAAAGCAGCTGAAAAGAGCTCTTGGCTTGTTCCTCAGTCTCTGCTGGTGGGGCTGAATGGGCAGATATGGAAGGGAAATACCAGCCAGTCTTACAGGAGGATGTTTATCCACAGCCTCAGTCGCCAAATGTTGGCTAACACAAGCCCATAAAGACAATTTTTCCCATAAAGACTCTTCCCTAACTTTTCTATTCAAAGCAAGCCCTTTGCCTCCAGTCTCCCACTGCAAATCCTGGGACTACTGGTGTTTACAAAGGAGAGAGGATTTGTACCATTTCAGCCACACTGGCACACACTACCTTGCATATGGTATTTTAAAAGACGTAGCACTGAAAGGCAGAAACTTCCCTTCCACCAAATGTTCCACAGCCAGGTGAGGTAAGATCCTGCATCCCAAACTAACAGCTCAGCCTTGGTGGCCTTGGCAGAACTCCAAGACATGCCTTATTCATAAAACCAAAGTAATAAAATAGACACTCCCCCTCCCTCCCCAAGGATAATACAATGTGGTGCTGATGCAGAAATTGGAAGGAAGGGAACCATCTAAATTACACACTGAAACAGATACTACAAAAGCAAGCAGCTGTGACATTTCAGCCAGGTGGTCATCTTCAGCTGCAGTCAAGAGGAAAAATAACGCAAGACATTTCCTTTGCAGATACTTCCTGATTACAACCTTATGGCAAAACCACTCCATTTTCACTGCCTGTATGCATTTTAATTAATCCTTGTGTTCTTAAAATATACTTTGTCAATTAAAAGCTATGTTCAGAGACTGGCTTAGGGGAGGAGAGGGGTTTGAGATGTTTAAGCAGGATCTCCTAGTGCTGTAATCAGCACGGATATAATTAAATAGTCAAGGAAATTCTCAGCTGTACTATTTCTTTTCCAGAAAAATCAGTCGCACACATGCTGTCTCTGGCTCACTGTTTATTCACCTCTCAAAAAGCAGACCAGCATTCCCTTTCAGAAAGAAACCCCAAACTTCTATTGATGTACATTTTCCATTTATTACTTTATTTCACCAGTCGCTAAGTAAAAATCTTAACCAGGTTTGTCCTTGACTGATAAAAACAATCAAAAAAAAAAAAAAAAAACCCAAAAAACCATCTGAGGGTAGTGTCACGGAAAAGAGACTGTTTCGTGTCAAATATGAACAAAAACCAGAAGCACAACAGACCTAGGAATCAGCATACATCTGGAAGGTAACTGAGCACTGCTGCCTCTCAGTGCCTCCAGGAGTGGTCACTTTCCTTGCAGTGCTGCTGGCCACGATACCAAAACCCCAGCAGTCAGAAAGCATCCTCCCTGAGCCTTGTTGGAGAAGGTCAGAGCCTGAGGCTGAGTGGTTGGGAAGTGACCAGTGCTTCTCTTCAGGAAACCACAAGCTTGTGTCACAGATACCTACCAACAGACAACAGGACAGTTTGCTGTCTTCTGCCTCCTTTCCTGGCTCTCACATGGCCCAGCATGGACTCCCAAACCCTTGTTATCTAAACCTTGCCCATCAGTGCAGGACAAATAAGGTGACAATATTTTAAAGGGCTAAGAGTGGGAATCAAAACAAGCTTAAAAGGTCCTTCAGTTGAAGAGACTTTTGCTTTACTCAGGTGTCTGAAACTAGACTGGAAAACCAGCAAGAATAAAAATAATCTTTGTCTTCCTTAATGAGAGAGTGTATTTTTAATTAGTCCAGCAGATGATACACAAACATAGCGAATGGAAAGCATACAGTTAAAATCCTTCAGACTACTTTAGAATATTAGAAAGAACTGCAGCCATTTAGAAGACTTTAAAAACATAACACAGCCTGGCTCTTCTTGTTAAAAATTCACACTGGAAAATGTTTTCTGCTTTCTAAAACCACTGCATTATCTAACTATATTTCCCTCTTCTAGCTTTCTATAAATACTTCAAGGTGTGGTTAGAAAACTGTGGCCAAGTTCTTCAAGGATTTTTAGTTTAGATATTTTCCACATCAAGTTCAGCATTGCAGCATATTTACATTAACATTTTCTGGAGAATACACTTCATTAACTGCTGTGGCAAAACCCTTGGTGGTCTGTTCCTTGCTGACTCTGACCATTGCCGTTTCAATCATTTGCAAATTACTTCCAGATGGGTATCAGTTACACAGAGATGGAGAATTTTTATAACATTTATAAATAGTGCAAGAATCCTACAGACATATGATAAGTGTGCTATGCAGTGACACTTGGGAGGAGGCTGCAAAGAGGGACACAAGGAGCACATAACCCAATGGACAGATTCTGCCCACAGATAAGCTGGAATCCCTTTCCTTGCACCTGTGAATAGTACTCAGGTAGGACACTATCTCAAAGGTACAAACCTTTAGATTATACCCGCAAATTTGGTACTTTGCAATTGAGTCTGTTCCCTGAACATGGCCACTTCAGATATCCTCTTCTACCTGCCCCCAGTTGCCAGCCATCAGTCTCCCATCTGTGTCAAACCGGACAGTCTCACCCGGGTGTCTTGGATAACTCAGCACATCTAAAAATGGCATTAGGCACACACTGAAGCACCCAGGTTGTTCCCCCTTCAGTGACATTGAAAGTAATTTTTAATTGAGCAGGCAGCTCATTCAAATCTGGTACACTCCTTCACTCACTTTTATTTGCTGGTGTTCATTATAGGATTTGGAAAACAAGTCTCTGAAGTCGTTCCAGACTACCAAATAATTCATTGCATTAAGGAAATTACAAGCCCTATTTTAAATTACTCCTACTGCATTTTTTTAATCCCATCCTCTTCATACACACACTGGGTTAGACTCAGTTGCCTCCATAATACATCTAATTGCCTCCCATTTAGATTCAATTAAGCTCCATGATACTGTTTTGCAATATTAATTAACTAACTCTGTCAGGGGCTAATCTCCCAGAGCATTTCACAAACAACAGGGCTAAAGCATGGTATAATGAGAAAGGTGTCTGGGGCTGCCTCCTGGATTAAGAGCTACCAGAGTCTGTGGTGGTACTTTTGAGTACTGAGTATTTGGTGTATTCCCATTAAGTTTGTGGGATTTTCATTTGCTTTAGACATGTAATTATTGGGAAAAGTTCTAGATGGAGAAGTCACTTCCAGCAATGATTTCACCACCACTTTGAGTTAGCTCTGTCTTGGCCGTGGAGACTGACACCCAGGTTTCTGGGCTGAAAAAGGAGCTTGACTGGTGTCTGGCAGCCAGCATTTGGATCTGTTTAACTACAAATAAAAGCTAGGAAGAAAGTCTGAAAATCATCTCGGAGCACAGAGGCAAAATTGTGGTTGTACAGGGGGAAGTTGGATGGTTTGAATTTTTTCAGTTCACAACCATTAAAAATAAAGATCGAAAAATTTCTATACCCTGTCCTGTAAAGAAAACTGGGCAGAATTAAGTAAAATTGCATCATGTCTGGTGCTGGTCATTTCTAATAAGAAGTTAAGCTGCTTTTGTTGAAATCTACTCCTGTCTATTACATTGCTTCCAAGAAGAGCATCAGCTGAAACAAGGGAACCTGGAGGTGACTTGTGCACAGACGACCATAACCAGCTCTTTAACATAAAAGGAAGAAACTTTCTTCCTTTCACTGTTGGTGGGGTTGGCCAGAATCTCTGCAAATAGGCTTCCCAGTCAAAGCTGGCTGCTGTGAAGCATTATTAACAACTCACAGGTCTCAGTTAATGGTTTTCAACTGAAGCACTGTACATAAATACTGCCTACTTATAGTTTTGCTCTCATCAGTCATTTTCCTGTCTTTCTGCACCCGTGGCAGCTGTTGAATGCAAGAGTTTTTCTTTTTAATGTTTCTGCAGATCCTCCTACCACTGCAGCTGTAGGAGGTAATTCAAACATAAAAGGAAGCACTGGGTTTTTTTCTACTGTACTATGGAATTATGATTATTTCCAAACATTTGCCAAGTAAAGATGTGCGAGTTTCTTTTCCCCAGAAGTTGCTTTAACATCAAGTAAGCATGCTAGGAATGACACAAAGCTTCTGGGGTGTTCACATATAATACTGAACTTAACACTAGCCTATTTTTTTTACAAACTAAGATGCTGGAATTCAGGGGGACAATGAGGTACACATTGCAAATGGTTCTTAGGCAATAAGGACAACAGGTGATGGCTGAAGGCTCTGCCTTTCCTCTTTTACCTCCTGACACAGCCCAGGGTTTATGGAAGTTACACAATATGCACACCCACCAGTTAGGTTTTATTGCTTAATTACTTATATGGAAAAAATGAAGTCTCCTGCAGCCACCTGAAGTTGGGAAAACAGAATTATTTTTTTCAGCTTCTGACGTGAAATACGACTATAGAGATTTTAGGAAAAAAACAGACTACAAAAACAACAAACATAGAGCAGTACATATTATAAAGCATATAGGGAAGTGGCTAGTATGTATTCTGAACCCAGTAAGCCTCCTCAGACCTCTAATTATCTATGTCTTTTAATTAACTCCTCATGCCATACAACATTTCCCAAATTGCGTCAATCACTCAAATGCTTCATCTGAAATCCTGGTAAACTTATTTTCCTTCACAAGATAATATTGCAAATTTAAGTCATACCTAAAATCAGAGAAAATAAACTAGAACCTGCTAAGAATGAAATAAGCTTATCACACACAATTCACTTGACACAGATAAGTTCAACTGTGCTTTACAATTGTACTGGCTTGAATGAAAATCACTTTAAAAACAGTGGAAATTTAGTTACTTAAGTGTATTAGTAATGGTAGGTGGTAAATTATTAGAGACCAAAATTGTAAGGAGAGGTAAAATACCTTTTTAGACCAACCAGTGAAGCTGGAATGCAAGAAGAACAATAGAGAACCTTTCAGGAATGCAATCCTTTCTTCAGGAGCAAGTGACCCAATCTCCTAACGATTTCTCAATATCCTTGTTCATGTGAGGTGTGGTGGTTGTACTGGTTATAGCAAGTAACCAAGAATCAAAAGGTTTTGGGCTTTATCTGTAGCTTTGCTTTGGGGGTAGTTTATCTTCCTGCCCTCTACCAATGGCATTTATTTTTTGCTTCAGTTTCCTCATTTGTAATATTGGAAGAATGATTCCCTACTTCATACAGGTTTGTCTTTGAGAAATGAGATGTTCTTTGCCTATGGTGCATTTATTGAAAAATCACTTTCCACACAGCATTCATATCTCCAGTCTAGTCCTAGGTAAGGACAATTTGATATGAGAATTGCTATTTTGACTCTGGAAATGCAGATAAAGAAACTAAGGCACACAGAAGTCACTTGTCATATAAATAGTACTTAAATAAGTTCGTAACAGTACTAAAGTAGTAATTGAAAGTCAAAACCTTCTCCCTGTTTATTGACTCTGAAACCCAGTCTATTCCATGGCTATTTTGTGTTGTGAAAGGTTGCTTCCAATTCTCAAAGCATCTCAGTTAAGACTTCTGTTCAGAAAAAAAACTGAGCAAATAAGGCTTAGCACAGCTTGAGCACTCCGAAGTTCAAGCATTGCCTCAATAACACTTTAAAAAAAAAAAAAAAAGAGAGAGCAGGACAAGGAGAGATGGAAACTGAAGTGAGAATTTCTGTCAATGAAAGTACAAAGAAGCAGCCCTATACCACAGAACTTGAATTTTGATGCAGGTCAGGATGAGTTTGTGAGCACTGCATCTGCAGCCTACAGGGACAATGGCAGCAAGCTGCTCAGTAAATGGAACAACATATATTTCATGAAACTTAAGCAACAGCTATACTATGGCTCCTTCGGAAACAATGGGAATTACACACTTGTTGTGTTATCTTTGGATAACACTGTAATTAGTCTGTGTCATCACTCTAGCCATGGTTAAAATAATTACTGTAAAAAGTCCCTTGTAAGTAGCATTTACTGCTCCGGTTTCCAAACACGTACAGGATTTCTTTTTTTTTTTTTTTTTAAAGTATAATTGCTTTCTCTGTTCACAGCTCAACTCAATGCCATTTCCACACCCCCCTTCCACTTTATGCACCCATCTGATGTTGAAGCAAAGCTTTCAGATATGTGAAATACTTACAGCTCTTCCAAGTAGGGGAAATTCTTGAATGCATCCTCTGGCAGCCTTGTGATGTTATTCATGCTGATATCTCTGGAGAAAAAGAAATACAGATTTGTCAATAGACAGTAGGGATTTTTTCACTCTAGGAAAAGGAGGCAGAGAATAAAGCCTAATCAGATGTTACAACAACATAAAAAAATATTCTAGCATCACTCAGTAGCATCTCTTTCTAGAAATTCTAGAACTCTGCACGCTAAACTTTAAGCACAGTAATTTGAGGACCCAGTCACAGCAAAAATCTATTTAATAGAAAGCTGAAAAAAGTTTTGACACATCTTAGCAAAATTTACTGTGAGGCTACAAGGTATATATGTACAGAAGAGGCTCTAGAGTATTGTTATCCCTGTTACTAATTTTTACCAACATACACATGCATACAATTTTAACACAGATTATTAAAACCTCTCCAAAACCACAGCACAGGAAAAAATAAAAATAAATTAAGAAATAAAAGAGATTGTGACCACCCGCCATGCAAATTTTCATCCCACAATGTCTTTTTAAAAAAACAAGAATACATGCATTGGGACTTAATAAAAGACCTTCTGGCAAACATGGCTTCTGGAACAACTGACAAGAATAGCAGAAACATGTCCTAGCTCTACCACAGTCATTTTTATTTTTATTTTTTTTACAAAACCCACAGAAGTCCTCAAGGTAATAGTTTTAAGCAGATTTCATTCTCAGTCTGTGAGCAGAGACAGGCTGGCAGCAAGTGCTTACATGATAGGTATGCAGCCCTGCTCAGCTTTTTTCTTTACAAAGGAGCTCTGAGTGGCAAACTTGGTGCCATCACCTCAGTTCACACCTACATAACCATCACAGATAATCCAGTCCTACAGCAAGTTATTACTCAATGTGAGTAAAAGTAGCACAAAAACAATTCAGTTTGATAATTAAGCTAATAATTGCCTAACAATTCATGACATAATCCAAGTTCTTACTTTTCACTTGGTTAACTGGTTGGGCTTTTGTTCTGATTTTTATTTTTTGGTTTTTGTGTGGGTTTTTTTGGGTTTTTTTTTGTTTGGTTGGTTTTTGGTTTTTTTTGTTTGTTTGTTTGGGGTTTTTTTGTGTGTGTGTGTAATGTATAATCCAGTGAGGCTTGTTAGTAGAGCCCTCTCAGCTTCCTGCTGCTTGTAGCCTTCCACCAACTGTTCTCTAGAATCCCTGTGTATTTTGGGCAAAAAAGGAAACAAAACAAAACTACCCCTTCCATCTTAGTGAAAATCATTAAGTACCATTGGAGCTCCTGCGTGAATATCTGAAGGGCTGGTGACTGCACACATTTTGGGTTCAACCTAAAATGCTCAGCTGCAGAATAAAGGACAAGCCCTTGCCTAGTGCTGGGGTTTATGTTCTTCACTCATCCATTGCCACCACAATTTTTCCAACATCTGCCTCAACTGGAATTCTCACTTCTTCCGATGAGACAGAAAAAGGTCAATTGAGACTCTTCTTGCTATCACAGAAGGACACAAATCTCTGAAGAACTATTTTGTAGCAGAAAACCCCATCTGACTTGAGAAATTAAAAAGTTTCACATTCAGAATGTCTTCCACAGCACACACATATGGCAGGAGTGAGTGCTGACCTTGGGGAGGTTCAGAGTCAGACCCCTAAGGGGAGCAAGGAGCATGAAGTGGGTTTAGTGCTGCTGCTGAGGAAATGGCGTCTTGGGACACCTGGGCCTTCCTTTATGCTGTGACAAACCAGCTAGCATGGCACTACCATATAACCTACCAAAAATATTGCAGCAGCTAATTAAACCACACTTTGTAGAGAGTGCCCACACTACTCCTCCAGCTGCCGGACCATAGTTCTAACACAGCTCATTTAAAGAAATTTCCTTATTTATCCTGACAACAGAAAAAAAAAATAAAATATATAAATTAAAAAAAAAAAATCTGTTTTTCCTCCACACAGTTGACTATGACAGTGAATTTACATTGTGATTAACAGGGGACTGGCAACTGGTCTGCTGCCCGTGTCAGAGCAGCACCAGCCCCAAGCCATCACCCATGTGAACACTGCACTCTGATATGAAACCTAGATGCAATTGTTTTTTTAAACCAAATGTTTATTAAACAGGAAGCCAAATCTTCATTCCTCATACCCCAGAGTTACACCGAGAGTTATTCCTCAGCACTTGTTTATTGTATATTCATATAACTCAAGAGCAATGGATATCAAAATAAGGTTCAGCACAAAAAACAAACCCAGTTGTGAGATGACCAAGAAAATCCACTGCAGCACAACAGGCTCCTTCACTGAGCTCCAGAAGGAGCTGAGCTGGAGATGATTTATTTCTGAATTCAACACCCTACATGTTTCAAGAGGTGCTTTGTGTGCCAGCAGCAGCTTGGGTACCGTGAGATGCTGCAGTTGCTGTGGGGGGGACATTTTTCTTCTTGTGCAGGAAAGTAAATAAAAGTATCAGATACATGAATCGTCAGCTGTCTGCTCCACAGGAGACTGCAACTTTCATTCTCCATGTCCCCCCATATACATTTTTCAAATTGTCATGAATACATGCATTTCACACAGCCAGGCTAGTCCTCTCCTTTCCAGATGACAACACACAACCCCCCAGTATCAACTGGAAAGCACTTAGAAAAATGGCAGGAGGGGAAGAAGGGAGGGGAGACCCTACAAGAAATCCCAAGAAACTGTCACCTGTGCAAAAAATAATACTAATTAAAATTTTTTTAAAAAAATTAAAATAAACCAGCATAACTCTCTCAAAAGACTGCCCATGTGATATAAAATACTGTTATCATACCTGACATATTAACTGGTGATAGTAAAACCAGGTCAAGAGTGGGTATCATCAGAAATCACTTTATGTATGGCTACGTGGCACTTTGTCACGAAATAGGACTGCAACCATGCTGTTGCAAAACATGACAGCCCCTTAGGACAGAAGTGGAAAGGAACTGTATCCATCTGGAAGCAAATCCTAAACAAAGTCAATGGATGTCATGTAGACATAAGGCATGGTCGACATCCCAGTTCTATGTAATTTTTTTGGCCATTTTTTGGCTCTGACATTAGCAAAGAATGCTTTTTTGCCTGTAGCTCCAAGTGTTAACATTTGCAATTTTAATACAGCAAGGAGACTCCTCGGGTGTAATCACAAAAGAGAGCACCTTAGTAATGAAGAAACATCACCATCATCCATAAATTCTACTGAAACTTCTTTTCAGCAAAACTGCATATAAAACAAAAAGCAGCACAGAGACACATTGCAATTCTGTCTTTAGTGTTATCATGTGAAGCTTCAGGGACTGCTTATCAAGATTCCTCGCTAAAAACCTGGAATTATAACCTGTATTTGCCTTCATTACATGTCAAAGTAACTTCTACTCGGTAAATAAGCCCATTTCTGTGAAGAAAAGGAATACCTAAGAGTACTTTCCTGACCTCTAGCAGTGTTCATAGGAATGATGCTACCACATAACAGAAAGATAACATAAGCAGTTGTCTAATGCCCCAATTTAGCACAACTACACCAAAGATCCCACTCTGGACTTAGTACACACAGATGTATGACCCCTAAAAATAGCACAACCTTACAAACCTTTCAATCACCACTGAAAAAACCCAAACTAAACCAAAATAAAACCAGAAACAAAAATAAAAAAAACATCACACTTGCCCTAATTTTTACAGGAACACTGAAGTTCAGCTTTCAGACTCTGCATCTCAAAGGGTTAAATTTCTGTTCTTTCATCACTTTGCTGTATGATCTGTCAGTCCAGCAACCTGCAGCTCTGTCATGAGACTAAAATCAGCCTCATGCTTGCATTTGGAGCTATTTCCCTGGGAAACACAGAATGGACACAGCAGCTTTAAGAGGGGGGGGGGGGGGAAAAAGGGACAGGGATCTCCTAGTTTTACACAATAGATTTATCAGAAAAAAAGTAGGAAGCCAGGGGTAGACCTGCCCCTTTCAGCAGTTACCCATTAACAGGGTTTATCAATATTAAGCAGCCAGGATAAATCTTTACTCCCAAACCAGCTTGAACCCAGGCAGGTCAGGGCGTGATCAGGCATGGAGCTGGCATCGAAACTCAGGTGATGAGGAGCTGAAGGTGGTAACCTCAACCTCTGGAGCAAGAGGAGGCTGCATCTTGGGGATATAGCATGAATCACAGCCTTGGAGTTACAATTAGTTTCGCCATTTCAGGTAGGAGAGGTGTAACGCCAGAATATAAATACAACCCTGCTCCCTCCTACAGCGCTATGGCTGCAGTTTTAATGATAAAAAAGGCTCACACACTTAACTCGTAAGTTTTGTCCTCTTTTCAGGAAGGTACTGCAAAAAAAAGAAAAAACAACTCCAGTAAGCAGCTTGAAGGAGCATACTGAAAATGTTATTTTGTCGTTACATCTGCAGGTACTGAAGAGCCTGATTTTTATAGGTCAAATGTGAAAAATCAGCCCATAGTACTCCAGCAGCTATTTGCTGGTTTTAGGCTGCATCAGTAGATCCCTCCAGGTTATTTTGACAACTACTTTAATCTCCATTGCCAGCTTAGTCTAGCAAAGTCCCTTGCTTTCACCTCACACACAAACACATCTTTAAAAGCATTAGTACATATTCTAACCAGCAAGGACACTAAAAGCTATGAAAACCTCCCTCTGTTGAAAATAGGCATCAAATGAGATAAAGTAACTTGGGAGAGGAAAAGCACCTTTGCTGGACACACACAAAATACACAGCACATCTCTTTGCATAAAGCAGGAGATTTAAATTACTTCTAAAAACAATCAGCAGTGGAGATTTCAGAAACCTGAACCAGGCAACTTAATGCACTTAAACTTTACTATGCTCCTTCTGTGCAAGAATTCCAGTGCCTGATGAAAAGTTTTGGTTGCTTGCTTTTTTTTTTTTTTTTTTTTTAAGAATTCTTTATTCTACCACTACCAAAAGGTAAACTTCCCCAGATCCAGGATGAGTAGAAACAACCCACATTCAACTATACTGCCATCTGGAAGAAAAACCCATCCAGTCTCCTAGTAATTCCATGTTCCTGTCAGGATCCCTACAAACTCCCTGTCATGCAGCTGCTCTTCTCCAGAGTCCCCTTCATATTTATTAGGGAATTTCATCTGAAGTTCCATCCAGCTTTGCACTGTCAAAATCAGCATCACTTTTCACATGGTAACTTAATAATTCTCTTACATTAAAAAAAATTAATAATTCTTTATTATCCTTAGACAGGGGCTTAAGCCACAGCTTTCATCAGTGGCATCAAGCAAAAGAGAACCAGATAAAATGCACAGCATCTCCTGCAGTGCACACATCATTTTCTCTCTCCTTTCCAAGCACTGCCTCTATCATAAAATAGCCTGACCCTTCGATTTATCCCAAACGTTTTTCTTAGACTGACAGAGTGGGATTCCAGCTAGAAAGGACAGCAGCTTAGAGACGATGGAAACGGAGGAATGGGACCATAATTCTTGCCCAAGAAGAAAAGCTGCAGCAACAAAGAGGGACCACAAAATGGGAAACACAGACTTCCTGTAGAGGGCTACAGAAAGCACAGGAAAAAATGATAAATAAATTACCCCAAGATATAGATAGACAATGCAAGCTAATGACCCACAACAACTGATGGGCATTGGGGAAAAAAAAAAATTAAAAAAAATGCCAGGCTCTCTGGACTGAGAGGCATTTCCCTGCAACAGCTTTTGGGTTGGTTTGGGTTTTTTCCATTACCAGACCTACAATTCTTTACTGCAGCCACCCAGAGAAGGTGTGTGCACTTAAGACAAAGAAACCTTCCTCACTCCCCAGCTCGGGTGTGTTGGCATGTCTGCTGAAACTCCCATTTCTAACCTGCACTGCAGCTTTGGCTATCAACACTGGGATCTGCACTGAACTGGGGGCACAGGAACCTTCCCAACACATTTGTGTACTGCATCTGAAGGCATGCTCATGACCTAAAATAGTCCACACGGTGAAAAAGATCTTAAGCTAGAAAAAAACCCAGCTACAGAAAGGGAAAAGTCAAACCCAATGGAGACTGGTGGCTTAAAAAAAAATCAGAGTACTCCTCTCTGCTCCCTGTATCTTTGCCAAGAGTTAACTTCTTATTTTGCTCTCCACCTAACCTCTATCTTTTGTGTAGTTTAGAAGAGAAGGGGGAAAAGGAAGGAGGGAGAAACAGAGAGAGAGAGAGAGAAAGAGGAGTGTTTGTTGAAGGAAAGATCATGTTTCAACAAGGCACCTTTAAAATCCTATAAAATACTCCCTCTGAGCAAGCTTAACCTGTTTGCTGATAGATAATAGCATGTAATACTGTAGGCTCCATTCAGTCTTTTCCAAGGTCTGGGCCCTCTGCCACCGAGTTATTTAATTATAACACTTACAAAATGATTTAGGCAGAGCTATCTGTATTTGAATAAAGCCCTCCTACCTACTCGTATACAACCATTAGGTAAAAGGTCTTAATCTCATGTAAAATTCCCCCGTAGTAACCCTGATCCAGCTTCAGCAGTACTAGGAAAAGATGCTGTTAATAATTTTAGACACTACGTTAAATAAACCAGGTTACTGCAAATGCAAATCAACCTGATGCTGGCAAACAGCAACAATGATCCCTCCAACTACCCTGGGACCACTGATACATGGATAATGCTCCACACAGGCACAGATCAACACCACAAAGCAACAGATGCTTTTCTTAGCATACCAGACCAACAATTCTTTACGAAAAAAGGGAGAGAAGTGAAAGATAACTGTATGGCGTTGGTCGGGGTTTTAAATTCAGTCCAGGTCAAATCTACATTAACCAAGAGAAATGCCTGGTGTGCCCAGAGGAGCTGGAGAAGAGGGGGAAGAGGAGCAATTGGAGAAACTCAAGGTCAGACCAATCTAAGTTGCACTGTGGTGCTATGGTCTTGAAGAAAGACATCTGGTGCTGAACTCCTAGGGACATGCTCAAAGGATGGAAAGCAATGCAATTTTCAACCAAATCATCACATCACAGCAGTGAGTCCCAGTGGAGAGCAGGAGCTGAATTACATCCCTGGTTTAGACCTACTCTCCCCTTCTGACAGTTCCTTCAGGATGAATATAAAGCTACTGAAAGGCCAGAGACATTGAGTCCACATTAATAATGGCCCATCTCTTAACTGTATTCTGTAAATAATAAAAGTATAGAAAGCCTGGAAGATCAGCAAGGAAATTCAAATTAGATTCATTCAATTTAAAAGAAAAACCCTGGGTTTTTCTTTTACTGTATCTTCCTGATAAGAAGAATCAAACAATTCTTTTTGAGAAGCACCACTTCACAACTACTGCTTTGAACAGCAACTGCCTGCTCTTTGAATCTAATGAATACAGCTAAAATCTAAGGTTATATATTATATGCAGACATGCCAGCCCCAACAGCTACAGCTCATGAACAGGAGGCAAAGAAATACCAGGCAAAGGAAAAATCATGTTTACAGAGGAGCCTACACTTGGAAATGGTTTAAGCTGGCAATGGTGTTTATTTTTTTTTTTTTAATGTATAAGTAATATGCTGGTTAATTACTTACCTTCTACATACTACCTACATCTATTACTGCAAGCTTTGGCTACCTCAGCCTATATTAGCTAGTATTTCTGGGGCAATAGCACATCAATGCCCGAGTATGTTAGACTGGTATTGTATTTAACATCTACATTCTATAGTTTCCAACATGGTCTGCACAATTAGCAGTGCCCACCTCCCAGTGGGAAGGGCCCAGCTCTAGGGCACCCCGGGGTATGCCAACAGCCAGGACTCTGCTTACTATCCCATACCCTCCAATCCCCACTGCCATGTCCCAACACATTTTTCTTCTCATCTTCAGCTCCTGTTCCTTTCCAGATGGGCAAAGTTGTCAATGATAAAACAAAATGGAAGACTTTAAACCATTTTGCACATTGATGGAGATTTCCCTCCCTGCGATTCTCTCTCTTCCCAACAATCTCAAATACAGCTCTACTGCCTCCGACGTGATTCTGGAGACCTTTGACATATAAAAAGCACAAAAACCTGTTCTGTATTCACAGCCCATTTTGCAGTCACAAAAAGCCTATCAGCCGTGCCTTTTTTTTTTTCATTTACAAGCATGTTTCCTTTTCCACTTCTAGGAAACATTCTTGTAGGAAAGGAAATATCCAAATACTTAAAACCTTAGTCAACATCTGCCATGACTGGCTGAACAAGACACAGCAAATGTGCATTCCCACCCAGCAAATACACTTGCCATTTCCTAAGTACCCATTTTGCTATCACTCTAATGGGCACAAGGTCTTATCATCTGCTGTTTGTATTGCAACAAGAAGCTGAGGGCCCTAGTTCAACGTGTCAAAGTGATTGGTGCTGTACAAATACACAGTCAGAGACACACCTCACCTGGAAAAGTCTGCTGCTTAAATGGACCAGACAAACAGCATGAGAGGGAAAAGTGGCATCAAGAGGTGAGGCAAAACCTGCCCAAAGTCACCAGTGGAGCCCCCTCCAGCCCCCCAATGCTGCTTTCCTGCACCATGTCCAGCTGCTCCCCATCACAACCTTCTCAAAACAAAGCCACAGACAGCTGAATTATAGCCCAATTAGAAATCAAAAAGGGAGGGAAATTAAAGACTAAACTACCTTTCTTTTTTTCCCTTTTTAAAAAATTTTATTTTGAGGTTTTTGTTTGGTTTCGTGTTGTCTGGTTTGGGGTTTTTTTTTTAAGCAGGACAAAAGGTGAGGCGACTTGTGAGACGTGTAGGCTCACTCCATTTGAAAGCAATGGAAAGAAATTACATACTTTAGCAGTTCTGTGAGCAGGTAATATGCAACATTTTCATCCACTTTTTTTGCGGCTCAAACTCACATTTTTTTTTTTTTTTTTTTTTTGAGTGCGACCACTCACTTGAGGATTAGAAGGGAATTAAGATACTCAGGGGTTTTATGAAATAGGGTACATGGAGTCCTTTTTCAGTAAAAAAAAAAAAAGCATATCAATCCTGTTGGTTGCAGTAGGCTTTTAGCATTTTGCTGAAGCAGGACATACAACGTTTTCACTGACAACCACAGAAAGGCTGAAAAATTTCAGGCAGGTCTGTTCCTGCAAGAGAAGTAACATCCCCCCCTCTTCTCCCACATATCTCTAAGTCATTTCTCCTGTCTTCTCCTTCCCATGTCACATCAACCTGGTGGGTTGGGGGTTGGTTTTTTGTTTTTTTTTTCCATCCAACACGATGCCTTAGCTTTCTTTCAGACACAGTAACTAGCTCTAATGTACCCTATTCATCTGCCAATCAAGCCATCATCAAGATCTTAGAGAGAACAATACTTGTATGCAAAGACCTATTTTGAACTGGTATTTGAGTCACTGCAGGCCAACCATTAAGCAATCACACATACGGTTAATGGCCTATGTTGACACATGGTGGGGAATTAACCCGGAAAAAAAATTCCAGTGCATTATTGTGAAAGAGATTGTATCCTGGAATAGGAATAGAGCCCAAGCTAACGTGCTCTTCAGTTAATTTTTAAGAGCCACACTTTCCCTGTGGATTACAGGCTGAGGGAAGGGTTTATGGCAAACTGAAGGAAGAAACAAAGTGTCCTTCTGTGCAAGAGTATTTCCCTTACATAGTTAGAGATTATTTATAGCAGAGAGGAAAATTATGCATTATTCATGGATTTATAATTATTTACTCTCTGGAATACAGCAACGCCAGGGAACTGAGTCTAAACCAAAATCAGGGTGATGGGTATGTTAGGAAAGCAGTCTGAGGACATTCCTGTGTCCAGATACTCCTTCTGCATCCATGGGTATCCATCCATCCATCCATCCATCCACCCACCAGGATGAAAAAACAACCCGTGCAACACCATGAAGCAGCCCGCAGGCAAAACCAAGTGGGAACTGGGATCATCCACATCTCCCATCTGTAACCAACCTCACATGTTCTGCTACAACCCCAGCTCTTGGTCGGGTTGCTTGCTCTCAGCATGGTTATGCCATGGCTACCCTCTGACTCGGAAGTTTTTAAAAATAATTTCTAAAAAGTAAAAGGGTTATCCAAGACTCTGTGAGTAACTACAGGCTAAAAGGCCAGAAAGGTCATTATAAGCATCTGGTGATAATCCTCCTTGGATTTACAGCCACTTGAGGTAACACACAGACTACAGGGGAGCTTCAGGAGAGCAGCAGAGCAGTTAAAATCTTTAAGGACCAACACTTTCCAAAGGACCACTGCACAGCATCTTTGCCAGGCAGGTCCATAGTGCCCTGATACCAGCATGGAAGTCGTTGAGAGGGATCAAATCTGAGCAATGTCATTATTTTAAGGAGGTTGCAATGTCTTCTGCATTTTATCCAGCTTGTCTCCTGTCTCCAGACAGCATGTCTGGGGATACAAGCAGAGCAGAAGCAAGCTGCAAACCTGGTGGTGAAGCCTTTGGGTGCAAGTGCTCAAAATACTGTCCTCCTCTTAGTGATGTTTTTGTATTTCACCAACACATCTTCCAGATATGGGAAACCATGAGATATACTTTAATGCCTTCATCTCATTTAACAGCAGTCCAGTAAACTGGCTGGAATTACAACTCTCCAGGTTAAGGGCCTGGAACCTGGGATCATCTTAGCCCAAACAGATGCATCTAAACCATTTTTGTTAAGACCAAACCATCATTTTTGTTAAGACTTAAGATTATTTGTGAAAGACAACAAGGTAAGCAGAAGGGTCTTTGTTTATATTTTTTAAAATCCATAGGTCTACACATAAAAGGAAAAGGAAAATGCAGCAACAGCTTAAGACTTCAACCTACTACACCATCCAGGATGCAGCTGAATGATGTGTTCCCTTTCTGATGAAGAAAAGTAGCTTATATTCCCATTGCTTCCCATCTCCCTGATGGAACTCTTTACAGAAAAGATGCTGGAATCAGATCATTACAATAATATTAATTTTTTAAAAAGCATTTGAGGGTTTTGGCTTTTTTAAATCAGATGGGGTTAGCAGTCCTATGTACAGGTTGGCTTCACTGAGAATTGTATCAGCATAATTATGGGGCAGCAAAATGAAATTGTTGCAGAAACGAGGAAAGGTACTGAAAGGGACAGTGGGACCTTTGCTCCTAAAGGAAACACAACATGTAGCTATGCCTTCAATGGAAACAACACTAGATTCCCTGAAGAAGTTTTACATTTGTCACGTTTTAAGTTTAAAAAGTGTAACAATATGTTTACAACTAAGTTCAAACTGGGCAGAATTGCCAGTTGTAACAATTGTCCTTACCCCTCCAGAGTTATATTGAACCCAAGTAATTATCTAATTTTTAATTCCTCTTAACCCTTCACTGAGTTAAACCAGTACCTAAGTGTCAATTTACCCAAGTAAATTGGGCACCCAAGTTTCAATTTCCAGCACACATTGCTATACCCAACACAAACACTTCACATATGACCAAGCCAAGGTTTTCTTCACTGCTCTTGAGGAAGTTCTCAAGCATTTTTTCCTTATCGGAAACTTCTGGGAATAACCATTGCTGAAATACTATGAACATCACCAAACTATGTAATCAGACCAGTTTAATAAGGTCTGGGTCTGTTTCCCCCCCCCTCCAGTCTGAGGTCCCTGCTGCATAACCACAAACACCTACGAGGCAACTTTTGTTCCTTTTAACGGCTTCACCGGCAATTCCATAAAACTTAAACTGCCTCAGCTGGATCGTAGGGAGCCAGGCTCACCCTTTGGACTCCAAGGACACATCTTGCTCCACCTAGCAACGTGGTACTTACTAAAACAAACATTTCACACCAAAAGCTCCCCGTTATAACTCTGGATGCAGATCCACTGAGGTTCAGTTCCTCGCCGCAGCACAGACTCATTTTGTGGGTTTGGGCAGGTTGCTTCCCCTTCCCAAACTCCAGGTTCAAAGGAGAATAATCTCTTCTGCATCTCTGAGAGGAAGGGGGAGGATAAAACTACCAAAGTTCTGAACTGTCCAGACAGAGCCCGGCACTTAAACCTGTTTACACTGATAGCAAAGCAGCTTTATCATTACACACAAATATTCACATAAAGTTCTTCTATTGCATTTTCACTGTGTTTTTGCTCTCCTGAAAAAAAAGAAAACATGAAAACAGCTGCAAATCCTATTTCATAAAAATGCCAACTGTAAGTGCTTTCAATTTTATTCATTTTCCTTCTGGTTTATTTTGGTCTCCCAGTCTGTCCCACCCAATGTTTAGAAAGCAACTTGAGCCTCAGAAGTCTGGGTAAGCCCTGCATTTTTAGAAGGCTAAGAGCAAAAAAGGCAAAACAAAACTGGTGTACTAACACAGTCAACGAAGCCAGAAGACAAAATGTAAATAATCAGTCCAAGCCTAATTTTTAGTTACATCAGCTTTAGAATTTAGTAATTTTTTAATACTTAAGTATTACATGTAACTGATGTAACTAAAAATTATTTCTGGGAAAAAAAATCTGCTATACAGCACTATAATTACATATACATTGTGGGAAAATTAAAAACACACAGTACTGCTTTTTAGTATCAAAATAGATCTCAGGGCAGAATCTGGAAGAGTCTTTGTAAAACCCAACCTTTTATGTAACAACTTTCAAGGCATCTTAATGAAGTAGCTGCTGGAACACAAGCAGTTTTAATAAGATGTAAACTTAGGTTTTGGAAATTCATGATCGTCAAGTACTTTTATCAGAAGAGTAACTGACACTTTATGACATTTGAAAGATTAAAGTGCCTGAAGTCCCCCCACGTGGCAGCATTTCTGTGTTCTAACACACAGCCCTCACACTTCACCCAAGAAACAGTACCCTCAACAAATGGTAAAGCAAGGGCTGCTGCCTGTTGACAAGAAATATTGCTAAATACAAAACTCAAACAGTCCTGTGAGCTTTGTATGAGCTTCCCATCCTTTTAAGTCATATTGGTTTCCACTACATTCCACTTTTTGAGTTATTTGAGATGTATGGCTCTTACATGCATGAAGACACAGGTTGAATACCTACCTTCTCTTCCAGTAAAGGTCTGACATGAATAAAAATGAAAGCTGCACAAGATGTCTGCCAGAAAGACCCACAAGTTCAGCTTCTGCTTTAGCACAAGACTGAAGAAGGAACATCAAGGGAGTATTCAAAACCAATTTTATTCTTTCTCGTATAATGAAAAAGTCAGGACATCTCCTCATCTATCTTATTACAGAGCTAATTATTTTCCTTCAAGACTCAAAACTTCATGCATGTTTTGCTTTGTGAAAAAAGGCCAAAGTTATGTAGCTGTTTGGTTTTGTTTTGGTTTTTTTTTTTAATTTTTTTTTTTATCCTGAGCTGCCTTGGCTGTCATCTAAACCCCATGTGATAGGCACTGAAGTTCAGGATCTCCAGCGCCAAGCAGCACCTTTGGTGCACACATTCATAACAGTGGGTTTTCTCCCACCAAGGTTCCAGTAAAAAGCTAGCCAGTGTTATGAGAATCTGGGGAAGGAAAAGTTTTTTAAAAAAGAGACAAGTCATTACTCTACTGCTTTCCAAGTTTGGCCACTCTACTTAGTGTAAAAGAAAATAAGGTCTGGATGAAGTGAGACCAACTGAAAATACAAGAACTCCTCTGTATTCACAGAGAGATGGAGTTGAAATATCCTCATAGTGCTTTACCTCCAAAGGTCAGAGGACAAAAGGTAGATTCTAGAAGGCATACTTGGCTTTGTTTGCTGTTTTGCTGCCTTTTTTTTTTTTTTTTTTTTTTTTAACATTAGTAGTACGAACTATGTTTAAATGCAGATTTTAGATGGGTACACAAAGATGTCAACACAAGCAACCTACCACAACCACCACCAAGCCTCCTGAGCAGCTAACATGCTAAGAAGTCTTCCAGGGCAACACACTAAGAGAGCTCAGCTCTGACCAAGATGTGATTCCTTACTCAAAATTCATCCCAAACTGGAGGAGACTTCTCCTGAATCAAAACAGCCTGTGAACCTGGTTCTTCAAAGCCTTTTTACTCATTTAAACCACAACTAGAGCTTGAACAAACAAACAAGGATGGAAAAAACGAAGTTTTTTAAGAACTGTTGGGAAAAACTGTGGGATTTTTATATTGTACTGGACCAACAGATAGAGATATGGGAGGTCTGAGGCACAGAGACCCTTTCTGAGGTTCTGAATGGCATGCAGACATTTCCTTTGCTGCTGTAGGACTCCCTGCTAACCTGCAGAGGTTGTGCCTCCACCACTCCAGCACACAAAGCCAGCCCAGTCTGAACTGGGAGCCCTAAGAGGGTTAATGTACACCACAGACAAATGAGAAAAACCCTGGAGTTAAAATTGCCAACAATCACAAAGATAAAAAAGAAAATCAGAAAAACCCCACTCTCACATGCTCAGAGAAAAAGCTGAGTACACTGTTAGCATGGGGAATCCAACCCTTTACACATGCCCATTCCACTCCAGAATATTCACAGGAGTTTTCAATAAACAGCTACACAAGTCACTGGAGAGAGGGGGGGAGGGAGGGGGGAAATCTGTTTTCTTTCATACAATTCCACAAAAATAACTGTCATCACAACCATCCTTGTGGCAGAAAAGTCCATATTTGCCTGCAGTGAAATCCGTCTGCAGCTGCCCTGTGGAAAAGACAGCCAATAATTGGCTTCTTTCACCTCTGTTAACCACGAACAAAAGTGTCATTCAGCTCCCAAATGGACAGAAGGCACCAATGGATGGTCAGCTCGCTGAGCCAATGGGCTGGAATAACAATAACCCTGTAGTATTTTCTTTTTCCTTTTGTTTAGTCTTTCAAAGCCCTTAATTAAGACCCTCACAAAGCCCCCCTACAGGCTGCTTTCAATGAGGCATTACACGCCTGTTTTCTTGTATTTAAGGAAGAAAAGTAACAGGGATTTCTGAAACACATTAAGCAGCACACACAATTTCCATGTATTCACAACTGAAATACTGTTACATTTTCGCTTTTAAATATTATCGTCAATAAAAAGAAGTTCAAGCTTACTGTGCCGGCTCTTTGCTGGATGTC
Source organism: Phaethornis superciliosus (assembly GCA_023637945.1). Lineage (NCBI taxonomy): Eukaryota > Metazoa > Chordata > Aves > Apodiformes > Trochilidae > Phaethornis > Phaethornis superciliosus. The sequence continues at coordinate 4,925,212 of JAJQWJ010000017.1, forward strand.
CCTTGCTACATCAAAAAAACAAAAAAACAACCAAACAAAAAAAAAACACACCACCAAACAAAAAACCACAAAATAAATACAGGCAGTCATAAATCTCGTGTAACTACAACAGCTTGCCCAAATCTACTGCTAGCCAGCATCTCCCAACACCAAGGCAAGGGGAACAAGGCATGAAGATGAAACATCCCTGGGCACCCCAAAGCAGAGCTGAGAAAGGAGCAGGGGGAACACAGGGAACTAATTTGTTGAGACTGCACATGCTGCAGTGACATTGTCTGACAAGCTGAGCTGAAGGGGAAGGTATAAACCCTGCTGGGTTTGGTGGCCTCAAATACAATCAAATATCTACTCATATTTAATGTACGTTGAAGGTACGTCAATCTGTACTCCATTAGGAACAACCAAACTGATGTGATCCTGATGTTTGTGTATTAAACAGGACATCTGAGGACTACCTCTGCTATTCAGCAGCCTGTACTTAGCAGAACTCCTGCAGTAACTTTGAATCATAGAGTTGTTTGGGTTGGAAAAAACCTTTAAAATCATCCAATCCAACCAGCAATCTAGTACTGCCAAGTCCAAGTTGCAATATTAGAGGAAACTACAGCAGCTCTTTTCTTCAAGGACTTCTCTCCCATCCACAAACAGGAAATAGAAGTTTTAAGAAAACACAAAAATATCCTGGTAGGTGCAGGCTGGACTGGGAGACCTAACTGTCTGTCCAAACACACCAAAGTGGAGGGTTGACAGGTCGACATTGAAAAACCAGTCCACTGGTTTTTCTGGGGAGAACCACCACCTAACGAAGCCATCACCCAGCCACCAATGGGCCAGCTCCTCCAGGATGGGGTGAGCAGGGAGTACCAGGTCCAACCACCACCTAACAAAGCCATCCCCTGGCCAGGGAGGGTCCAACCCCTCCAGGATGGGGTGAGCAGGGAGTACCAGGTCCAACCACCACCTAACAAAGCCATCCCCTGGCCAGGGAGGGTCCAACCCCTCCAGGATGGGGTGAGCAGGGAATATCAGGTCCAACCACCACCTAACAAAGCCATCCCCTGGCCAGGGAGGGTCCAACCCCTCCAGGATGGGGTGAGCAGAGAATATCAGGTCCAACCACCACCTAACAAAGCCATCACCCAGCCAGCACTGGGCCAACCCCTCCTGCACGCAGCTGCCTCTCCCAATTGTCTTGTAAATGTCCTTGTCCTGTGAAAGGCAGCATGTGTGCAGCTTCCTTGCAGGAGACAGGCCCAGCAATAAATTGGTGCAGCCAAAAAAACAACCAAATCATTAGCAGAGAGTATTTTTCATGTCACAGAACCACAGGCTGAGGATCTCAATCTCGAAAGCACTCTCTTCTTCACAGGGAAATGGGAAGAGCCTTTTTATGACTGACAGAAACCCCACACAACACGAAGAGGGGACAAAACAAAGTCATTTTTATTACAACACCAATCTGAGCAAGCATAAAGGTTTAAAATCCTCCTTGCTACACAATCTATGTATCCAGCAGGCATTCTTTAACAAGCATCATTTGCTCTAAAGACTTTGTGAGTCTAGGCAAAAATGCAACAGGGTAAAGATCATCTGGTATCTTTTTTTTTTTTTTTTTTTTTTTTTTTTAAATAGATCAAGGTAGCTGGTGGCTTGTATCTGTATTGACATAGTAAAGGCATTAACTTGCTTCAAGAAAACAGGAATCCAGCAGCAGTACTCACTGATTCTGCTTTTAAAAAATCAGACTGTTTATGTGTGATATTCCAAAATCGTAATAATCTGACCTTAGACTGATGAGTTAAGGCTCCAACAAACACACTCCTATCACCTGTCCTACATGGTGTTCCTGTTCCCTCCTCCTGCAAGAAAATATGATGTAATCATACTAAAAGATAAAGGCAGGGGGGAAGACAATGTCTGCATGACTTGGGTTTTAAGGCCAAATACTCATTTCTGGAAGCCTATTCACAAGCCTTCAACAGAGTATGTTGCATCACTGACCTTGACAGAGCTTCAGCATCCATCAAGCAGGAGTTTCCTCTCAAATTTTGTTACATTATTGACAGTCTCTGATTATTTATCGCAGAAGTTCAAGATAGACTGCCCCCCAGCAGCAAAGATTCTGCATGAATAAAACCAGGAATACTTACCAATCCTGACCCAAGAACATACACCAGTAAAAACTAGCATATTCCCTAACTTTTTTTGTAAAATGTGTATGTGCAAATGAAATGTTTCACAGAAACTCTCAGCCAAAAAAACCTGACAGCCATCGCTTGCCCTTATGAAGAGGTCAAAGAAGCACTTATTACTAGTAATTTCCTTGAAAAGGTTAAGTTATCTCTTCAGTTTAACTCTCTTCCCAGTATTGACATGACTACACCCATTTAAAACTCAGATTTTAATCACTAAACTGTCAAGAAAAAAACTGCATACTTAACAGAACATTGCAAGTATTTACATGAAAAACAAAGACCTACCGCATGAACAATGTGGCCCACACTCTTAGCAACAGAGATTAAGGTTTGTCAAGTTTAATCATGTACATAGGATCAATTTTTTTATATAAACACATCCAAAGCATGTGTGATGGAAAAGCGAGAGATTTACAAAAGGCAAATAAGTAATCTGCCTGTATTTCTATCCTGCTTGTAGACAGAAGTAGCACAGGTATCTTTGCAGCAATATAAATTTTACAGATGAACTTCAAGAAGAAAATTTGGCTTGTGAACATTTCTCTCTTTGCTATCTCCACATGAAACATGGGCATACTTCTAATTCATCACAGCTATCCTACAGACAAGGAAATCCACACTAGCTCCTACCTAAAGGCCACCAGCCACTCTGATTTCATTTTTGATGTAGGAACCTACGCTCCAGTGAAAACAACTATAATGGATGCAAGGTGGACAAAGAATACCCCTCCCAAGCTCCATTAATAAAAAGATCTGGTTTTTCTTGTTCTCACTTATTTCAAAGTCCAGTTTCTTTTGCCTTGAAAGACTATGGGGTTTCCTGAATCAGTAAATTGGGGCCAGTTAAACTTGCCATGCAGCTTGAAACCCATCCCTAACACAGACACCTCAGTGCCACCCTGTTTCCCCCATTACCAATTTCATCATTTACTACCATTAACACATCAGTTTTTCCAATCTGTCACCAGAAAATTTACATAGATACTATTAAAAAATAATGAAAAAAACCCCAATCCTGAAAGCTGAGAAGTTAAAAAGGGGTTTAGCTGAAATTAGCAAACCATGTTGTCTTTTCATTTTTAATAATACACTCATAAACATCAATATCTAAGCTACCAGAAATGAAGCAGTGCTCTGCAATTATGCTATCAGACCCCACGGCAAATAATCACACCTTATATTTGCTACCAAATCTTAAAAGTGTAAAGCAACTATGGCAATTTATTTTAATTTTTACTTAAGTTTCCTGCAATGAGTCAAGAGATTAGAGCTGTAAGAGATTACTTCAATAAAATCCCACAAAACATTAAAAGCATAATCTTTGCCTGTTTCCAAACAAATATCAGGATATAATGAAGACAGCAGCACAATGTAAAAACATGAACAGCTTTGTCGTGTTCAAAACAGTTTATTTTCTGCAAATAGATGATAACAGTTGATTCTACAAGTGTATTTATTTACTATGTAATTAATAGTAGAGGTTAATAATTATTCCACCTCAGTAAGAGCAGTTGATATGCAGGGGTCCAAGACAAAGGGAACCTTTTGCTACATTTCATTGTATCTACCACAAAATAGTTACAAAACTGTGAGGATGATTTACAGTAAACATGGTAGAGAGGAAGCATACCCATCCTTTTGACATACCAGATTGTATTTTGCATAACATACAGATTAGTGTAAATTACAGAAGGCAAAACTTTTAGAATTATTTATCACCCAATTCCAAGAAATTATTGTCCAGAGTGCCTCTCACTACGACCAACTGAAAAAATACATTTTAATAAAGAATTTATGCAATTACTCTTGTTGTTCCTTATTATTCATGTTTTATTTTTTTTTCTCCATACTATATATTAGGAACTACATATTAGCATAAGGAACAATCAGAAGGCTATAATCCTGAGAAATTTCCACAAGATTAAATATGTATTTCTTTGCTATCATGGGAGCAATCAGTCTGGCAGCATTGCATCACATTCATCTCACAAGAAGTCATTCTCTTTTGACATTTAAATAATGTATGACTAAACAACAGCTGCTAGTAAAAAGAAATGGCTGAATTAATGGATGTTATTTGCTTTATTTGCTAACTTTAGTGTCCCTTCCTTTTTACCCCTATCACCCCAGTGCAGCACTGAAGTGCAGTGTAAACTGCTGCTTTTCTGCTGAACTCATAACACTTTTACTCGAGGGAGAAATATTCAGAGCTTGTTAATTCAGGACATTTAATAGCTGTGTTTCAGCAAACTGAAGCTTCAACATGCTACGTAAAAGGTGCCTATTACGTAGCCAAGAGAGCTCCAGGCACTGCCTTGTTGGGAGTTGCTTACTGAGCAAGTAGGTTTCTCCAAACAAACTAATGTGCAGAAGGGTAAAGGGCAGTGAAGGTAATTAATGGAAAGAAATCTCTCCCTAGGCCAGAAAAGAATAATTAAGCTTGTGCATGTTAAATCACACAGGGGAAGTCAACACTGAAGTCATCAAGTGTAAGTGATAGCAAGACCTACCTACAACGTTCTTGAAACAAAGTTAAAGCAGAGAGGGTAATCTAAAGTAATCTAAAGTGGGATTTTTAAGGCATCATGAAGGTGGTATCCTGAAACTTCATTCATGCTTCTTTGTATAAATGCATGCACTTCTCATACACATGCATGCAAACCCCCCACAGCAGAGAAAAACTCCAGTAACCTAGTAATTAAATGAGCAAGCTGAAACCTAAAGCAGTTAAACTGCATTCTGCAAGCCTGGATCCAACATAGTTTACTTATTGCTCATTAATATGGCTGCAGATAATATCTTTTCAACAGTTAAACATGCTTAAAATGTGAGCAAGATATTCAATGTTTTAGATGCCTCTTGTGCTTCGACCATCACATTTGGTACTCTGAACAGGGTTAACTCCCCACTGATGCTGTCAGTCCTCAATGCTGAGATACACAAACTAGGCAGGGAAAAAAGGCACAAACTATGATTTTAAAAGCCAGCAGAAGTTCAGAAAAGCACTTGTCACATGTTTAACCATTCAATGGGTCTCTCTCTGTGTAGCTTATCCCATGCCCACTTTCCCCATGACTACGAATTACTACTTGAAGACTGTAGAGCAAAATAAAGTTGAGCTGTGCTCTTAACAAATTCTGGGGAGGGGAGCTCCAATGAACATAACATGGTGTTATCAGACACAGCAAAACAGAGACATCCACAAATATTTACCCATGTGTACAATATTCTATAGACCAGCAGTAACATCCCAGTACAGGTGTGATGTCCAAGTCTCAAGTACCCATCATAGCCACCAAGAAGCAGAGCACTTGACCTATACATTACCCATACATTACCCTCCACACTCTGGGATGATCCACTGGCACAAATGAACTTCATGGAAGAAGATTTCATATTGCCATGGTATGGCAAAATTTCTCAACTTGGCCATTCCTTGCACATTGCATTCCTTAAGGTTTGAAGCATTTGTTTCTATTTCAGTTATTATGGTAACAAAGCTTACACGGGCAAAAAATTATTAGTCTGGCACAGACATTAAGGCAGTAAGCAGCCAAGCATCAAACTGTACAAAGCTCCATGAGCCCTTCCAAATATCTTCTACAGAAAAGTGCCAAGGGGCTCAGTGGCTTCACACAAATTCTGAGCAAGGAGCAAGCTCTGAGCTGTGTCTCCTGGTGGGCACTCCCAGGACAGAGATGAAAGGAAGCTGTCTAATCCCAAAGGAAAAACTGGGGAGCAAAGCAATGAGCCCAACCAAGTGTCCTGCAGTATCACCCTTGCACAATAAAATAAATCAGACCAAACACCAAATTCTGAGAGTTGAATTCACTGAAAAATGTAATTAGGAACAAGGAATTTTTTTATGTGTAGGTGATTACCTTACTATTCTCTATTTCTGGTGGCTATGAATCAACAGACCAGGTGATCCACTTTGCCTGAAGGAAATACGGGATACATTTGGTGAGGCAAATATCCAGGGTATTTGGATATATGCATCAACCCAATGTGTGTCACAGTTTCTCTCCCATCGACAGTTGTTAGGGAAAAAAAGAAATCTTACACGAATGAGCAATGACAGTGCAACCAGTCCTACTCTTAAGCAGGATTTCTGACATTTTTTTGTTTAAAAAATAGCCTTCTCTTTTGAACAAGCTGTAGATTTACTTTACTGGTACAATTACTTAGGAGAGTTGAAAAAGGTTTATTTTTTTAAGATGAAAAACTGGCCTTGCTCCTCAATTGCAAAGGTTTCTGCTGAAGCAATAAATGACTGCCACTTCTTATCCTCAGAACAAATCAAAACCCTGCTTGAAACTCCTAAATATTGAGATACTGCAAATTTCTTGTCTGGAAATCAGAGATATTTTTTTGTAGAAGGCAAGTCAAAAATCCACATAAGCTAGATTCATTTTTTGGAAAATGAGATGTCAAGCAAGAGCAAATAAATTCTAAATAAGCGATTAATTACTGTGGTTTATGAAGAGATTTAATGGCTTCACTGAACAGCACAGAGCCAGCAGATTTGCCCTTGGAAAAGACATGGATTTTCTACACCTAGCAAGACTCACACTAGTTCTGTAAAATATTAACAGTTTGGTCAATATTAGCACATACATTTTTTTTCCTTTTTTTTTTTTTTTTTATGCAATTGTTAAAACCAACAGAAGTAGAAAAGAACCAGAAAGCAAATGCAAGCCTGTCCAGATCCAAACTATTGGCAACTATGTTCTCAGAGTAGGACTCCTCCAGTTCCATGAGGACCACTAGGACTCCAAAGAGACATCCAGAGGAAACACAGCAAGTTTTGAGTGAAACTTGTCACTAAACTTGAGTGAAACTATCAACAGAAGAGATGAACAAGAAGTCTGTAGATTGCTGCTAGCAGCAGCTTTGCAAAAATCCCTTAAAGAATATGTCAGTCTGGGCCTGAATGCATCAGTCTTCCAAAGAGCCTTCAGTAGGCTCAAAGGCTCCTAATTTGGAGGGGAAGCTCAAAGAATTTCTGGGAGAGCACATTTCCCAGTCTGGCAAGTTTTCCCCTAGTTAAAATCACAACACATTTCAAGAGTATTCAACCATAGGACCTGACAAAGATGTCTCCTTCACAGCTTTTATGTGCAAGAACTGAGCAGAAGGGCAGCTCCATCAGTTCTGCCAAATGAAGAACATCAGATAAGGAATCCACAGAGAAAGACCCAAAGAGAAAAGCCAAAGTCACAGGCTTCAGTGTCCCTTTGCTTTTCCAAATGAATCAACCAGATCTGCTACTGCCCCAGAAACAGTTCCACGTTGTTTCAAAAAAAAAACAGCATGGAAATTTCTGAAGAGTTATTTTTACAAACCTATGAAACAATTTTTCAAAAGGACAGGCAGGACAACCTTGACACAAAATAAGAAAGAAGGGACTGAAGCTAGACACCACAAAATCCTTTGAACAGACATAGAGCAGCAAACTTGCCCAGATGTCCTCTCCTGACTTGCACGTCTTCTCCAAGGCACAACTGGAGCAGAGCATCCCTGCTCTCCTGCCACAGCCTCAAAGACCCAAGTGCAGACAAAACACACTCTTACTTTACAAGGTAAAACACATGGAGGTGGCCTGCTTGGAGGACAACCAACAATTGGTCCCATTTTGTGCTTTGAAAGGAGAAATAACAGGCATAGGGGCAAACAGCCCAGTGGGACCATTACACCTGAACCTGTATCTTCTGCATCTGCAGAACACCAAATACCAGTCATCACAGTGCCCAAGTGGGTCAGAAATAACATCGCTTAGTATCACCTGTTTGTAGGAATACAACACAACCTTGGTGAACTCTCCTGCATGGCCACATCACTGATCCTGCATGCTGAAATGGCTTTGCTCCACATTTAGGGTTCTGGTCCCACAGCAGCACACAAAGTAGGACACCCTCAGGAAGAGCATTTTGAGGGAAACCTTGTGGATAGCTTGGCAGCCCCCAGCCCTCTGTGCCCGTGCAGCCCCATCCACTGTTTGCAAAGAGGGGAATGAAATATTCCATATGTTTCCTTTGTCAGGGACATGGCTATTGAAAGCACAGCCACGCTGCTCTCCCCGCTGGGGCACCGGGTCAGGCTATTCATCTGTAACCATGCAGACCTCAAGAAAGTAATGGGAAAACTCCCCAAACAAAAACACATTTTCACAGAACAAGGTTATAAAATACACAGCTGCATTTGCAGTGCTATTAAGCTCTATCAAGCAGGTTTAGGCTTCCCCTGCAAACCTCTGAAACCTCCATTTATGATTCATTGCTAATTGTGTACCATTTAAAAGTCCAAACACAACTGCTCAAAAATGTTAAGGTGAAAAAAAGTCCTTGCAAGACCTAGCATTCCTCCAAGATTGGCTGGGGAGAGACAGGAGGAAGTAGAGCACTTTAGAAAAAAACTCTTTACATTTTAGTACCAAAACATCTCAGCTGAGAGCTGCAAAGACAGCTATTTACTCTCCAATGACCTGACTTCTCAGGGTGCTCTCAACAGCTTCACTTGACTTTGGATTTTCCTTCATCTTTTCCTCAAGATACTGAATTAGAACCTGTTCTCTTAGAGAGGGAAATATTTTTTTTTGTCCCAAAACCAGCACCTTCTGTATCACTTCTATACCTTCAGATCACGCTGATGGTGAAGCTTCTCCTGCATTCTTAATGCAAAGCTTAAAGGAACTAAAAAAAAAGTGACAGAGTTGTTAAACTTTGTAGTAGTTTTCCTACCCTTGAGGAATTAACTTGAACATTTCCTTAATTTCAGATGGAAAAAAAAAAAAATTCAGACTCCAGAATTACTTCAATTATATCTTCACTGTGCCAAAGTCTTGAGGCTGAGTTGTCAAACACCAACCATACCTACATATAGTCAAATTATAAAGCAAGATTTTTAACTGCATATCTACATATCAACATTAGATTTAAACAACATGAACAAAATATTTATGCACACTGAACATCAAATGTCAACAACAGCCCTTACATGTTTTACAGTTGTCATGTTACACCAACAAACACTTGGCTACATTTAAAGCTGCTATCACTTTGAGAAACACAAGAAATTTTCAACAGTGAAAAATGTATTGCTATTATCTTTCACCTACACATTCCTTTTCAGGTTTTCTTAGTAAAATATATTTGTCATATAGAAATGCAAGAACACCACAAAGGATGCCTAGAAGGAATTAATTTTCATTTCCACCATGCCACGAAGACAGTTCTTCCTTTGAAAAGATATCAAATTAAGCAAGATATATTGAATAATACACTTGTTAATAAGTTTTTAAAAGTTCATGACAAAATCTCAGCCAAAGTTTTACTGACTCCAAAACACACTGTATGGCTGAAATATGCCACTTCGGAAAAATATTAATTCTCTTTAACTCAGTAAGTATAAACAGAAAATATAAAACAAACACTAGGAAAATGAGGCTAACAAAAACTCATGAAGTGATATTCTTAGTTCCAAAAACCAAACATCCTGCACAGATGCCAGACCCCGGGCCACCAGAGAATATACATCAATATCACCTGTTGAAAAACAGCTGCATTTTAAAAATATTATCATATTGACCGACATTCTGTAGAATGCCATCAGTTAGCTGTTATATATTCAAATTTAACAATAGTTTTCAGACATCTACTTGAGAGTGTTAAATCTGAGATCACTACAGTCCTCTCCATTGCTTTGTAAAAGATGTGTATCATTAATAATGTAATGTAATAATGTAATAATAATTCTGACTGGCTGTCAGAATGCTTTCAAATTCAAGTTGAAGGTGAAATACAGATTTCATTTCCCCTAATCTTTCAGGGACAGTAATATGTTTCTGGGAAGTGGAAATGTTCTGACCTTGCTGAAGTCCTGTAGCAGTTAAATAAATAAAGAATATAATTTAAAGAGTATAATTATTTAAAAGTATAATTTCAATAAAGAGTATTCTGCTATTTCAACTATGTACTTTAAAATAAATGGCATATGATTTGAAATTATTTGGGACTTTCTTTAGTGAATGACAGCTGCAGTAACTCACAACTTTACAGGGAGAAAAAAAAAAGGCAAAAAGTTTAACTCTTTTGCCAGGTAGATCACATAATTTCTGCCAGATTGAATTGCAATTTCCAGGCACGCATACATCTAATACTAGATGCTTCCAATTTGGACACGTTGGTTGTGTTTGGAACACAAAATTTAATAAATATGGATCCAATTCTGAAAAAAAGGCTTTCAAAAATGTTTATGGTGAGGACAGCACCTCTAATAGTATGGCCAAGAGCCTTTTCTGTGACTCCCACTGCCACGTGCAGCTTTCCATAACTGAGCTGATTCCCATCTATAGGAAAAGGGAATGCCAACAGCTGCCTCCACCTTTCCCAAATGGGTTGTGCAAAGGAAGCTGGCAGTGGGAAAGCATTAAGAACCAACATCACATGACCAGAAATCTCCTTTCAGAGCAAAGTTTGAAACACCTTATCAGAAAACTGCAGCAATACCTGAAAGGCAGGTACAAAATGTACAGGAGAGTATTTTCCTATAGCAAAATCCTAGGCACCACTGCAGCACATGACAGACTGCCAGCTGGAGAGGATGGCCAGGGATCTCTAACCCATGAAATTCTGTTGATACCTCTCTTAAGGTCTCATAACATTTAAATCTGCTGTGTCAATTTACAGGTTTCTTAAAATAGGGATGGCTTCTTCTCCTCTTACCCTCTTACGTACCTTCTCCCACCTTTGTGTCCTATTTCTAGGATCATACAAATCTCTTATTCTTCCTCAAGCTATTTTTTACTTTCTGTTTCTTCCATAAAGAACCCCAAAACCACAATTTGGCAGCACATAGCTGCAGCCTGAAACACATCCAACCTTTAATAGAATAACTGCTGGCCATGAAGCCCCATGCAGCCACACAGCAGCTAACCAGCCCCATCCACTTCACTCCTTTGCTTATTTGCAAAACAAGGAGCAAGCAAACCTGAGTTGTTGGCAAATCCTCCAGAACATAAAACACAACATCAGCTCCCACCCATTCTCGACAAGGGGACCAATTTTAGGAATAAGCTTTTAGAAGGTGCAAGGGTGACAGAGGGAAAAGAGGGTCCCCCAGGCAGGGGAGGGAAAAAGAGGGTCTCTGACATTCAGAGAGACTCCTGGAGCCCCACAGCTCTCTCTAAAATGAGATATGGGTGCTCAGCCTTTCTGAAATCTAGGCCAGTAATTTTCTCTGGGTAAATATGAGCTTGTGTTCTGCAAAAATTGCTGGCTTAGATGTAGAATACAAAACAAATAAAGATCCTTGCGGAGGAGGTTTCTGTGGGGTTTGTTTTGTTTTTCAGTCCTTATATTACAGCTTCCATATTTTCCATCTCAAACAGATAGTTACTAGTAAATTCCTCTCAAGAACTGAAAAGGTAATTATTTACTAGCATAAACTTGCTTACACTGAATTCCAACTTTTTCTGTGCTGCACACTTATCTTAGTATTTATTCCCCAAAGTCACATTTACAAGAGTCTTCCAGTAAGCATCAAACAAGAAATGACATATTGCCTATACAAATGAGCTCAACATAGAAAATAAATGCCAAATACTTGACAAATTATGTGCTATGGCACTCTTTATTTGAGAGGGAGGAAGAAAAAGAAAAGAGGAAAACACCCCATTTGCTGCCAACAGAGAACATAAAAAGAGTAAAAAAAATATTCAACAAACTCTGAAACAACTACTTCGCTTTTCTGTGCACTACTTTTTTCACACAGCCAACAGATAAATGGTCACTTTAAAATGCACCAAGGGCTCCAATCATTGGGTGAAGTCTGCAGGAGAAACTGCTGCACCAGCAAACTCCAGTCCCCCTCCTGCCCATGGGATTTCACAGCCTGTACAAACATAAAATTTATGCCAACTAATAGGAATATTTGTATTAAAATGACATGTCTTTAAAAAAAAATACAGAAAGCATGTTTTTAAAAATACAGAATAGGCCTTTTATTCCTTGCCATCACAGCACTAGCACATGGCATAAGCAAGGGAAAAACTAAACAGTGTAACTGTGAAACCTTTAAACCTCTAATTAGATAAGGCTTTTCTATCTCAGGAGGACTGCAATTACGATACATTTTCCAGACTCAGGGTCATGTCTGGACATCTTTACTTTGCACCATAACTCTGCTAGACAGCATTCACAAAACCTTAGGCAGGTCCTCACTGTGCTTATCTGACCACAGAGGGATGCTGAGCATCTGCATGGCAGTACCAGATGTATTAGAAGACACTGAGCATCCACCTACTGCATTTCATCATCATTCTACAAAAAAATGGAAGTGCCAGATGAAAAGACAAAAAAAACCCAAAACAAAACAAAAACAATAAACCCAAAAGCATGCAAGCTCTGCTGAATCCAAACACAACCAGATCATTTTGACATTTCTACATAAATGGAGTAGGAAATTAAGTTAAACATGAGACAGTGTAGGTACTTCCAGATAGTCTGCAAATTGAAAAGAATTCCCTGCAATCACTGAAGCCATCCGTGGTATGAAAAAAATTAAAAGAAAAAAAAAATTAAAAAATCAAGGTATTTGTCAACTGCCATATCTTTATCTTATAAAGCTAGTGCATGACACAGCACACAAAGGCAGCCACTACTGCTGTTAAATGAGCACTTAAAAAACCAAAAGACCAAGATGACTGTTTCATTCTGAAGGTCTACTCTGGGGGGCAGCCAGAGATCACAAGCCCTCCTTTCACAATGCAAACAGTGTAGAATTAAAGCAAGGAACCCCTGCCATTCCCCCAAAATACAAACAAGAAGCACTAATAGGAAAATCATCTGTACTGCTTTCATATTTCAAGTGCCCAAAATATAATGACAAGCACTGAGAAAGGACTACATTCTTCATAGAGTGCAGGCAAGCCAGGTCCAAGGAAGATGTCTATAGTCATTATCTAGCATTATCTACTTTTGCATTATCTACTTTTCCTCTCCAGCACAAGATTCACAGAAGTATTAAACCTCCAAAACTGAAATTTCAGTTCTTGAAATGACACCCATAAGAAACACATGTATACCCTATCATAACTTTCTTTACTAATATAGATCTTTTCCAGTGTCTGACACATGAAATATCACAGCAAAGATGCGGTGCCTACTGCATGGATTTGAAGAACCCAAACAAACAACATTTTCACATCTTGCACAGGCATCCCAACTTGCTAGACAACAGTTATTTTGCAACAAAAGCAAAATCACAACCCTCATAAACAGAAAAACAGGCAGCTGGTAATTAAGAGTTACATAAACACCTGCCTAAATTATACAGAACAAATGGGCACCTACAGTAAAAGTATCAAGTAATTATCCTTGGTCATGTCCTATTGACTCTCTCATTCCTTCCCATCAATCTCAACCCCTCCCCAATCAATGCAAATGAATTAAGACTGCAGAAAATTAGAAGTAGTATAAAATACCAACCTCCTTCCATGGTTCTCAACTGGCTCAAAACTCATTTAATGCCAATTTGGGTTAAAAGCATAAGCAACTTTTCTTCAGTTGCTCTCTCCTGGCCAAAGCCAAAACATCACTTGTAACACTTGGCCATCTCTATGCTAAGGACTCTCTGCTGCTATGGTTATAATCAAAAAAAAGCCCCATATCAATGCTAAGGGGATTTCCTGCCATCATTATGCTGCCTGACATGAAGCACAGAAAAGCTTTATTTTCTCCACGTAGCCAGGATGCTTTGCCATGACACAAACGTGTCAGCCAGGGGTGAGAGTTTATTCTCTTTTTTCCTCCACACAAGGCAACTCAAATTCTCTGGCAAAGCTACACACTGGCCAGGTCAAGCAGGTCAGAAATTAGTTTTCTGTTGTGTACAAAAATGTCTTCTACACACCCTAATCTTTCAGTAGCCTCACTGTCACAGACCATTCAAGTGCATAAGTGCCATAAAGCCACCTATTTTTTTTTTTTTTACTTCTTCAAATAAGGAAGCAGGAACTCAACACAAATGGGGACCAGGAGTATCCTTTACTGCCACAGAACCAGACAGCTAGAAGTTTCTAGTTTAAAGAGCACAAAACCATCTCAAAACACACTCAAGTACGTGCAGGTCTCCTCTTACTTTTGGAGTGTTAAGTTGGCTTCTGGAAATTTACCTGCACAGTAAGAAAGAACTTAGGAACTGAAACTCCTTGGCAACTTTATCTCTAATGGGTGTTGGCTGTGACGACTTGTACCCATTAGAATGCCAATGCCATGTTGCAGCCAGACAGGGATGTACTGAGCCCATTTTACAAGACAGACAACGTAGTAGCCATAATTTAAATGTGCCTTTTACCAGACACCCTTCAAGTATTTTATGAAACCTCCTGTTTTATCCATGGAGGAAACAGAAGAGTCCAAGGCTTCACAACAGCAGCTCCTGACTCCCTACCCCAAACTCACAACACAGTTTCTACCCTAGGAACAGTATCATGAAGACAGCTCCCACTATCACCATTTGAGCACAAAAAAGAACACGGTATTTAAGCACAGGTAACAACCAAGACCTGTAATTCATCAAGTTCTACACAAGCAAATGGTCCAGTAATCTTCCTCCATCCAGCTTGAACAATGAAAAGAAAAAAACCACTCCAAACAGGTAGCAGAAACTGGAAACCTGCTCAGTAAACAAAACCTCTGGTAACTAAGAATCAGACTACCTTTGCATACTAAGTAAGTGTAGGCAAACGAAGAGGAAAAGTGACATTTAGGGAGGCATACACTACTACTGTATTTTAACACAGCAGCTCAGTACTGATCTGTCACCCTGCAGAGGATTTGCTGTGGTTTGCTCTGTGTTGGATCTCTGAGTGCAGTGAAGCTTCAGTACCAGCATACTGACCACTGGCCCATACAAGACCTTGCTCCAGCCTGTGAAATCTTTGCTGAGAAGCAGGGCAAGACTGACAGGTTTTCTTGTGAAATTTGACAGGTTTGTGGAGTAGCAAAACTACTATATTGAAAGCTGCAAATCCCTCTCTTTTAGATCACGGCTCTACCAAAGAGAGCGCTCATCCCTCAATTCAAATGTTATTGTTAAAGTTACCTAAACTCAATTCATCCCTCAATGAAAATGTTATTATTAAAGTTACCAAAACTCAAGATCCACTACTTTGTGTCTAGACCACAATACCACGCAGAGAGTGGCAGAGAGACGCAGAGAGTTTCTATTTTTCTCCATCCCCAAGCACAGCTTGACAAAGCTCCCGAGCCTCATTTAATGCTGTTTTTCCGAAGTTAAGCTATGCATCCCATACCAAGAGATCCTGTAAAAAGCGAAGGTCCCCTTAGGTAACCGGATCTACACATGTTGCGAGCGGAAAACGCCTCGATTTTGGGGAGAAGATCAGTCAGCCTGGGAAGTGGTTACTGGAGAAAACCGAGGCACTCCAGAGGAAGGACATCGCGGAGAGCTGCACCATGTGAACCCAGCGTTCCCCCACCCTCGGGGATCCCACCGAACCCCCCCAGGATCGCCTCCTCGCTCCCACAAGGGCCATAAGACCCCAGCAGGACCCCCCCTGGAGTTTTCCTCCCGGCCTTTTCCATCTCCCAGGCCTCCCCCGGGAGGGTTTTGTTCACCCCCTGCCCGCCAGGCGGGGTTCCCAGCAACCGGACGGCAACCGGACCCGGGCCAGGTGCCACCTCAAACCCCGGGCTGCCCTCACCTGCCCCAGCTGGACCGGGTCCTACGTTCGGCCCGGTGAGCCCCGGAGCTGCCCACAGACCGGACCCTACGGGCCGGGCCGGCAGGGAGAGCGGCGGCGGCAGCGTTACCCCCGCCTCGGCGACAAGATACACCTAACCATGCAATTATTGAGTGGTTTTGTTGTGGGGTTTGTTTGGGATTTTATATATATATAAATAAATAAAACAGGGACAAAGCACCCGCCCCACCCGCCGCGGATACCTGCCCGCCCCGACCCCCCCCCTTCTCCGACTCACAGGGCGTGCGTGAATGCGCTGAGTCCCGGGGGCACGGCCGCCAGCCCCCGCCCGGAGCAGTCCACGCCGCGGTCACCGTCGCAGCTGCAGGAGGCCGGGCAGGGCGGGGGGGACGCTCCGCCACTGGGCCCGGCCCAGCTCCCCAGGCCCCAGGCGACGAGGCCGAGCAGAGCGAGGCACCGCATCGCCGGCCCCCGGGCCAGGCTCCCCCGGCTCGGCTCGGCTCGGCACGGCACGGCTCGGCTCGGCACGGCCTGCCGCTCTCCGCCGGCGCTCTCCGCGCACTGAGCCGCCGCCCCGGCTGGCGGAAAAATATTAAAAATACAATAAAATAAAAAAAGAAAATATAAAAATCAAAAAGGCGCCTCCGGCCGGCGCGGCCCTAGGGCTGCTTCAGCGGCGCTCCCGAGCAGCCAGCCCTCCGCCGCCCGCCTGCCCCATCCAACGCCCGCAGCGCCCGTCGCCGCCGCCGCTCATCTCATCTCAGCCCAGCAGGTACCGCGCGGCGGCGGCCATGGCCGGCTCTCCCGCGCCGCTGCTGCCGGGTGGCGGTCCCCAGGGAGCGCCGGCGGCCGTGCACCCCGGCCCTGCGACTGCCTGCAGCGGCGCTGCCCTCCGCGTCCGCCCGCCCGTTCGCCCCTCCCGGCCCTGGGTCGCTGCGAGCCGCGGTGGCGGCGGCGCCTGCTCTGCGCCCAGCGCCGAGGTGCATATGCTAATGAGGAAGCCACCTCCGCGCTCCTATTGGCACAGAGCGAGAGAGGAGCTGATGAATATGCAAAGTACGGCTCGGTCTTAGCCAATAGGCGGAGGGGGGCGTGGCGGCACCGGGGAAGGGGCGGGGCCACCGGGAGGACGGGGCCGTGTCCCTACCCCGGGACCCCCGGGTCCTCCCCGGGACCCCCCCCGCCCCTCGGCCCGGTGCCGGTCGGGGTGAGCCCGGTCATGGAAAGGTTTCTCCCCTTGGGGAGGGGAGGTCCGGTGACCGAGGGCAGCGCCGGGCCCCACCGCCCCAAGGAATCATTTCCCCGTGCGGCGGCGGGGCCCGTGCCCGCTCCCGGAGCCTCATCCCGCACCGCAGCCCTGGAGCAGCGCTCTGAAGAAAGTCTCGGGCTTGCAGCGAGAGGCGACAAAGGCAGCTGCAGCCTCCCGTACCCAGGATCCCAGAGGCATCGCACACCCACCGGGGACCGGGCAACTGGTGCCGTGCCGGCTCTGTCTCATGGACCGGAACCGGTTCACTCTCTCGGTACCAAAGCAGGGGCGACTGCATCACAAATTCTTCTCAAAAGCGAGTTGCTTTATAAAAGAACTGATTCCCACCAGCCGTGGGATCTGGCGTTCACAAAACCACACATTGTAACCAACCCGGTGCTGGCAGCCAGTCTGTGTCCTCTTTTCCTTGAGAAAACAATAAACAAAACTGAACAAACACCCCTCATTCCTTACGCTCAGGGCCCTCCGTCACTACACATTTGCTATTATTCTCCAACCAGTTTTTGTTAACATGTTCTCTTTTGAATCCTTCTAACCTGTAGCTACCCTGCTCACCCAGTTCACCCACGTGTGATGCTCCATGCAACCTCGGTCTCTTTCTGGGAATGTCACCATAACACTCAGGTAACACTACCTTTCATTGTCATCTCCCTCCGGCCCAGACCCTATATTGGGCTCTGAGTTGACCAGCCTGGCAGAAGAAAGCACTGCAAAGGCACCGGTGCCTGCTGTGATGGCAAACACTGCCACCATCTACTTTACACGTCTCCTTTGGGTGCTCTGAACCTGCCTGAGGAGCTGCCTGCCCCTGGCACAGCCCCCAGCTCCAGCCTGGATCATAGCCAGGGAGGTGCCTGCATGGCCCAACCTGAACAGCAGAGACACCCAGAGAGCCCTCCTGGAGCCCAGAGCTTCCCTAAGCCCTTCTGTACTGTGTAGGTAATCATAGAATCACAGAATTGTCTGGGTTGGAAGGGACCTCAGAGAACATCATGTCCAACCCTTGACCCACTGCTGCAGTTGCTAGACCATGGCACTGAGTGCCACATCCAGGCTCTTTTTAAATATCTCCAGGGATGGAGAATCCACCACTTCACTGGAAAGTCCATTCCAATGCCTGACCACCCTCTCCGTGAAGAAATTCTTTCTAATATTCAACCTAAACTTCCCCTGGCACAACTTAAAACCATGTCGTCTTGTTGAAAGTTGCTTGGGAAAAGAGGCCAACCCCCACCTGGCTACAACCTCCCTTCAGGGAGTTGTACAGAGCGATGAGGTCTCCCCTGAGCCTCCTCTTCTCCAGGCTGAACACCCCCAGCTCCCTCAGCCTCTCCTCACAGGGTCTGTGCTCGAGTCCCTTCACCAGCCTGGCTGCCCTCCTTTGGACCTGTTCTGTTCATTTTGTGGGTAGATGATGAGGAACTGGCAACCTGCCACTGGTGTTGGAGGGAAATGGGATGGCTGGACCACAGCAACCTTCACTGACTTCCCTGAAAGCAGGAGCAGATTTCTAGTGGTGATTGAACTCTCAGTCCAAGGCCAGAGCAACCACGCAAGGGTTTCACACGACGTGCAATTGCATGCAGAAAATCCCAAATACCCCCCCAAGCACAGCGAGTCAGACACTCAGGGATGTGGCACGTTTGTTCCCAGCAGACAGGCAGGGAAGAAGGAGTGTGCACTGCAACCCTGGCCCAGTGCACGTGGAGGGGGGGTCAGGAGATGAGGGGCTCACACCTTCCACTTCACCTTCCTGAGGTGCACCCTTACTGACATGGATGATGCCAGGCTGTGATCTGGGCTAAGCACACCTTCCTTGCACTGAGTAAGGTGGAGGAAAAAGGAGAAAACTGTTGGTATAAAAGCATTAATTTTTTATTTTTTTTTTTTAATTAAAAAAGCAGGCACATGAAAACTGGAAACTTCCAGATCTAACATAATTTGTGCTCAGGAAGGGTAAGGTCTGCTCACTGTGGACCCTAGAAATACAAATCTTGCAGCCACTGCCTCTACCTCCTGCATTTCTCCTCACCTTTTTTTCAACTGTTAATTCCCTCCTAAAAACACTAGCACTATTTTATCTTGTTACTAAAAGTATTATTCTCTTCCATAGAGGCAATCCTGTTCCTGATGCACTGATTTTGTATGAGCATCATTTTTCATTACTGCAAAAGGTAAATTTAATAACTTGCTGTGTTCCTGTCCTACACACTGTGAGCATTGCAAAGTTCTCACCAAAGCTGAATTTACTGATGTATGATAAAGTTTTGCTGTTGGTTTATGGGTACATATGGTTATCTCTTGTCCTTCTCCCAAGTTGATCTTGGCAAAGGAAACACATCAAGTCAAAACTGTGTTGTTCTAACAACTGCCAGGGCCAAAGAGACTGCACATTCATGTCACTCTGTGCCTGTGTTCAGATGATTGAAAAAAAAAATAGCTACTGCAGACCCTCAACTTCAGTAAGATTACAGTCAGGAGCCTGCCAAAAATATTTAAAAATAGCAGATTTTAATACAAGTATCAGAGTGGGCATTTGCACCTCAAGCTGTCTGCTTGTGCTGAGGGGCAAACTCACTATTATTAACCTCAGAGGAATAAAAAATAAAATTACCTCAAATGAAATAACAGGAAACTGCAAAAAAGCCTTATTTAGTTTTTTTTCTTTCTTACTTTTTTTTCTTTTTTTCTTTTGACTTCTCAGAAAGAGTTATCTTACCACAAAACCTCCAACTTCTTAGCAATTGATTGAGGCTCTCTGGAGCCAGAGTATTTGTTCCGTGTTTGTACACTGGAAAATACAATAAGATCCTGATTCAAACTCTGGACTTCTAGGCGCTACTGCAATGCTGGTAATACAATAAATCACTAACTTTTGCCTTTTACTTACAGCCACTTCAAGTAGGTGAAAGGCCTGATGACTTATTTCCCTGCTATTAGCCATCCAGTCTCCAGCACAGATTAGATTTTATTCAGACAATGCTCCTGTACTGCTGGGGCAGAGAAGCTGAGCTGAGATTAGATAAGAGCCAGGTACAGGTGGTTTTCCTTACCTTTGGAAGCACACAGCTCAAAAGTCTTGCATTGTTCAGGAAGATGACTTCTCAGTAGCAGTGGAGGAGTGGTTTGGGTTGGTTTTTTTCCCCCTCCACAGACCTATTTTCTAGAGAGACAAGGAGAAATCAGAAAGAAACAGAAGAGTGTATGTCTGAGTACCTAAAACAAGTGATATGGGGGAAGAAAATCCAGAAGCTTCACCCATCTTAGATAGCAACGTTTGCCTTCTGTGTTATCAAACCAGATTAAGCAGCAAGGAAAATATATTACTAAAAAAACCCAACAAAATCATGAAAAAAGGTGTGTGTGTGGGAAAACACCTTTAGAGTGAGAAAACGACTGTTTAAATACCAGTTTCTCAGTTTAACAAAGGTCATACATACCTTTGGATGGTTCAGTTTGGAATGCCCAGTCCAGTTTCTCATCTTCTAATGTGCAATGAGGCTCCATAATTTTGCTTTGAGGAGTGGGAAGAAAACAATCAGCATGTGTCCAAGTAAAAGACTTTATTTTAAGACTTATTTTTTTATTTTAAGACCTTTTAAGCCCTTGCTGCCAATAAAATACTCAATTACTTAGAACACAATCAAACAAACCCCCCAATAAACAAAGGTGAGGGATTCAGAGAATTTATTTGTCAAGATTTTGTTGCTCTAGACCTAAGATGGGTCTCTACACCAACAGTAAATAGAAGCACATCAAAACCTGAAATTTAATGCTACTTGAAAAATCTTCCCTGGAATTTTTGTTGCAGTTGTCTTAGGTGTTTTGCTGTTTTGTTTTTATCACCAGAACTACCTTCCAGTTTTATCCTGAGGCACAGCTCTGAGTCTGAAGTCTTTTGCTTTATGTGCAGTCTCAACCTCAGGGAGAGGTTAGAGCCCTCTACCAAGGGCTTCCATGGAATTTCCAATTCGTTTGTCTCCCTGCCACGGTCTCACTATTTCCTGATACCAATGCAAAACCTTTCACCAGACACTTTGAGATCACTCACATTGATGGAAATGGACTCAAAAAACCTGACATGTAATTCACTGCTTTCTGCTCACTCACTGAACCAGAATGGTTCCATATGTGGTCAAAACCCAGGAAATGCCAGCACAAGGAAATACAAGGGATGACAAGAGGGTGACAGAAGCATCAAGTTTCATCCTTTATGCCACTATGTAGGCAGCTTCAGGTACACAGAAGTTTTGCTTTTCCAAATCAGCATTTTTGGTTTTAAATGAAGATGAAAATGTTGTTTGTTTTTTTTTTTTTTTTGCATCCAGCATCAGGCTTCAGAAGATACGATCAGATGAGAGGAAAAATTTGCAGTGAAACACTGAAGTTCCTTTTTTATTTAGTTTATGAGTAAGACGGGTTCTCTCAGTCCCTCCATGTTTAAGGGGGGAGACTAACTTGGATGGAACACTTTTCTATCTTCTTTGGATAATGACTGCTAGACCATATTTCAAATCAGAAGTCAGAAATATGTTCCACCAACTTTTTAAGATGTTTTAGGATTAGGTAGGCCTCTGATTTTGATGACAAACATGTGGTAGATTGAAAAAATCCAGTAGTTAAAGTTATGAAATTAATCTCAGTCTTTGGTTCAGTGTTATAAGCCTTATGTTGACATTCACAGCTTATCTCTGCAAGTCTGAACCACATTTAGCAGAAAAGGTATGGCCACTGTGCAAGCCAGATCATGGGAATGCCTTAAAAGTTCAAACTGTGCTTTTATTTCCATTTTTTCTTGTCAGTCCTCTACAAAAATATGCATATATTTTTGCATATATTTTCAATAAGCAATCCAGCCTGCCTACATTTTTTTAAAAGTCTTTTTACATTCAGAAGCATTTTACTGTTTGTAACTGCAGGCACATTTTTCTGAGGAGCTGACAACCTTTCAAGGCCTTTAAACAAGGAATAACAAAAGTTCAACACCTCATTACTTGAGATACTTACTTCAGAAAAATCAAAAAGTAATACCTGACTCACAATAATACACACAATGGAAGTTTACACAGCTGAGACTATGGCAGTCTCAAAAATGCAAGAGGTCCAGATACTTTATATAGTAGATATAGATATGTTATCTCTAGAGTGTTATAGATACTTTATATTATTCTGATTTTCTTCTCTGACAAATCACAGAACATTGAGGTAGAAAAGGAACCTAATAGTAAGGAGAACAAACTAGGAGCAGATGTAAATTTTCTCTCTTTGGACACCCACACACATGCAGGGTGTTTATGTTATGCCCTTGAGATTATAAACACCCAATTACAACAGCCTGAAAACAGTACTCAAAATGGAGAGTCAGAAGAAAAACAGACAAAACACAAGGCACATGAAATTTAACTTTTATTTTTCTGTTGATAAAACCCAAAGATCCCTCACAGCAGCAACTGATGCAGAAGTTACCTGCAGAAGTGATAGCTCTTCTTAATCTGTTTGCATACCCAAGTATGCCAAGCGTGTGGGGACTGCATATTAACACAGTACAGGCACTGTTCAGTAGTAACAGAGATCAAGTTTCTTGGCATATTTTAATCCATCCTTTCCTTGGTGTTATGGGGTTTTCATAGTATTAATGATGACCGTTAATGAATTGTCTGTTTACTGAATTTTTTTTTCCTTTCTGTTGCAATTTCAAAACTTTTCATTACCTTCTACAGGCACAGTTTACATGGCCACATATACCTTCCCAAACATTGTTTTAGTTGACAAACTGTTTTCAAATGCTACAATTCAGAATGAAAACACTACTGCATTTAGCAGCTCTAGCTGCATTAGTGTTTCCATAGAGTAATAAAACACACCTCTTTGTTCAGTAAAACAAGGGATACAGGTTTTAAAACACACATTTCTAACTTGTATCCATACCATTCTTTAATATATATATATTTATATATAGCTCTAAAACAAATCTCTACTATTTTACAGTTAATTTAAAACACATCCACAATTGGTCTAACTAGTGATTTTGGTCTCAAATATTTTCAACTTTAGTTGTTCCATAAAAATATACAATTCTACAATGTGGTTGTATCAGTACCATGAGACCTTTTGAGAGGCCTATGACAATCAACCACATAATTCAGTGCTCAATGTCATCTAACTGATAAATATTTATACTGCATTTTCAAACTATCAGTATCTTTAAAATCCAAATTTCTCTTTACAAGCTTACCATGCTTATGAACATGCAGAAAGCAATCACATTTCACTTGCCTGTAGCAATGACATTTTTTTCTTTTCCAACAGATCAACTGACAATGCAAACTTCATGCTGTCATTTTTAGCTCACTCATCTTTTCCTTTCTTTCATATATTGAATTATTTCTCAATGGATTGTACTGCTCCATGTGAAAAGACTAGAGATTAGCCACAAAGTAAGAACTGCACTTTTCAGTTCAAGCCTCTAAGAATCAAATTACTAACAATTAGGATGCACTCATAGCTGCCATACAAGTGAAGAGATGCCCAGTAGACAATCAAGTTAATTCTACATATTTACCAGATGAAGCTTTAAAAAAAGAAAGACCACCAAAAATCCCCAAACAAGCAACCCAAAATCTGAACTATACAAGCACAGCCTCAAACCTGGTATGGTGGATTCCAAAACTGAACCTCTGTCCAGATGAAGTTTCTTCAAAACGGTGCAGAAAACCTGTGCCACCATCAACTGCACTTGAGATAAGACATTAATCTCTTATTCCTGGAGATTTCCTCATTACC
This sequence comes from Phaethornis superciliosus, assembly GCA_023637945.1. Taxonomy (NCBI): domain Eukaryota; kingdom Metazoa; phylum Chordata; class Aves; order Apodiformes; family Trochilidae; genus Phaethornis; species Phaethornis superciliosus. The sequence goes on from JAJQWJ010000017.1 coordinate 4,949,186, forward strand.
ACCACAGCACCATTCCCCAAACTTTTCTGGCAATGGTGATGTAGTATTTCCAAAGTACAAACAAGAACCCTCCAAGCCAGAAGCAGTCAGTAATAAAACCCTGCCAAGTTCATAGGTCAAGTTAACCTGGCATATAAGACTCGGAACATTTTACTCCTATAAATTTAATAATCAATAATTTAGATACTATTCCAAGACCAAAACTGGTAGTCTGAGATAAGACTAAAATAGCACACACTAAGAACCACAAGAGAAGTATGACAATTAATGAGTATTTCTTTTAAACAGCAGAAAGTGAGGGAAATATCTGGAAATCTTTAGCACGGCATTAGCATATTTTCTCTTTCTGAATATAAAAATACATATAAGTGAGTCAATCCAGAACTGCATACACAATTATATTTTTTCCCCTTACTGCTTTTAAAATTAGTACAAAATAATATAAATTATAGGAATGACTGTTGCAAATTTGTAAAAGTCAGATATTACAAAAACATTATGTGTGAACACCAACTGTAAATTATTTACAGGTGAGGTAATACAATTCCATAGTAACGAATTACAATTTAGCAGAAGTGTAAAAATAATGTACTCACCAAAACATTACAAAATCTGGTATCATTATCAGCTATACAGTAGATCATGATTAGGTTTTGTAGTTGATATACAACATATTCTTAAGAAAAGTGCCAAAATACTGCTACATAAGAATCGTTTTTCCAAAATAATTCAGAAAAAAACCCTGCAGATTCTACACTAAGTAATGCCACAAGAAAACAGGTAAAAAGGGATGCCAATATTAGAAACATGTCTTATTAAATGCTTTTAAAAAAAATCTCTAAATTCACTCTCATGCTTCAAGGTCTGACATGAAAGAGACTAAAAATATCAATAGAAATATCAACATCTATGCTTTTTTTCAGGGTTTCTTAAGCCTTTTAAAAAGTAGACATTCCTCTTAAACAGCAACACACACGGTTGACTGAAAACACTCTAAAAAGGGCTGAACTGCAAAGGGTTTTTTGTTGTGATCAGTGGCACAAAGTCCTGCTGGATGCCAGTCACTACTGCTGGACTCCAGGGCTCTGTACTCGGGTCCATGCTGTTGGATGTATTCACTAATAACACAGGTGACAGGACAGAGCACACTCAGTGGAGAAATGGACAAACAGGAATCTCAAAGTTCAGCAGAGTAAAGTGGAAAGTCCTACACCTGGGGAGGAATAAGCCCATGCACAAGTGGAGGTTGGGACACTTACCCTGAGCCTCTGCTGTGCCCAAAAGGCAAAGGAGCCCAGCAGCCCCCTGGTCTGCATTAGCAAAAGCACTGCCAGGAAGCTGAGGGAGGTGGTGCTGCCCCTCTGCTCAGCCCTGGGAAGACAAAGCTGAAGTGCTTGGTCATTTTGGGCTCCCCAGTCCAATACAGACATGGGCATAAAAAAAAAAAAATAAAAAATTAATCCAATGAAGGGCAACAAAAGCAATTAAGGGACTGGAATATCTGACAGAGAAGGAGAAGCTAAGAGTTCTGGGACTGTCTAGACTGGAGGTCAGAAGGCTCAGAGATCATCTTCCCAATGTGTGTAAATGCCTGACAGAAGCAGTACAAAGAGTCAGACTCTTCTCAGTAGCATCCAGTGACTGGACAAGAGATGGCAGGCACAAGTGGAAATACAGGAAGCCCCTTTTAAATATAAGAATGAACCTTCAGAGTGAGAGGAAGATCAAAACACTAGAACAGACTGCCCAGAGATGTACTGTAGTTTTTGTCCCTAGAGATGCTCCAATACCCAGGGTGTCACAGTCCTGAGCAACTTGTACTAGCTAACCCTCCTCTGAGCAGAGGGGTTGGACTAGATGACCTCCAGAAGTCCCTCCAACCTCAATCATTTTGCAATTAATTGAAAAGGACAGTGTCTTCCATCACCCAGGCATTGGATCAACTGAGCCACAAAACTATAAAATGTAAATGGAATATATTTTAAGTTATCACATACAATGTTAATTTTGCTGTCTGCGTTTCGCCGATCTCATTTTCTCAAATCTTGACTCCATTTCTTCCAAGACTTTTGGTGTGTATCTCACAACTAATTTAACCTTTCCTTGAGCTGCCTTCAGCAGTTCAACTGCTTTTTCATGGTGTTCACCTTCAACACTCTGCAAAGCATAAACATTAAGTATAATATTAGTAAAGACACACAGTGAAAAAAGATTTTTTTTTTTTCACTTTTTGTACAACTTCTATATAAGCAAGTATTGAAGTATTTTGCTTTGAATACTACACAAGGACAACATCACCCAAATCCAGGATTTACTCTTTGGTATATCAGTAAGAGGTGATAATAAATATACTAATTAGTATTAACAAAAGAAAAGTGAAAAACTTTTGGTTACGATGAACAATTTAATTCTGTATTTACATAAACTAAATAAGGATAACATTAGGCAATTATTAAAATACACATAATCAACAACTTCGAGAAAACACTTAAAATTCAAGATTGTTGCTGCTTTTTTGGCATGCATTTTAAATTCAGTAGTCACCCTCAATTTGTCTAATAAGTTGCCACTGAGAATTGCAAGATAGCTGCCACCTTGATGTCATCCTGTGTTACAAGGCAAAAGGTGCAGACTGGGCACCTGCAGCAGAGCAGCTAACATGCAGCATGTTGTGGATCTTAGTGCTCCACACAGCTCAGTAAATGAAAGGTATTCAAGTTAATTTCTTCTGCACTAATTAGGAACAGCCTAACCCAACTCTGTAGCAGTAAAATACATTCATCAAATAACTCCCAGATTTTATTAGGGTTATATTCGTCTGATTACGAATTTTAAGCAACAATTCTCAACAACTGCGTCTAAATAAACATTCCTGGGCAGCACGCATTTTTATCAGCAAAACTTATTTCTCCCAAACTTATTAAACACAATGATGGGACTACCCCAAGCCTACCTCCTACTGGTGCTATTAGAAGCTAGAAGGCAGGTGATGTACCTGTTGATTGGAGGGTTTCCCCGTTACTATAAAGTTACTTACAGAAAGAAAGACAACAGTTACAAAAAAAACCCAAGTTATTTCTCTTCTATCAGACTTAGACAACACATACATTTGAATGTTTTCACTTTTGTTATTCAAGTGGATGTGTAGGCTGTTCTGTAAAAAACTGGTAATAAAAGGCTTGTGAAGTTTAATTATATCAAAGCATTTGAAGTTATGGAGCACACTCAAAATCTTCCACTGGGGGAATAAAAACCCACCTGGTTTTAAGGTACACTCACTGCAGTCTTTCTTTTTTTTTAAGTATTAGAGTAAAAATTACAAGAAAATGCCTGTCATATGTACTAAGATGACAGGATTCTATCTGCAAACATAGGAAGAAAATTCTTCTGAGAACACTTAGTACTCCCAAATGTATTTTATGCACTCACTGTATTCTTCCAGTGCCTAAATATATTAATATATGTGCACACACACACAAATACACAGACTAATTGCTAACTGCAGTGGTGGTCTGATGACCAGGCTCAGTTTGGGATGGAATGGTGGTTTTTCTTTCTTTAACAGGGTCTGTGGGTGACAGACAACTAAAGACAGCCTGGCAGCTGCTTCTCAGTGCTTCAAAATAACAGGAAAGCCAGGCCAAGGACAGCTGTATCACTACAGCCATTATTTCTCTCATGTCTACTGAGAAGGACATTGGGACTCCCAGGTGATGGTCAGGAGCCAAGGATGTTAGAGATCTGTGCTAGCAGGGGCTTCCTAGAGTACAGAAACCCAGTAAGTCTCTATTCCTTTTATGTGTAAAAAAAACCTACTCAGGTTAAAGAGCACACGAAGGATTTCATACGATCCTCACTCTTGAAATAAAACTGGGTTTGATGAAAACATTAATTTGAAGTTAGCGTACAGCTCCTCTGAAAATCAAAGCAAGAGTTTGAGGGGTATTTACATGCATTTGATTAGCAGCTCCCTCAACTGGAAGCCTGTCCATAGCCTCCTCTTTCCAGTCACCCTGTGTTTGGCTGTTTGTATTGTCACTGCTCAGAAAAGGACATTTAGTAAAGATAAGTATTCACAACAGCCCTTACAACAGATACTCCTTTAAATATGTTAGAAAGTCTCAGGTTTTGAAGCTCAGTACACTGAAGTGGAAGAAAAAAAAAAATTAAAATCACACAACTGAAGTTTAGACCATCTTTCAGTTCCATCTTATTACAGCTTTCATCATGCATTTTTATTGGGATACTGAGAATCTGGTCAGCCTAATGCAAGATAATTTACTACTTACCTTTGAAGGTGCAGAAAACTAGATTATAATCTGCATCACGAAATGTGGATGAAAGAGGAAGCCATAATGGCAGCTTAATACTATTTCACTGAACAATACTTTGACTAGATTTATACAACTCCTTAGAATCTGACACATTGACATGAATAGTGAAGTCTCCAGTTGTTACAAATAACCAAAATATAATCCTAGAACTCGCAATACACACGACTCTAGAAACCTAAGCAAGTTGCTCTTGCAAGGCCCAAAAGAAGCTATTCTGTAAAGATTAAAAGACCTCGAGCTTGTGCCATGTATATTCTCTGTGTGCCCCCCAGTGGAAACCAGTAGTTACTGCTGCGTAAAGTGAAAATCAATTCCTACCACTCCGTTTACGGAAAGCAGCTGGTCTCCACGTTTCAGGCCTCCGTGTCTGTCAGCGATTCCACCAGGGATAATTCGAGAGATATAGATTGGAGAATTTTGTTCTTTGCCTCCCATAATGTTGAATCCAAGACCTTCTTCGGTTTTGGGTAGTTCAACAACTCTGGGATGGGAATGACCTTCACTAGCAGCAAATGCAGCTACAGTGGCCTGGAAGAAATAAGATGTTCCTATTCATAAGAATTCACACTCTTTATTTAGACAGAGTGAGCAGGCTGAAAATGTATTTTTGTCACTCAAAGTACTTAAATATTAAGGCAAATTAGATTAATTCCCTCGATATCAACACTGGCATGAAAAATTCAGAGCTCCAAGAATAAAATTAACAGGGAAGAAACTTAAAACAAGTCTCTTGTCACACCTTTTAATAACCCATTAAGCTTATTCAATTTATCAGACATCTAGCTAATATCCTTCTGGATTTTAAATAATCTTTCTTTGCTTCTAAAGTAACTACTGTATTTTTCACAAGTTATAATATGGTGTTTACCTTTGCTGTAGCATTAGCTCTAACTTCTGGGCTACTGCTGATATCCACGGTTTCGTATACATGTTCATACACCTTTGGAGACAAAAAAGTATTAAACATGGGCAAAAAAGATATTTTTCTGCTTAGAAATAACAGGTACAACTTAAAAATGCGTGAAGTAAAAAGTACATACCTCTAATAAGAAGCTACTTTTGATTCACTACCAAGAGTTAAGTGGCAATCTACTACACTGTGAAGAAACCACTCCCTCAGCATCTTCAGGGCTCAGTTAATCAATGTCTATTTAAGTCTCAGCCTGAATCTTCCCTCTTTCCACAGCATTCAGACCTCACCAATAATTTAGAAATGCTCATGGCTAACCTAACACACCTGACTAGGAACATGGATGCTGAACTTGCTTGGTTCAAGCTGGAACTCCTCAATAAGGATGCTTGCAATAAGGCCAGCTTTTAAGAGCTCTCCCAACAACCCAGTCCTCCCCCCAAAAACCCTGTATTTTCCTCCAACTGATGCAACTGACTAACTTAAGAAAAAAAAAAAAGTATCTAGGACACAGAAGTAGAAAGTCAGATGATTTACATCATTCCAGGTGTCCTTATCACTGGTAGAACCAACAGCAATAGCAAAGCATATTCTTCACCTAAAAATCTCTGAAAAAGTATCTGGAATGAAGATGAGGGCTCCACAAAAAAACACCCCCCAAAAAGTAGAGCATCCTGGCTTTTAATCCAAGGTAACTGCTTATGTCAAGTTAACTTACCTCCCTTACAGCATTACAGAATTCACTTTGAAGGACCCTTTGCAAAGCCTGTAGCTTTTGAGGTGGCACTTCTCCACTTCTCTGTAATTTTTCCAGCAACTCAATTGCTCTGCAGATATCTACAGAAAGATAAAGCACAAGTAATGAGGTATGCCTGAGGTAAGTCAAGGGGTTTCTTTTAGTTGTTTCTTTGTTTGCTTGTTTTTTCTTTTTAATTCCGTTGATGGAACTGTGTGTGCACACCTGTATAAACCTTGAAACTGTAGATTAGTTTCAATTCTCCCATAAATTATGTATCTAAAAAATGTTACAATATAACTTCCTATCTTCTATTTTATATTCACAAACAGGAATCCAACTCTGTAACACACCTCAAGGTTTTACTGCAACATACATATTCTGAAGACAACCTGATTTTTCCTGGAAGTTTATATAAGGCTGAAATATTTAATTTAATGGAGATATGCACTATCAACATTTCATATGCATAACTTCATAATTTATCTACTGCACCGATAACATTTTGTTAAAACCACCTAGAACACTGTCAAATATACTAACAGTCCTTTTATATTAAAAAAAAACAGTTCAACAACTCTATACTTGTTCCCTTTTTTCCAAAAATACTCAGAAAAACAACCAAGTTCCTTTTGATATTCAGCTGAGAGAGAATACCTGTCATCTAGAATCCTGAACCCCAAACCTCTTTGTTCCACTCCCTAGAAATTCATTCCTAAGATTTCATTCTTGTAACTGCAAATGCTGCTTGAAGAACCTGAACTCCTTGTTAAGAATTCAATGCCAGACCAGGATGACTAAAGACAGGCATCAAAAGTGACATCAGATGCTATGTGACATGCTCCTGGCAGCTCTACAAGAGCAGAATACATTAATATCTCTCACTTGTACTTCCAAAGTGCTACATTAGTTATGATTCTGAATCACCCAAGTCCTTGAATAGAAGTAGAACAGCTGAAAAGCAGACAGAATTACCTTCATTACCACAAAGGCAAAGTAGCAGTCATTAATCTACTCTACAAATAAGGTACAGATTATTTTAGAAAAGGATGAAGTCTGGGACACTTATATCCCCAAAACTTCCCTTTTTTTCAGGATTTAATCTCTAGGATTCAAGACTCTACCATGGACTTGAAACACACCCTCCATGGAAGAACATTCCAGCATTATCACTACAGCCACAAGACACAAATTATTTCAGGTGACAGTCAAGGTTTCCATGTGCCATGAGAAGCTGGCATTTTTGGGGAGCATTTTCAAGCTTTACAAGCATCAGGTACCTAAAGCAAAAAAATATCACAACCTAAAGTCTGGATATTATTAATCCCAAATCTACAGAAAACTCGTTTCACACAGGCATCAAAATTTGCTATTTGTACAACTACAAAATGGAAAAATAATTCTAAAGCTTTTAATTTCCTAACACACATTTTGCACTTTAACATACAAAATGTTACACAAAATTGAAGAGATTATAGATGTGATTGTTATCAAACTTCTTGATGTAAAATCACCCAAATTCTTGATAATCTTTGTGTTCAGCAACAGCAGGACAAACGATTGTAATTTCTTAAAATCTCACACTGAACAGCTTGAAGGAGAACGATCAAACAGCAACAGCAGCATTTCCAATCCCACAACACTCCATATATTCATGAAAAAACTTTCCTAAGTATGTAAATTACCATACAGCTGTCACTTAAACACTTGCAGACGTTTGCAGACAAATGACTGCTCAATGCACATGAAGAGTACAGCTCTGTGCAGCCATTCTCAGGTCAGTGGTCTGTGAACCATGTCAAGCTGTAAGGTGCAGGGAGTTTTTATCCAACAGTTTGGTCAGGATACTGCAAACAATTTTACAGGGAGAGCAATCTACTGACCCAAAGTGTAGCTGCAGAAACCAAGACTCCAGAACTTCATTTGCTAATTTCTCCTCTTTTTTGACTTCCATGTTTTATCAATAAACTGAATATATTTTGTGCCAGCATCTCCCAAGTTCAAATGTTTAACCACACAGCATTTTGGACCCTAAAGTAAAATTGGCTGCTTTGGGAACCAGCTGTGATTTTCATGAAGAGTGGACTAAGAGCTTGGAATCAGCTTGTCAAAAAGTGACTGGAATAGCCTGAGCTGGACTCCTTTTAGAGGAAACTAAAGCAGAAGAAGGACTGTAAGGAAAAGGAGCTTTCAGACTGAAGAACCATGCTGCTGATGTAAGGAAGCAGGCAAAATACAGCATAAAAGCTGTCTCCTTGCCACTCTACAGATCTTTTATCCCATTGCACCTCTTGCTCAGGTAGACACAGGCAATGGATCCCATTAGGAGGATGCTTTTTCCCAACAGGTGTTTGGCTTCACCTTGTTGTCAGGACCCCACTATGCCTGTCTGAAAGTGAAATGAGCTTAACTTTCTCATCCTGAAATGCATGAGGGACTCTTAGTTAAAAGCTGAAGATCTCCTCTCTCCCAGCAACATTGCTCTCAGGAAAGGAATTAGTGTGGCTGGGAAGTGGGGGCAAAACACACTTGCTTACAACTGGGACAGGAGGAGATTGCTGCCTGCTCTGCTGATGTATTTTGCTTTCTCCTGAACTACTGCTCAGGGGATGATCAGCTGAATCATATTAATTCAATCAAGCTGAATCAAATTAATATTCTTTGCCATATTAACACCATAGTTTGGCCAACTGTTTAGAAACAGAGACTGAACTAATTACTACATAATTGCTTCTGCCACGGGTTTCAACAATGAATAATGGAGAAATAACTCCAGAAGTAGGCGATTAAAAACTCATAAAACTTTTTGTAAAATGGAATCGAGACATAATTTTAAAAATTGTATTTTAAACTTTTTGTCCTTTTTGAACCAATGGCTCATTCTTCAGCAATATTTTTTGTGATCACAGGATTGATGTTCTGAAAAAAGATACATTTAGAAGAAATTGGGAAAAAAAAAGCCAGCAAGATGCCACCACTTCAAGCATATGTGTGAACAAAACACACAAAGAGGAAAACCAAAGCATCCTCACAGATACTCCTTATTACCCACCTCCACTGCTTATGTTCAAACAGTCTGGATTCGTAAGGTGTACACAGAGTTATCACACATCACCACCAGACCATAAGAATAACTTTGAAATGTTAAACATTTTTAATCCCTGCACTCCAGTGAATTTGGGTGGTGCTGTTTGCAATGCAGTTTAGAGAACAGACGGGGAGAATTTTCAATTACCCTGATGGTAAGCATATGGTAACCATTTAAAATTAGCTAATTTTCTACACTATTCTCTCTTTTCTTATGCTATATGTCAACAACATTAGTGATGTTCACTTTCAAGCTGGTGGTGATTCATCATCAGGTTATCTGCAGCCAACCCCATACAACTAACAGAGGTTATTTCTGCAAATAAAGCTCTTGCTTTCATAGGCCCATTCTACTGTGCTCCCTTTTTCTTCCTTTCTTAAAAAGACCAATATGCCAGACGACTAAATAGCTCCTTTGTTCCACTGATCCCTAAGTAACTCTGCAGATTTGTTTGTTTTCATGGACAGAGCATAGTGGCAGGGTAATGAGGTGGAGGATGCTGCTGCCTGAGGTTTAAGTCTGCAGACCTACCAAGAGCAATTAATCCACTGCCAAAGCAGCTGTCCTAATTACCAGTCCGTGGGGCAGGGAGGATAAATGGGCTGAGGAGGGGGAAGCAAAGTCCTTACATAAGTCACTATTTACAGCCAGCCTCTCACACATCACCAGCATTCCACTTGTGGAATGGGAAAGAGGGTTATGCAAACTGCAGGACTGAATCCTCTGGTAGGTAACACGTGGCAGCACCACACAGAATACAGTGGGTAAATACAGTGTGTTATACAGCTATGAAAAAGAGCACCTAGCACTGTGAGAAAAGGGAATTCCCAATGGGAATGTCAGTGGGAAAACAGCAAGTTCACCCAATCACCTACATTCCACTTACCTGCTTGCTTTCTCAAGGATTTCTCATTCTCAGTATTCTTTTTCTATTTAAAATCCACTTTGTCACCCCTTTGTGCCTAAATACACACTAATAAACCAACCATATATATTGTTATAAATCAATCACACATATTGTCAGACAAGCATATGCTTACTGAGCTACTATATACCTTACACAGTTCTGAAAAACCACCCTGAATAAAAGACACAAACATACAAGTTTGTATTTTATCTGTCTCCTTCCTAATACTAGTTACACACTGCTCAGTATTAACAACACAGATTAGGACTATAAACTGGAAAACTGGGATAAAAATGTAAATGTAAGAGGTTCAGAACCAGGAACAAGTGCAGAGGGACTGCATTGTGTCAACTCTCTTCTATAAAAACAAATAATTTATTATTGCCAAGATGTCACCTAACTTAAAGCTAAGAAGAACTGAGCTTTGTTCAAAAGTAAGTTAACCCAGGAAAGGAACAGAAACAAGGAGTTAGGAAGCGGAGCTGTCGGAAGCGGTGACCCCAGGAAGGTGATGCAGACACATGGAATGGTTTGGGTTGGAAGTGGCATTAAATCCCATCCAACTCCCCTGCATGGGCAGGGACACCTCCCACTAGCCCAGGCTGCTCAAGGCCCCACCAAGGCCTTCAAAAAATCTACAGAAAATCTCGGCTGAGCTCATCCACGCGACAAACACCTTCGGGACTTCATAAAGATAAACCCGAGAAGCAAATCCCGCCAACATCCTGACAGGACCGGGAGCGAAGGGGAACACCTTCCAAGCAGTTACCACACGGCTGCGGCGGCCCGGGAAGGGATGGATCTGCCCGCTCCCGCCTCACCCGGGCACTGCGCAGCTCCCTGAGGCCTCCGGCCGGAGGAGACCGTCCCAGGAGGTCGAGCCTGACCCCGGGCAAAGCGCCGGGGCTGCGGGTGAACCAGCAGCTCCACCAACCCCGTCTGAGCCGCGGCAGAAAGCGCCTGGAAGCCGCCGTGCCTCAGGCAGGGCTCTGCTCACCTCGCTCCAACCGCACCGGCTCCCCCAGCGCCGCCATCTTCTCCTCCTGCGGCCCGCACGGGATGTGACGCGGAGCTGCCGGAAAGGCGGGAAGGGGAGGTGACAGGGGACAAGATGGCGGCGCTGAGTCGCGATGGTGGCTCGGGTAACGACAGCAGTGGCAGTGATCAAAGTGTGCAAAGGCAGAATCGCGGCGGGTGTCGGGTCCCGGTTCCTCTGGGCTGTCCCTGTGTTTCCCAGACGCCTGCCAAAATTACCTAGAAAAAAATTCACTAGAAAAAAAATCACTAGAGAATTAACTAGGGAAAAAATAAAATAAAAAAAAAAAAATCCTTTTTCTCCCTCGCTGCCTCCCCTTTCTCCCTTCCCGTTACTATGGCTGGGGACTTTTTAGGCACTAAAAGCACCAGGCAGTGGAGTCCCCATTCCGGGAGGTGTCTGAGGGACGTGGTTTGGTGGTGGCCTTGGCAGTGTCATGGGAGTGATTTTGAAAGGTCTTTTCAACCCAAAATGGGAATCTGAATCATGTGCTTTACCTTTCTTATTGTCATCAATTTAACCTGCGTGTGGGGTAATGAATTGCATTTACCTTTTGCATTAAATTGGTGGATGTACAAGATATATACTCCCTGAGTGTTTTCGTGAAAACAAATATGAGACTACTTTGAGACATGTATTTATGTATCCTTCATTTATTCTAAAGGTATAACTCTTCACATTCAGCTCCAAGTTTGTCTGTGTTTTTGCTTTGAAAAAGAATAGTTCTCAACAGGTCTCAAGGTGTCAGCCTCTGTGACAGTGATGTACTCTCTCCTATCTGTGATTAATTTTAATGCCAGTTCCTCTGAGTTTGAAGGATGCTGCATGTGATTTTCAATGAAAAGGTCATACGAATGGAATTTTGGAGGTGAACAAAATTATATCCTTACAGACTAGTTTCCAATGAGAAAAAGTGTTTTAGCATCCGGAGCTGTAAAATGTTTCTGGAATAAAATCCAGATGTTCTATTGCAGTGGTGCAGGAACTGCCATTCTCTTAAAAGTGACTGAAATTTTAAATATCTTGTTCAGGCTTCAAACAGATGAACCTTTGGAGAAAAATGAGTGTTGTTAAGATTTTTCCAAAAGATATAAGGTTACATGTTTAAGCATATCTTTAAAGTAGCATTATTGACTTAAGTAAACAGTAAAGATTCAGAAGTTAAAGCAGCTGTTTTAACTTTCCTGTAGACCCAGTGAACAATGATGTTATGAGAATAAGAAAACCTGAAAAGTAAGTTTTAAGTACTGTTTCCACTGTCTGTAGCTCTTAGATCATACTACTCCAGGAATTGGCACTGATTTATACCTGCAGAAAATAATCAACAACAAATGTTGGGCTTCTGATTTGTTGGCATGTTGATGCCTTTTCTGTGTCCTCCAGGAGAACCAAAGAATGACAGGCTTCATATTCCAGTGGAAAAAAGAAATGGAATGCCAGTGCAGGACCACACCAAAAAAAAAAAGGGAAAAAAGGTTATAGATGATAAAGAAAAGAAAAAAAGCATGCATACTCATTTGCTTTTCCCTTTTGGGGCTAACATTTAAGTGCACTGCTGTATTTTTGCAGGGCTGTCAGATTTCTCCAGTGGTGTCTTAAGTTACAAAGACAGACATTGCTATGGCAGAGGTCTTTTAGTGCATTTTTTTGCCTTCAAAGATAAGAAAATGTATTTGAATTAAAGAAATAGTCTCTTTGTGGGTCAGAAGATTAATCCTGTTCCCTTAGAAGGGAATGAACTGCTGAGTCTAGGCATGCTGTATTTTTCTCAGGAAAAATTCAAAGCATAGATGGAAACTGATTCAGTATTAACATGACAAAAAATGCTATCCTAGTTGGGAAATCCCTATCCTGGTAAGTGTTAGGAGGTCTCAGAGGTAATTCCCAAAGAATAGAGAATGCTTCTGAATGACTACTAAATGTATTTGCACAGTAGTAGATGAGAAGCACAAAAATTCTAAGCATTAAACTATTATAAATTATAATCTTGTAGCCATTTGTCAGTGTCATTGAAGCCTGTGACATTCTTACTGGTGTTGCTTTACTTATATCTTCACTGATGGATTAGCCTAGGGGTTAGCAGGTGCACTTTAATGCCACATGAAATATTGGTGCTGTGTGCTGTAGTGTATGTCAGTAGGACTTCTGGGAGCAAGCATATCCTGCAGGTTTTTGTGTGAGTGGTGACACTCTAGAGTTATTCTTGAAGGATTATTACTAATCAAGTTATACAGCCTGTCTCCATTGGAAAATACCTGCATTACCAGTCCAAGAGAAAATGGAATTCAGTCTCTAGTGTCAGTCAACTTAAAATGAAAGCACAGTTTCTTTTAATTGAGAGGTCTTCGTGTGTTAGACTTGCATCCGTAACTGAGTAAGAGGATGAGTTTCTTTATAAATTAATTAGTGAGGTCTTAATATTTTTATAATAGTTTTTAACAGACAGCTAATTTAGGGACTCTTGACATTAGACCCAGGTGAAAAGCATGTGAATAGGACCAGCTACACTGTGATCAGGTGGGCAAAATGCAGGAAGAAGACTGATTCAGGCAACTTTGCTCACTTTTCTTCAGGCTTCTGGTGGTGTGTGTGGTTCAGGATCAAGTTTATGAGAAAGAGCCACTTGACAAGCAGCCATTCTCTTAAACTTCTCTCACAGGTTTTTTTTGTTGGTGGTGGGGTTTTTTTTACAAGAATGTTTTGATTTGTTTTAGCTTAAATACTTTGTTACTGAATGTGCTAATATGCTAATCAGGTTTTTCTGAGATCTTTAATTATCATCCCCCATGGCCTTTTTGGTAGATGAAAATGCTGTTTATTGATGAAAAGGCTGACAGAGGAAGCAAAGTCAAACTGAAAAGTCAATGATGGATCTAAATGCTAATTACAATTAAAACTCACGAATAAAAGAGCACCTGCTTTTTTTTTTTTTTTTTTAACAGAAAAATACTTGATCTTGCAAATGCTCCTTTTTAATAAAATATACAATGTCTATAAAAGATCTCACATGGATGACATGGACTCACCTTTCTGTATGATGTAGTAGCCATACCCTCTGTAGTACAGCTCCTCCAAGGTTACATTTTGAAGGACATCAAACTTCTGTTTACAAAACAGAATAGTATCATATAATAATGTATTATTAAACATTAACAGTATAATTATATAGTATCATATACTATGCAGAACCAGAACCTCCTTTCTAACACTAATTTGACAGAATTTACCACTGTCCATATGCAAGTGGTCATAATACCAAGAAATAAGCTGGCACAGTTCTAACCAACAAGCACATTTTCCTTGGCACACAATTGAAATCATTCAGGGAATGAAATTGTGTTAGCTGGTAAATTTCAGGAGAAACGTGGAATGTTTTATTTCACTTTGAATGGGACAGGAGTGTTTTTGAAAAGATTGCTTTAAAGTTGTGTCTTTCCATGCAGTCACCAAGATAAGATTACATTGGCAACATTTGCCTGCCTTCCAAGTGCTTTGCTTAATATCCTGTGTAAAGTAGGTTAGAAAACAAAGTGGTGGGCAAACAGATGGCAACGTTACTATTCTCTCATATTACTTTATGAAAATTTATTTGAACACTGAAAGGTTTGAGTTTACTTTAAAAAAGAGCTAGCATTGAAATAAAACTGAACAGCCTCTTGATAGATGAAAATAAACATACTGTGTCTCCCTTTGCTTTCACCACTGGGTGGTCAACAGAAGAAGCTCTGCCTCTGCAGTATACTCTTCCCATCTTAAACTGGCAGGGCTTTCTGAGTAGGAATGGGATGGAAGTCACAAATTCAGTGCATATCAGCTTTTATAGGATTTAGACTGCACTACAAGGGAGTAATTCCTAAGGAGAGAATGTTTCCCCTTAAAATATAATACAAATATCTACAAAGTCTTTCATAAAGAGATTCAAGGAAAACTTTCCAGATCTTGATTACCACACACACAAAAAAATCAAGCTTGCAAAAATAATGGTAGGAAAATATTTTTACTACATATTTGACAACTGCTGGCTATTTGTAATGCTTTCAGTGTTTTATTACACAGAGGAGACTTTATATTATCCAGACTTTATATATTCTTTCTATGGAATGTCTGAGAGACTTTCCTCTTTACAGAAGAAAACTCATCAGTGCTATATGAAACCATACAATGTATGTCTTCATCAGGCAATACAAAGTTTGCTATTTCGCTCTTCTGAGAACACTTATCCTGAGCAGATGATCAGCAAGGGTCACAGAACAGAATAAGCATCTCTGCTCTTCAGGACCTTGTGAGTGTTTGGACTGGAGTTTAATTTCACCTTTTGACTATTTTCCCTAGCCTGTGACAATTTCTCTACTATCTCAGGCTGCATTTGAGTCTGTCACAGCCTCCAGTGTTCCTTGGCTACTCCCTCTGCAATGAACCATTTCTCTGTGTACCTACAGATGAGCAACCTCAGAAGAAATCTCACGGGGATCAGAGAAGCCTCAGGAAAGCACTGGTTTCACTCCTAAAATCTATACTTACTCTGTTTAAGTTCTGCTTAAGTCATTAAATGTGTCCCATTGACCTAAGTGTGAGTTAGACTATACCCCAGAAGAACATTTAAGTTCAGTAAGGTGGTTTTTGCTCTCCTCTGGTGCACCTGAGAAAATTTTAATACAGTTAGGGTATGGATTTAGGATGGAAGAGCAGGTGGACTTGGCTGTATGATGGGTAACACATCTCTAGCTTTGTAAAGAGACTTTTTTTTTTTCTTCTCCTCCAGTGTTTTTACCAAAAAATGAGTTTTAAATACTATTTCTCAAAGGTCTGATTGTAACAAAATGGATAAAAACTGCTAACGTAACATTAAAGTGAAATTACTCTCTAACTGTTTATTCTTACAAAAATGCACCCACCATTAAAGGTCCCCAACAGATTCTCCATCTCCACATAATGAGGTCCTCTCACACAGAAAGGAATGTAAATTTCAAAGACATTGGCTGTGTTTTTAGTAATATCACAAAAGTTTAATGAGCTCCGGAAATTGCAGAGCACTGCACATTTAAAACTCAGAGAAAAGCATTTAAAGTGCAGATGTAAAATTTCCGTTTTGAATATATGAATAATAAAATTTTAACATTCTCTTCCTATAGACCTGCATAGGGCCAGAGCACTTGCTGGGGCTCAGTTCTCTCTGAAGTCTCTTGCTCACCTTAATAGCTGCAGTGACTCTCAGCAGGGTTTGGTTCCTACAGTCCTGGGAGTTTTGCTGTTGGTTGCAATAGCAGCAGAGCTGGGACCACTCTGAACTGCACAGAAGTAGGTGTGCAACCTCTTTGTGTGCACAGAGCAGTATATATATTTAATATATTTTCACCACATAATAGGATTTTCAGAGGTTACTTGCTATGCATTGAAAAATGTATAGGAATTGTTTCCCAAAATGGGGTCTGTAGCTGGACTTTCCTTGTCAAAGGTGCCAACATAATAGTGCTAGAGATAAATTAATTTTGTGTTGTTAAAATACCTGATCTTCTCATCTTTACAAAGCCAGTGATTTTGACTAACATGAAACAGAGTGTGTTAGTGGCATCTAACTGGCATAGCCTGGTCAGATGTACTACAATCTCCCTCCATACTATTCTATTGCCTTACTCTGGTTTCTAATCTTGCAAATATTCTCAAGCGTAATTACTCACATTCATAAAATAACCTTATATTCTTTAATGTTTGCAGGCTTCGTGCCTCGGTTACAATATCATTTATATTAAAACAGTTTCAGAGTCTAAAAGGCTAATTATTCCAGATTCTGCATTTAGGATTATATTTTGAAGGGAAAAAATGTTTCTTATTTGTCTGATTTTATTTCCTTTTTGCTTGTGATCTGTTTTGTAGTTATACATATGGGGAGCAGGATGCACATGGGAAAATATTTGGTAGTTTTGTGATAAAAGTGTTCTCTGTGCTCAAAGAATAAAGGATTACAACTGGTTTGACATTTAAAATTATATTTTGAAAAAAATTGAAGAAGCAATCCAGTTTGTATCATAATTAGTAAAGTTATATATTAGTGATAAGTACAGCATGAAATTTGAAACACTTTTTTTTTGTTTGTTTCCATTTACACATTTTAGAAACATAGGGTTTTGGTTTTCTTATAGTGTGCTGCCCTGTGTTTTGCATTTCTACCAAAGGACTGAAATTAAATTTGTTTAAGAAGCCAATAAAAGGAGTTTATGAGTACGTGCAACTGCTCTTTGTTTTCAGCCTACAACAAAACTAATTTCTGTGGCAGCTTGTAAATTTGTGAAATTTAGAACTTCAGGTAATACCAAAAGCAATTAAATGCTGGAAGAACCTAAGTCCAGTTGCAAGACAGTGAGATTTGGCAACTTATGCACTTCTGAAACATTTTCATTTGGGTATATGCACATCTAAATGTAAATACTTTAATTAGAGCAGTGCATTAATGTTTGCAGACTGGGATTGTGTTCCCTTGGTCCTCTTTGTTTTGTGGTTTCAGTACTTCACACTGTAGGGTTTTAGCTGTGAAAAAATTTCTGCATGATGTCCCTGGCCTGCTGAGGAACACCCATTTGAAGAGTCCAGGCATGAAAAAACTTTAAAATCAGATACTAATACCAGATGTGAGATTCTGTGACAGCAAGGAAAATAGAATTTTCCAACTTCTGTTAAAAAAAAAAAAAAAAAAAAAAAAAAGGTAGCTCCATTTTTAAGACAAGATTTTCTAGTTTTTTCCTGTTACCTTTCTCAGGTGAGTACCAAGACCTTACTGAGATGCATTTAGCCATTTTGGCTTTGAGGAGCTCTCCTTTCTTGCTTCCCTGCCCTGGGCCAGAGCAGGACTGCAGTGACAGATGCCTGTGCCTGCCTGTCTCAGGCAAGGGCTCCCACTTGCCTCCAAATGTTTCTTTGATGCAGAGTCCCTAAAGAGTCTGTAATCCTTGTTTGCCTTGCCCTGGGTTGCCCAATATCCAGTGACTCAGCACCATTCCCTGCCACCCACTGGCATATTTACTCTGTTATTTGATGCATTGTGAAACGTGCAGTAATTTTGTTTGGTGATGTGAAAAAGGAGCCTGCCCCACATGGTTTCCCAGCACAGCAAAGTCAGGGAGCTCTCACAACCTTAGGAAGAGTTACGCTCTCCTACTTGGCATTTTTGCAAAGGCTCCCTTTTGGGAAGAGACAGTTCTGGTTGTGCTCCTGGACTCTTTTTTTGCCATCTTCCAGCAGCTCTGCACCAGCTTCACAGCCAGGAAACCCCAGCAGAAACGGAGTGGGGGGCACAGGAGTGAGATGGAGGAGCTGTGCATGCAGTGCAATCATATGGGATCCAGGAATTTGAGCACTAAGGGGGATTTGTGGGGTGGGGAAGGAGCAGATGCTCAATGAGAGGCACTGAACAAACAGTGGAGTGGTGCTGGAGCAGCCTGGGAACCCCTCTGGACAGCCAAAGAGGCTGCTGGTATATTCCTGCTCTGTGGGATGAAGGGAAGCAGATGATCCACCCTCAGCACTGTGCCTTGACAGCCCTGAGCTTCCACTCTGCTTTTCAGAGCCCGAGTAGAGTTTGAATCCTCATTAACACGAAGCAGGCATCCATCTTGTACTGGCAAAGGGACAGACCACTCCGATTTATGGCTCTAGAGGATGTGTCCGTACTGACTCGGGGTTTAAAATAAGCAGCTCGAATTGCTTAAAAGGAAAAAGCATAAACACTCAGTGGATTTTTCTGAGATGGTTAAGGTTTTTAGCTTGGAAGCCATCTCCGTTTGTTTTTCCTGTTACTTTCTACCAGTCAAGGGCTTTGTGCAGATTCTATGAGAGGCACAGCTGTAGGGTTTGCACCTCAGAGCCTGCCTCCTGGAGAGCATCGATGCGGTGTAATAAATGCCATATAACCAAGCAGCTGGCAGAAGCAACAAACTCCTTCAAGTACTAAATATGCCATGCCAGTGGCCAGAAAAAGGAGCACAGACGGGCAGAAAACACTTAGACCCTAAAATCTGGAGGAATTGACTGTCCTGGAAGAACTGCTTGAGCTAGCAAAGTAGATGGTGGTGAGGAAGAACTTATCCCACAGGAGAAGAACACAACACAAACCTTCCTTGCTATAGTGAATGTGAGCATAAGGTAGCAAACCACAAACACAAGGAATAAAAATGGCTATTTCTCATGTGATGTAAACCAACAAGTTAATTCTTTTCTATTTAATTAACTGGTGAGGCCTGGCTCCTTACACCTGCCAACCATCACCCATCAGAGGTCAGATTCAGTTTCCTCATAGAGAAGTTGAAGAGGACTACTGGAAGAACAGCACCTAAGCCACAGGGCAGCTGAATTTGGGTATTAATAATATCAAGGTTTTTTCACAGGGCACCTTTGGGTTTTGCTTATAGTTGTAAGAAGATTAATATCATCTTTTAGGAAGATCACAGTGGCTGAAACCACCATTACTGCCACTGGAAAAATAGTGCTTGATATATATACAAGGAAAGATCCCCAGAAACAAATATAGCCATATGCTAATTGTACACAAATTATAAACACTTTAATGACTGCAGAGATTTTCTAAGGATTTGACCAGCTAGCAGAACAAAATCCAGAGCTGAGTTCAACATATCAGCATGACTAGAGCCAACAGATTAAGAAGTTTTGGCAGAGTAAGAAACATTACCAAAATATTATGTATGTGGTTATAATCTAGGACAACTCAAACAGGAGAACCTGCATGCTGACAGGAAAAAAAAATGGTCTCTGGAACAAAGTAGGAATAGATTTCTTCACAATTAATTTTTCCAAGAGACATCCTTATTCCCCTAAAGTAACCTCACCAGTGGATATAATAGATAAGCAAGTGTTTTCATATATCAGAGCTACTGTGTTGTTCATCTAATAACATCATAGAATCATAGAGTGCTTTGGGCTGGAAGGACCAATAAAGATCATCTACTCCAACCCCCCCCTGCCATGAGCTGGGACATATTTCACTAGATCAGGTTGCTCCAGGCCCCATCCAACATGGCCTTGAACACTTCCAGGGAAGGGGCATCTACAAGAGGAAGGGAAAAATTGTGTTTTATCTAAGGTCAGTGTTGCTGCTTTAAGCTTCCTCTGTTAGTGAGGACTGGATGTTCTCAGTATGTATGCAGCTCTGGTCTAAAACAGCTACAGCCAAACAGGTGAAAAGAAAGTCAAAAGGGACAATAAGAATGACCACATATCAAAAGCTGCTCTGTGGGGAAGTTGGTAGGCTAAGACTCTTCCATCTAAGAAGATGGTAAAACTGAGAAGATAAGACAAAGGCTTCAGATGATGGGAGAAGAGCTGGGTCTACACTACACTTCCTCTGCTACAAACCCCAGAAAACATTGAAGGGATCCAGGAGGAACCAGAACTGAAAAAGCCATGCAGACATGGGCCTCTGCAGAAAGCACCCAGCACTCCCTGCCCAAGGATGCAAAGTCTGGGGGGGGGAGCAACAGGAGGCTCAGCAAGTATCAGCTCAAGAAGTTCCCTCATCTGCAAGAAGTCCTTTACAGGGAAACCTTACAGGAAGGATATTTACTTGCTCTGTTACTATTTCTTCATAACCTGCTCATGCCATTGCTGGAGATGGGCTATTGGGTGGGCTGCAGGGACCTTCAGCCTGGCTGCCCTTTTGTTCCCTTCTGACTTTGCTTATAAGATTGTGGAGGATGAATCAAAAGCAGCAACTGGAACGAAGTAAGATGGGTAGAAAAACATGGATAGATTGATTTTCCTTGGAGAGCAGCCATATGTAAATAGCATAATTAGTTCTGAAAAAGAGGAATGTGACTTAGTTATGCTCCCAACCACCTTCCCCTTGGCTCAGTCTTTGACACCTTTCCAGGGAAAGAGCCTGAAGTCATGGGAACTCTTCTGCTTCTTCAGCTTCTGCAGAAAATCACTGACAGCAGTCTGCTTGGGCTAAGTGCACTTCAGACTCTCTTAAAATAGTTTATTTGTAATTAACTGTTTTGGCAGGGAATGAGAACAGATATGTTGACAGAAGTGGTCATAAGGCTTTTATGTTTTCAGGCTGGATCGGAACACCTCAGAGAAATACTGGGTAAAAACTGAACTTCTGCCAGTAACTGCATACCCCAGGCAAGATGTAGACCACTGCAATACAGTAAATATGATGTCAGACAACACAAAAACAAGAGGAAGAAAGGACTTGGATGTTTTTTCCTCCTCATGCTTCCCCATGAATCCGTAATTAAAAATGACTGCATCATTCAGCAAAGTGAAAATTTTACATCATCTGCCTTAGCTCTTTACCCCAAACTTATTGAAAGTTCATAAAAATCTGGTGCAAGGAACACATCACAACAGTATCTTCAGTTTTATGATTTCTTACCCAATGTAAGGAAGGCCCTCGCCCCACATTCAAAATTAATGCTATAAATAATTCCAGTGATGTGTTATTAAGAACAGTCAGATTTTAATTGCTTTCTGGCAGCTTTAGATTACACTTCACAATGTACCACATCTGTGCTTTACAGATGTTAAAACCCAGAGCTCTCTTCCAGCAACTAACAGTTTGGCAGCATTTGCAAAACAGTTGGAAGTTAAAACTCAGAACATGTTTATAAGAGCCTGGTACTAGAGGGTTATGATATTTTTCATCTTAAGTGATGATATATGTGACAGTTATCCCAGCATCCTTGCAGCAACCTATTTATAAGTATCAAAACCTCCTTCTGTCACCTTTTCTCATGCTATGTCTGCTTTACATTGAAATCTATGAATAATCTATGAATATCAATGTATGAAACCTATGAATAATCCATCAGGTTTTATTAGTGGAGGGTAGGGAAAGCAAGGGACCTAATCTTCTTTTTTCTGTCCTTTTTAAGCAGATGTCCATGGCAGAATGGCCATAGCAGAGTTGGGATTTATCTCAAAGGTTAATGCTACCTTTGCTTTGTTTCATGTGATTTCAAAGAATTTCCTTTATTTTTGGAAAGGCAGATGGGCATGTAAGATGTATGAGACTGCTAGGAAGCTGGAAGTAAGAATGGCAAGATTAGGGCTGAGGATTTAATTCATTGTTTGAGTAGTTTTTGATGTTGTATTCAGCTGTATAACTCTCAACCATTGTTTTGAAATAAATTAAAACATTTGTAGAATTTATCTATCTTACCAACACTTGGGTATTGACATGGCTCTCTGCTATAACCATTCCAGTTTTCCCCAGGGAGGAGCAAGCTTGATAGCTGGCTAGTTTGAGTTAAATGACTTAAATGATGAGTGGCATTTTGTTCTCATTACAATAAGAAAAGTCAATCAATATAAAGCACATCAATGCATTAATGTAAAAGCAGAAACCAAAGAAAACTGATATTAAATGGAAATTTAGGATCCATTATATTGAACACTACAACTCAATTTCCTGAACTAGAGTTGACAAACCACCAGTAAATGTCCAGTAGGGAACAGTTCAGCACTGATTATACTGACTGGATGATTTAATAGTCTTTTTACTCCCTAATACCTATGAACATATGAAAATCAATGGCAGCCCACTTACAGAAAATACCTTCCCTCCTTTCTTCCAGATGCCTGGGTGCAGCTACCTACATGAAGTGATGCTAACAGAGAAGCTGGCTTTGAGTTACCTCCTGGGGAGGGTGGTAAGACCCACAGAGAAATCCCAGGCCAAAATCCTGAAGGATTTCACTCTCCACCGTGGCAAAACATCTCCTCCTTTCTCACAGAGGGTCAGAGCCTTGTTCTGGAAGAGGAGGGTGCCTGTCCCCAGATGTAACACAATGCAGGGAGCAGTCAGCATTGGGAGGAGCAGGGGGGGCTGTGCCCCAGCATCCCTGCCACTCACATGGATGTGCTGATTCCTGCCAACCTGTGGAAGGGACAGCTTTCCAGCTGGGACCAGGCACTGATTTATCCCTCATGAGGGCTTCTCCTCCACATTTCACAGCCTTGATAAAATCTAACTGAGGAATATTCCAAACAGCTGTTTTTTTCCCAATCACACTGCCCCACGAGCTGTGGAAGGTTTGCATCTGAGGAGAAGCAGCAGCCACCTCCTCTGTATTCCCAGGGCTTTATTGTAAATTTCATTTCTGAGCTGTCATTTCATTTAATTTCCAGTAGATGCTACTCTACTCTAGATGCTCGCTGGAGCCAGTAATTCCTCCTTCCCTGAACACCAGACCTTTGCAGCAATGTTTCTTTGTGTAATTTCAGAATGCAGGAAAAGAGTCTTTAGCCATCAGGATTTGATCAATGATATGAAACTGATTAATTAAGAGGCAAAAAGAAGGAGCAGAGCTACAAACCAGATCCCGTGCTATGCTTACCCAATGAAGCCCGTGGCCAAATGGCTAATACAGGACTGGATTCAATAATTTAAAGATGTTTTGGTAAACAGTAGCAAAAATATGTAAAATCCCATTATGTATCAGCAGTGTTTGTGAAAAACAAATATGGGTATAGGAAAAGCAATAAAATTTTTTTGCTTAGTAGTGAAACAAGGGAAAATAGAATAAAGCATCCTTTCTGAAAGAATCTTCATGAACTTAAATGTACAAATTTGATGACAAATGGCTTCATGTTCCTATTTACAATATTGAATATAATTTGCATAACCTTTTTTTGGCCAATTTTGACATGTTTCTCTGCTTTTCTCAAAAGCTTGTGATGAAATCCTTTTTATCAAAGAGTCTTAGGTACACTTGAAAAGTCTTTTGGGGCAAAGAACATGGTTTGGTTAAAAAAAAAAAGATTATTTTTCAGCCATTTCAACCCACGTTTCCCCTGAACGCTCTGTGCTGTGGACAGCCTGCCAGCCATTAGAAAGTATGGAAAAAAATCTCCTAATCTGAGGTGGGCCATGCTGGAAAGCAAAGTTTAAGTTCCTTACCCAAAGTTTTATTCCTATTATTTATAGCTGTGCTTCTTACTTGCCCAGCATGCAGTTGCTGGAAGGATAAAACCTGATGCCAGGTGTCCCATGTAAAGCAATTTTTCCATATGGAAGAAGGGAGGATGCTTAATTTCCACATGAGCCTTGTCCTGATAGCAAATCCTTGGTAGGATAAAGACCAACATCTGCTTGCAGATATCCCCCTTTTCCACTGCCTTTGAGCAGTATGTGCCCTAAAACAGTTTCTCCAGCCCTTGCTTTCAAGAAGAGATCCATCCTTGCTGACATGCTAAAATGACACAAGAAGTTCTGTGAAATGACCAAAAAATACTACAAGAAAGCATTGATTCAGACTATAATTAATGAAATCTGCTGTATTAATGAATGATGCCAAGCAAAATTTTACCAACATTGCATATATCTATAGCAGCTCATCTACAAGTGTCTTCACGTCTCCCCACCCCCCAATACTTTCAGTAAATTTTAAAATAAGTGGCAGCATTAACTTAATCTTTTATTTAGCTAGTAGGAAAAGGTTGCATTAGAGCTTTCCTGGAATAAATGTAAGTGTACTTTGAACGCATGATGGCAATTCCCCATTCAGCTGGGAACTGCACTAAATACAGCTTTGCCAAATCTTGAGCTTTTATTGCAAGTGCCACATTATCTGACCTTTTCTTAAAGCTCTAGTTACCAGAATCATCTTATTATGTGAAAATTTCAGCTTTTACTAGGGGAATAAAGGTTTTCAGCCCTGATATCTATAGAGAAAATGTCTATTCCAAAGGCTTGTAAAGTAAATGAGAGGTACCTGAGCATCTACTATTAAAGAAGCAGCAGAAGAGCTTTGGCTTTACACTTTGGGCATCCATAACCATGAGTGTTACAGACAGTGTAGCTGTGTGGGAAAACTACACACAGAGATGGGGGAAATGGTTCAGTCACCTCCATTTGCCCTAGCAGCCAGCCTTGGGGATCTGTTCCCAAACCTGGGGTTACACATCTCTAGCTATCACTACATGGAGAGGCTTTGACACTGTTTAATGGAGGTGGTGAAGCCTGGGGAAGAGATCCAACTCTGTTCAGCTAGGGTTAATTTGTGACACTCTTATTTGTCCATCCAATAGCCTTTGCATCCCGATGTTCCAGGCAAGGTTGTAACCTTACTAGAAGATGCTGGCTTCCCTCCTAACCTTCCTCACTGTCCTCCACCCCATTCCCAAGACAATTTGTTTCTCATTTGAACTGTAGCTGCTTGAAAGATAATGTCAACAGCAATGACGGTGGAGGCAAGCTTTGCAAATAGGATGCTGTTGCTTTGCATAGAAGATAATCTTTGTTGAACATTTTGCGTGGAAACCTTAATTTGGCATCAGGAGGAAGATGACTACAAAAGCATCCCAGGCAGCAGAGTGTATGCACATTGGGTGCCACATGTCACGCTCGTAGTAGGAGTTACAAACATGCGGTCCTCCTGCGCGGTGGGGAAGTTACACTGTGGAGTAGAGCCACTCCAGCACTGGCTCTGCTGTTACCTGCTGGTCCTTCCAGGGGCTTTTGGCACCCCATGGCTGCCTGCTCTCCCACTGTAACCACTCCAAACTCCAAACGAGGCAAACAGGAGGGGAGTGGAAGAGAGGAGAGCAGGCACTCCTCAGGCAGTGCCACCCTTGCCCTGTGCCCTGCAGCGGTGGCCTTGGGGGGCTCAACCTCAGCTGCCCCTGATCAAGCTGCCTGCAATGCCTTCATCTCTTCCCAACCACAACGCCAAGAGCCTCTGCACCTGAAACCAGGCCCTTCCCTTGAACACACAGTGTTTCCTCCTGACAATACGAGGAGGGAGTCGCCAGGGTTTCCCCGTTATGTTTCAAATGGAAGATGATGGGCCAATTTGGAAAAGAAAGGGGACGTGGTGATTCTGCCACCACTTTGCTGCCAGATCTAAGTGAATCCCTTAAACACTCTGTGGAGAGCCTACCCAACCATAAAGCACCTGCAGACCTCGCAGTGGTGTTCTGAAAATAACTGCAATTTCAGATTCTCCAGGATAAGCTGCTCAAACAGGGAAGAGCATTATGATTTATTGATGCTTTCTTCAGCATTTAATGTTTTCCATGGGCCAGGCTCAGAGAGGAAAGACGGCGGATGCCGTTGCTGTGATCTTTTTCCCTTCTATGCAAATGGTAACCTAGGTGATATGCAAACACATCTGCTTAAATCAAAACTGAGTTTTACTCCTCACCCTGCCCGGGCACCGACAGCGACGCAATTAGGCTCAGAAACACCATTCAAACACAGAGAGTGAAATACGAGAAGCACACAACTGTGTATTTAAATAAGATAAGATTAGTAAAGAAAAGTAATCTCTTCTAAAAGGCCAGCTGATCCATTAGGAAAAAGAAACAAGCACTTATTTTTATTATTATTTGTTGCACTTTAATGGAAATGTTTTTTAGCGCCCAAGCAATACTCTCTCTTCTGCCTGCTCTGGTGTCCCTGCAAGACATTAATTTTCAGCTGATAAATGAGAAAAAGAATGAGGCTTTTTCAGAAAAATGGAAGAGATCAGACTGATGCCTCAGGTAGGCTATAATTAAGCCATCAATTACAGTATGCAACACCTAAACCCCACAGGGTTTGTTTTTCACCTTACAGCTGGACAAGACATAAACAACATCCTTTGTACAATGTCTCTGCCAGTGGTTTTAATTGATTGCTGTATTGATTAGGTTCATGCAGATGGCTGGGGATTTTCTCTGAAAAGTTTTTGGTATCCCATTACAGTGCTCATGGCTTAAAGCAAGTAACATTTCAGTCATTACTCTACTCTCCCCTGATGTTTTTTTTTATGGCCTTCACATCCCCGCAGCTGAGCTGTGTGTTGGGTGATGTTGAACAGCTGATCAGCTTGGATGAGATGGATGGGACATCAGCCCTGGTACCCTGTGTGTCCTGGACTCAATTCAGATATGGACTGGGGTGACCTTACTAAAGACCTCCAGAGCCAAGTACAAAGAAACTGCAAAGCAGGCAAGGCAGGTGCTTGGCAGACTGGGAACACCAAGTTCAGGTTTCTGAGTAATCCCAGAATCATAGAATGGTTTGTGTTGGAAGGAACCTTAAAGATCATCTAGTTTCAACCCCCCTGCCATGGGCAGGGACACCTCCCACTAGACCAGGTTTCTCCAAGCCCCATCCAACCTGGCCTTGAATACTTCCAGGGAAGGAATATCTACAACTTCTCTGGGAAACCTGTGCCAGCATCTCACCAATCTCACAAGAAGGAATTTCTTCATAAAGTTTGACCTAAATCTGGCTTTGAGTAAGCAGATTACTGAGTGCCTGAAGATCAGAAATGTCAAGTTGTTCGTAGCAATAGCTGTTATATTTTTATTTTTTAAATCTCCAGCTTCTGACCATACCTTGGACTGTCAGGAGTGATGCGAAGCGACTGCTGTTGCACAACCATGTATTACAACTTGCATTTAAAACTGGAGCGTGGGTGGGGAGGGACTGGTTCCACATCTCTAGCAGGAACCCTAAAGGATGTTGTAACAGCCACATGGAGAAAACATCTGCTCATTAGCAAAGCTGCTCCATTTCAGACACCAAGAGCTCGCAAGCACGAACAAGCCCTGAGCAGAGGCTGCTCACATCTAAATTCCCACATGGAGCTCATGGCCATTTGGCTGCCCTGGCCCCTGGCACCTCCTGCTCAGCCTCTCACTACCCCTCTGTGCTCTGCAGCAACCCCTGCCCTGCACTCCATGTGGTATTTCAAGTTTTCCCCCTCCATCACCTGCCTTGTGCCTCCATTTCTTTTCCTCCTTCCTGCAAACATGCTCACTCAGCTTCTAGCATTTTTCCCTGGGTTTAGTGTCTCTGGCTTGTCTTTCATCCAGACACCTCCCCATGCCACATCTCAGCTTCTCCTCCCTGAGGCTCTCAGAAGCCAAGAAGGTGATTTCCCATCCACTTCCCAGACTGCTCCTTCCTGGGGTGAATCCTGTCCCCTCTGTCAGAAATGGCTTTGTCCCAGCATTTTATTTTTTTTTTTTCCCCCCTGGGAAGCTGTTTACAGGTCCTTACCTCTTTGGTACACAACAACACAACCTAGACAACCTACCTTTGGTACACAACAACCTACCTACACAACCACTCCACTGCAAATCTCCTGCAAGCTGTGCCATGGCCACTGCACCCATGGAGATGGGATCTCCAGAGATCTCTCCCTCTCTCAGAAGAAAAGCAGTTTGCCTGGAGCATCACATTCCTGAGGAAAGGTTTGTGTGATAGCCCTGGCCACGAAGGAAGCTTGTCCTTGCCCTGGGCTCTCCACCAAGTGAGAAATTAGAGAAACAGCAAGAGGGAAGCAGAGCCAAGGGGATGAAACCAACAATGGTGTGATCACAAAGTAACACTAGATAATTATCCACAGGGACTTCCGGATGGGTAATACCAGGTCCTTGTACTTTTTCCAGTCCTTAATTACCCAGGCTCACAAGAGTCAGCCACTCAGACCCTCATCTGCACACACCTCCAAGGGCTGGTGTCAATATGCCCAGCTTCAGATTACAGTCAAAAATCTGCAGGAAGTGAAGGCAGAAATCTCTGGATCCCAGCTGAGCTGGACAGGTCCAAACATCCAAGTTCAAGGGCAGTTTTGTGTTACATACCCAGCTCTGCACAGGGGAAGAGCAGATCCAAGGACCTCGCCAGGGAATGTTGTAGCATTTGTTTGCCAGGCAAAAATAATAAAATCTAGAGGCCATATTTTCCTTCATTTCTAGTCTCAACTCTACTTGAAGAGTCTGAAATCTTTGACAGGGTTTTATACTTGCAGAGGGGGATTTTATTTTGAACATCCTTTAAATACTCTGTGGGTAGGAGTATTTCCAGTTTTGGAGTAGTGCGTGTACTCTGATAAATAAAATCAGCCTACAAAGTGGACTTTTGCATTGGCAATCAATACGGCATGTATCTGCACCACTGACTCACACAGCCTGTCATGGGTTTCATTTAGTTAGTTAATGTAAACTTATATTTATATTAAAAATATTTGTACTTTAGGTATTTTATTATCAATGAACAGCTATATTTCAGAATAGTTATTTCTAGGAAGGATAGTGTATGACCACTGACATGCTGAAGTCTTCATAAACATCTTTTTCAAAATGAAAAAAAAAATTGTGGCATCACATATTGTTCATCTCAAAAGAGAGAAAACTGTAGGTGCAAAGAATGGTGGTAGTAGTTGGTAGGAGTCGAAAGAAACACTTTTCCTAATCACATTCATGTTTAGTCAACTTCTGTTATACTTCCTGATCCAAATGATGTTATTGGCCTAAATTCTTCTCTCAGGTACAGTCGTGATGCCTAGAACAGACCTAAGCAGGAAGATCATGAGGTTTGCTGCCTCACAGACCAAGCTGGACCATGAAGAGGGATTGGCATGGTTGTCGAGTCAGGAGAGGAGGCAGAGTTTCAACTCTGTCCCTCAAACATTGTATTTTGAATATAAATTCTTGCAACTCCCTAGTTAATACCTGCAGCCATCACAAAGGTTTTTCTGTATTTTTTTTTTTTTTTTTTTTTTTTTTTAAAAAAAAAAAAAGTTTTACACGGGTGCCAGAGCACCAGTTATCTGAACTCACAGGAGTCTCTCCCTGTAGGAAAGCCAAGCCACAAATGGCTTCAAAACATTTGCTAGCCACTAGAAAGGAAAAAATTCTCCAAAATACCATTCTGGTTTTTTATATCCCCCTTGAGGCTTCAGAAGGATGGACATTCCTCACTTCCCTGGTGACAGATTCGCCAGTTTATGAAGCACTTCCTGGGAAATCTGACTTCCCACCAGTGGCTCTCAGTGCCTCTGGTTTTCAGCCCTGATCCTTTGAGTTGCTCGGTGTTCTGGATCAGGGTTCTGGATCAGAACATCTATGGGGGTCATAGCATTTGAGGAGGTTGGGATGAGGCTTAGCCTCCCTGTCACCCCACTCTGGGATGCTGCTAGAACTCTGCATTCTGGCAGAGGCTTCCCAAGAGGCTTCCCAAGATCACTTTCTGGGCTCAGGACATCTTGTCTGGGTTGGGTGATATGGAATTTTAAAAATTTTTAAAAAAATCTCATATCCTGAAGGCAGATTTGCAATAACCACTGAATGGCAAAAGAATCCAAGGGGACAATGGCCCCTGGGGGGTTTGGCAGGGTGCAGCCAGGATGGCTGCCACAGTGGGTCTGTGTGCCCATCCTCATCCTCCTGCAGGATCCAGTCTGTACCTCTCCTCCAGTCCCTACACATGCTCATTTTCATCCAGTTTTGGGGCTCCCTAGGCTGTGGCTTGGGAGGGGACAGCAGGGCACTGCCTGGGTGGCAGCAGTATGTCAATGTGTGAGTGTACACCATGTGCTGCCCCTTCCATCAGGCTGCTGCTGGGCACCCAGAGGGATTTTGCCTGCATTCACACCCTAGATGCTGAAAAACACACCTTTCTCCCCTGCTGCAATGCAAACAGGGCACCAGCTTGGAAATATTTACACTGCTCTAACATCAACACATAGCACAACACTGCAGGACCCTAAAGGCAAGTCCTGAAGTGCCTCCTTAGAGGGACCTGATGGTGCTTTGGGACAGACACAGCAAAACCCTCTCCCAGATAATGATTGAAACCTCTGCTTGTGAACTAGAGCACATGAAGAAGCAGAAATAGATGGCAACCACAACCCTGAACCAGAGCAGAAGGTCTGTGGTCTGTCTGGTGGGGAATTAAAACCTCTGGGTGGAAAAACCTCCTTTGCTTCAAAGCAAAAGGGGAATTCCTGGCCAGCTGCACAGCTGCAGGACATCTGCCCATGCCTGGCTGCAGGGCTCTGCAGCTACCAACCTGTTGAAAACATGAGCCACAACAACAAAAAAACCTTCATCTTCCAGGGAAGCAGAGCTTGAGTGTGCCTGCACCATGTGGCACCACTGAGAGTTTCCCAACGAGTTTCTCGTCCCTGCTCGGTTCCCTAGGCTAGCTGGATCTCAAATACACGTATGCAAATCTGAAACAGACTTCTGGCCTGACTTTAATTTACCAGAAAGCTGAACTCACACAATTTAGGAGCATAAAGACCAAAGTAGCAGGAAGAAGTTACACATGTGGTTGTTTTCAGGCCCCCAGGAGACAGCTTTACCCCCCATGCCTTTGGAGCTGCCTCCCAGGCCAGGCGAGGTTACATTCATTCCTCCTCTGGGTCCAGTGGTCACCAGGGCTGGAAATCACACAGGCACATGATGGGGCCTGGGTATCCCTGCCACAGTGGCTTTTTTCACATTGCTCTGCAAGCACAGAAATGTATTTCTGGGCGAGCCCACACTGAATGAGACCACCAGCCTATCACCCCCGTTTTTGACCCTCCAGAGGTGGTCAACAGGCAATGCCCACGGGTAGGAATGGGGCAATTTTATAGCAATTGCCTCACAAAATGCTTTTCCACCAATATGTATCCCAGAGACCTCCAGAGCTAAAACTGACACTGTGCAGAATGGCTTTTTCTAGGTTTATTCTCTATTGATTTATTGAGTTGCTCTTCAATCCTCCCACTAAATTCAGTAGAGACTGTCCTTTTCAAAGGCAAAATTAGGCTCTGTGATTAAGGAGAAATTGTCCTATTTAAAGGAGAGAAAAATGAAAGCTCCCAGAAAGATTTGCAGAGGTTTCCAAGCTTACAGCTTTGTTCAGAAATGCTCCGACACATCACTGTGTAGGTGGTCATTTCAGGAGTCTGGCACCAAACTGTATATTATACCATAGTTATAGCCCTGTGTAATACCTGACACATCCTTTATTAGAGATGTTGCACCAATTCTTAGGAACTGTGGCTATCTACTGTGTTATGAAGCACATAACAGCATATTGTGGCCATAAAAGGGAATTTATGATGTGACCATTGAGTAGGTAATGGATTGCAGGCCCCTAAAATCATCTTGGGCTACAGGAATGCTTTATTTCAGGATCTTTTCTCACTAACTTCCTGCCTTGAAAGTTCAAGCAAGGCTTTAGATCATCAGCCCATCCACTGTATTATTTTCAGTGACAGGCAGGGGTAATTAGCTTGTATAGCTATTGTTTGCACTACTTTATCCTCATTATTTCTTCGACTTGCCATGCGGGCAACAATTATAAAGCCGTAAGGACATGCAGAGTTATGCCTGGAATCTCTGGTTTAATTTAGAGGAGGCACAGACAAGAGGAGCACTGCTACTGCTAACCGCAGATGCCTACCTGACAGATTTATGAAGAGATTTCATGTGCTCATCTGCCTTTCCTCCATGTCCCACGCTGTGCAAGCTGAATTTAACAGCTGGCAAATAGGGTCCTGTGGTCCCTGTGCTCTCTAGGCTGCCTGGAATTAAATATCTGACTGCCAAGGCCTCAGTTCATACACTCACCTGGAGATTTTTAGCTTATTGGGAAGCTACAGGTTATGCATATTCTAAGGGCACATGCAAAGCGATGCTTCCCTTCCAATACCTTCTTCTGAGTGTTTGCCTGATTTCCCCTTGGAAAACGAAGCTGTTGCTTAGCACTTCAGGTGAATAATCTCCATTTCACTAGATGGCAACAGGACTTCTGAAAACACGAGTGTGCTTGATTCCTCTTGAAGGGCTCAGCTACCTGTGGTCAGACTTCAAGCGTGAGGTCACTCACACCGTGTCACACCTTGCAGGCAGCTAACAAAACCTCCTGTTTTATCCCTACTACATCTCTAGTAGACATTGTGGAGCAGGGTGAGGAGAGCTGGCTGAGGCTGCCGTGCTGGGACCTGCCTTCCCAAGCTGAGGGTCCCCTTTGGTTTCTGATGCTGCATCCCCCCGGCCCCTCTCCTGCCGTGACAGCTCTTCATCAGAGACCTGTGTGGCTGGGAGGAATGTACCAGCAACTATTAGCTAGGCTGGATGAGCATGTCTGAACTTATAGCCTGTGAAATGGGGAGGCAAGTATTCCACACCAGCCCAGCTGGCAGAAAGGAGGGGAAATTTTAAAGGGGGAAAAGCGTAAGGTAACATGGCTGTTGTGAATAGTTCAGCTGAGGGAGAATTTCTTGTGCACCCTTCAGGATTAAACAGCCAGACTATGGCATCTCTAAAACTAACATGTCCATTAAACCCAAGGGAACAGTGACCAAAATAAGTAACCAACTGGGAAGTGATCTGACATTAGGTGAAGTGAGTACAAGTCACCTTGTTGCTTCATCTCAGTGCCTCCTGTTATCAGAGATCTGCACCTATGCCAGCACCATATCCATTTGATCCTACCTGCTGGAGCGGTAGAGCCAACAGGGCAGAAAGGATATTAACTTATAAGGTGGTAAAGTGATTTTATTTTTTAAAATAAATTTACTACTGCTATTGCTGAGTCAAGTGTTGCTGATTTCCAGGTGGCCTGCATCACACAGGGACATCAAGGACGGTGACATTTCATGCCCAATGAACAAAGCAGGCCAGAGAGACCAAAAGAAAACAAAAACCAAAAAATGTTTGTGATATTTTGGGCAAGAAAAGGGTTGTCTGTGTGCCATTTGTTCAAGTTATTGTACTTCTTGTAACTAAACAGGACTTTGGTTATACATTTGTTGGTGTTTATTCCTGCTCCTGAAGAGCTGACTGGCAAAGGTGGGGATGTCCATCCTGCTACAAAGAGGGGCACCAGCAGCAAGACTTATCTGTCCCACAGCACCTCATCTCTACTTCTCTTTTGACAAAACCCACTGGATTTGTTCTTTTTCTGTTTTCCAACGCTCTCTTGCCTCCATCCTTCCCTTTACTTTTACAGCTGTACCAACCTGCACATACAGTACGTGTGAGTGAGAGCAAAGTGTATAACCTGGGGTGAAATGGCCTCACTGGACCATTTAATGGATGTAAATGATGAAGTTGACAGCCTTAAGTGTTTTTGTAACACAAATATGGCCACACATATTTTATATTGTCTTTAAATAACAGATTCCCAGGACTGGAGTCCAAATATAGTGAAACTTCTACAAAGGATCACACTGGGCTTAGAGCAAAAATTAGTCTCCCAGCAGAGTGGTTTTTAGTTAAAGGTCAGGAAAAATGATAATTGGAGCCTTATTAAGATAATTTAAAATCCTCAGTGTAGATGCCAGTTGAAGGAATATTTAGTGCAGTAAGTACCTACACTGCTATTTGGAGTCTGAGTAGTTTTAAAGGCTATTATGACCAACATAACACAGTAGAAGAAGATGGGTTAGTCTACACACAAACTGCAGCTTTAAGTTGGAAATTCCAGTACTTTATAGACTTAAGCTATAGCAGATTTTTTTGCTTGGGTTCTTTATTAAATAAAAGGGATGCGAGGATCATATAGTGAAAGAATTATTTTAGCAAGGGGGAACATTTTCAGAGTATGGATGCCTGAGATGCTGTTTCTGAAAGTGCAAAATTCTGCACTCCTAGCAGGATATATTCCTTCTGTGTAACACACCTCTTTTTGTATCACCTGAGAAATTACTCCTGTTAAATAACTCAAATGCTTTTTTGGAGCCCCTGCTCTGGCACTCTTTCCTGTGATACAAAAGGAGCTTATTCAGGTTGAGAGGAAGATAAGGAAGAGCATTCTCTCACCTTGTGTCAACAGACAAGAGCAACACCTGTATCAGGAACTCAGGTTTCTGCTTGCTGGTATCAATACATACAAACAACTTGCTTCTCCAGTAATTTAGTCCATTTTTCCTGAGCCTACTTTATTCTAGCTCTCTACCTGCCCTTCCTCGAAGGTGGGACCAAGCCCAGTTACAGCCTTCTCCATAGTCAGGGGGTGGCAGGGGGGGTGAGCAGCCCATGGCAGCATCCCCTCCCCATAGCATCCCTTCACCACAGTGGGAGCAAAAACCAGCAGCTCCCTGCTTTGCCCAGCTGGTAGAGGCAGAAAGGAGTGGGGTTTAGATGCCAAATCCTCCTCCTCATCTCCTAAAATCCCTGTGTGAGCAAACTGGTAAGGGTTGTGCTGATGAGATCAGCAGAGTCTGCTGCAAGCTGAGGGCTGCCAGCAGCAGGGAAACCCTCAGTGCCTGCACAGCCCCCTGGGCACTGGGGAATTACCAGGAATTGCCACCCCTTGGTTCCCTCTCCAGGTTGTTCCTATGGAGCTGGGACGTGCAGCAACAGGTGAGGTGGCTGCAATCCCACATGGAGTCAGCAACACAGCACCAGCCTGACAAGAGAGCAACCTGCAGTACCAGTAGCTATTTTCCATCTAGATAAATAGATATTCACAGATGTGACATCTCAGAGAGAAGGTTTAGAGTCAGGGTTTAGAGTCTCACCCTTGGCAAAGCAAAAGCCAGGAGTTATGTGCTGTTCCCCCCCAAAATAGGACTGGTGTAGCAAAGAGCAGCTTACCTCCAAGTAGTTTTCAGCACCATCTATCTGGCTGAGATTTGCAAGACTTGATTTCCTGAAGTGTTGCAAATTCCATAGTTGAATCCATTTCTTTCCTGGAAAAAGCTGGACCCACTCATGCCATCTCTAGGCCTTCTTCTCTCACAGGCATAAAAAAACCCCGAAAAAACTGGCAAGTTTAACTCCACTGATTAACACCAATCTTTGGCTGCCCAAGATGGTAGCAAGTGGTTAAGAAAAACATAAAAAAAAAAATCTCCACCCCAAAAAAAAAAAAAAAGGGTTCAGAAAAATCTCCTCTTCCAAAAAAATACCACCCTACAGGAATTCAAAAATTCTTCATAAGGTGAGGCCTTGGTGCTCTCCACATTTAACCCAAACAAGTGATTCCATTCCTTTCCCAATCTCATTGCCCTGCCAGAAGGTGTGTTCTCAGTGAGATCTTAATTAGGAAAGGTAGCCTGTGGGAGCAGAGTATTAGATCCACCTGAGACAAATTGAAATAAATGTCCTACCCCTCTCATTGCACTTCAATGTAGCCTTGATATTCTCTTCAAAGATCTTTTACTGCTTCTATTGTTTTCTTGCTGAGTAATTTAAAAGCCTAGCTATATGTCTTTATTTCTTCTCCAAGTGATAAAAGCTATGGAAATAGCTTTTTTTCCCTCACCAGAGCTCCAATTCAGCTGAGTGGATGGATGGATGATTCGCTCCTGTATTTTCCTCTGCAAATTCAAATCTGTATTTTGAGGGTGCCTGTTTCCTTTCCTGCCATATGCCATGCATTGAACAGCAAGAAAAGCTCAATCAGCCTCATCCACCTCTGTCCCACCTGGGGAAGAAGGCAGCGTGGGAATGGAGCTGGGTCCTGCAGCCAGGAACAGGCACAGGGGGCAGGAACACCACAGCT
Source organism: Phaethornis superciliosus (assembly GCA_023637945.1). Classification (NCBI taxonomy): domain Eukaryota; kingdom Metazoa; phylum Chordata; class Aves; order Apodiformes; family Trochilidae; genus Phaethornis; species Phaethornis superciliosus. Next base: position 4,985,434 of record JAJQWJ010000017.1, read on the forward strand.
CCATCCTTCCATATCCCAACAGTTTGAGTGGCTGTCACTGCTGTCACTGGGACAGACAAGAAGAAAGCCAGCCATGTGCATCCATGTGTCTTTAATATAACTGATAATCTGCAGGACTCTTTCCTTGGTTCTTGTGCTGGCACTGGGCTCTTGGGAAACTTGCAGCCACGGAATTTTTTGAGATTGGGTTTGTGATTCCCCCCCCCCCTCCCTTAGCCCCCCACGTTATATGAAAGTTTGCTATTAATCATGAAGATTTATTGATTGTTCTAGGGCTATGGGATAATTAAATATACAAAGGCTTGGCAGTCAGAGTAGAGCATATTCTTTTAGAAATGCTAACAATATGTTAAATCCAAGGAATTCCATTCCTAGTACACTGTGGGGTCATAAATAAGTTCAGTGCAGGGGATAAAAATGAACATGACACCATTTAAAAATCAGATACATGGCTGGACTATAGCTATTGAGTTTATGTCTCACTTATCCCTTAGCTACTAATGTTAGTAACCCTTCCCTCTCACTTCCATTCTGCTTATTATTTCACAGCTGAATAAAATAAAATGTGTCATTCATGGGGTTTTAGTCTCTCAAGGACTTAATGAATTAAATGGAAATGCATCATTCTGTGAGTATCCCCGACTTTTATGGAAAATAAATTCTTGCCAGCCCACCCCTCCCAATGCTAACTGTCCAGCTATGAAACAGGGGGCTACCTGCCCTCCGAGTGAGATTTTATTGCTAAAATAAAGTAAAAATTGTTTTAAAACAAAGAACACACATCTTTATAGTAAAACTCGTTTGTTTTACAATTAGAGAAAAGAGTCACATGGTCCCCCAAAAAACCCCAAGTTTTATATATATATATTTCTGAAAATATATTTAAAAACATAAAAAACTCTATAGTTAAACATATATTATGTTAATCAGTACACTTAAATATAGCTTAATTATATTTACAATATGACGCAGTTGCTTTTAAATTTTAATGCCAATTTCAGTTTTTCCCAAAAAACATAAAATTATATAAATATACAATAAATATTTATGTTACACAAGGTGAATAATAGAGAACAAGGCCACAGACATCAACTTACAGTTGCAAGAGTCTTTACTTGAACACAGCACTAGGCCTGCTGACATGCATGATATACCTTTGTCACAAACAGACCACAGCAAGAGTTTAATTAAGTGACATGAAAGAAAACCAACCTCCCCCACCCCATCGTTTCTGTTTTAATTAAAACTGCCAAGCCTGTGATCATGGATGTATTAGGGCAGGCAAGTGAGAGCCATGGGACTGCAGTTTAATTGCCAGTTTCACATTATGTATGTTGAAAGCATCAATTGGTATAGAATTGGAGTATCACAGGAACTATCACTCTAGATGTAGCTACAGGGTATGGTTCTTCTATAGGTTCTCAGCTCCATCCCCTCATCCCCCTGGGCTGCCCTGCAACCCTCTGAACTTGCCATCCCACTCTTTTAATCCTGCCATTCCAGTGCCACCCTTACCTATGCCAGGTGAGGATTTCCAAGGTAAGGCTATAGCCATGATTCACTTGGGCAAACAAGGAACTTCAGTTTTAGTATGATTTATGCATAAACGCTTCTCCCTTAGAAATTCAATTTATTTGAATTGGGAATTATTTTATTCCTTGTATCTGAATTTGATTACTGTTATGTCCTAGCTACCATTTCTTTTTTCAGCCTGGGTGAGAGATGTTTGTTATTCGTTCATTAGCATCACTCTTCCCCCTTCCTAAGCAACCAACCCTGGTTTTGAGAGCAGCCACCATTACACCATCTCTGCTGTAGCTTAGGAATATTGCTGGGAATAGCTCCTGAGCCATGTTTGGGTTATTAAGTGCAAAGATTTATAATACACATAGAGGTACTGGCCACAGGGGAATTAAATGCTCCATTATACCCACATTTAATTTGCATGAAGAGCACTTTAGTTAAAGTTTTGAGACATTTTAATAAAGGTTTGTTTTTTGTTTTGTTTTTAATTTTATTTCTGATTTCCATGGGGGATCCTGAAAATCTGCAATTGACAGGGAAGCCCGAAGTTTGAGGCGGGTCACACAACCCACACTTCTTATTCATGGTCTAGTGAATTTGTGGCCAATTTCGAAGGTTTGACAGTCATTTATCCTAGGGAAGGGGGAGCCTATCTACCCTAAGTAGAAGAAAACACTGGTTTGAAGGTGTCTGTGTTAACTTCCACCATGAGTTTCTACTACTAATGACATAAACTCAGTATTAAATAAGCTCCTCAAAGAGAATTATTGTCAGGGATCGTATTCAAATAAGATTTGCCCAGCTCAGGTTTTTAATTAGCTTCAACATCAAGGCAGACTAACACAGATTCCACAGAATTCAGAAGTGGTTATATTTTGCAAGTATTTTCCTCTTCAGCCAGTGACTTTTCTTTAACTACAGGAATTACAAATACAGCATCTGCCTGAAGTGAGCTCACTAACGAGGTGTTTCTGCCTCTCTGCCCACTGTAGTCAGTTCAAGTGCTATCTCTGCACAGCTCTCAGGCTTACAACCTGCCTTTTTAGAAATACTTCTGCCAGGATAATTAGAGGGGCAGCACCGAGCTAAACATGTCTATCAGAACCTAAGCAATGCTCAGCCAGCTCCTCCAGCACTTGCTCTTCACTTATGTCAAGAGGATTTTTTTTTTTTTATGCCAACATTTGTTTCATAAAACAAGGCTGGCAGCAGAGGTAGAGCCAGATGAACATAAAGGCTAATTATTTTCAGCTAGAGGCAGAGCCTGACTCTGTCTCCTTCCCCAGCCATGTCCAGGGCTCTTCCAGGCAAGGTGCCACCATGGTTTGCACACCCAGCAGAGGGAAGGGCAGCAATGCCCAAGGCAAAGCTCTCATTCTCCCACATGATGCACAGGACCACATCCAGCCCCAAATGCTGTTCCTTTGAATTGGAGTTACACCAGTCCCACGAGCAACCTGATTTCAGAGCCACTGTCATCTCTCGAGCCCTGTTTGCTAGTGGCATGCTGCTTGTGCTTCACCAAAACATTTGATCCAAGCACAGTCTTTTATTACATGAAAATCATTGCTCTCAACACTCTATAGAATATTTCCTATATGACAACCTCCAGTTGTATGTTAAATGAAACACTTCAAAGATCACAACCAATATCCTTCCAGAGGGAGGAAAGGGGGAAAAAAACCAAAACAAAACAAAAACAAACAAACAAAAAAACCCAAAAAACCCCCAAACACAAACAAACATGAGATAAGCAAATGCAGGTCTCAAAAGACAGCAAATAAAAAATTTAAAAAAATATAATAAAATAAACAAAAAAAGCATGTTGCCATACAGTTAAATAAGTGCTGTCTTTAAGCCTGAAGTTCAACAATGTGAAGTGGAACATCACCATTCTTTTTCAGTTGCCTTTTTTTTTTTTATTTTTGTCAGTAGTTGGATTGCTATTGCAAACACCTTCACAACATACAAGAAACAAATTTGTTTTTAATCCAGAATAAGGTAATGATTTTTTTTCAACCTGATGGGAGTTCAAAAGTAAAAGAGAAACAGTAAAACTATGACAACAGCACCTTGACATTGTTTTAATTCCAACGCTATCAGAAGTTAAAAGCAGTAAACAGATATAATACTAACAGGAATAAAGATACTTACTGTCTAAAATGTAAACGGAATGTTTTGGTTCAATTTATTTTTCTGAAAGAGGACAGTTTATCATCAATCCACAATTGAAGCAGCATGCAATTTTATTTTATTTTTTTTTTTTTAAACTTTTTGTATTTTCAATTCTTGGCAACGGCGACAAACCACAACGTTATCGAGGAATGTAATGCAGACTTTTGTTTGCTTGTTTTTCTTTTTTTGGTTTCTTTTTTTTTTTTTTTTTCCCTTTTTTTTTTTTGTTTGTTTTTTTTTTTCAACTTGTGCGCAAATGACTTTTGTTCCCCTTCGGGCCATGGATATGTTCAATAAATAGATTGTGGAACCACTGTACTGTATAAACTTCAGTTATACATGCAGTCCATAAAATTATTTCTTTTACTGAATAATTTACCCTGTTATGTTTATATACAAATAGATAATTTTGTCTCAATATAATCTATACAACACGAATCCACTATCTTCCCCTTTTAATGGTTAATGTACATACACAGGAAGTGTCTATCCTTATAAAGCGCCAGCCAACTCTCTTTTTATTATCCATGGTGAGAGCTCTCACGTAAGACTGGGTAGTTCGGCACTGGGAGTTCCAGTGCCTCTTGTCTATGCCCCTGCAGCCCTCCTTTGTGTACCCCTTGGGGTTGCATTTGGTCTCGTAGAAGTATTGCTTCAGTTGGCCTTTGGGCACTGGGACTTTTTCCAGGACGGTGACAGTGGCCCCGGACATGTCCACCGCAGTCTTTTTCTCTGCCGCCGTCACCCACTCGCTGGTGCTGTCACACACGCTCAGTTCCCCCCGGCGAGCTGGGTCAGAGTGACGCCGGACCCTCATGGACATGTTTGCAGCATCCAGGTAGTTTTTGTACTCCTCGAGCAGAAAGAGCAGCGGGGGTTCCAAAGGCACTTGACTGCTTAGCATGACTCGGGATGTGTACAAGTCTGCATCCTTGTTTTCCTCGCTGGGCCGGATCTCCTGGTCCTCATCTAGAAGCTCCTCTATGACGTGTTCAAAAGTGTCTGCCAAAGATGTCAATCCTCTTGAACCAGCACTGGGCCCGTTTAGGTTCTCAAGAGTCCCGTGGGTCCGAAGACCTGGGTAAGCCAAGCTGCCTTGTCCTCTTACACTAGCTTCTTTCATTGGGGCAGCTTTCATGCAACTGAAGTATGAGATAACCATAGTAAGGAAAAGGATGGTCATCACTCTTCTCACTTGGTGGAACTGTTAAGGGCAAGAACAAAAGAAAAAAAGAAAAAAAAGAAAAAAAAGATTTAACTTTCAAGGAATGGAGTAATAAAAATTCACCTGAGTTCTCACAAGACATTATGCACTTTCTGCAGAGATCTGCTGCATGCAGCCGCAACTCATTACTGGTGATGAAGCATTCTCTTGTACAAGGGTGATCTTTGATTTAGAGTTTCAGACAAAGCATATGCCAAAGCTCAGGCAACCAGCAAGTCAGAGTTTTAATGTACCAAAGTCTTTCTGGAGCAAGTATGAGATTAGACACTACATGAAAACTTTATTGACTGATCAGACCTATTTCAAGTAACAGCAAAAGCAGAATTTAGCAATACACCATTTCAGCAGCAAAAGGCTGCTTCACAAGCTTGAAAGGCAAGATTGCCATTTCAAGCACAAATGCAAATACTCAATTTCCAATATCTCTCTATGCCAAAAATCTCCTATCATTCTAGTCACAAGAAACTGAGCAACACCAGGATATATCGCATTTGAATTTTGAAAGCAACATTTAGAACGCAGGAAGAGGTCATGCAAATTCTGAGATCTCAGCAGGCCAATTCCTCATCTAAAAGTAGAAAGTATGTATGCATAAATATAGAACTAGAAAATGGTCCAGGCCAATATGCTTGCTACCATACTAAATTTGAGCTGGAAAGATTGCTTGTATCATGTGCATGCCATTGAAGGGACTTGCTGGACTACAGAGCTGATAAAAAGCTATACTGCAGTGACAGCAGCACCAGAACCACCATCCCCTACTTTCCCAGAGCCCCACACACCTCCTGCTATCAAGAGGGGAAAACACTTACTGAAACCCAGCTAAAGCCCAGAGCTCAGCATGAAAACCAGAAGCCCTAATGCCACACCAAACAGCACTTTGCCTGTTACTCTCCTGTTCTGCCCTGAGTTCTGGTGCACAGCATGGGCTTTGAGGCTTCTGGTTGCACTTGGCTCTGTCCACATTGAGCATGGAGGGGTAGGATCAGGAGAGTGCCACTCAGCAGACTCCTCCCCAGCCTCGGAATCAGTGCAGCTCACTCCTACCAGCAATCCCAGCAGCCTGGGTTTGTATGACTGCTCCTTCCCAAGAGTTTCACTGAGTCTCTGTAGATCACACATTGCTCAGGATAGAAACTGTTTCCTCCTCAAGTCCAGGGAACACATTTGAGCTACTATTACACCAAGAAGCCTCCAAATCCTGCAGCGATTGAGAGCTACACTTCCTCTGATCCCAAGTGCTACTATAACATCCATCACATCCAGTTATTACTTTCCCTCCTTCCAATCCCTGCTCTCACCAGTTCTGCTTGCTAGAAAGCAATGGCATGGTTCACATTTTTGAAGCAGCAGCTAATGCTTGTTTCAGAGCTTTTGAAGTTCATTCGGAAGTACCTCATACTTGGCAGCACTCATTGGAGTAAATTCTATTTCTGTTTGCCAACAGGGTGCTATGTAAAAAGCCTTACTTCATCTCCTGCAAATATGCTGTGGGAAACCAGGACTCTGAAGACATGGAAAGACAATCTATCATAAAACACAGACGTACAATGAAATATGTGCTAGAAAGGCAGTGCCCAAAATGCAGGCCTTAAAGTTTACTTAATGAAGTGGGTGGGAAGTGTTTGGGTTTGTGTCCCTGCCCCTTTCACCCCCTGCCCCTCACTAAACCAGATTTTGGCTAAGACTCTTCTCTCCACCAGCACAACTCTTCCTTCATCCCTCCATCTCTCTTCCTGTTTAGAAGTGTTATTGTGGCATAGGTTTATTAAGATTAAACAAACCTGACATCTGTGACTCACAAGAACATAGTGTTTGCTCTAACCATGCAAAAGATGATCATTTTGCAGATTTATTTTTTTTAACCTAAGATTTAAAAAAAGTTCTACAGGGAACAATATCAGATCTCTTCCTCAAAGGGGGGGAAAAGAGACACTACAGAGATGATTTACAGCACAAGGAAGAAGGTTATCAGCTGTCCTTTATCAAACAAGGAGAGACAAGACAAGAGGGAAAAGGGGTGGTTCTTCTAGCATACAAATGCAGACCCAGTGGAACAAGCATCAAAAAAAAGACTCAGACACTCCTGAGAATTGTTTTACATAAAACTTAAAAGGAAAATTGAAAAATTAAAAAAACAAACACCCACGTCGCACTTTGTGACCACCAGAGCAGTGAACAGAACACAGATCTTCTGGCTCCTAATCAAGTTCCTGTTATTTTATGGTAGTGCCCAGAGGTCCCAGCCAACATCTTGACTCGGGAGGATAAACTCCGTCTGAGCACGTAGTACCCCAAAGGTCCATCCAGCACCAATGAGAAAGGACACAACACAAGAGGCACCAGGACAAGCTCAAAACAGAGGAGAAGCTTGTACCCATCAGCCAAGTACCCCTGTTGGTGGCTGAACATCTGGTTTTCAAGTTAGGTAGGTGAGCAAAGAATAGAAGGGTTCCTGGACCAGGCCACATCCTTCACAACTGTCACTGGGCTCTTTACCTGTCATGATAGCAATGAACTTGGGGGGATGTGAAATGCATATAGTAGTGGCTGTGCAGCTTGGTTTGAATGGACATTTTTCTCTCAAGAAAAGCAGAAAATCTCAGCAAGTTACTTCAATAAGCCCTTAGAATCCTCTGCCAATAGCTGGTGGAGCTCTGGAGATCTAGCAGTACTTTGTTAACATTAAATTCATCCTTCCTTAATCAATTTTGCCTTCCATTTAGGAAGGAAACTGCTGTCAAGCTTGTTCAATTTACAGCCCATCCAATGACATACAATTGCTACTATCATCTGGGGCAGCAAGATAAAAAACTACAATTAGGCTCTGAAAACCAACATGAGGACAGCCTGTGGGCTGCCTTACACAACACAGAGGTAACACACAAGAAGATGTGTTCCCCTAAAAGCCTCTTCCTCATGTTTATAACAGTAGAAAATTATGTCAAAGTAAACTTTAGCAGCACAGACACATGGAGTATTACTAGCAAGCAGACACAGCTCAGACATCTACTTCTTTGTAAATGAGTTCCAGACTAAGCTGAACTGTGCAAGAAGGATGTGAAAAGATTCTTCTCTGTCTTGACAGAGATTTGAGCAATACAAATAGCCCTTGTCTTTGGCAGCAAAATGATTTAATATGATTTAATATGAGGAAGCAGTATTTTAACACCTAGGAAATCTCTTCATGGCAACTTCTAGTAGCAGCTGCTCAAAATCTACTAGCTCAAGATGCTGCAGCAGAGTAAGATTTAAATCTCACTCTGCAGGTAGAAACACACAAGCTTTCAGTGATTTTGAACTGACTCACGAATGCACCGTTCATCTCTTACTTTGTGAGGTGCAACAAACATCCCAAGCCAGCACCAAAAGGGTCAATGGAAACAGCTTGACAGCTTCCAGTCCTTTTCCTCTGCTCCCCAACTACCAAACCTTCACTGTTGCAAAGATTAAGGATACTGCCTGGCCTGTTACACTCAGTGCCCTTATAGACCCCAAACAGATAGCACATACCCTTTCAATTACAAGGAATTCACCATGTCACACTGTGTGGAAGTGGAACCAGGCTGGGAACACAGAAGAAAGCTGAATTTTCCTGGTTTTACAGCATGCTACTACTGAGCAATGTATCTCCCTTTTCCATCCTGGGCATGTCCACCCTTCGGAGACCTTCATGGAGATGTCCCAGAGCAACTATTTCCAATGGATGCTCATCGGTGATGAACATTTGTTAAGTGGAGCAACCTGGCTGATACTCAATGTTCTGAGGGCATTCATACAACTGAATGCCAGACAAAACAGTAGCCATGGCCACTTTTAGTCAGACATGCAGCTAGAAAAAAAAAAAAAAAAAAAAAAAAAAAAAAAAAAAAGAGATAAAATCACTGATGATATAGCCTCAGTCTGCAGTCCTATCATGCATCCATCTCCTCCATTCTCAGCTCTAGAAGGTTCTGGTCTCTACTCCCCACCTTCTAGGAACAACAGCTAAATATTGCAGTTCATTTGCACTCCTCTGGTTCAGCAGTGTCATAAAAGATCAGAGACTTCTCTACTGTCCCATAGACTGTTGTGTACACCTACTAACTTGTGTAAAATAGATATAAGCTATTTAAAATAGATGTCGGAGACCTAGCCTTAAGCTACATCCTCAGGTCCTTCCTTCCCTCATGCAGCATAGCAAACCTGAAGCAATGAAAAGAGGTCACCCACCATGGACCAGATCTCAGGAAGACATGACCTAGTTTGTACTTCAATAAAGTCCATACAATTACAGCTAGAAAAAGGGCACATAATTGTGGCAGTCATCTCCACTAATGGGAAAGAGTCTCGTTAAATGAAGGTCATGTCAATTATCTACAGCTAGTTTACATATGCAGTCAATTACCTAGCTGTACTATTTATTTCACTATTTGCATTTAATGAGGATTCACCAGTTAATTGCTTTATTTCATTATTTTCTGTTATTTTAAGCAGCAATCTAGCAGCTTAACAGGTTGTATTTTCAGTAGAGAGACCCGCAGAACAGCTGTGAACACGTACTTGCTTTTCTGCCCCCTGATATGTGGTATGAAAGTTGAAATAACTTTTAGTAGTGAATAGATTCATAATGCTTTAATCTCCAGAAAGGAGTGTGTGGTGGAAGATAAAATTAGCAGCAAGACATTCATTTGCTGCCTTGCCATTTTCTAAGACTTTTATACAAAAGTTCAATTTACTAAATACTACTGAATGGCACAGGCATGAGTCCCTGCTCTACACATCATTACCAGAGTGTGTGAACAGATACCAAAATGGGATGCATGTCAGCACATGATTTGCAAAGACTAAATGTACTGAGAACAAATAGTATTAACCTTTAACACATGCATAACTGGATGTCTGACGCACTCTGGTTATCCTTGCGGCTATTTATGCAGCAAACTATGTAATTACTTTTTATTACTGAAAATAAAGCACCTTCCCCCCCAATACATACAAACGCACACCCACACCCAATTTGTATTCTTGTAAGATGGTTCCTCATATCAGGAAGAAGAAAGCTATTTTATTTTTATTCTCTCGTGTTGGTTTTCCTGGAGGTAATGAAATCTACTTGGCCATTATACCAGAGATGGAAGAGATTAAGAACCATTTTGAAGACTAACTTAAATACCAAGAAAATTTAAAAAGTAGTTTGGAAACTAAGATTTTTAGCATGAAAAATTTTCTTTTGTCTTACGTTGCTAAATATTGCCTACGATACAGCTTCTGAGAGCAAAGAAACTCCCGGAATGCCTACACTGGCTCTAGAGAAATGTCTCTGTTTAAAGCATTACAAGGGGGGTTTTGTGGAATTCCTGGGAACAGACAAAAATCACAACTTCTCCTGTTGACCAGACATGGTAAAGAACCCAAAGAAAATAATAGCAAAATAATGCCATGACACTACAGTCCTGATCTTTCACAGTTTCCTACAAACTTCCACCTTACCTTTCTGGACACTCAGGAAAGCAAAGGGCATACCTACTGAATTCAGCTGCTCAAATGTGTGCAAACCAAATAGTCTCCCCATTACAAGCCAAATTCAAGGAGTTCCCAGGAGGATTTCTGCTGGATGGATCTGCCCATTCCAGGAAACAGGCAGGATGAGTTTTGGCAGTACATGAGAGTGAAGGAATAGCAGGCCAGGCTCACAGATGGTCTCAGAGCTTTCAGAGACAGAGAGCACCCATGGCAGAGAGCAGATGTGCATTATTTTGGTGCTTTTACAATGGGAACTGGTTGTTGAGCCAGTGACACACATTCTGCCTTCCCCAGCTGCTGGCACAGCAGCCCACACATGGGGTGCTCAGACTGCACCAGCATTCCTGATCCCTATGGCCAACAAAGAAACTCTGCCCCAAAGGGTACCTGTGGGTATGCCCCTATACATATAGCAAAGACAATATGTTCTACCACAGTATTTTTAGCCAAAATTTCATGTTGAAATAGAGGTACACAACAAAAGCCTCCTTCAAATCAAAGCACTACCAGCAGGTTTGGTTTTGCTCATCAGGAGTATCATGGGTAGACAGAAATACTGTACAGCAGGGACATAACTTCCAAAGCCTAAAACATAAGCATTAGGAAAATTCCAGTTTCAAAATTGACTTCAGGCTTAGAAAACCCAATTAATCTGTTTTAAAGTATTTGTCAAGATACATTCATGCCATCACTGTGTTCACTCAAAAGTAACGTTATGCAACTTCTGTGAAAGTTCACCCAAAGAACAGGCTCCCTAACCCCCCCCAAAAAACAAGAAAAACAACCACAAAACCATTCCATGAAATGATTACTCCATGCCAAGCTATTATCTGGTCCTACCATGTGAGCAGATAATTACAGCTCTTCACAATCATTTGCTTTGATAGCTTTATATCCCGCTAACTCAACCTGAGCACAGAACAACGTCAGGGCAGAACCTCAGACTTTTGATCAGCATCTGTGGTTTGTCTTCCATTTCACTGGGGCTCTTTGGTATGAAATACTGTGCTGAATCGTCACAGGACTGAGCTGCTCTGCCAAGTACACACATGAAGCTCCCACTGAAGTCAAGAATAATTGGCACCCGACAGCAGGAACAGAACAGAGCATGTTGCGTGCAAACTAGCGTGAGTTGGATCCCTTGTACTGTGACATGTGTCCAGCAGCCCTGGAACAACCCAAAAGCTGCTGTACCAGTTGAGCTTGGATCTTATGAGTGCTTATAAACCATTGAACAGCATGTAAAACATCCCACGCACCCATTGGTTCTGCTGCAAGTGGCAAGATTCCTAGGACCTATAGAACATTATGCACTTAACAGGAACGTAAGTGAAGCTTAGCCAAGGAAAATCAATAGTTAAAAAGCATAAGCATCAGATTGAGCAGTTAGCCATGGGCTGGGCAGGCAGTGCTTTCTCTAGGGGAAGGAAGGAGAGTAAGGGCTATACCCATTTGTTGCAAGACTCTTACCTTTGCTGAGACCCTGACTGTGTGTGGCATTGCTGTAAGAGAATGCCTTGCTTTTAGCCATAGTCAGTCCTTGAAATGAAGCAGAGCAGTGCGTTGTGCATCAACCAGAAACTGGAAATGCCTGTTGTCAGAGCCCTGACAGGTATTAACAATATGCCTGCATTTGCCAGTGGTGTTATCAGTCATCTCTTGGCTGCCCGCCCTTGTGTGCAGATTTCTCTCAACACATGCTCAGTCCAGTTGGTAGCGTGGCATCTCCATGGAAATACTTTCCATGGATGGGGCAAGGGATAAAAGCTCACACTGAGGTACCAGGGCAGCTTCTGGGAGTATTCAAATACAAAGTTACACAGAACAACCAGAGCAGGGGCAGAAGTTTGTGAGTTTGGAAAGCCATCTACATTAACAGAATAATGAGGAATTTGTATTTTACACAGATGTAGTAATTAAAAATCTGGCCCACCAGAGTCAGCCAGCCCTGCCTGTGTCCTGCTGCAACAATGGCTTTATCTTTCAAGATAACACTGTCAGAAAATTATGTTAACATAACTTATTAGAAAACACTTCAGCTGGAAGTGCTCTTTTTACCACTGATACTTTACAATGCCAATGTAGCACACCAGGTTTCACAGCATTATAGTTTTCAGTTTTTTCCCCACCTTCTAAGTGGTTTCATGCTGAAACAAGACTTTTGCAATTGCTCTGTCTGGATCTCCAACCCTAGCCCATCTGAAAAATTTGGGGGCCAACTTCAACCAGATTCAATAGAAGGATACAAGTTTTATAGACAATATTGTTTCCACTCTTTCGTGTTGTAACATTTAAGTAGCTGATACCCACCCAAATAAGCTTCCCCCCTCCTCATTCTTAGTCAGAAAAACACTAGAGTATGGGCTTACAGACTTACAAACTAACACAAAAGCTCCACAGAGGAAAAGGGTTTGGACTAACTAGAAGGAGTGAGGAGGTGCATCTGGCAAAGATGCCAGCATCTGAAAAATTTCATTAGTTGTACTGTTCGGGGTAAGTATGTTCAATGGAACATAAAGAAAAACCTGCAGCCTTGCAGGAAAGAATAATTTATCAGGCTGCTGCCTTCTCCTAGCTGTATAATGATGTAATTTCTTGCACAGAATATCACACTGTGATTCCTATGAATTCCATGGACAGCGGGTCCTTCCCCTCCCCAGTTAAAAATGCAATTTACTTGGTTCATGACTTTTTGGACTTGCCACCAGATACAGCCACAAATTATGTCAATTATTTTCACAAAAAATTGTAGCAGTTCCTTGAGGCAGTAGGGTCCACTGGACCCAGGCCTGGTGGACATAATCATAGCCTGGTATAAATCCAGCTGCAAAGGTGGCTCAGTATTTATGTGGTCATCAGGGCAGGCCAGCACCTAAACTATAGCTAATAGCTTTATCAGAGCAAACTGTGGCAGGTCTCAGCAAAGCAGCTTCCTGACACTCAGGACTCCTGAGGGATGCATGCATATTTAGGAATAACCACATTTTAAAGAGAAAGGGAAAAAAAAAAAAAAAAGCTTTTTAGGTGTGCAGACCAGCTCTTCCCTTCCCCCACTGATAGAAGCACATAAATAGCCCAGACATGCCTATAAACAGAAGTATGCAAAATCCAGCCCAACACCACCTAACTCTCCTCCAACTCCACACTTGGGTGTCTTGTTTCATGCACACAAGGCTGAAGAAAGTGGTTTGCTGCCAGCATACTGCTCCCACTGCAAGAGCCCTAAAGCTCCAAAGGGTAGGTTTGTATATGGGATTTCAGCCTTTAAATAAACACTTCTCTAGAAAAACTTCAATACCTGTCCCTTCGCATAAGCTGATCCTACTGCCCTGCAGGGAAGGAGAGCCTCTCATATAGCTGGGGTGGGGGAGGAAAGAGAAAGTTGAAGCCAGAAACATTAAATTACCCAATTAGCCTGTTGAAAATAGCTAAGTGTTCTCCCTTACCCTAGTCCCTGCAAAACAGGACAGCTTATCAGAAGTTATCATCCTATTAAAGAATAAAAAAATCAGAAGCAGAACTGTCTTAGAGCTAATTAGTAGTTCTAGAGAGGGGAAAAAACCCAACAACTTAGGTTGCAAGAACAGAGAGACATGGTACTTATGTCACTGACTTTTTAGTTGTACAGCATCTCTTGAAGAACACACCATCAACACTTCCAAAGTGCTTTGTAAACACTGAATCTCAGCATACTTTAGTGATGAGGAATGACATCAGAAATCCTATTTTCCTTCTGGGTAGACTGAAGCCCATAAAGTTGTTTAAGCAACTTACCCGGACTGCACAGCAAGGCACTGCTGACCCAAAGGAGAAGAAGGGAGTCCCTGCTCCCAACCCCTTGCTTTAGCCACTACACAAAGCTGCCTTAACCAAATCTATCAATCACATATTTTGCAAATCTCTCTACGGTAACTGTCTAAGCCAGAAAGAGGCAGGGCAGCTGATTAAAACCTTAGGGGTATTATTTTGAATACATATGCTAGCTCACTTCCATCTGTGTCGTTAATTAGTTCCTGACTGTAGGTTAAATGTAGGGCATGTTGTCACGAGCCTAAGGTGGGGTGGCAGGACCTCCTGCTATTGCCATATGGCTTTTTGTTTCTTCCTTCATTCTTCAGCTTTTAGCCTCATGCTTCTAATTTGTGGCGTCCACCATTATATAACAAAGAACAACAAGGAAAGCAAAACTAGTGTTACAATAGAAACCAACATTCTTCACCATTAAAACCTCAAAGAGGTTCGATTTGAAATGCAACACAAGGCATCCAGAGGCTGCTTTTACTCACAGCAAATTCACTATGAAATTCAGCAAAGACCTATTCCCACAGAGAACTACTACTGCACAAGTAGGTATTTACCAGCCCTATAAACACAAACCAGGCAGCTTGCCAGGGACCAAAGTTCAGCCTTAATTTGGATAAAACGGAGAAGAGCAAGGCTATGCCTACTAGTAATACAGATATTGAGCCCTTACAGGGGGAGTTAGTGGAGCACCATCCCCATGAAAAAAAAAAAATTAAAGGAAAAAACCCCTGCATTCTGGTCGTCTTTCTTTTCCAGTGCAACTCAACACATGTATCTTTTTGTTAAAACTACAACTAGCTCAGGACTGACCTTGACAAAATTACAAGTCATGTTTTGAAGTATGCCTGAACATGACTAATTACAAGATATGCAGAGTATTGGCAGTTCCCCTGCAGTCATTTTCTAGTGAGCACAAGTTGAAAACTAACAGGTCTGGTGGTGCTTTGCGACTGAAGACTTGCTCCCAAGTGTTTGCCTTAAGAATAGACATGGAAGTTTATTGTCCTTTCTAGCTTTCACTGCATACCTGCCCTTCCATTAGCTAGAAGCAGGGGAAATGACTTCTGGTATTTCCAAGCGTGAGATTCTAAAAATTTCGTAAGAGTTACAGGAATCAAAGCAAGGAAAAAATATACAGCAATATACATGTCGAACAAAACTGATTAAGAACCTGGTGATACAACTTCATGCTTGAGCATTATGGAATTCAAGATACTTCCTCTAGGTTTGTCAGACTTGGAGGCTGACTTCTTTAAACACTTAGACATCTAAGTGGTTTCTTCAATCTTCTCTCCAGTGTGGTTTTTTTTTCCTTCCAGGATGTTGGGGGTGTTGATAATTCATTTGTTTGGTTTTTTTTTTTTTCTTTTTTTTTTTAAATGGACACATGTGAAATTGACTCAGTTATCCTTTTACAACATCCTTACTCATCATGAACATTCCTGATACTTTTGCAGTTACAATGGCAGAAAAATTCTGCACAGGAGGCATCAGGAATAAATCATTAGTGAAAAATAGAGAGTGCAAAGGACTTAAAATTAATCTTCCGAGGAAGGCAGCTCAGTTGTTTCTCAGTTTTAAAGTGAGGTACAAATCACTATCTTTTAAGGGACAAACTAGTTTTCAGACATTCTTTTGCTTCTCATTACACAAAGTTTGTATTTCTGTGAGAAGTTTTAAAGAAGCACCTGCTCATCCTTTCTTTGCACCGTTCATTGGCAGCAACCTGCAGATGCTGTATCACTAAGTCCCCTGATGTTGTAATGGGACATGAAACATCCTTTGCCTCCCATAAAATAAAAAGAGCCCTTCACCAGTCTGCAGGGCATTAGCTGCAAACAACAACAACAACAAAAAATAACCGTGACATTGACATAAACTGTAATGTTTATTTCTGGAACAGCAAGAATGGAGAACTTCAGATGTGTTTATTTCTAGTTTTGGTTCAAGCCATTATAAAGATAAGGGGCAGTCATGCTGTTCAGCAGCAGATTCATACTTCACCACAGTTTCCTGGCACGGGTTCTGGTTAAGTTGCCCTTGCCAGCTTGAACTTGTTAGTGGCTTTGCTTCCCCCTTGGACTCACACTGCCTTTCAGTACAAATTCTATCAAACAGCATTTCTCTCTTGGCATTTACGGCTCAGTCAAACTGGATTATCAACCCAAAAGGAATGTAAATAGCAAGAGAAATCCAAGTCTTAATGCAGGCAGCCAGCAGGCACAATTATCTAGAAATACCACAAAACAAGTCCTGTCGCTCATCCCAACAGTGTCCGTACGCTTCTGTAGTACAGTGACAGCTATGACTAAGGGGAGGTTGGTTTACTCACTAATCCAGCCTGTGAATAAAGTTTAGACTTCATTTCTTTTCCTCTCCGTGTATCAAGTACTGAACACTCAGCTAGAGTGCCATGGCCAGCGTAAAGAAGGGTAAACTAAACCATATGGATCCTATGCATTGCAGCAAGATTAGAAAGTAAATGGCGTAACAGACTAAGGAATCCAGAGATCATAACCTTTAATTCCTTGATCTAGACAAACCTGCATTTCTCCAGGAGCTGTTATGTTTAAGGAAAGCAGTATTTTGATCCCATTAGATAAAGCACAACATGCACTATAACTGGCAAAAGGTTACACTTAACTCTCCTTTTATATGATACATATTACAGGACTAGAGGGGGGGAAAAAAAAACAAAACAAAAACCACTCTGGTCCTGTTCTTATGGTTACAGCCTTAACTGAAGCAACATGCTCCAAGTCTTTTGCATGCTAAGTTAATAAAGAGCATATAACAGCATTTTGCTCAAGACTTCACCTAGTTTGATCTTTTTTTCCAGACTCCTCCTGATATACTACATGCACACAAAGGACCTCAGGCCTATCCGTAGCCCAGGGTGCCTACTGGAGAGGCAGAGGTTGCAGTGGAATTCTGGCTGAGTTAAAGGTAGTTTTTCACACACTACTTTGGTACAATGACTCTCTCCTCATACACCCTCATATGGTATAAACAATTCACTGCTTCCTGACTTCAGCAGCAAATGTTCATGTATCACAGCTACTCAGTTTCCCTGGGAAAAGCTCTGATCCCCCAGAATAAACACCTGACTTCACCTGACACCAACTTCAAATATAAGAAACTACCAAACCCACCACCTGGAAAGATGCAGTACATGCTGTTACAGCTAGTGGCTTGCATTTTCATGGCTCTGTGAGACAGAAGTTCTCAATTCCCACTGAGCTTTAGCTATGTTGGGTTTCTTATTCCACTGGGCATTTGATAGCCATAAGCTAGCAGTTACTATAAAAGCCCCCAAAACACCCTGTGTCTGAAAGAGTCAGAAATAATTCCACATGAGATTGAGTTCAGTGGGTAAAAAATGGCACATGGATTCTCTTTATAAGCAGTTCTTCACAAATTAAATAGGAACAGTGCTTATTCACCTCTCCCAAAGCAGAGGGAGAAGGTGCTACAGCCAAAATATATGTACAAAACATACAAAGTTTTAAGCTCAAAACAAAAGATGAAACTATATTCTAAGAACCATGGGGCAGATATTAAAAATGTATTCCATGTTGTTAGATTTAGGATAGCAACATATATTTACATAGCCAGCTTAACTTCACTACTTTATTTTGAAATCAGGAAAAAACCCAAATCTAGTGAAATCATGCTAAAGGCAGGAAAGTAAAAAAATGAAGGGAAAAAAAAAAAAATCAGGATTCTTTTTTTCCTATTCCTCCAAATATCTCCTAAAGTACACTCCCTACCAAGCAGATTTAAATAATGGGGCAGAAGAACAAACCCCCCCAAATCCTTGAGGGACTAGTTCTACATTGCACTTTTTTGGTGCAGGCTTGGGAAACACTAACAAGTCTCCCCGACAGCTGTGGCAAGCCAGCAAAAATTTGACTTGCAAATTACTTCTTCAGGTGTAGTCTAAAGTTCAGTCAACAAATGATTTACTGAATGGGATCCTTCTTGTTTACCTATTTGAGCCACACAAGGAAGACTTTGTGAAGATGAGTTACCTGCATTGCTACAACAGGTACCAGCTCAGCTACAGGTTCATTAAAGCCCACATGTATACACTGAATTTACTGCTGAGGAGTAAGAATTATCTGGATTAGCAGCTTTGCTTATTTTAATTGTTCAGCCTCACTTGAGAGCCAGCAGCCTGTTTGGTTCCTGCATCCCTAGGTGGCGGTAGCTGCTCAGATTTTGAGATAAGGAGAGCTGCTCATCTCAAATTTAGCAACCAGTATTCCTCTCATCTTCCTAGAATTGCCTTTCCTAATTTGAAATGTGACCCCCTCCCCCATTTCTTCATAATTTATAGTAGTCTGAAGCTGACTCACAAAGATTTCTGCATTTCCCTAACCAAGTACACAAGAAAAGAACTGAACTGCCAAAGGATTGAGGTAATTTATAGCGTAAAGCATTGAGAGCTTCCAGTCGATCAAAGGACTCAGGGAAACAAACATAAGAACAATCATGCCTTCTGTTCTGTACAAATGCCACGTCCAGAAATAACTGTCCTAATTAACTGGTTTCAAAAAATGACTTCTCTGAAAGATACAATATTCTTACCAAGGAGAGTATACAACTGCCACAGACTTAGGGCAGCTGTCACCAGGGCATGAAAATTCACTAAATGAAGTTTCCCTTTGCTTCCACTGCTTGCCCATGGTACTCATCTTCAGACAACTGTAGCCATTTGTGATGCCTAAATTACGCTGTAATGGGATGTTCTGTTACCACTAGTATCAGCATTACTAAAGGATTACAATCACATCAAATCAGCATCATCCCAGACAACCCTCAGTTCACATTTATAAAGTGCAGAAATTGTGCCTGAGTTAAGGTTGGCTTTTTTTTTGGTGAGACTGTTTCCTGTTCAGGGAAGTCCAGAGCATCTGCAATACTTCAGACTGTTCCATGTTGACTGTTACTTTTGGCTGTAGCAGCTGAACTCCAGCCTATTACAGCTGCCTGATCATCAGGTCCTGAATATTGAAGAGGAAACTCCTACAGATCACCTACACTTCATGTATGTGACTGCTTGTCCTGTTCTGCAAACAGAGTTCATTTGAGTGCTCTGAGCCTCTAATTGTAAGCCAACATGAGTTCAGAGGACACTCACTGTAGTAACTGGCTACCTCATTCACTCATGCATGTATTTCCAAAGCATTTTATACTTCTGTTATTGTCTATTCCAGTGTTTTCAATTGAAGCAGCATAAGGCTTTCCACTGATAACTCATCAGCTTAAGGCACCGTGGCAGAGTTGCCAGCATACACTGCACAGCAAAACCTGTTATTTATTGTTTGTATCACAAAAGCCCTGAGGAGTCCTTGTCAGGTACCAGGAACAGAAGACAGGCAAGACAATCTCTGCCCCAAACAACTTACACTTAAAGATAAGATTGAATAATTGGTATGAAGGAGAAGGGAAACATTAAGATTTGTGAACAGCCAGTGGGAACAGGTTACCAACCCCATGGAAAAAAGAAAGAGTTGATACACACAGCACCTTCTTAGCTGGAACTGGAGACAGCAAGTTATTGAGTTACTTCATTTCAGCAATACACAAAAATAGCTTAGCTTTGGTGCTTTTAAAAGCTTCCTTTGAACGGGTGTTCACAGCTAAGCATTACAGAGAATGCCACTGTTATGATCTGATCTAAGAAATGATTGAGAGTTTCCTAATTAAGCAGTGTTTTAGCTATTTAGAAGAAACGAAGTGCTCACAACATATGCTTGAAAACAGGTCAAGACAAGTTACCAATTAACCTATTAAAAGCATATATCCTTTTCCAGTGGAGCCTCCACCAATTCACACAATGCCAAATGTGAGGTTTTTAGTGTAGGCACAAGGTATATTCTTATTTCAGTCTTTTATTAAAACAAGGAAAGCAGATATGGAAACACTTTTTTAATAGGACCACACTTACTACACAACTATCTCAGCAGAGTTAGTTGTTTCTGATTTTCATGCAGGCTTACCCACAGAAAGCAGGAGAGGGTCTCCAGCTCAAGAGTTTTTGGGACCTGAGCCTGACAAACATCTTCTTGTGTTCTCCTTACTTTACCAGGTACTGCAAGGGCTTTTAACTGCTGCCACTTTCAGCTCAGCACTGTCACCATACACAAAGCTCTTAAGCAAAAGCACAGATCCTTATTTGCCACTATGTTCTTTCACATTTTACTGAGTCTTCAAAATCCTTTGCATCTGTGCAACAACATTTCGTAGTATTCCAGCACACCGTAGTATTCCTGTAGCACTACACTGCAACCTAATGCCTCCGTAGTTAAAAGCACGCTACAAGAAATTAAACTCTTTTTTTTTTGTTTGTTTGTTTAGCCTTACTCCCTCCAAGATAAAAGTCCTTTCTCATTTTCCTCCACTGTTATATCTGGATTATTGAGATAAAGTGTTCTTGATCCTTCTGACCCGGTTTACCCTGATTTCACAGCCATGTAATGACAGGATCTACCCTGCAGCTCCAGAAAGCAGAGAGCACTGGTGACATGAACAGAAGGCACGCTACTTACAAATGGGTTTTCCCAGCTGAGGTTCAGTGAAGCTGAACATTAAGTGATAGTACTACAGCAGAAAATTGTTGAGTTACAGAGCTCCTGTATCTAGTAAACACCGAAACAGCTACCAGCTCCTTCAAGGCATTTCAGAGTTGAACTTGAGCTGTTGCTTTGGCCTGAGACTCAGGTGAGGGATAGCCAGAGCAGGTAGATCACTGTTTGCCTTCTCCCTTTCCCTCACACGGGTTTGTTTACCCAGGCAGTGCCCTGCCACTCTGCACACAGGGAGCTGCAGCATCCCCCTGACAGCTCCTGCTGCCTCCTCTCAAAAAAACCGTGGGATCTGCAGCCCAGGGAGAACCGAGAGCATCCCCTGTGCTTGTGTTCTTCCATCCTTAGATTACTCTGGGCCATCACTGGGCTCAAGTTTTCACCTGACTGCTCACAGGCAGCACTCCTGCTCCATCAGGAGATCCATGGATTTCCACCCAGCTGCCCAAGGCACTGCCTGACACACAAGGAGCAGGACAACATAGCTGCTGACCACACACAAGGAGAACAACCCCTTTACTTCTGCTACCCCACAGCCATTCAGCCAAACTTAGAGAAGCAAAAGTTGCTCCTGTCCAGGATCAGGCAGCTCATTGCCTGGCACTTGTACTTAGAAGACAACCAAGGAAATTCATTTTCTGTACTTATCACACCATGAATTAAAGATTACAGAACTATTTGCTTAAGAAAAATGTATCACCAGGATAGATGCTTTGCATTCATTAGAACTGTGTTACTAGAAACATAAATAAGTAATGACTATTGATCTCCCAATAGCCATAACCTCAGACAGCAAACTACAATAAACTGAAAGGAAAAGTACATATTTTAACCATAATGTACAAACCAGGGTACCAATAGCACCTCTTAATCAAGCAAAGCAACCGTGGCCCACATTTCTAGCACCTTATACGTTTTATCATATAAAAGAACAAAAAAACCCCAACATTAAGTAGCAAAAGCCTTCCCAATTATTCATTCAACGTTTGCCAACCAAATTTACCGTCTAACGCCAACTCCTTTCTGCCTGGAGTATGTTTTCCACACCAATAGGCAATCCAACTCAACGGGTTCCAAGGACCCAACCTCGCCTCTCCTCCTCCCCGCGCCCCGACGGGCACAGACCCGGCCCAACGCGGCTCCCTCCCCACCACCCTCGGCGGGAGAGACGGCGGCCCCGGGGCTCCCGGTGCGGATGTCCGGCTTGCTCCGCATTCCAGCGACGGCCCCGCTTCAACAAGTGCATCGCTCCCCTCCCTGAGAGTTCGCCAGCGTCGGGGCCGCTCCCGGACGTTCTCCTCCCTCCCCGCCCACCGCTCCTCTCCACGGCCGCCGCTTCCCCGCATCCCAGGATCCCGCCCGCCCCACACCGGGACCCCCGTTCGCTCCATCCCCCGGGGCAGCCAAGGGAAGGCAGAGACCAGGACCAGGACCGGGGTTGGGGCCGCCGCTCCGCCGCGCTCCCGCCGCCAGAGGGCACCGCCCGCCGCCCATGGGGCTCCCGCCGCGCCCCGCACCGCCACGCCGGCAGCGAACCCCGCGCCCGGCCCCGCCGCCGTCGGGGAAGCGCCGCTGCCTCCCACCGGCCGCCCGGCCCCGCCATCTCCCCTCAAGGAGAGCGCTCCTGCTCCCGCCGCCGACGGCCTTAAGGAAAACCCCGCTGGGTCGCCCGCCCCGCCGGGTACCGGCCGGACCGACAGGTGCGGGAACAAAGAGGTGCGGGGCTGCCCCGACTCTCCCACCCCCCCTACCCACCCCTACCCGCCCCGCCGCCTCCGCCCTTCCCGTTCCCTAGACGCCTCGCACCGACTCTCGTCCGCCCAACCCCGCAGCCGCCCCGCTCCCTCAAGTTACCCGGCGGGGCGCCGCGTACCTCGTCGTCCACACAAAGCTTGTCCGGGTTCCCTCCGGGAAGTCACATCCTCTCCCGGGCTCCCAGTCCCACCGGCCGCCTCCCGCCGCCCCGGCAACACAGGCGGCAGCTCAAGTGTCTCATCAAAGCTTTATGAGGGGCGGGAGGGCAGCGGAGCCGGATCCCCCACCCCCGCCGCCCAACGGGAGCCTCCCGGCCCGGCCCGGCCCCGCCGCCACCTCCCCCGCGGAGCGGCTTCGCGCCCCGCCCGGGAGCCTTGGGCTAGCGGCTGCGGTCAGGCACCGCGCTGCCCCGCTTAAAGCCTCCGCACCGCCTCCCCGGCCCCGCCACCACCCCTGCCCCGCCCGCCCGGCCCGGCCCCCGCTCCCCCGGAGCCCCGCGAACGGCGGGGAGGGCTCGGAGGGGCCGGACCGGGTGGGGAGCGGCGGGGTGGTGGTGGTGGTTTGAAGGGGGGTGGGGGGAACCGGTCCGCCCGCCGTGGGATATTGGTTTACTCCGGCGGGTATTAAGCAAGCCCGATCCATTTAAATATCGCTCCCACACTGACCTCTCCGTAGTTTGCCTATTAAGAATGCAATCAAGATAATAACAGGCATTGCTTATTAATGAGCGCCCCAGGTAACGTTACACCGCTGACTTTCTAGAGGCGCGCAGCGGCCGCGGCTTCTCAATCCAAAGGGTCCGGAGGCAGCTCTGCCCGGCCCGGCACCGGGATCCGGACCGACACCGACAACCGGAGCTACCCCCGCCTTGACAGCACCGACCGGAGACGTCCGGGGCGGCCGCGGTGCCCCCGTGGTTTCGGGGGAACCGCCCCGCTCGGTTCTGCCCCGCGAACCCGGGTTTGCTTTCCCGCCTGTCAAAAAT
The DNA here is from genome assembly GCA_023637945.1 of Phaethornis superciliosus. Taxonomy (NCBI): domain Eukaryota; kingdom Metazoa; phylum Chordata; class Aves; order Apodiformes; family Trochilidae; genus Phaethornis; species Phaethornis superciliosus. The sequence goes on from JAJQWJ010000017.1 coordinate 5,008,997, forward strand.
CTTGTCCTGCCTTTTCCCCCTTCTGCCTGTGCGGCACAAACAGTAAATTATTGATAGTGGAAATTGCATGGTGGAGGCAATCATGGCATCCCCTGATTAAGTCGCTCCATTTGATCTTGGGAAGGACAGAGAGATGGCACTGTCCCCCGGGGGGACACCTTGTGCCATGTCCCACGGCAGCCTGGGAGAGGCACCTGCTTTGTCCCAGCCTGTCCCTGGGTGTCATGGACTCACCTCCCCTCTCCCCTCACTGCTATAATTGGAGGCAGTCAATTTTGAGAATGAGAGATGTCACCTCTCTCGTGAATCTCTTAAAACAAGCATCTTTCCACACCTTGACTAATTGCAATTAAGACCAAAGGCCCATTCGCTTCAAAGAGCTCATGGACATTTACTTATTTGAGGAGAAGTGTGTGCAACTCATTGCTGCCTTCAGACATCCTGATTGCCCCTGTGCTTTTGCTATGAAACACCTGCATTTATTAGATCAGTAAAGTAATAAAATATCCCAGGCGTTTGAAATTTGAGTACACTTAAGGCCTTCCATATAAAACAGCTTTTAATATATATTAAAGGAAACAATCCTAGTGGTTAATATCCTTTGCTTTGCTTAAAGCTTAAAGAAGCTTTAAGAACTTCTTTAGCAATCATGTTCAAGTACAACATTGCCATCCTTCCTGCACTTGGGGGTTTGGTTTTGTGTGTTTGAACTAAACTAGTCACTGATCTGGGAAGACAGTTCCACTTGCTTTGTCCCTGTCAAAATCTACCTAATTTATAAGAAAGGGGATGGTTTCTCAAAGCCCTTGCTAACAGCCTGGGCCAGAGAAATCACACCCAGCTCTTGCTGTATGATAGGTACCTGCTAATAAAGCTCTTCAGGCCAACTCCTGCCTAGCTATTTCTGTAATAATCAAATTCTGCCATAAGGAATACAATAGCTATTTATTTTCTCACTCTAATATACCAGTGTAGCCTTCTATCTCTCAGCAATACTGCCAGGTGGGTGTTTGGGTGCGATTTCAAACAATGGGACCATAACTAGAACTTGCTAGATTAACTTGTGCATTTTATTTTACTGTTTTGAACTTCTCTCCACGACACCATTCAGCTTTCCAGGTACAACTGTATTAGTGTGGGTGCCTGATTTCACAAGGGCAGCATGTTTTCAGCATAATTTTAATATTTTGTCTTCAAAAGACAATGCCTACAAATATTTGGATGTTCTACCAATCATCAGCAGCAAAGGCTACTTTAATTAGCTGTAATGTACACCTTATTCCTGGAGCAAAGGCTCTAGACATGCAGATGAGCAGCAGCCAGTCTCATGCTTTAGAGGCACTGACTGAGGCATCTGCTGGCTTGTGAAGGAGTGAAGGAGAAGCCACAGGATCTGAGAAAGTCTGCTTGCAGTCAGAAGTTTTTTAATTTTGGAAAGGAAGTGTCTTATGGACTGCCTGACAAGTCCTCGCTCAGTGCCACATGCTTTGAGCTCAGCTCTGCTGAGAATGTGAGAACCATCCATTCCAGGCAATCAGGGGCTAAAATACCCATTTTGCTCTTCTAGAAAAATGCTTTTTTTTTTTTTTTTTTTTTTTTTTTCTTGTATAGAGTATTTCCTGGGGAAAAGGTGTGATCAGAAAGCTGCTGTATCTTGCTGGTACAATCAGCCCTTTGGGAATTATTAGGAGGAGCCAGTGCGTGATTACTGGAAAAATGAAAAAGTGGCATAAATAATGAGCTGATAATGATTTTTAATGCACATACAAGTTAGGCTCCTTATTTTTCAATCAGACCCTGACTTCAAGTAGAAGTTTGTATGAATGAGCACTAAAAGATTGGGCCCACAAGGTATTAGCTTGTGAAGCAACCCACAGTCATCACATGGAGACATTGCCCTGGTCGAGAGCTCAGCTCCTTTGGCCACATCATGTACCATAAGCTTAGAGGTATTCACACCTCTAGAGGTATACATACCCTCACCTTTGAAATTTGTGGGCTAGGTAGGACTCAATGATCAGATATCCCATCATTTCCCATGGATTCCCAGGTGGATACCTGCCTAGCAGCATTCAGCTAGAAACCAATATCTTTTTTCCTGTACCTAACCAGTTAAAATTCTTCTTTGCATACACAAATTACACTTCACCTTTTCCATATGGCAACGGGGAAGGAGTAAGAAAGAGGATGACTTTTCAATCAACATAATGTTGATTTATCCCTGCAACAATATCAGATTGCTTGGAGGGGGGTAAGACCATTGCTTTTTGCTGAATTCAATTTAAACTCTAGCATAGGCACTAATGATGCTGTGGATACTATAAAGAATAAAGCAGAAGCACGCACATCTGGTTTCTGTCTCAGTGGAGGTTATACATTATAGTGATTGATGTACAAGATCCAAATTTACTGATAAACTAATTATATGATAAAGTAGTTTGTGAGGCTCTTAAATTCCCCTATTGCAATTGTAAGAGAACCAATAAAAAAAGTCAATATTTGAAAAGAGTAACATTCTTTAAAGGTCCATAGTTAGTCAATACCTAATTGGTGATTCTGTCTCTCCTCACAAATGTATCTTTATACTCCCCATTTTATTCCTGTTGTATCTCAACCTGGTTTTGAATAAGAAAAAGGTCAAAAGGCTACAATTTGGATTGCCTCTCAGTCAGTTGTCAGGAAATACAAACTAATCCTGATTACACAAATGAGAATGCTGTTGATGTACTCAGGTTTTGACACTAGAGTAGTTTTTCTATTAATAATTTTTAATTGGCTGAGGCCAGCTCTTATATCACTACAAGCATTTTATGTTTAATTATGTTTATTCATGTTTCCTAGTTACCTATCTTTGCTATTTTTTCACATTAAATGGCTGGAAAGTTCACAGAAATGAACTTTTCCAACTCAAGCAATGCTAAAAATTGCAAAGGATTATAAACACAATTGGAGGTTGCAGGCACCTCACATCTGTCAGAAGATGACTGGGCTGTGATGCCACTCTGACAATTCAGCAATCACAGCACACACAGTGGAGCCACTGATGTTCCCCACAAGTGTCAGTGGGGCTATAAAACCCTCAGCACCTTTGAGGACTGAACCCAAATTCAGCTCAGCTACTTAAAGTCTTTGCCAGGCTGTGACTGAGTGAGATGGAGAGAAGAGGTGGGTGGTGAATGCTTCTCCAGCACACCCCTTGCACCCAGGGTTGGCCAAACTGTGGACATGGCCTCTTCTGGATGTGTTCATGTTAATGTCCTGGGGTTGCTGCCACTTGGGTCTTAACAGCCTTAAGGTTTACCTTATGTCCAGCCTTCAAAGAGCTGCTGTGGTTCTGGTCTGCCAGTAGCTTGCTGGGTGGCCAGACTATATCCTGTGCCTTAAATAGCACAGGGTACTTGCTCTTAATACCAAGCATAATTTTGCCTTCAGTGAACAATGTCTGCCAAGAGGCCTTTTGGCCTCATTTTAGCAGGGCAAGTATTTTATGGAACAGCAAGATGGGAATACAAACCCAAAGATCTTTCATTAGACATAGTTTGTAGGCTGATGTGTACAGGATAAAGCAATCAGACCTACCCTCTCAATCACAGGCACCGAAACCACAACATTTTTGCTGAAGAAAATATCACCTAATAGCTCAGAACTGTCACCCTGCAGCTATAGCAAAAGTTAATCTAAAACTCCAACAAACAATTAAAATAATTGGTCTCTTCTAATGTTGCTATAGCTGTGCCAGCTTTCCATCACACTGGGGGGATCTGTACCCTGGATCTTGTCCCATGCCTTCTAGTTGGGAATTTCAGCACAATTCATGTGCAAGAATCTGCTTCTATACCAGAGCTCTGTGATAGCTGCACATTAGTCTTTTACAAACAAGGAAATGCAGGTGTCTATTAGGTATAAATTTATTAAGCTGTTCATGAACATACTTGTTTGGTGAGCACACCCCTTCCATGTTTTCTCCTTGCCACTGCACATTTAGTTGTTTCTGCTGGCATCAATTGTCACAGAAATACAACCCGAGTCATACATGAAAATTACCACATAGATCAAGTGATGAACACCACACCCCCCCTCCCCATCCAAATGTGTGTGCACACTTACCCCAGCAAAGTCACCTTTTGTGACAGCTAGCTAACACCATGGACACACGGGTAGAGGACATGGTTCATGAGCCAGGTACCAGCACAAAGTGGTACTGGGATGCATCTACCAGCCTTCTGGGAAACTTGTTCCAGTGTTTCACCACCCTCATAATAAAAAATTACTTCCTTATATTTAATCTGAATCTAACCTAGCTTAAAACCATTACCTCTTGTCACATCAAAACAAGCCCTACTAAAAAGTCTGTCCCCATTTTCCTCATAAGCCCCCTTTAAGTATTGAAAGGCTGCAAGAAAGTCTCCCTGAAACCTTCCCCTCTTTGGTCTGAACAAACCCAATTCCCTGAGCCTTTCCTCATAGCCAAGGTGCTCCATACCTCTGATCATTTTTGTGGTCCTCCTCTGGATGCACTCCCACCCATCTGTATCTTTTCTGTGCTGAGGACTCCACAGTACAGAGTTACAGGCTTTGGCCTTGGCTGGTGCCTCCTTTCCTGACCTGCCTCCCCACATTTCTAGGTTTGCCTTTTGGGGTTTTGCAGAAACCCCATGCACTGCTCAGACAGCAGGACTCCCAAACCAGGCATGAAATCTCGCTTTCCCATGCAGAAGGGCTGAGAGTAGCTAGGAGGGTAATTCACCCTTTGTCCTGTCCAAACCTGGGAATTAATCTCCAGTGTCTCTGCCTTACTGCTGTCGTTTTGGAGGCACCAAACACCCGGTACTTTAGCAAAGAGCAAAGTATCTAGGTTGAGCCTGAGAGTATCCAGTGTACCGGGTGGCTGGCGTATGGTCCCTGACCCTTCCCTGCTCATCCCTGACCTCCTCGCCAACATCCCCACCATAGCTCCAGCATAGCAGACAGAAATAAGGTATGAAATAACAAAACAAACGAAGAAAAAGAAAAAGCAGGCTCCTAGTGAGTCCCAGATATGGGAAGGGAAAAGAAAATCCCCTCTCCCCCAAAGAGGTTGAGTGTGATTCCTCGGGACGGGTGAAACCTGAGCCAAGTGTGGAGAGATTAGATGGCTGGAGATGCACTCCTGTGATGAATCCAGCCATTGGAGCTCTATGATTAAAGAAGATCAGAAAACTGCTAGTGCACTTGTGGGTGAAAGGTGTAGGGATTGACTCATCTCTCCTTTCCTCTAAGTATTCAGTGGGTTTCAATTAGATCCGATATAGTGGATTATTTTTAAAATTTAAAGGGATCAGATTCCAGGGTTTCAATAAACTTAGCTGGGCACCTTGTCTGAGCTGGTGGTAAGTGTGTGCCTGACCAAATCCTTCTCAGTGCTTAACTGTGGAGAGCATATTTTGGATATGTCCTAAAAATAAGCAAGCCCCCCAAACCCCAGGTTCTCAGTGCTGCAAGTTCTCTGTTGTAGTTTATGTCTATTTAAGCAACAAAAATCTCCTCTGACATCAAGCTCAAGCACTCCGCTTGCCAGGTGCTATTGCCCAGAGGGTGATGGGTGATAAGAGATCTAAATCAAACAGGCAGGGAGGGGAGATGGAGGATGGATGCTCAGGATTTGGGGGCCAGCAGCTGTGCTGAGGTACCCACCACCATGGGGCCCTGCTCTGGCCTGGAGCTGGCAGGAAGGATCCTCCCTGGGTATGTGGAGATCCTTGGGAATGAAAAGCATGTGTAAACATTAGATAGTTCTTCTAGCTCTCCTGCCCTGTGCTACTTTCATAGTAAGGCATCTTATGCTGGGCTTAGATAACTGTCTTCTTCCTCCCAAAGAGGTTAAGGTGCTTTGGCTCCGTCCCTCTTTAAAGCCACATCAATATTTTAAATGAGCTGATGTGTTTAAAGAGGAATTCAAGATTATTTTTTTAATAGGGTATTGAGCTGTTTTACCTAAAAAGCAACTCTAGAGTTCAAAACATTTTCCACGTTAACCACCTAAAGCATTAAAGAGAGAAGTATCTGAGGAACAGTAGATACTTTTGTTAATTGCAGAGTAAAATTATCAGGGCAGCAATAAAAATTAAATAGAGTCCTCAAAATGAAACCCAGACCACACTACGTTCTCCTCCTCCAGTTACTGTGACTTGTGGCTCAAGAAACAAGTACTGGATTAGTTGCATTAAAGCCAAAATTTCCCTTGACTAACACGTTTCATTTGTTTGCCATCTTTTCTGTTTATTGAACACTTGGGATTGTTAATCTTCCACTAATTTAATGACTGGAACCACGTTGTGTATAAACATTACTACATTCCACTTTGGAGATTAATAGGGAGCCATGTGTCAGTCCAGCAGTTTTCACTTGTCTGGTTAAAAGGGATGCTCTGTTTATCCACAGCAGAGGAACGCCTGGCTGGTGTGTGAGCACTGACTGTGGCAAAAGAGACAAGAATTGGGCCACCATCAGGGTATCTACTTGGCCATTCATTGGGGCATGTAAATGCACAGCAAAAGATGCCACCAAAATGGGTGCCAGCTCTGCTCCTGCTTTCTTCTAATGAAAAACCCAGCCCAAGGGAGCAGGGTTTACACAGGGGCTTCATTTCCCTGCACTGGCCAGATGAAATGATTTAATAGACTTGCAGTGCAGAATTGCTTTAGAAAATAATTAGTATGGGTTAGGTTGTATTTGCTGTACTCCTATTAAAATATTTTCTTCCTCACAAGTACAGGGTGGGAATAATTGGATGCACAGCCAGTTCTCTCTCTGCAGCACGTGGTATGCCCAGACTGTCATTTATAGATGCAGAATGATAGGAACGCGAGACAGGGCGGATGTATGGCTACTTGGGAATTCAAAAATCCTGAAATATCGATTCAGAAAATCAATAAAATGTTAAAGATATTTTAAAATAACTTTTCTCAAGTTCTACACCATTTCTCAAATGGGGAAACATATTGATTTCTCTGTCCCAGGAAGAAGCCTTCCTGTGCACGGACGGGTTGGCTCTGAAGAGGTTGGAGGTGGGACAGGAGCATCCACCAGTGGGGACATGGCTAACACCAAAAAACCCATGCAACCTGCACAGCATGGAGGAGGAAAGGAACCACACACATCCAATCTGTGTTCCCGGGGTGCAGCAGCCTGCTTTCACCATCCACAATCTCACAAATGGGCTGACCCACAGGGCCCAAACCCTGGCTCCTCTCCTATCTTTTCCTCCCACCTGACGTGCCCAAAGCCCCTCTATTTTTAGAGTTGGATTTAACTCAAAGTCTACTCAAGTAAAATCCACCCCTGGCGAGACATTTAGTGGGGCCTTTCCTTGCTGGTTCAGGAATCATGCCATTGGAGTATAAATTCGTAAACAGCATTATCTGCACTTATTTCCTGGACACTGTTTATTTTTCATGTAGTTGATACAGCTGAAATGTAAATGCTTACAAGGGATTGGTGGCTTTAAACACCTCTTTGTATTTCATTAGTTAGCCTGTTTAATCTGCTATAATTTATTGCAACCCCTCGTTGTACTATATGGTCTTATAGTGCCTTTACTTATTTGAATATAAACACCAATGAAGTCAACAGGAATACAGAGTATATAAACCAGAAGAGAGCTGAATGCCGGATTTTAAGCAAGGGCTCTGCAGAAAGGCATTTAAACCACTCATTTAGACTTTTGTTACATTTCTGTTTGATGCTTTACCCTGCTACCTGCTCCAAGCAGAATCCCTTTCCCTTCCAGGTATGTATAACTTTTTCCCCTTTGGTTTCTTAATTTGGGTTAGATCCCATAATATAAAAAATATACTCTGAAATTGCACCTAGAGCACACTGATGAGGCCTAAAGAACTCTTCTGTGATGGGAATTAAGATCAAAAAGGATGTGGAATTTAAATATTCAACATTTTTTCTTGGATATGAAACAGAAAAATTGTTTTGATGCAGAAGTCGTTGCGACAGAATATGTTACTTAGACTCTGGGACCATATTAGGGTAAAATGGCTTTTTAGATAGGAATTACACTGAGAGAAACTCCTTCATATGGAAATTATGACATTTTGTCTATTGCTTCTTTCTAGAAATGTTTAAAAGATCTGTAAAATTTTTCCTTTAAGGAGCTGTATCAAGATAAAAGAGAGTAAATAAAAATCAGTATAATTTGGAGGGTTATTTCTGATTAGTTTCTTAATTTAGATCCTGTTAACTGCCAGAAAATTGCACCAGCTCAGATCCGAGAGCTGGGGAAGCGTAACTGATAACATGGTTTATTTTGCAGTTTGGGGTTTGCTGTGCTTTTGTCAGGCCTGCGCCCTCACAGTAAATTAACACTGCATTAATTACATGTACTGATGGGATTAGAGACTCAGGAAAAAAGGCTGAGCACATGGAGCACACCAGGCACCTGCCTCATTTCTCCCCCCAGAGACTCCTCCGTGGGGCTCCTTCCTACATGCCACACAACCCACCTCCTCTTTCAGGGGTTCTCCATAGTCACCACCCTTTCCTCATGACTGCTCAGATCAGGGGCTCTGCACCCTATGAACCACCTTCTCTCACAGTCCCCCATCCCTCTTATCCCCGTTTCTTGGGATACAGGAAAAGCTCCTGGCTCGTTACCACTTACAGGTCTGCAGCGAGGGTGAGCAGGAGGATGTTGCTGCTCAGAGGAGTATTAATGTGCACCCACAATTAGCTCCGTGAGGCAATTCTCAGCTTTGTGCCAAGGGTTGATCATATGCAGGGAATCTCACATGTTACCCCATCCTGCAAGTCTCACTGGAAGCCCAAACAGAGAGAGACAAAAAGACAAACTGATCCAAATGAGACTCAGCTCCATGGCCCCATCACCCCCAGTATGTCCTGGGGAGCATGTGCTGAAGTCTCCATTCTGAGAGGGAGCTGGCATAATGCACATCATCATCATCATCATCATCATCATGTTTACAGTCCTGGCAGAGGCAAGTTGGGAAGTTTTGCTACTAATCAGAGCCCCAGGCAGCTGCTACACACAAGCAGCAGCTGGTGAAATGGCCTCTGGTGGTCAAGGAGGACAGTCAGGACATTGCCCTATTGCTCTTGGAGAGGCTGACTTGCCAGGGAATGGTACAGACCCTGAAAGAAAACAATTTGGAAAGGTCCATCATCTTTGGCTTTTCTCCTGGCCTGAAATGTATGCCATTCATTAGGCTGAATTTTCTCCCTGCTTTGTCTGAAAAATCCCTATGGATAAATGGGTATGATATTCTGGCCATTTCAAATTCAATTTCTAGTTGTGCCTTAAAAAGAGCTTAGACTTCTTGTCAGATATTTTAGTTTCCCTTAAGTTTGGGAGCCGGCAGATTTTTCTTTGGGGAATGCTTCAGGAAATATTCGATGGGAAAACAGATTTTAAAAATAACTCCTTGGTGCCAAAGGCAGTAGACTGGGGATTAAAAGCCCCTCTGAAGTCAGATAGGTTTGGGTCTTTGAAAGAATTGGAGAAAAAAAAAAAAAAAAAGGAGGCAGGAAAAGCAGTGGGTATCCTGAGCTATGACCATGGTTGGGCAGCTGATGACTGAGTCTAGGTGAAGGATTTAGGAAGAGGAAAACAACAGGTGGTGGGCGGAAAAAGCACGAGAATCAGATCTGCCTGGGGAATAGGTGGTGGATAAAGTGACCGAGTGCTGATGTAAGAGCAAATACCACAGAGAAAGGGAAGAATCAGCTGAATCTATGATTAAACTCTTACCTCTTGCGCCACCAAGGCCTTTGTGAAAGCCTTACTCACAATAACAAAAACACTAAGGAAAAGCCCTAGACTTGAAGTGCTTTTTTCCTCAGAAGAGGACTAGAGCAAAATATGCAACAGATCTTTAGTCATGTTACTTAAAAATGTGTCCAAATACCATGATGAATGATGAGTGTGCTATAAGGACTTAGAATAACTAAGTCAATAAACCAAATTTGGGACATAAGAGAGATTCATATGGGAAATACTGTGAGATTTGCTCCTTGTGTGGATGACTCTAAAACCAGTAGACACATTTTTCTTTTTTTTTCCTTTTTTTTTTTCTTTTTCTCTGACGCAATGAATTGTCAGCAATAGAGTAAGGGGTTTCACAGTTCAGGCTACTGCAAGTGATGTACAGAAGCCAAAGACTTCTGAAATCTATCATCATCCACTGGAAATTTCCAAACCCAGAATTTAGCTCCCCTTAAAAACACCTAGGACTTTTTTTTTTCTTTTCCCTGCTGGCAAATCCTATTTTATCAGTTATCTGTTTACAAAATTCTGCAAACATATCCTCTTAGATGGTTTTATAAACTTTTGGCAGCTGTAAATGCAGATGTATTTGACAGACCTAATTATGTCTCTAAGCAGCTTCAGTCTCTTGACCCTTCCTCATGGCTCTCACTGCATCCCATTCTCAGTAGAGTTGGTCAGGTTTCAAAAGGTATTTGCTGTGAGAAATCAGCTGCCTTTCCCCCCCCCCCCTCCTTTTTCTTTTGCTAACCACCTGTTTCTCTGAAATCCATTTTCTTTTCATGACATAGCTTGCTTGAATCTGTATATTTTATCAAACGTCTTTGGGAGAATTTTGATGATAGTTTTAGAGGGAAATAATGAAAGCCACTTTGAGCACTCTGTAAAAGAATATGGAACTGAGCTTGTGTTGAAAATAGTGGGGAGAAAAAAAAAAAAAAAAAAAGAAAGATAATATTGAAATGTCAAATACTTTCACAACACTGTCTACCTTGTCAACATGTGGCCTTTTCTGGTTCCTCAGGGAAAACCTGAATAGAAGCTGTGATAAATACAGAATGATCACCAGGTCACCACACAACCTTCTGCCATTGCTATTGCTTTAAGGAGTGAAGGGTGTACAAGAATAAATAAACATGAACGTAGGAACAGGTTTGAAGTCAATACTTTGACATTTCCATAGCTGTACAAAGTTTAGTGTCTCTAATATTAGAATAAAACACTGAAAGAGAGAGTATGTTAAGCTATACTGTTATGTCTTATCTTAAGCATGAACAGTCCCCACCTAGAGATCCCCCATGGCCGGTCATTCACAAGTGTTTCTTACAACAAAAATCTACTTATGAAGAAGCCTGAATGCTTTGTTGGTTTTCGAAATATATGGAATTTTTCTCACTTCTGTGCTAAGAGAGGAGTGTGGTAACACCTCTGTAATACTGATTAACTAATAGAGGCAAAAGAACTCAGAAGATCTGCCATACAACACAGAGGCTGGGCAGGAACCAGACTTTACACTCTGTGGGTTAATAATGGAAGCAGCCAAGGAAACAGCTTCACTGCTCTTCCCTCCATGCTGTCTTTAAAGAGGATGGATGACCATGCTTATAAAGCAACCATCTGGACACCACCCATGTTCTACTCTAGCCAAACAGCTGAGCGAAGGGTTAATCCTGAAGCCTTCCCACTGCCAGGGTCCCTTCCTTCTCAACTTTTAAAAAAAACTGCTTCAGCTTCCATTTGACCATTTGTTATCATAATGGAGTCTAGTCAGAAGCTTGTGGCCCCATAAACTTTAGACATAATTTTAACTATGTCAGCTTTAAAAAGTCACTATCTGCCTCATCAAAGGGCAATCATGTCCAGTGTGGGTGTCTGTGCCAATTGTGTTTTGAACTGCAGCAATAATCCAACCAAACTACTCAAAGAGCTTCTCTACACCCACATTTCTTAATTATCATCATGAGACTGAGGTAGCAGAGACCAGATCTATAATGTTTTTTGGATGTCAAAATGCCCACACACCTTCTGTAATTCTTGTGCTACCAGCCCCCTTTCATATTGTTTTTATCTGGTCCATCTAATTACCTATTACCATAACTGTTTACTGCATGATTCCCAAATCCCACAGAGGCTTGTCAGGAGGAAGGGGCTCTGTTTAAGAAAAAAGAAACAACTTTTTTGATGGACCTCCTTGGCTGAACAACCCTATAAGCATTTTAGTAGATGATAAAACCCTCCACATCCCTTGTAGAAAGGAATCATTATTTTTTTACAACCAGGTGAGACCTTGGGATTTAAAAATCTCTGCATACATTGCATCCATAAACAATGTGGATTTTTTTTGGAGATTTGGGGTCTACTGTCCATTTGCAGAATAAATGAGTTCGTTATTTTTGCATGTGCTACAGTCAATAAGGATCTGAAATGGAAAAGTAGCGAAAATGTTATGACTTAATGAACATGTTGCGTAATCATTCTTGCCAAATGTCAAAATAAATTGGAGGCCAGAGTGTACAGTTTATGCCTGTTAAATTGGGGTTTTGTGTGCTATTTTGGGAAGTAAAAAAAAAACAAACAAAACAACAAACCAACAAAACCAGGCAGACAGACCAGACCACTAAGAGGTAGAGAGAAGAGAAAGTATACACTTGGCTACTCATAGCAAGACTTTAGTCCATTAGAGTCCCACCACTAATATTCCCCACGGGAGGCCATACAACAGCCTGGGACTGTGGGGAAACCACTTACCGACAGCAGAGTTGGCTCCACAGCAAATGCCCTGGCCCTGAGGCTCTCCACGAGTGAAGAAGGAGCAGGGGCCAACCTCCTGCAGCCCAGCTTACACCACAGACTGGACCCTACTAATCCCTGACTCCTCAGGAAGCAGGGAGCTGCTCCAGGGGTGAGAATCAGTCCCAGCCATTAGCAGCTTCCAAAGACATTTTTCATGACTACGAGAATTTGCGCCCTGCCTCAAAGTTCAAACGACATCAGGAATAAAATGACTGGAGCCAGAATTTGCTCTTGCTGGTGGCTGTTGTGAAAAGTCTGTTCACTTCTACAGGTATCCCACCGAATCCAATGTTGGTGTTCAGGTACTGAGAAATGCAGGCTTTGCCTATGTTGTATAAAGAGTTTTTTGTTTGCCCAAGTGATGAGTGTCTTGAAAGCTCTGGGCTTGGGAATATCTACACAGCAGAGGACCCGATCCTTTGAACACATCATGGCTATTTCCCCTCTGAGATTGCCTCAGGAAAAGGCAATCAGTTAGGACTAAGCAATGAGTAAAATTACTCGCACACTTACATGACTAGGAAAATAGGTCCCTCGAGCTGCATGCTGAAAAGGAGATCAAAGCCATATTGTTCTTTTGCAGTTAGAGTTTGACTTACGTTTTTCCCCATTGAGTATGATGAGCACTGAGAGGCCACAGGCACCTGTTCCTTACTCCACCTCTACTTCTAGTAATGGGAATGCCACTAAGGTGCCTGAATTTCTTGTTGCCGGCACAAAATGCACGGATACATGTATGTGGCTTCCATTTATTTTGTTTCACAACACAGGGAAGGGGGAAAAATCCTTTTCATACACCTACATCTATCACATAACAACTAAGAATAGAAGCAATATTGAGACAGATGGAAATGCTAACGGTGACAGCTCACAAGCACGAATCACACATTTGTGAAATAATGAAATGGGTGGGCAGTTGTTACGTGAACTCCATGTCAGTCGGTATGTTTTCCTGGCTATAATTTTGCAAGAGTGTGTCTCAGAGATATTTTCAGTTAATGGGAGAAGTCAGTGCCCTGCCCTGCACCTTGCTGGTGTGTGGGTGTAGGGATTCACTGAAGTTGGCAAGTGGTTTGCACGCAAAATTGCTCATCACACACCTGGGGCACTGCAGGATGTCCCTGCCAGGGCATTTTACTGTTCCTAATGATGTGGTGAGAGAGACACAGAAAGGAGGTGGAAAAATCCTTGGAAACCCAAACATAAGGGAAACATGGGATACCCACATTTCCTTCCAACTCCTACTTCCAGGCACACAAGCATTACTTGATGACATCTGCTCATATTCTGGGATCCCTTCTACTGGCTGGATTTGCTGACCACAGATAAAAACGAGGGTTACAAAACCAGACCCATATTTCTCAGTTCATTCTTTCTAGTTCTTCATGCCCCAAAAGTTTCCATTTTAAGGACCGTCTTGACAAGCTTGTTTTTGCTAGCCCCAATTTCTTAGCCCAAATCTAATGTTAGCTCAAAAGGGAGGGAGCTGTGAAAGTGTCTCTCCATGTGTATTTTACCTTGTGCTACCTGTCTCATTCCCTCTGGGGAAAGAGAGAGTTTTTAACAACTTGAGAGGTACTGTTTCCTACAGATGCTGTTTACAGCACTTGACATGACTATTTTTTGCTAGAGGAATGAACTAGATCTCCCAAAATCTTACGGATGCTCTCATTGTTTGCGTATCTGATTAAAAAAAGTTCTAGCAGCCTCATTTTTGAGTACTCAGTGGTGATTTACTACAGTGAATCATAGTGAGACTTACAGCTCTGAGGAAAATTTGTCCCTCAGGATTCATCCACCTTTCCAAAATTTCTCATGGTGGGGCAATCATATGTCACTGTATTTAGGAAGCGACGTATGGTTACTAAATGGTCTACATTTTCTTGGGGCATTTCTGAGAGCTCAACAATATCAGTGTGATAAAGAAAAAAAATAAAGGACTTGCTGTGTGAAGGCAAGTGTCTGCATCCATCCACCTCAGATTACTGAAATGCTAGATATAATCCTCTAGCATACATGTCTCTGAATGGTGGCCCCTAAAAATAAATAGTGAGAACTATCAGACTATTTGAAATAGGAAATTATTGAACAATGCTGAAGATCAAGCAGTTAACCAAATGGAGAGATGCTGAGAATGACAAATTTGGAGAGACACCATGCCTACGTCAAACACCACATTAAAAGAAACATCTCATGCTGGACACATACACCTGACAGCCACCAAACCACAGAAGCCAACACTCACTGTCAGGTAAAATACAAGCAAAACTATTAAAAAAAAAGGAGAAAGAACAACTGCCATGTCAAAACTTTGAAGGATGAAAAGGTATTTGAAGAAGATTGGACATTTTACAGTATCATAACCATAAGAGATGAAAGGTGGTGACGAACCACCACCAAAGCAGTGACAGCTCTTGGAGAAATAGTAGGTACTAAAATCAATAAAGCTACTTGCAGATTAAGGTATGAGTCACTGTGAGCGAATGTAACCAAATATGGCCCAGTGTCATTTGTTAGCAACTGTCCATCCCATGCATCTCTGCAGAGAACTATTAGAATTCAAGACAAACATGGCAACAGAGACAAAAAGAGAAAACAAGGGGTTTTTGAGAGCTGGTAAGAAAGTGGTGGGTTTAAAATTAAAATATATGCAGATACACAAAATTATCCATGGAGTGGAAAATTCACATAAATAGAAGCTCCTTGGCAACCTCCTATATAACAGAACCATTTATTTTGGGAAGAAGAGGGGTTATAGTAGGGCTCATCACCACTAGATCACAGTTTGACGTATTCAAATATTACCCCTGCCTCCTGACCTTTTCCTAAGTGACAAAAGGAGAGAGGACATTTAATTATGAATTTAATGAACTTGCAAAAGAGGTGCATTGAGTTTTATCCAGCCTGCTGATGATGGATGCTTCTGAGACTCAGGAAAGTCTAGTTTCTCCCCGCCTTAGAGCTCCTGAGAAATGCCTCTCAGCTCACCCAAGCTGGCATCCCCAGCAAACGCAAGTTCTCCAAGTGGAAATGGAAAAATACACAGCGGGATCCCGGCCGGCCCCTTCCCGAGGCTCCCAGCCAGCATCAGGGCCAGGCCCGGGGGTTGGGGGCGACAGGGAACCCAGGCCACGTTTAGCGCATCTCCAGGAGAGGAGAACGGGTGTTTTCCTTTAGAGATTGAAAAAAAAGCCCACAGAAATAGATACTAACGCAGAAGAGCCGCCAGGTGACCGACTTTCGCGGGAGCTCCGCGGAGGTGCCTCCCTCCCCCCCCCCAAGCCCGGTGCCGTCCTGCAGCACCTCCATTTTGGCTCTGAGTGCCCGGTGCCCAGCCCCGGTGCTGCCAGCCGGAGGCTGTTGGCGATGGGCTTCTCCCGGGAAGGGATGGAAGGGGCGGGAGAGGGACGGTACCCCCGCTCCTATCCCCACAGGACGGTGCCCCCGGGGGGAGGCGGTCGCCGTAGCAACGGCGCTGGGGGGCGGTGGGACACACACACACACACACACACACACACACACGCACACACACGCACACACACACACACGCACACGCACACCGGCGGAGGGAGCCCGGGCGCGCAGTGCTCCGCCCGACTGCGCGGCGGGGATGCCGCCCCCTCCCCCGCCTGCCGGGGGGTTTCCCTCCTCGGCGGAGCTACGTGCGAGCCGGAGCGGGAGCCCGGCGGGAGGCGGGGGTGGCAGAGCCGCGGGATCTTCCTTCCTTCCTTCCTTGCATCCATCCATCCCTCCCTCGCTCCTTTTATCCATCCATCCATCCATCCATCCCTCTCGCCCGCTCCCTCCCTCCCCGGCGGTGCCCGGAGCCGCAGCGGAGCCGTCCGCCGGTTCTGCCGCAGGGAGGGCCTGTGGGGCGGGGGGCACCGGAGCCCCCGGCCGGGCTGGGCTGGCGGTCCCTCGGCTCCCCTGAGGCGGGGTACAAGGCTGGCTCCCGGCGGACGGGATCCCCCCCCGGGGAGGAGAGGAGCAGGCTGGCTGGTGCGGGGCGGAGGAGGCAGTGCGGCTCCGTGCGGACCCTCCTCCGGGGGCGGGAGAAGCCCCCTCCCCGGTAGCCTGGGTAGGGGGGGGGGGATCAGTGCACAGACTCCGTGAGGAGCCGGAGACCCCCGGTGCTTCTCTACCTGCGAGCACTGCTGCTACCGCCGCTGCTCCGCCAAACTGCTGACTTTCCAGAGCTTATTTTTAGCCCGGAGACTAAATATTATTAGCTACATTTCTACGTAGGAAGAATCGGAAGAAGGAAGGGGGGGGGGGGGGAAGGCACTAGAGAGGAGGGAGATGAGCAGAAAGCTTATCCGAATGATCTCCAGGTGGGGGGGCTGCGTTTGGGTTTCAGGGTTGTCAAACACCTCCCCCCCCCCCCCTCCCTTTTAATTATAGCAAAGTAGATGCGGATATTGGATCATCAGCAATACATGCACGGCTCTCCCGTCGGTTCGTACACAGAGGGGCCACCAGTGATCCCTCAAACTGGGGATCAGCTCGTTTCCATGTAGGTAAAGATCAGCTGCGTCTCTTTATCTCTATAAGATCAGTTGTGCAGAGTGCCAGCTAGAGCTCAGCTGCATCTCTTTAGCTATGCAAAATCAACTTGCATCCTTAGCTAAGGAAAAAAAAAACAAACAACAAAACCAAACCAACCGTCGCATCTGCTTATCTAGGTAAAGATCAGTTGCATCTCTGCCTAAAGCATGCTCACGCACATAGAGAGACGAGATTCCCAGATTAAATCAGGCACAACTTAACTCAACTCGTAGTGCAATCTCATCAAGCTTCTCCTACCTTTTCTAGCCTCCACACACCGAGCAAGAAGCGAGGGAACCAAACTAGGCAAAGAGCAGGCACCCATCCCCGCGCCACAGAGAGAGGGGGGGGATGCCTCCGGGGGGGGCACCCCTGTGCTTACCTTGGTCACAGCTAACCCCACAAGCAGTGGCTAGATCGCGGAGATAAACACTGGCATTTCCCAAAGTTGACACCGTCAAACCAACCCCCGGAGCTTGCAAGACTCTTTTTTTTTTTTTTTTTCCTTCCTTTTTTTTTTTCCCTTTCTCCTTTTCCTATTCCAGCCCGCACCGCTAGGAATTCAACTTCGCCCAGCTCCAGCGGGGCGAGAGGGCGGCGGGCGGGGAAGGGAGGGGAAGGACCGACCGGGATGAGGGGGGGTAAGGGGGGGGGGGGGAGGATGGCGAAACGGGGGGGGGGGGGAGCCGGTACCAAGTGCTAGCGGCTCCCCGAGCCCGCAGGGGTGCGGAGAGGTGCGGGGCCACCGCCCGCCCCCCCCCTCCCCCCCGCCGCCGCCTCTGTCCAGGGTCCTGCCGCCACCGCGCCCCGCGTCCCCCCGCGCTGTCACGTGCCGCGGCCGCGCCACTCCGCACCCCCCAGCCCCCCCCCCCCCCCCCCCCCCCCCCGAGCAGTGCCCGGCCCTCGCTCCGCGGCGGGGCGCGGAGGTGCCCCCCCTTTCCCCCCCCCTCCCGAGGGTCCCACCCCCCTCCCCGCCGCCTTCCGCGCCCGCTTGGAAAGAGAGAGAAAGAGAGGGAAAGGGAAGGAAAGAGCCGGGAGGAGCGAGCGGCTGCACCCAAGTCGCCAGCAGCTCCAAGTTTTCCCAAACGCGGTGTTTCCATCGCAGCCTTAAATCAAAGAGCGTGGCAATTAAAGTTGCACTGTCTAAAGCACAATTCTTCTGGCCTCCGCGGGTTACATCCTTTGGTATATTAAGTACTAGAAAGCCCAGCCCGTGATAATAGATGCTGTCGTTAAGCAACATCTCTCTCTCTCTCTCCCTCTTTTTTTTTTTCTTTTCTCTTTCTAGTTATAAAAATAGGCTTTTTTTATTGGTACTCACCATTGTTTCTTTGCTGTCCTGGAGACAGAAGTGTCTTAAAATCCAGTCTCTCCAACAGATGCTGGAAGGTAATGTGTCTTGTTTGAAGTCATCATGTGAGAACTTCTGCTTTGCTCAGTGGATCGCCCACCACTTGGTGTGACTTATGAATCTAATAACCCTTTGCAATATCCGCAAGCTTAAACTCTCCACCACCTTGGTGCCTACAGAAGACAGAAAGCGACTGGCAGAGAGTTTTTAAAACCTATAGATTTACGCAAACGCCTTAGCTCAGAGTCACGTTTCCCTTTGAGTTCTTACGTGATCTTAATGAATGAGAGGGGTTACCAACTAGCACTGTATAAAACGTGATCGCAGCCGCCTCCCAGGAAACCGGAGCGGGATAGAAAGTTCCCGAGGAAAGTCCTGGCCGGCCGGGCAAGCTGTGCAATGAGCCCTGACTCCCAGCCGCCCTCCTTCCACCTCCCGGCTCCCACCTGGGGCCGTGCAAGACGAGCTGGCTCTGGAGATTTGCATTGGTGACAGGTAAGTAAACATTTGCCTTTTTTAAATGTCACGTTCACTCTCGCTTCCACGGGAAGTGCTCCAGGGACTTGTTGCATACTAGCTCCTGCCACAAGAGGAGCATGGCACAAGAGGAGCTCCCTCGGAAACCCCTGCTTTTCCCCAGCCGCAACTTCCCACCACACTTTTGCTTCCTCTTCCCCCCCCTCCTCCCCTTCCCAGCTCCTCGCTTTGCCATCACCGGGAGCCGCAGCCCAGGAGCGGGTTGCCCCGCCAGCTCTGCTACGAGCCCCCGCCTGCAGGGAAGGAGTTGGAGGAGGGAAGGGGAGGAGAGCGCATCCCGGGATCCTGCCTTCCCCTTCTCTCCTTCCCCCGGCCCCACCACCTCCCCCCTCCCCGCCTCTCCCGAGCCCCCCCTAGCCCAGGGCTCTGCGCAGGGGTCCCGGTCCGGTCCGTCTGCCCCATCGGGCGTTATCTCCATCGCTTGGTCGGCTCCGACCCCTTTGCGGTGTAAAAACAGCCGCATGGGTGCACCTGCCTCCTCTTTGCACAGGAGAGGTGGTTGAGCCCCGGGATTATCCCTGCGGAGTCTCCTAAAGTCCTTGTCCCCCATTTTGTCTCCTTGTCTCGAATTGATGTCTCAGTGGCCGCCTCTCCCGGCGCTGGGAACGGAGCCTGTGTGGGGCGGGGAGGGGGCGATGGTGGCTCGGGTCTCTGCCTTTGGAAGGGAACTGCAGCCAACTGAACCTGAAATCTCCCAAGTTTGTGGGTGCTGCTCTCATACCAGGAAAAAGCAAGACTAAGACTCAGAAACTCTTCCCCCTCTCCCCTTCTCTTCTGCTTGGCTGACACGATCACGTTTACAGGTAGCTTCTCTCCAGAACGCCCCTGTTTCTCCCTACCCCCCCTCTCCCCCGAGTCCCAGGTACCTCTGCCTGGGAGCCAAAGCAAGCAGCCTCTTCCATGACAACCATTTATGTTGATCCATGCAATAACCAGCAGATGCTGCCCTAAGACTGGTACAGCTGGTACTTTCCTGCCTCGGCTGTTCTGGGGGCAAGGTGTTAGAAGAAAAGTCAAGTGGTCTCCAGGAAAGCTGCCCTGAAGAGGACTGCTGAATCCCTTCCTTGGTATTCCATACTTGCTGTATGACATGCAACAGGCAGAGCTGCTCAGAAAGGTTGTTGCTGATGTAAGGCTGCACCCATCAGATCACCCTATCAGTTGTCACCTGAGCCTCATCTGTAAGTATTGGTCTTCAGTCAGGAAGCTGAAGTTTTCTTCCACCAGTTGGAAGTACTCATAGTTGGTGTTAATGGTAGTTGGGGATGTTACTTTTAAAATTACACTAAAGAAAAAAACCTAAACCAACAAACCCACAAGTGTTTCAACAAGTGGGCTTGCAGTGAGTTCTCCTTTCTCCCAGTCTGAAGCAAATAGCTCTTGCCTTTACCTCAGGAGAGTAAAATACCTAGTTAGGGTAGTAAGTCACACATTTCACATTTTAACTACACAAATATCTATCTAAAGCTTAAAAGTTTCTGACTCCATTGAGTCCTCAGTGGTTTTGGATAGTGAGAACTTCATAGAGATCACTGTTAGTTAAAAAAACCCCACAACATTTCTATATACGTATTTCCTTCCTCAAGAAAGTCTTTCATTGAGAAAGTAATTCCAGCTCTATCACTTGCAATAAAGTATTTCAACTACAGTACTGTTCCTCCTCTACTTCTCATCTGATCAACTTCTAGATATTTTAATTTTTTGATGATAGTCTCAGTTATTTTACATGTTCAGAGAAAACCTTTTCCAGGTTGTGGAATTATATTGATGAAGCAATGTTAAAGTTACAGAAAAACTCCCACAAAATCTTCCCAGGAGATTCACAGCAGGAACTGGATATCCTACCATTTCAGTCCTGTCCAGTTGCATTTTCCAGAGTAAATCAATGGGGTTTGCCAGTAATATTAGACAGGTTCCTGTTGACAAAACTCCAAGCAAAGTTACTCCTTTAGAGAGCTAACTAGAAGACCTCTTGGTGAAGTCTTCTGCTTAAGATAACACAAAATGACTCCACCTACTTCACTAGGGGAGAGGTGGCAGCTGATAACCCATCTCATGCTCATTAGATCAAATTAAGCACTTGTTTGTTGAGGGGATAGTTTGCTTTCAATTGCTTCAATCAAATCAGTCTCAAGTAATTAATTGAAAACCAGGCACAGTAATAAAGAGAATAGTACCAATGTGTGTGGAAGAACAAAAGTTAATTGGCAGGGTAATATGGGTTGCTATACAGCATGGGAATTATCTGGCAGCAGAGGAGAAGGTAGTGGAGAGCAATCACAGTCCTTCCCTGGTCCTGCCACTCACTGCTGAGAGAACAGCCCCAGTTGTTCTGATGTGAAGGTGGGACATCAGTCAATGCACAAAATGATGGAAGTGATTCACTGACTCCCTGAGACTCCTGCAAGGAAGGTGTTACAAAGGGGATGGCATAAGATTAAACCCAGGTGTCAGTTGAGTTTCCAGATATTTACGGTTGGACTCGATGATCTTTAAGGTCGTTTCAAACCTAAATCATTCTATAATTTCCTCTCCCTACACCATGTTTCTGACTATGGTTTTTATCTCTAGAAGGGTTGATCCCTAGGCCCTGGGAGACCCAGCCATGAAAAATCACAATGTGAGTTGCTGTGGAGAACTTTTTTCTCCCCATTACCATAGAGGGTCTCAATTGATTTAAAGTTACTCATTTGAGAAGTCCCACATGTCAGTAAAAGTCACGACTCGTGACTAGAGTTTGTTTCATCATTTAAAACTAATAATCAGGTGGTCCATTTACAGGGTGTTGGAACAGGATAAGCTGTTAGCTTTTTCCAGAACCACTGGGCCCAGCATTTGCTATGTTCAGGTAGTTCATACATATAAGGCAATGCACATCTCTTGTTCCAAGTCTGTTTATCTTGGATTTACATTGTTACCAGATGAAGTATACAGCTGTAGGACTTGACTTCAGTGGGGCTACTCATATGTAAATAGTGACATAACTGTTTAGCAGATGAGGCCTAATTAAGCAGAAATCAGTCATACATTTTCCCCTCTCTTAGACAAAAGAATGTGAAGAATACTGCAGGAGCATTGCTAGGAAGTCAGGGTGCCTTGAACCAACCTGCCAAACACACAAAAATCCTATGAGCTGTAAAACTTTATTCCATGCCTTAAAACAGCATGGAAAACAATAAGGTATTTCACATAATTAAAAGTCTACCCAAATGTGTGGATGACTGCTAAGCACATGCTAAAAACCTTACATCCTTTACACACAGGCTGCTCCTTCTGAGATCTCTGAAAACCTGCCTTGAATACCAGTGTTAGCAAACTGAGCAGAATTGGATGCTAACAGTAGCTGTCAACTTTGTGAAGATGCTTCTGAAATAAGAGATGTATTACATCATTTCTGGTGTGAAACCGGGCTGCCAGCTTCTCTCCATGCCAGCAATCCAATGGTGTGTTTGAAAGAAGGGTGTCCCAGGGTCATTGTGTGCTGGTTGGGCTGGAAACCTCCTGTTTCATCAGCAGGCAGATTTGGCACCTGCCCTGTTACTGCCTGGAGGGCAAATATCATCCTTCCAGTAAATATTTAGGGTAGCTTCCCATCAAGTGTTGATTTTCTGTGCCTGATCTTCTCCGGGAGATTATCCCACTCTGATGTCTCCATCTTTTCCCCAGTCTTCATGCTGCAAGCATTAGCAGTCTTTCACTCTGCCTCCTCCTTCCCTGGAAGAGATTTCCTTTCCTTCTGAGCCTACTCGTCTTCAAACTGCTCTCAAGTGCGTATCTTCCACGCTGGTAACATGCAGATGAACATCGTAGTCATGATCCCACTCAGATACTAAACAAGCCTCCCACCAATGCCTAGTCCTTCTTTAAAGTGCTAGAACATTTCAGCTTGCTTTCAGTCTCCTCAAAGCACCAGGAAATCCTCTGGAGGAGGCAGGCAGCACTGAGCATTTTTACTGTGGTTGTGCCTCAGAGAAAGGCTCAGCGTGGATTTGCCTCTGAGCACAAGGTTGGAGGGAAGGGAGAGTGACACCTCTGAGGTGGGGTGGTGGGTCCAGGGTTGGCACAGAGCCTTGGTTTCTGCCCACCTCAGCTCAGCATCCGAGGAGAGGAGCTTCAGCGTCAGCATCAACAGGAAACATTTTGCACGCTGATATCTTCTCAAATCACAAATTGTGCCAAGCTCGTGCCCACGCTTGTAAAACCAGGAGAGACACCCCATGGGTGGCTCAAGCTCAGTAGCCCTGAGGAAACCTGCACCAGATGTAAATCAGGTTAACATCAGGGTTTCCATCACTCAAGGTGTTTGGAGCACCTTGGCCAGGGTTTCTCAGTGTAGAGGGAATAACATAGGCTGGAGCAGGAGGAAATGTTGCAGAGGTAAGAGTGGGGCTGCCAGTGTTGGGTCAGTCAATGGTTTGCTGATGGCTGGGAAGTCCTTTGCTCTGCACTTTGCCTCTAGATCCCCCACACTGCTCTTGCAGAACACTGGGGCTGTAGCCAGGGTTTAGGAGCAGGTCTGACAGTTTTGCACTAAGTATTTATTTGCCACCAACTATTGTAAAAAACTTTCACTTGAACTATTTTCGTTATAAATAACATGTTTCAGGAAAACTTCTAGAATTAAGGTTTTGTTTTTCTGAAACTACCACTGATGCAAATATAGTTCAGACTACATCATACCTGCTTGGGTGGCACTCATTTAGGTTAGCTGCAAGACAGGAGATGAGATAAATGTAATGGAAACTATTGGCCCATGTAAGTTCTCCTGGATGACCTGAGCAAAATGAGCCACCAGGTATCTCTTACTAGAATAAAACCAGAGATAGGAAGAGAAATCAGAACCTGGAGAAAAAAGAAACATGACAGCAGTAATCTGTTACTATTGCAACCTGATTACTGGCTTCGTTGACATGGCAGGGGACCTTTTCTTTTGGCAATAAACACTATGTCTTGCTTCATGTAACAACAGGGAAAATATTTATGGACACATAAACTTTTAAACTGATTCTTTCTTCTCTCTCCCTTTAGAAAAACAAATGTACAATGAACAAAATAAAATACAATACCACCTTATCACATTTTTAAACGCTGTTCTGTAGAGTTCTGAGCTTGTAAAGAATTCCAACACTTTCAGTACAGAAATACCCTTAAAAAACTAAAGGGGATTAGCCTTAATTGTACTTAGGAGTTAAAAGTAAACACATGCTTTAGTTCCTTTCTAAGTTAATGTTTAAAAGGAAACTATCTTACAAATTATATTAATCTACTTCTCAACTGTCAAATACCCTATCAGCTTCCAGGGGAGTTCTCACCAACAGCTGTGCATTTGAACCTCTCCGAGCATGATGGAAACATGTTATTGTTAAGAACAAAATATCTGTTGGAGAAGTTATACACTGAGTTAGGAGAGAGCAAGAGGAACTGGGTGCATATCGTGTAAGGATTATTAAAGGATGCTGGTGAGCTCTGAGTAAGAGCGACCCTTGACTTTCTCTGGGCATTTATATGATGAACTCTTTCAAATATAGATGTGTACTCTTTGAGTCCCCTGTGTAAAGAAGGAAAAGGATGAGATGACAACTGACAAAGGGGGGAACGGGGAAATAGTAATGTGGGAGAAAAACACTTAAGGAAAGTAGAAATACAGAAAAACTCTTGTGAGCCTGCCACCAAAGTAAGGACATTTAGTACAATAGCAACCTCCATCAAGGCTTTTGCATTAACTGAAAAAACCCAGACCAGCTATGTTTGCAACTGTCCAGTATATTTTTATCCTGTCATTTTCTGACTAAAATGACATTTTTTTGACTAAAATGACAAACAAATTCTCCCGAGACAGTATTCACAACAGCCAGAAAATAGTGCTAATGTTGACCTAAATATATAAAGCTTCTCCTGCGTAAGAATTCCTGCAAGGATCCGTTAACACAAGGTATGTTGAAAACATTTACTGCAAAATGCATATGAAACCCTGGGGGACAAACAACCTGCTAGACACTATGTTCTCACTATCCCAATTTGGCAAGTGAGGCTGAGAGCTTTATAAATCTGCTGCTTGGAGAAAACAGTGCTACTCAGGGTAAGACTTCTGATGCCAAATTAGAAGGCCCCATATTTGACTGGGAGATGTTTTTATTAGAGCACAGATGAATTTCTATAGAAAAATAAGTGCTTTGCAGAGTTGCAAGCATGGGTTTGGGCTAAGGAGTGTTGGTGCACATACAGCTTTAACAACGTGCATTGTCTTATGATGATTTGCACAATGTTTTCTGCCTCAGATGGTGCTATTACACCTGCTTAACTTTTTGATAGGGTCATTCATTGCTGTTAATGAGACCAGTTACACAGTTAACAAAACTGATCTCTTTAGAGATCTCTTTGTGTATTCAAGTGGTCCATATCTGTTCTTAATCAATCTAAAGTAGTAGAGCTGAGGTCCCTTTCCAAAATGAAGGTGCTCAAAGATAGTGACAAGTCTAGAGGAAAATTTTGTGGAGGCTTCTTTAGAATTTAATTATAAATGCATCAAACTCAGCAGTGTTGGAGGTTGTTGGTAAAAATATTAGTGCTACTCCTACTTTCTATTTGCATCATAGATTTGGTTTTGTTCCATTTGCAGCCCACATACTGCTGCAGCATCCTTCCTCTTGCTCTACCTGATAACCTGTCAAAAAGGTGGGCTGTTAGCAAAACCTCCCCTGAGCAGCAATTAGCAAGTCTTCTGTTCCAGCAGAGATGACGAAACTGGCTTTTGTTTTTTCAAGACTTGGAGCTAGAATGGCAACAAAGGGCCATTATAATCATTTAGTGCCTTCTGTAAGGCTGCCTGCTTACCTTAAAGATATTATTCTGCATGGGCTCTGTGTGTCAGGACCTTCCTTCCATGCAATGTGCATATGAAGCCTTCAGGTGTGCAGATGTCCTTATGAATTAATCCACTTCAGCCCCTTAAGTCCTTTCTGCCTTTCATCACCTCTACTGGAGTTGAACTAAATATAATCTACATATTTTCTCTTCCACTTTCTTTTCTGGTGCTCTTTCCTATTCTAATTGCTCCTCATAGAAGCTGAAGTAACTTTTGTTTGTGACCCAGGGAGCTTTATTGAGTAAGTGTATCTAGAAGTGTTTCTAACACTGAGCAGCACGCAAACTGCATGATTACTTTTAGTGTCTCTTATTGAACAGAAAGTATTTTAATAACCTGAAAGATTCTTTGGTGAACAGTGCTGGATTTGCACAATTTATAGTGTATTTAAATATTTTTACATTGGTACCCAAGACTGAATTCCAATAGTTCTCTTTTGTATCTCTGAGCATTTTAATACCCTTCTGGGAACACTTACCTTTTATGATGAAAACAATATTTTTGAACATAAAGTGGTGATTTCAGCATAAGTGCAACCATATGTATCTTAAGGCAAGAGCTTTTGGTTCTAAATAACTGCTTAATGTTAAGGATCTTTCACAATGGAAATGTCACAAACTACCATATACCAGATTTCTTGGAGAAACAAAGATGAAACACAGAGCAGTATGGTTTCTGTAGTTAAGAATAAATACTTCAAAGTACAACTGCAAATTCAATTTTTTTTTTTTTAATTAAAATGGTATAACTTCAGAGATATGGGGGAAAACCACAAAACAAACCTGCTTTATTAATGAGCCTGTTTCTTGCTATGGGTTAGATCATATCCTGGTTTAGTTGACCAGTCTGATTACTGGTGAGTACTAACACCACTACATCTAATTCCACAAAAGTAGGCAAATAACTTATCCCTGGGCCTGTATAATATATACCCCTCATCAGTAGAGACATCACATTCAATTATTTTGTTTCAAACAAAGTCCTCAAATCTTTCAGAAACCTGAATCACTTTTTAACGGTTTTGAGGGACATTTTTGTGTCCATTTTACAAAAAGAAAAACTGAGGCAAGGAGCATTTAAACTGCCAGTAAATGCCTCTGATATTGCAGCTCAGTCCCTAAGCAGTTTGCCCACAATAATAATGCCGGTCAAGATTTGGCAGTCTTAACACTTTTTTCTAAGAAGTGTATAATGACTCTCCTCCTGTGCCCACTGGGTATATTACACTGGGAAAAGATCCATGTAAAAATATTTGTATCAGAATATCAAGGATACACACTCATTGGTGTTACATAATGGCAAAACACTGGCAGGGAGCAATTAATAATTTGGGGGTATAATGACTTCAGTTGTTCAACTTGTACATAAATCAGAAGAAAACACAGAGGACTTGAGCAAACAGCAAGAGAGCAGGAAGCAGATTTTCCAGCTCTTCACCCTTCTTGGGCTCACACTATCCACCCTAAGGGTTAATATTCACCTGTGATTCCCATCATGTTTCCTGGTTAATATTCACCTGTGATTCACACGTTCCTTGTACATTTACCCCGTGGTCTGTATCCTGGGATAGTGAAATGGGAAGAGGTTTTATGGAAGAGAATAGAACCACAGAATCTTTTAGGTTGGAAAATACTCTCAAGACCATTGAGTCCAACCCTTGGCCTAACACTGCCAAGTCCACCACTAAACCATGTCCCTCAGAGCCACATCTACAAAGCTTTTAAACACCTCTAGGGACTGTGACTTAATCACTTCCCTGGGCAGCCTGTTCCAGTGCTTGACAACCTTTTCAGTAAAGAAATTTTTCCTAATATCCAATATAAATTTCCCCTGGCACAACTTGAGGCCATTTCCTTTTGTTCTATCGTCTCTTACTTGAGAGAAGAGACCAACTTCCACCTCGCTACAACTTCGTTTCGGGTAGCTGTAGAGAGTCACAAGGTCTTCCTTCAGTCTCCTTTTCTCCAGACTAAACAACCCCAGTTTCCTCAGCCAATACTCATAAGACTTGCATTCCAGACTCTTCAGCTTTGCTCCCTTTTTTTTTGGACCCTCTCCAGCACCTCTATATCTCTTGTAGTGAGGGGCCCAAAACTGAACACCGGATTCAAGGTGCAGCCTCCCTAGTGCCATGTACAGGGGAACGATCACTGCCCTAAGTCCTGCTTGTATTTCTGATGCAAGCCAGGATGCTGTTGGCCTTCTGGGACACCTGGGCACACTGCTGGCTCATGTTCAGTTGTCAGTCAACACCCACAGACCCTTTTCCTCTGGGCAGCTCTCCAGTCACTCTTCCCAATGCCTGTAGCATTGCCTGGGGTTGCTGTGACCCAAGTGCAGGACTCAGCACTGAGCCTTGCTGAACCTCCTACAATTGGCCTCAGCCCATTGATCCAGCCTGTCCAGATCCATCTGCAGAGCTTTCCTACCCTCAGGCAGATCAACACTCCCACCCATCTTGCTGTCATCTGCAAACAGATCCTTTCATCCAGACATTGATAAAGATAATAAACAGAACAGGTCCCAGTATTGAGCCCTGGGGAACACACTGGTGACTTTCCACCAGCTGGATTTAACCCCATCCACCACAACTCTTAGGGCCCAACAGACAGTATTTACCCAGCAAAGCATGCACCCATCTAAGCCACAGGCAGGCAGTGTGCCCACCAGAATGCTGTGGGAAATGATGGCAAAAGCCTTACTAAATCCCAGGTAAAAACATCCTCAGCTTTTTACTCATCCTCTTAGCAAGTCACCTTGTCATGGCAGGAGATCAAGTTAGTTAAATTTGGGACTTTCATTTCAAATTTAGCTTTGGGAGCACCTCTCCATGGAGGAAGAGGATGTTGTTTCTTGTGAGCCTACAGCTCCTCATCTGGTACCCATTCATGACCAGGTACCCTTCTGAGCTCTGCTTTGCCTCCAAACTAGAAGAGATGGGTAAGAAGAGAAGTGCACAGCTCATCCCCCAAGCCCTCACCATGCCAGGGTGGCTGGAAGCCCCTGTGCCTGGGTGATGCTGGAGGTGAGCCTTGCCCACACACCCTGCCATGCCGGGGGCCCTCCGTGCCATGGCAGCCATCCCATGCCCTGCTGTGCTGCCAGGTTTCCCTCTCAAATCAAACTTTTAATCAATCAGTCACCTGGGACAAAGCACGGCCCTGAAGAGCAGATGATGTATGCCAATATTTTCCAGTCTTTTATTGGTGACTCATTTTTAGTGCAGCCTGTTTTCCATGAGGAGGAGAAAGCAACTCAGATACTACCAGGGAAGGGAGGTGTGAAGATTCAGATAACTACAGTAATGAGGGTTCCAACTTATTTGTCTGGAAAACTCCAAATGACTATCATTATTCATCATTTCAGTCACTGAGGTCTGCACAGTTACATGAGACTGAAATGAAACTTGGCCTAAGCATTCTCTGCCTTCCAGTGGGTTTGATTGTTGGTT
Source organism: Phaethornis superciliosus (assembly GCA_023637945.1). NCBI lineage: Eukaryota > Metazoa > Chordata > Aves > Apodiformes > Trochilidae > Phaethornis > Phaethornis superciliosus. The sequence continues at coordinate 5,038,308 of JAJQWJ010000017.1, forward strand.
TAAAGATGCAGTTGCTTTGAAGATGCTGTCTCTCATAATCTCACGTTTATCTTACTCTCAGGTTTCTCACAAATCTTTCGACATTCCTTGCTTGGGAGTAATCCCTACGAAATCTAAAGTACATGGCAGTACTCCAAAGGACAAAGTCTGGGAGTAAAATCTAGAAGGAAAACCACAGGCTGAAAAACAAATGATTAATTGCAAGTAAGTAGGTAAGAAGAAAGTCATAGAATACCGGTACTTCTCAATTATTTAAACTTAATCAGCAGCATATAAATCACCAAATCTTAACATGACACCTCCCTGTACCACTACGCCTCTCACAGAAATGTATTTTGGAGCAGAAAAAACACAGGGAAAACTGATGGTAAGATGAAACAATTGAAACAAATGTCAGATAGTTAATTAATTACATCAAGCTACCTAAAGCCCCTTGCATGTGCATTTGATAAAGTGCAAACTGGTTTGTAAGATGCTTAAATTACCACAGCTTCATGGTTTTGTGGAGCTGAGCCACCTTGCATTGGACCAGGATCTGTCCTTGGACCTCTTACAGAAACAATAAAGAAGAAAAACAACCAAAACTTGTTTAAATCACTATAACAGTTGCTTGTCTATATTGATAACTAAATTAAGGTAATTAATCCCCACCTAATTCTTTATTATGACAAAGGCTTTTTGTTGTGCAAACTCATTAGTACAGCTTAGTGCCTGTCATTTACATTTAGCAATTTAAATAGTCAAGAAGTACTGATGAATATCCACTGACTCTGAAATCCATCAGTATGGAGAGGTCTGTCTATACATAGTCACTTGCGGTTTTTAACTGCAGTATTCCACCTTCCATCACCAACATTCCCCACCCCTATGTGCACTGTTTTATACATTTGAAGTCTTAAGAGGTTCTTCCTATTGTAGCTATGTAGGCACCATTAAAAGCAAGAAGCAGCTGAGATAATCAGGCAGTGGCAAGTGTGCCTGGAGGCAGTGTCTGTCCTGGAAGCACAGCAGTGGAGATGCTGCCTTCCATTCTGATGTGTTTTATGGAGGAAAACCTCCAAGGTCAGAAACCTGCTCCTCTTGGGCCAGCCAGAGGAGCTGGCAGGAGCACACAGGACCTCTCTCTCTCTCCCTTTCCTTCTCCAGTGGAGACAGGGTAAGGTTGGAGCACATGGAGTCAGGATGGGTTAGATGCAGATGAGCTCCACACTGCAGCCTTCTGGCTGGAGAACCCCAATTGCCCATAGGTGAGGAGCTGTTTGTTTGGGTTCAGCACTGGGGGCCAGGAGAGGCAATAGCAAGAAGGGTCTGGTAGGAAGTGCCATGCCAGTTCAGTCCAGCAACACCTGGAGAGATGCTTGGTGCCACATGGGCATCCGCTTTCAGATATCTCAGATGCATCTGGACTGCTGGCAAGAGGAGGCATCTCCAGGTGTTGCTTTCAGTGCACACTGGAATTCTTAGGAAGAGATTAAAATCAGAGCCTCTTGCTTGGATCTCAGCCCTTCTCCACCCAAAGCAGTCCAGCCTGGGGTTCAGACAAGATTTTCCATGTTTGCCTTATGGAGACACAGCTGGTGGTCACGCTCCGTGCCCTGGTGGGCCCTACAACCCCTTTATGGGAGGGGAGACAGGCAAGGCAAGGCCACCCTTCACTACTGTGCATCTGGATGAGTTCCAGCATGCTGGGCAGAGGAGAGGATGGGCTAACATCTGCAGAGATAGCAAGAGCTCTGGCAAGTGAAAAGGCTTGTACTGGTCTGAGGACTGTGGCTGCCTAAAGTAGGGATGTGGTGTCCCAGAGTAAGAGGTTGGGCATCATACTGGCTCATTGCATCCCAGGCTTTCCAGATACCTACACGTGGATGAGTAACACATATTTACATGCACCTGCATGTATTTACATGCACACAAAGAATGATTATAAACCAGACTGGGAGTATAGTGATTTATAGAATAAAACACAAGAGATTAGGTAATGACTGAGAGCAACAGCACAAGAAATGGTCTTCCTCGGCTCTTTGCTAAGTTGGAATGAGTTATCTGAAGCTTTTTCCCTGGACATACACTGGAGGAGGGATGTCAGCAGGGGGGCTACAGTGAAAACATGGCTGTAAAGATTATCTATATAGGGTAGGGTGGAAAAAGGTTAGGAGGACTTCATGACCCTGCCATCCTCTCCAATGGATGAGTCCCTTTCATGTGCATATGTCCTTGGTTTATCAGAGTGAACAAGACTGTGAGAGAGCAGGATCTGAAATGCTTGGGTAGTATTATTCCTCAGTCTTATCTGAGGTTGCTGAGAAGCAACCTCAAAATATAGAAGCCAACATATAATTTTAATACATAGTTGTTATTTCACACATAATTTATGGCTAGAAAAGCAAAAACATTCTTAACCACTGTCATGGACAAGATGCAGTTCAGTTGCTAAGTACTAAGAAGTTAAAATGCTTCTCCCAGTAAACTTAGAGCAGTGTAGGGTCCAATAAAAGCCATTGTGGCTATGGAAATCTCTGAGGCAATTTGCTCACCTTCACCTCTACACATGCATGGTCTATGGAGGACACCCAGCGTGAACCCAGGAAAACTTCAGGAAAACTCTGCTCTAAACTCAACCTGCTTCACAGTTGCCCATTCCCTCCCAGACAAGCCACCCACCACCCAATCCTATTTCTGAGAAGACACAAAGAGCCTCAGGAGCTCCTTACCTCCTGGAGATGCCGGGAGGATGCGTGGGTCCTGCTCCGCCGGGATTCTCTGGGCAGAGGCACTGAAGCAAACACTCACAGGAGTGAGCAGCCCCACAGATTTGTACAGATGTGAGATGGGGATTGTATAAGAGCCCCGGGGATTTACATTTGCTGTCTGCAGATAGGGATGACACGGGGGTTGCCTGCAGTGTGTTTGCACGCTCGTACACGCACACCCTGGGGGGAGAGTCAAGCGGAGCCCTTGGATCTCAGTCAAGGCAGTGATTCAGAGGCAGAGCAGCATCCATGGGATGGGGAGCTGCTAGCCAACTACTTGTTGGGTGGGCTCAGGCTCATTAAGCTGTCTAATTGGAGAAATGAATCTTCAGGAACCAGAAGAGGATAAAAGTGCAAGTCACATTTCAGTGTCTGTTAGCTTCACATGCCATCTCATGATAGTTTACAGACCTGTGCAGAAGAACTAAGTGGAAAGCATCTCTTGTTGTCTTGCAGAGGGATGCTGAGCTGCAGACAAGATTTGGCCTGTGAAGCACAGAGTTTGGCTTCTTTTTAGTCTTAATCCACCCCCTGCTACCCACTCCTCAGTTCAAAAAAGCACACATCTTCATAACATCCCTTGCATGCGGGAAGCCTTGTTTTGTTACAGGACCAGGTTTGGGGAGGAAATTGGTTTCTGATGCTCTGAATGGCTTTGTAAATGAATGATGTATGAAGACACAGGCAAACCAGGGGATACAAGGAAGAAATTGATAAATCAAAGAGAACTTTCTGGAAAAAAAAACAAATGGATCTAAATTACTTACTCAAAATCCAGTAGTAATTTGCATGCTTGGTATTAGATATTAATGGAATCTCTCTCCCTGCTGCACCAAACCATGTTTTATATGCACAAATAAAGGAAACTGCCAACCACCTCAGTGTTTGTGTTAGTTTTAGAGAACCCCCACATTTAATTTCCAAGCTTAAAAGGAAATAAGAAACCTGGAGCTCTGGAGATCATTGGTGTTTCCTTCCAGAGCAATTCTGCATGTTTGACAGCTTATCTATTGTTTATGTCAGGCAAACAGTGCCTGGACAACACACAGAGTGGGCTGCAGAGGGAACACGGTGAGTGAATACCTATGAGTCTCAGTGATTCATCACTCCAAGGAGCTCTCTCTGTAATCACAGAGGACCGGCAGATGAGGAAGACCGTGAGGATTTATGACTCTGGGGCAGAGTGACAGCTGTCCCAGGTATTCCAACCCCAATCTACAAATCAAGGCTTTTATTAGAAAGTGACAGCATTAATGGTGAAGGGTTGAACAACCAACCACCCCCAGAACAAAGCTGTCACATGAGAGAGCAGTCATGCTTCATCCACAGAAAAATCAATCAGAAATGAAAGTTTTTCAATGGCCGAGGGATCCATCTGTAAACTCACCTCTAGCTAACATAATCTTGCCTTCCCGAGTGTTGGGCTGTCTGGTTTATCACAGACATGAAGAAACATAGGGTTTAGTGACAGGACCTTGCAGGTGACACTTTATAGCACCCCCTTGCCCCAGCAGCATCCCCCCATGGACACTGGTGTTTCACTGATCCACCTGCTTCACAGGGACCCTTTTACACCCACTCTGCTGTTTTAGATGAACAGTTTAGTGTCCACATCATGCTTTATGTAACAGACTGATGCTCCATCTACAGCTGCCCTTCTCCTCCACCACAGACAGCTGAATCCTGTCTGGAAGCAGCAGTCCCTGCAGGTCATGGAAAAATTAAAGTTTCCCTTCTAAACTTGTAGCTGGAGCAGATAAATGGAAACTGAGAGGCCTGAGGTCTATTGAGCCTTACAACAGGTGCAGGTCAATAGTTTCCTTATCTGTGGAACCAAGTTTCCCCATCTCTGAAATGGAAAAGCTGCCTCTGTGCAGTGTTTATTCACAAAAATAGATTTGGGCTTTCAGCTGGGTAGTGACATAAAAGTGCAAAGTGGGCAACAGCTGTGGCCAGCTTACACCCAGAAACAGGGAGAAAGAACAAAAAAAAGGGTGTACAACATATTCTTGCATTGCTTACCACACAGCCCTCAGTACAAACCAACCAATGCACTTTGTTTTAGAGAAGGGACACATTCTGTGGCTGCTGCTGCCTGGTAGGGCAGGGAGGTACCAGGGACATTTACGCAGAGATTGCTCCCAGACTGAACTGCTCCAGCAAAGAACATACCAGCCTTTTAACCTCAAAGAAATTTCTACAGGAAATAAATCTCAAATACTTGCTTTCCAACTGCATGTCTTTAATTGCTTTGAAGAAAGCACAGTCAAAAGCAAGGTTGCATTCACAAGCAATGACTATTTTCTCATCACGAACTGTATACACAACATATTTTAGAGATGCTGTCTGTGGAGCTTAGCACCAATACAGGGTAATGGCCTCCTAATCCTGCAAAGACAACCCCAAGAGGTTTTTCTACAGAGGAGAGGACACGAGGTCCCATGTGAAGCCCATCACACCACCAAGGTGTCTCTGTTACTGTCTTGGGGAGTGCTTGAGGAGGTCCCTCCCATCCCAGAGCCGCTGGATGCTGCCACTTCTTCCTCAGGAATAATTGGCAGGGCTAGTGCTAACTGGCAGGAGATCAAGAAACAAACCTGTCTGCTTCCAAGAATGGGCAATGAGTTCAGAGCTTTAGGGTTGTGTGTAGTAACACTCCTAGTCTCCATTTGTGTTCAAGAGGGACCAGAGAAGCAGCATATGGGGCATGGAGGGGGGGGAAGATAGACCAGTCTTTGAGGGACCAATCAACCACTTGAGATTTTTTTTTAATCCCATTACATACTTTCACCATTTTATTAGCAAGTATTGCTATGTTTTGTTGAGATCTAATCTTTAGGAGAGGCAGCAACAGCCAGAACTACCACTGATGTTCCTGTATGGAAGCATCATCACAGAGAAAAGTTCCAGACATGAGCATTACTGAAACTTAAGGTATTGGTATAATATTTTTCTACTTCTACTTTGACTTCTGCAACAGGTCACATCTATCCATCATGTAAGAACGGCTGAGGATGTTACCCCCCAGGGATGTGATTTTTTGCCATTGTTTATGGAAGGGATGAGAAATAACTTGCAAGTTATTAGTGTGGCGATAGTCAGTCACTGGAAGAAAAACATTAGATGTTTTGGCACTTATATGAAATAGAACAGTATCAAACAAATGCTTAGAAATTAGGAAAAAATAAAAGTAACAAGCCAACAGTACCTTTGAAGTTCCTACTGAAATGTTAAATATTATTCTATTATTTTATTTGGAAAAGGATTTCCTTTGGTGTTGCCTCAATAAGTACAAGATGACTGTTTATGCAGCTAGTTCCTAAGCTCTATACATTTACAGATGAAAGATGAGATAAAACAGACAAGCTAGAAATGTCACCTCAGCTGGGATTTTTGATAACAGACGACTTTTAGTAATGACAGTGGTTCCCAGGATAAGACAATTGAGTGTTTGAAAGAGAGAAAAAAAATTGATAATGTCAAGGTAGTGCCTGGTGACTTGGTAGCTTGAGAAGAATTTTGCAAAGATACAAGGAAAGTGACAATGCTTTGGGCTAGGATGCTCTGAACCATGTATCAGCTTGGCACTTCCATCCTGGAGAACCTCTGAGTTTTCACTTATTTCCTTGCTCTCCAGAAGGGGACAAGTAAGCAGCTTTGGGAAACAACTGATTCCAAATCTGTCGTAAAAGTATTTCTAACATTTTAATGACCTGGGAGCCAGATATTTTTTGGGGCTTGGTTAGTATTTCACCAACATGCCTCAGATGTTTTGCTTCACTTCTTAACCTCAGACGTGGTATGACATAGCCAGACACTTGCAATATGCAGTGTCATGGACAGGCACCAAGAGTGCTGTGTTTGTAATGGAAAAAATGCAGCAGAGACACTTACACATCAGTAGCTATATATACACACACATATATTGGGGTTCAGGTAAGCACATGCAGCCTGGATTTTCTTGTTTATTCTTCTCCCAGCCTTGGGGTTTTTTTCCTGGGGCTCATAACCTGTCCTCTTCTGGCAGGGCTTGGGCTGGGGAACAAATCCTCCCTGAGCCTCTCCTGACAGCCTTCAGCTCACCTCCCTTTCCAACTGAGTAAACATCAGCTTTTAACCCCTAGGATATTACACTTGACCTTTGCACCACTGCAAATTTCTTCATAAATAAATGCTTGAGTAATGAGGAAGGAGGACCTGGAAGGATTTTCGGGGGAAAAAAATAGCATATGCAAAACTTGATTGAGCTGTCTGGTCACTACAGCCTGATACAAGGGTGGTTGGGGAAGTTCTGTGATGGATGACATGTCATTCACAAGAGCTCTGTCGGTAGTTGCCAGCACAAAAAGAGGTCCTTAAAATTCCAGCAGCTGAAGCCCTGCCATTCCTCAGGAAGAGGAACAGAGCCATCCACCCACCCACTTGGCCAGCACAGGAGCCCAAACGATGAGCAGAAGTCACAATCATTTTGTTTGTGCAAAACTCTTGGCCATGAAGTAGCAGCCAGTGCCTGGCTTACTGTGTGCTGCCCTCCAGGGTGTCCTGGCACGGGGACCTGTACCCAGGAGCTCCCAAACTCCTCGTGTGCAGGGCTTCTACCTGGCAGCCAGCTGGTCAGAGGGGGAGATGCTGCTGCCTAAGGTGGCATTATTTGGGGGGAGAACACAGTGCATTCTTAACTGTGAGAATGATTGATTTCATAAAACAGCTCAGAAATGAGGTCAGTGTTGTTTAGGCTTCCATTTGTAGGCATTCAAATACTATTATAATTCAATTAATCTTTTTTTTTTTTTTTTTTTCCCCTTCCACTGTTGCCCATCACATGGGCTGTAAAGTGGAAATAGTTTTTCTCTGCCTTTTTTTGGATCTCAGCAACATCAATTTTTAATTGAGAGCCATGCTTTTACACCAAGAAGCCAGATGGATTTGATTCAAACTTCACTCCTCTGACTGAGCTTCACGCGGTTTGACTTTATATTAGTTTGGGACAAAATAAAAATAATAACCTATGCAATGCTCTCCCCATTCAGTTTGTTTGGGTAACTGCAGATAACCACCACTTCCCCCTTGGTTACGTGCTTTGGTTTCCCCACTGCTCACGTTGGCTCAATACAAACCAATCCCCAGTGAAATAAATTGATTTTTAGTCGGTACAAAAGCATGCGGCTTTTTTTTGCCTGAATTATAATTTCTCCACAGTTACACCTGTGTCCAATAGGGCCTGGGAGAGAAAGCAATAAGAGGAAGCAGGTCATTAGTTGAGTAAACATGAGATGATGCCATGAGAAAATGTTTGGCTCACCAGGTGGCAGAGAGAAGCAGCAGTGTTATTCTGCTTTTCTCTGTTCCTTCCTCCAGGCAGGTACCACTGGCCATTTTTCACATCACACAAATGTCCTCCCCCGTGCCCCATGGGGGAGGTGGTGGTTTAGGGAATGATGGAACCAGAGGAGGAATTTGGGCTCGACAGCTTTTTCCCCACTGGTTTGAGGCAGCAGCTGGGGAACACCTGCAAGTAATGGGACCAGTATTTGGATATAGAGAAGAGAGAGCAGTTGGCAGAGAACGGTGCATCTCATCACCCCGAGTCACATGAGAGACATTGAGATAGAGATGTGCAAGTCAAGACACAGGTAGTGCTGCAGCTCAGACTTCCCACCACTTAATCTTGATTTTTCTGAGCTGCAGAAGAGCTATCCAGTGAAGAAGAAAGCTCTGGGGTCAATCCCCAGTTCTCCCTCAGCCGGCCCCTGGGCTGGCAGGATCTGCTCGCTGACCTTTCCAGGAATGGGGCTGCATGTCTGAGTGAAGACTCACTCAGGATCAACCCCCGTGACTCTGGGTAAATGAAACACTTTGCTGTCTGGCATATCACTCCCTTTCCCACGGACGGCACAAATAGTCACCACGGCATGTACAAACACAAGGAATCTATTATTGGCACCTCTCCTTGGCTCGCCGGCGTGACGTCCAACCTGGAGGCAAGTGTTAATGCCCTTATAAGGCTCCTCACACACATTTCAATGTGTTATCCTTTGGCCGATGATACAAACTGCTATCTCAGTAGCATACGGCATGGGGAGGTGGGAGATTTTCTTGGCTCTGTGGTGAGAGAGAGAAATTAAAAAGGAGCCTACAATGCTGAGTCACTGTGACAAATAACTTACTATGGAATACGTTCAGGTTTTAGCAAGGAGGCAGCTGATAGTGAGTCAGTGACTGACTAGTGCCTCCTAGATTTTCCTCCTTGGGAAAGATTCACTTTAATGGGATGAAGCACCAGCAAAAAGTTCTCAGTGATACCGGGTCAATATTGCTAATTATACACATGGTTAAAAACTGTCAAGTTACATTATACAATGTGTGATACATGCATTTTTTTTATTTTTTTTTTTTTAGCCGTTCAGTGTGTCCCATTAAAAACACTGGCTTTCAGACACTGGAAATTTTGTCAGACGTCAACTGTTTGGCCATCTTAATTCAAATATTGCCCCTCATTTGGCTGCTCAAATTTGCAGGCTTATGAATGGCCTGTTTATAATTCTGGCTTAGCACTCCCTAGCACAATTTAACCAAAATAGATAATTTTCTGCTGAAAACAAACAAACAGACAAAAGCCAAACAACTCTTCCAAAAGCAAAATGGGTATAGCTTTGAGGCAGAAGGCACAAGAAGATCACAAGTCACCCAAATATGTAGTACCAGTAAAGTCAAAGAGGAGGGAAGGAGTAAGCTGGTCTAAACACCTTTGGTCTGGTCCTCTTCACCTGGACTCCAGGCCATGTACATGCCAGCAAAACATCAGAAACATCAAGAAACAAAGCCTCCCAACAGTTGGAAATCAGCAACCAAACCCCTTTCCTGGTCACACAACCCAGTTTCTGTTTACACTGCCTGGCACAGCTGCTGATTAAATTCTCAAATATTCACACAGACTGACACTGCTCCCCTTCAGGACACAACTTGCTGTCTTGCTGAACATCAAGGATACAGAAAAAGTTAAAAAGCAGTTTTGTCACTCAATAACTAAGTGTTGAAGCCTTCCCAGCCATCCCACCATCAGCCATGGCAGCAGTGGATCAAGGGAGCAATGTGATACCTCCCGTGGTCCCACCAGGCTCTTCACCAGGCTGATGTCCCTTTCATCTTTGCCTGCACTCCCCATTCCAGAGAGACCCAATAGCATCAGCCCTGAAATTCCTAAGATACCATGTTAACCATTACATTATGGGAAAGATTATAGCTATTCCAGAGCAGACCACAACCAGGTGGAAAGAATTTACTATCTTCTTCTTCCACCTGCACTATGGGAAGAGACATGAGGTTCAGACTGGTAAAGGGAATATTTTCTCCTCAAATAATTCCAGCTGGGACAGGGCAGTCAGGGTCTGAGCACAAGTAACATAAAGGCACAGAACAATTCACTGTTAGCTTGAACTGTTAATTAACAAGTGAATTGTTCTAATGCTGTTCCTGTCTAAAGACTGGATGTTAAAGAAGTGTAATTAGTTATTCACATAATTTGACCAACTCCTATGAACTACAGAGGTCCAGTTGGTAGTGAACAGGGTCCATAAAGCTTGTCAAATATTTTTGCACGATACTTTTGTTTGTTTCTTGAACAAAGGTGTCTTTTTTTCCCCTAAAACAAAGCTTTTCTTCAGAATCAGTGATATCATCAACAATTTCGGTCTTTTTATAGCCCAGTACATCTGTCTCCAACCCTGTGAGACAAAGGGCTTCCTTATTTCCACCATGGCTCTACTAAATTGCAATACAAACCCCACTATTAAAGTAACTGGCATCCTCCACAGAAGGGCAGAGGGGCAGCCAAGGGCTTTTCCAGGCCAGGGAAGAGATAAGCCCAGAGGGAGGCAGGGAACCATTCGTTCCACCAATGCCACTGTTGGCTGTTCTGTGGTTCTTGAAGGATTTTTAAGCCAGGCTTTCATTAACCCTGAGGCGATGAAGTGGTCTTAAAGTGGATGTGAGTCTATAGTTATGATCAAAAGAGCCTTCTTTTTGGGAAGAATTCTCCTCTATCTGTGAAAATCACACACAGACCCTGCTTTTAAAAGCAGCAAATACATATAATTTTAAGAAAAAAACCCCAAACCATGTTTCTCTTTGCATGCTTGTGAAGAGAGACTCTCAGCTCTGACCTTTCCAAATGCCTATCAATAATCAGCTGTAAAACAAGAGATCTCAGTAATATTTTTCTAATGCAAAGTGAAGAGCAGCCAGCTTCCAAACAGCCTCCAAAAAGAGGAGGATTTTCTCAAACTAATTTTATTGCCTTATCTTTAGTCATCTGCTGCAAAGAAAACACTAAATATATTCCTCGGTCTACTCCTTCCAGTGATAGCTCGAAGGAGTAAAGAACCATATGGTCCTTCAGCTGATCTATACTGTCTCCATGACAATGCAGATTTACAAAGTTTGCTTCTAACAACTTGGTAGTAGGAGCTCCAGTTGCTTGTAATTAAGGGTACGAGGCAGCCTTTCCGGAAGGGAGAGCTACTCCTGCTTGTGCCTACACCAGCCCAGCTCTCCTGACTGCTTCTGATGGAGAGGATGCCTTGTGGCACCAGGCCACCCCACCCCTGCACAGAAGCTGCCCAGACCTTCACCTGGGTGAAAACATTTTAGCTTCAGTCATCTAGATGCAGCTTTACCCCATCCTAGAAGCCAATACACTTATTCCCTTCAAGTTCCATAGCAGTTTTAATAGGTAAGACACTTAAATCGGTTTTTTACTAGGCAAAAAGCTGTGGTTTCTTTGCTCACATAGGGTTTTCACTCAGTAGAAGCAGATTTCCCAAAGGTTCCTCTCTCTGGAGCAGGGAAGGGTTTTCAAGCCATGACCCCATTGAGCAGGACTGGAGGATGGGGGAGCAGGAACCAGAGGTTTCTTATCCCAGAGCACCCACAGCTGGAACTCATGCAAGAGCAGAGGGGCTCCCTGGCAAGAGAAACAGTATGCCAGAAAACATGGGCACAATTAACAACCAAGACGGCTTAAGTGCTAGTAGTAAAAGCAAAAAGTGCTAATTCTAAGACAGGAAGGTTCACTGATTGTTTGTCTCTGCAAAGAAAATTTAGGGGATTTGAGACATCACTTTTTAATGTCTTAAAGTTTGAAAAGCCCTTTGTTTAAGACCTTTCCTCCTCTCTTTAGGGCAGCTCAGCTCACCCCAGTCTTGTGGACTGGCATTTCTTCCCAGTCTCAGTGGGTACATCAGGACAGGTGTCTCTCACCTTCTAGAGGTGGGGGGGCAAGGTTCCAGGGCAGAGACAGATGGTCTGCACCCCTCCAAGGAGGTGAGGCAGTGGGATGGGTGCTGCAAACACCCTTTGGGGGCCAGGCACAGCCTGCCCAGGATCCAGAGCCTGATAGGGCAGGCTGTCCCCTGAGCCCTGTGGAAATGCAAACACACTCCAACAGGGATTTATTTACCTTATTGACACCTATAGGTGTGCCCATGGTATGTGCACAGCCATCTGCAAAGGGAAAGGAAACCACCCAGCAGAGCACTCAGGCTGGGACACCTCTAAAATTTTGGGATCTTTTCCAGAATTGCATTTGGAGGGGCCAGGATCAAGATGACACTTTACAGCTCCAGGTGCATTGTACCAGGCATAACCAATCAGTAAATGCAATCACCTTTTTGGGCTTTTATACTGTGGGATATATGTTGTGGGAGTTCTGGGAGCTATCAGCATCCAGGAAAGACATTGGCAAACAAAAGGGCAGCTGCTACCACTTTCCCTGGGAGAGAAGATGATGCAGTGGCAGATTTTACACATCGGCTTTTACACATCAACCTTTTACTTTTTTACCTCTCTTTTTTACTTCTTTAAGTCTTTTACATTCTTGTCTTTTCCAGGTTTCTTGGGTTTTCCCATATAAGAAAGAGAACCTTACTGCACAATATTTTTAATTTTTTAACGTTTTTATATTTTTGTCCCGTGTCTTTTACTGCAACTACAAAAAGACCATCAATTGGAAAATATAATTTGCCAGTAGCTGTTGAAATTCTGGCACTTACTGAAGCCATGCTACTTATTAAGCAGGGTACAGAAGTTTAAGATGCCCAACTTATTGACTACTCCAAAGGACAAAAAAATAATAATAATGTTACACTACGATATAATAGCAGAAAAACATTGAGGAACAGGCTGTGTCTGGGCTACAGGCTGTCAATTGGCAGCCTCCTCCTAAACAAGTGCAGAAAGACATTATATTGTTATTTTCAGAGCCCGTGTGTTTCACTATTCCCCAATCAGTACAATAGCTGTCAGCACTCCTGTTCTGAATTTCACACATTTGCTTAATCAGAAACCAACAGAAATACACAACCGGCTGAAGTGGTGCATGAGACTCAAATTCCTTCTCTATCAAGGAGTGACCCAAGATACGGGCTGTAGATCACTTTAACCCCACATAATCTGTTTTAAAAGGACCTAAAGTACATATTTCAGCTCAATAGTAAAAACTCCAGCTGGCTAAGATGTGACTGTATTAGAAAAAAAAGAAAAAACATAAAAGAACGATGATACATTATTTTAAAATAAACCAGACGTGTTTATTTTTAATTGACAGAATGAAACATTTGGAGATTTTTTATTTCACAACCCCATAAAACTGACCCAGGTAGCAAAATCCCTACAAACTGATCAGCTGTTCTGATTTTTGCTAGACTGGCATTTTTGGCTGAGAAACCCCTATCATTAAGGTCACTGGGCTGCAGTCCCCACTGCTGGTGTACCCGGAGAGGAATGACTTAAACACAAACAGGACACCATAGAGCTGGCAAACAGACCCATGTTCAGCAGCTCTGCTCCTCTCAGTCCTCATCCTCACAGCAGCCAGGCCCAGGACACTGCTCACAAGCTGTCTCAGCCTCCATTTGATGCCTGCAAATATATGCCAAGTTCTAATTATGCTTGACAGTCCTCTAGAATTTTTTTTTTTTTTTTAGATTTTTTTTTCCCCTACTCCCCTGAAAATACCAGATTCCTCCTGAAGTCTATTTCAAGGGAATGGAGCTAATGCTTCTCTAATTAGAGCTGAGTTTCCAGTTAACTCTTCACCCCATATTCCAGAGTAAGACACATTCTGCCAGAGGGGAGTCACATCTAGACAGGTCTACCAGCATTACACAGTGGAAGGAGGAGTTTCTGCTGGGAAGAGACACTTTCTTCTGGGAAGAGACACAAAAGAGTTGCTTTGCCTTCTACAAAACAGGCCTCTTCTTTTGGGGTGTAAGAGCCAGCCCTGTTTGGGCTTTGCTGATCTCTCTGTTTAGTGGCAAAGCACAGGGACCTGTCGTGCCAGGACCTCTCAAAGTCATTTGGTGTCTCTGAGAGCTCCCTGTGAATGACAACGTAAAGGATTCAATGTGTGAGCCCAAGTGTTCACCAAACACTGCTTATGAAAGAGTTTAAGGGGAGGAAATGCTTTCCAGACACACAAGCCTTTTCTAAGGGAAATTGCTACTCCGTAGGATGTCAGACACATAATGCCTATGCCATAAATGTCACCATACAGCATTTTTCATTCACAAAATACATGATTGATGTCAAGAAAATCCAGGGAAATATATATTCCTTTTAATTCCTCTTACCCTTGCCCCTTTCTTTGGGAAACAGGCTTCAGGAGAAACTTTGAAGAGCCATGTAAAAATCAATCACCTCCAGCTTGCAGAGGGTGGGAAAAAGCTAAAATATTGCCACATCTTTTCACATCTTTTAGGAGGTTGAGAAAGGGATGCAACCCTGCTGGATAACTCCCACACTGCTCTGGTGCCTTCACAGCCTGCTGCACCCCATGATGCAGCCAGCAGAGCCCACCCCTAGGGATTAGTGTTCCCAGGGTCCTACCAGATATATTTTTGCTAGGAAGGATTTCAGACCAGATGCCTTGTGGAAAAAAAAAAAAAAATTAGAGCAGGTGGACGTGTTGCTCACTTTCTGTGTAAATATTGTACCCCAATGAAAAAAAAATTAGTACTTTTTCCTATCCTGTTTGGGGCACACACAGAGTGATGAGCAGATAGAGCCAGGGACACCTTACAGGACTGTGGTTTGATGAACCCAGATGAGTAGGGAAGCATGGATGGCAGCAACCCCAAGGCCAATGCGGCCAGCATTGTCTATGCTCTCATAACACTGAACTCAGGCTCCATCCTGTTAGACCCCCCCAAGTACTTGGTGAGGGACAGCAACGAACCAAAGAGCTCATGGCCACAGGACACAAGTCAGGAAAAGGAAATATTAGTTTCCTTATTATCCAGGGGGATTAAGATCCTGTTTTATTTCATTTAATTACCTGCAGCTCCCTTTGTTTAATTGGGAAAGGCAGACAACTCTAGAGGTGATCCATAGCAAGATAGACTAAATGTCCTGGAGATGAGTGTGTAACTTCTTACAACAATAGTTCTCTTGGTTTATGTGGGTTAGTTAAGTGGGTTTAACCCAGACTGGAATTAATGGCTTAGGGCTGCATCGAGGCTGGGGTTCTAGCTGAAAGCCTGAGACTGGAAATTGTTCCCACATCCTTGGAAACCCAGACCAAGGCCTGGACCCAAGAGCCACTCAGTCCCTCTAATTTTTGCTGTATTACTGATGCAGTTTATGGTCACCAAGAAGGTTATTTCCACCCTCTTCCCTCCCCTTGATATGTGACTCCCTAGAGTGGGCTGTTTGTCCCCCCCCCAGCAGAAAATCAAGAGTCAGAGCAGCAGCAGAGGGTGTGGGGGCAGACGCTTTTTGGGCATCAGAACTGGCAGTTTTTAGAGCCTCCAAATGAGTAGGCGACTGTGCTGAGGCTCTTTCTCCCACCACAAATCACGAAGCCAAATATCTCAGCTACACTGCACGTCTGCAGGAGCTCCTCCTCCAGTGCTGGGGAGTGTGGGAAGGGCTCTGCTGGCATGGAGCTCACCCCAGTGCTTGCGTGGTCAAAACCGAGGTGAGCCCCAGTGCCTGTGTTTGAGATGCACACGTGGGCAAAGCCTTTCTGCCACTTACAACCTGCCTGGCTTTAGAAGAGCCATCTGGAGCACACCAAGCATTAGGACCATATGCAACCAGCCAAACCCCCAAGGGATGTCGGCACTTGAATAGCTCTGTGCAGGGTCATAAGGGCACCAGAGAGCAGAGTACTTCTCTGCTTCTTCTTAGAGAAGGGAGGGGAACAAATTAGCAAAAGGTAGTGAAAACAGATGAACTTATGTATCTTGTACCCTATAAAAGAAAGGCCTTTCCAGTGAAACAGATGGGATTCAGTGCCATTTAAAGCAACTCCTGCTTTACCAAGAAAGCATCACGCAAGCTTTGCGTGTGGATTACGCTAACAGTTTATTCGAGAAAGAGCCTGGCCACACATCTCTAACATCACAGGAAGCCTTCTTCATCAAAGCTGAATCAGAATTCGAGAAAAATATCCCTTATGCCCTTGAAGCTCAGGCAGTACTATTGACTTAAACTACCCATGCTTGGGAGATGAGCTTAATTCTGTCACTGCTGTTTCTCTTTTCTGCTTGCAACCTTTGATAGTGCAGTCTCACGAAGACATTTTTAGGAGCATTTAACAGCATGGATTCATTGTTTCTCATGAGTTGTAAAGCTCATCATGAAAGCTCACAGGCAAAAGTCAAGAGATTTCATGAAAGCAATCACTGTAGATGTCGTATCTCCAAACTCTTCAGAGTTGAGCCACCAATTTAGCCCACACTACCTCAGCTGCTTTGCACCTTTCTCTACATTAATTTTCTTCAGGGACCAAAGCAATAAGAAACACACAACAAGTTGGAATTATTCCTTTGCTTCCTCCCTGCTAAAGAACTACTTAACAGCTAAAACCTCAAAAAAAAAAAAAGCCCCAAACCAATAAAACCCTCACAACCCAACGACAACAACAAAAAAACCAAACAAAAAAACCAACAGTAAAAACAACAAGATGGTCAGACATGGTGAGAATAATCAATATGGATAGAGGAAAAATTAGCCTGAATGAAATTTAGAGAGGAAAGTATCCTCTCATCCTTCCCCCATGCTGCCTTGTACAACATCTTACTGATGCTGCCATTTCAGAAGTGCAGAAATGACAGCTTCCAAAAGAACCAGGACTGGTTCATGATGCTCAGCTAGGGGAAACACATGCAAACAACAGCTGAATGTAGAAATGCAGAGGAAACTAGAATATTTGAAAAAAAAAAAAAAAAAAAAAAAAAGAAAAAATTGAGGATGTAAAATAATGTGGGTAAAATAGAGTGGAGTCAAGGAGAAAGGCTCCCAGCAGTGGAAGAAAAGCTGCAGTTTTGGCATACTGCTTAAACCAATGCTGAAGAAATAAATTCTAGTATTAAGAGAGATGAGGAGGTAGGAAAACACTCAACGCACCTGCTGAAGGGGATGCTAAAAGCCTGAAGGTTCATCTCCTGCAGGAAAGAGCATTTCTAGTAGTCCATTGCTGCATCTGCTTATATCCATGAAGATTCTCACCACCAGCACTTGTTTACCCTTGTTGCCAGCCCACACTTGAGCCCTTTCCCTGTAAGCACTCACACCTGACTCCTGTGAAGCAGGTTGCTGTGCTCACAGGCTTGTCCTGTTGACAAGTAGTTCAGAGAACAGCTGACCTTGTAAAAGCCAAGGCTAAGAACAGTCCTTGCATCCTCAGAACCTCAGCTCTTCTCCTTCAGATGTCACTCTGACCAACCAGTGCCCATCTAAGAGTGTGGGATGGAAATGTGGAGTCTGTTAGCACCACCATCTCACTCTTATTTTAACCTTCAGGGTCAGTTGTCTGCTTCAGGATCCAGCCCCAGGGAGGGCTGAAGTCAAACAAGCCCTTCTGTTCGTCACAAGAAAAAGAAAAAAAGCAACACAAAGTTTTTGGCTGAGGGGAGAGAAGAAAATTGTAGCTTTGAGTTCAAGTAAACTTGTCTGCTCTTCCCTAGATACTGCAGGAGATGCAGTTCTAGGTGAGCACAAAACATGGGGACAAGCATGGACTAGTTAACAGAACTAATGAAGCAAACTTTTCTCACGTATTTGAGAACAAACTGGCTGAAATGTAGCTACTTTAATGGTAGGATGGGACACCGCTTTAAAGTGCTTTTGTGGAAGAATAAATTTGTCTAAAGTTTCAGTCTTCATATCACATGTTTCTCAGGCCACATTTTTGGTGGTCCTTTCTTGGAAGGAGTATTTCTAGGGCTGGTTTTGGCCCAAGGGGTGAGTCTTTCTGTCCACAGCAGGAAAGCAGAGTGGAATACTGGTAAATATTGAATTTGTACATGTATAAATCTCCCTCCTCGGCATGACCACACCTGACTTACACCCTTAGTGGCAGTGAAACCTGAAGTGGGACTGGATCTTCATCACTGTTTGCTGGCTTTGGTCAGTGGTTTGGGCAAGGCTCCTAACAGCATCATCTCTTTCTAACAGAACAGAAACATAGAGCAGAATCCTTCAAATGCTTGTGTCTGATGTCATGAAATTCAGAAATGCATACAAATACTCAACCACCCATTTAAACAACTTGGAAGAGAATTACTGAGAGGCTGTAGGACACTAGCAGAGCACAAGGACAAGGGCACTGTGTTTGGTGAGTCTAAGCTTAAAGTAAATAGTTGAACAACAAACTGGAATTTAACCAACTCAGTTTTTTATTCAAAAGAAAGGGCAGGAGGGATAGCTGACGCTGGCAGCAGGGTAATATAGAACACTCTAAAGCAAAGGAGAGAAAATAAACAAGGATATTCACAATGGAAAGAGAGAGCTCTGAACTACCTGAAGCTCAGAGAAAAGTGTATTTCAGATACGTGGGAAACAGATCTCTGGATGGAGATGTGCTAATAGTGACTCCAAAAAGGGGGTTTGCAAAAAGCCAGTGACTGAAACTAAGACACGGGGAAGGAAAAAAATTGTTACATACTAAACCACAATCAGATATCACATAACCTTGGTGCTGGTTTTCAGACTAAAAATAGTGACAAAACTTCATTATAAGTTAAATCTGTATTTTTCCTAAGGTAATTGCAGAGCACACCCTGATCACAGTGGGGTCAGCATTCAGGCCATTTGTCTGTGCCTGAGACTCCATGTAAGAAGCAGGACTTGGGTTTCATGTCAGGGAGTGATGAACGAGGAATCTCCTCCTGGAGCTAATTTAGCCCATCCATTGTAGGGAGTCAGAGAGAACAAACCTGGCCTTCCTGCCCTTCCAATCAGAAGAAAAACATGCCAGTTTTGGGCCACAACAAGGGCACTGTTTTGTGTGCTTGTTTTTTGATTTCTGGAGGTGTTCCTTAAAAGAAGTGGATGGATAGAACTCGAAGCCTTTGATGAGGAAACCAAACAGAACTGTATCTCTAACAAGAGGAGGAGACTCTTGTAGGATTTTTTTTTTCTCCAGATGTTCATTCAAACATTTGAGTTAGCTTAAAAAAAAAAAAAAAAAAAAAGCTTAAAACAGAAAACAGTCTAACCAAAATCACTCTTAATCAGGTTTTGTTTCCATGGCACCTTTGATGTCATAAGCTTAATAGCTCTCCAGTGATCCATAGTGTCTTCCAGGAAAAAAAAAAATGGCTAGACAACCTTAATGCCAAATGTTGAATACACCCTTAAGAATATCCCTTCTGAAAAGTTTTCAGGCCTCCCTTCTCTTTTAAGAATCAAGGGAAGCCAAAAATCAAACCAGGAGTTTCCCTCTCCCACGCACCCGCATCCCGCAGATCACCGGAAATCTTCGCACAGCAGTTGGAATACACGGAGACCTACAAAGATATTATTAAACTAAAAAGGAAACCCATAAAAAAGAAGCCTGCTATAAAAATAGCTGTAAAACCCTTTTTTTTTTTTTTTTTTTTTTTTTTTTTTCATTCTACAGATGCAAACGCTCAAGAAACATCTCTCTGTCAAAACTGGAACAGATTGTGGTGTTCAGCAGCACATTTCTTCACTAGGGAAACATTCCTGGTGCAATATTTTTGCTCTTCATCTGATATTTTTTTCTAAGGATTTTCTAATTAATCATGCTGCTGGTGGATGATTGCAGCCATGCCATGGCTGCTACTAACACATGCAAGTCTCAGTGGAGGTAAAGTAGGTATAATTTTCTCTTTTCCGTTTAAAAACTTTTGATCAGTTATATTTTTATGGCTTGATCTGACACTTGTGGTCAAGTAACATTCTCAGTCCCATCAGCCTTCAGGATCTTGATCTGATTTTATATGTACAAAAAGGGGCAGATCTTTGGTTTGCTGTTTTTCTGGCTACCACAGGCTATTGTTTGAAGAGTCTTTGTTCTGCCTGCTGGATTCAGTATCTGTAGGAGAGGGGCTGGAGCTTCACATGACATGACTTATGGAAAACTGATGCTGTTGAAGAAATTACCTATCATGAACGGCACTAAAAAAAGTAAAATCCTGATTCTGATTAGAAGCTTTGTTTCATTGAAGCTAAAGTGTAAAGATCTTGCTGTGGGTATTGTAAAATACACAACAAACTTCTACTAATTTTGATGGAAAGAAAAATTTGAAAATTCAGCTTCCTTTTAAAGAAAAGTTGATAAAGCTATTTAAGAGATGCCAAACGTGCATATCAAACGAGATACCTATAAAGCAAGATATGAAGAAAATAAAATACTTCTTCAAAATAAGAGCATCTAATCCAATTATTTTATCCTTTACTGTAGATAGAATAGAAAAATGAATCAACAGTGGATCATTCTCACATGATCCATGGCTTGGGGGCTTGAACTCTGCAATACGTGCAGAGTGAATCTGGAGGCTGTCAAATGAGCCAATGTAAAAACAAATAAGTTTGTCATATTGAAATAATTATTTAGAATAATACTTAGAATGCTAAGTATAATCTTAAAAGTGGATGCTACATTTCTGCATGAAAAGGTTTGAACTAAAATGTCTGTACTGGTGAATTACTCTAAGCTTTTGACAATCTAACAGAGAGTGTGACAGAGTTTATTATACCTTAAATCACCTTTGTACATGTAAGACTCTGTCCCTTTCACACCTACTCTGATATGAAATGCAGTGGCTGCGTTATTTTGATCTACAAAAATGGGAAGACAGAAAATAATATCAGCTTTTTTTAAAAAAAGGCATATGCAACCAGATGCAGTTAATATATGCTTGTTTTCTTGGTTGAGTTATTGACTTGTTTATCTCTCTAACCTTGTGTCATTATGGAAAGGATAATGTATGTTAATACAGTGACTTAAAACCAAAAAATCCCACCCTTCTCATGTTTTGATAGTAGTTTTTTCCTAGCTATCTTGTATGGCTTGTATTTTGCATAGTGGAACAGTTTTATTTAGATACGTATTTATACATTTATATATTTTTATATGCTATTATTCCACATTATGTTCCATAACAACCATTAGCAATTTTATCACTGGGAAATTTTCAGGGTAAATATTTCCAACCAACCATCCAGCCACTTGCAGACAGACCCATGCTCAAGTTTTAATGTGTTTCTATTTATCCTGCTTAAAACTAAACATCTCCAGACAGATGAGGCTGACAAGACAGGAGAAGACCACTTTAATCTCCTTCCCCAATCAGCCCAGATGTATGAAGTGTGGTAGAAACTGAAGCATATTTAACTCACGTTGTGGCAAGCCTTACAAAGGTGCTTTCCAGACTATTGCTGTGTGTGAGAACATGCCTTATAAATGACTTTGTAAGAGAAGGATGATTAAAAATAATATTAATCCCTTTAGCTGGTATTGGGAATAACTTATAGCTGAGCTTGGTGGAAGCTGGTTGCTGAAATGACAACAACCTGTGCTAGGTACAGCACTTACAAGGCAAAATCAAGGAAAACACACCTGCCTATTGTGTACAAAATGCATATAAGTCTTGTGAAGTTATATATATCTGTCTTCTGTTTCAAAAATGAGTCACTGATTAAAGACAAGGGCCAGGACCTGTAGGGATCCAGAACCTTGACAGAAGCAAGTGGGAGCCACAAATAATTCAGAATTTTTAAGAGCATGTTGTTATCATCACTATACACACCCACATAGGCACACACTGACTTTTACTAACTTTTTTGGTTTTTCTAATTGTAAATCAAATAGATCTTTAAAAAGAAAATAAATCTCTCACTGAAAGCTGTTAACTTTTCAGTTTGGAATATATTCTCCTCCTTTTTTTTTTTCTTAGTCATAATTTCTCCTTCCTCAGACTTGTCTGAGCCACCTGCTCCCTCCCGCTTCCTTTCTCTCTTAGTGACTAACGGGTTTTAGGAATGAACTTCAGAGGAGTCTGAAAGAAAAAAAAATTCTCTACCAGATTGGCTATTTTTTTATTATCTCCTGCAAATGTATATTGCAGGCAGTTAGTTGAGACCAGCCATAAGAGATGCTCTCCTTCCCCTCTGTATTACCCTGTCTGCTACAAGTCCAAGTCCAGGCAGCAACCATCAGAAGCTGCTGTGAAGTTCAGTCAGCATCTTTTTCTTGACTGATACTTGCAGCACAAGCTTACCCTTAATAAAAGATGTTCTTAACAAACACACGACTTCCATTCTGCCATCACTCGTTTGGGTTTTTTATACCTTAAGAGAATATTAGTTTCCTTCTTGATTCAAATCCTCTCTTGAAGTACCTTGAGTCACCCAGTCTCTGTTTTTGTACCCAATGGTGGGATTCCAGAACCTTTTCTCTGTGAACCATCCTCCTAACAACTCTTTTTTTGGCCCTCATTGCATGTTCCTTTTGAAGACCCCAGCAATAGTTTATCTTAAAAAAACACCTTTCTCTTTTCTCATCCTTTCTCCACCCCTTTCTGCCCTCCATCCAACCAGCAGAGTAACTCCAGTTAAGTTAAGCATTAAAGTTAAGCACTTTTTTAAAACTCACTCATCATTTCAGTCCAAGTAACACAAGGAATCTTCATTTCCTATTCTTTTTTAAAATGTTTTACCCTTAAACTACTGTTTCAACACCTTTTTCTTTTACTTGTTCTATGACCTGATTTCTCTCATGTTTTACATTCTGTCCTAAAGTTCAGTATAAGATGAAAGTATTCAAAATCTTCAAATAGTTCCCCATTAGTCCAGATTTACATCACAGTAATAGAGAAAAATCTGGACTCAGGGCCTCAGAGTGATGACTATGCCACTGATTTTATTGTTACTTGCATATATTATAGTGACCTTGATAAAACATGTCTCTGATTTACACAATGGGCTTTAACCTCAGAGTTAGCTTTTCCTTTCATAGACCCATAAAACACACATAAGGAGAAAATAAGGGCCAAGGCTAACATAAAAACCAGCTGAAGTGCAGCAGCTTTATACCCAGCAGTTTCTGATTGTTCCTCTTTGGCAGGCTATCAGTGGCCAAATGAGTGTCATGCACCAGAGGGAACTCAAAACATCCACCAGTTTTTGTTTATTTTGAAATTAAACCCAACAGAGCAGAAAATACTCAGCTTGATACACCTCAGATCAAATACTTCTCAGTTGTTCCTCATGTATACCATGGGTAAGACTGATCCCACCACAGTACTGCACTGTTAGAACTTGTTTAATGAGCACAGCAAAGAACAAGGAGTGGAGATCCCCCATTTATGGTTTCAGTTTTGCTGAAATTTAAAAAAAAAAAAAAAAAAGTTTGCAGAGCATGCTGATTTACACCAGCTAGCACCAGCCTTTCTGGTTTGAACAAAACTACCACCTGGCTGCTCTCCAGGGGGAAAGAGAGCACAAAATTCAGCAGGATGGAGAACTGGAGACTGCATCTGCTTAAATTGTGGAGCTTCAGCATGGTGACAAAAATGCTTCTGAGTGACACCTCTGTGCAGGTACTCAAAGCTGCCCACTAGTAATGGACTAAATTGAACTGGAACACGGATGGCTTTACTGCTACTAGCTTCACACTCCCAGCACTTTACAAAAGATAGAATTTAAATAAATGCTTCATCTGAGTCACAGGGGCTTCAGATCAATCCCAACGATGTAATATTTGACTGCTCTACAATTTCATTAGTCTGGCTCTTTTCATCTATGTTTAATTTGAAGCATTTTTTTCATGTTCTGATGATACTAAGGTAAATCATACACCATTGCACTGGCTTTTTGGCGATGGCCACTCAGCAGGGTTGTAAAAAAAAAAAAAAGAAAAATCCCCAAGGTACAGGCTGTGGTTGCTGCTTTTTGAAGTTTTTCTGTACACAGGATTTCAGCCACACAACTTCTACCCATTTTAATGGCCTTACATAACAAAACCCTTTTTTCACATGTTTGGTCCAGTACTTAAAGCCCTGTAATGTATTTCTGGCCCTGTTTGTCTGTGCAATAAATGTTCCCTAAAATATGCTTAGGGGTCTGAATGACAGGAGGGAATGATTTATCTTGGGATGCCTTTAGTGGCTGCTGGCTCCAGTTGTCCTTCAAGTATCTCTCTGCAGAGACACCTCAGCTATTCACAAAGCAGCTGCTGAGTCACCAGTTTGCAACATAAAAGAAACCTGAACTTGGTCCTGGTTTACCTCAACATAAACCCAAAGACTCTTGGTACCTTCCACATGGAGAGATGAGACACCAGCCTAGCATGGGTGAGAAGATGGGCAGCATTGAGAAACCATTACTCATCATAGATCAAATCATCCCTGCTCATCACTCACAGCTTTTGGGGATTTAGTTGTCATTTAAGCTAATATCCTCTTACAGCTGCATCCACAGGCCTTCAGGTGGCCATAAATAGAAGTTATGGCTATGGTAAAACCCCTTTATTATTATTACTGTGAATAAACATTCATGTGAAAGCTTTCCAAAAGGCACCATCTTTGGGATCTTTTACAACAAATAAAAGTAATTTCGTTTTGTTTTGGGGGGTTTATTAACTTATTTATTCATTTATTTATTTAAAAATCCCATTGTTTTCTTTTGTCTGTAAAAGGCATGCAAAGCATGAGTAGGTCAATGAATAATGGTAGATTTGGTGGTATTTGCTTCTTTGGATTGGTGCCTAAGTAATCTAGATCATGGACACACATGCTGGCATCACTGGATGTGAGATTACAGAAATGGAGAATTACATATGCCTTTTCAGTAATTAAAATTTCTATTGTATTTGGTGTCTTTGTTAGGAGTCCCTGAGCCCTCTTAATTCCCAGTGTTAGAATCCCTGTTGCTTATTTTTAATATTCTTGCAATGTAAATGCATTTTTCATGTTGTTTTTAAGAATAACACCCAAATAAACACAAACCAGTGAATCATGTAATTCCCAGATACTTTACATGCAAGTAGTATGAATTCAGGTCATGGAGTGTAGTGAATTTATGAGGCTGCTATACTGCCTTGTAAGACCAATTAAACAATAAAGGAAAGTAGATTGCTTTAGCTGTTTTGCAAAAGAACTTGGAGTTTGAATATTGCATTTGCATTTTGTTTACCCGGAGCTCCCAGGGAATTTCAGGCAGATGGGTGTTCTCATGAGCTAGTCCCTCCCATTTGCATTTAACCTCTGCCATACTCCTGCTGCTCTGAAATGCAGAAGAGAGAGGTTTTTCATTTAAAAAGGACAAAATTTAATATTGCTGAAGAGATGGCAATGGGCTGACCTTGTCTCCTGCTCCACTGCTGTGCAGTACCCACAAAGAGCGATGAGAGCAACGTGTGAAGGCTGGATAAGGTTGTGAGTGAAATGCCTGATTGAAGAGGTGAATAAATACCTCTGAATAATCAAATAAGTAAATGGGTGTATTTGTTATGTGGTTCTTACACCCTCTTACCTTGATAAACTGTCTATACATCAAACTGTCCACAGAATCTGGGAATGAGGCAGCAGCTCCGTTTTGCTCCTACTCCTGTTGTGGCATAACAATGCCTTAGGGAAGAGCCCTGGTGTTTGGGGTTTGGAGGTAACTGCTCTGGGTGCTATATTTTATAGTAATTCCAGATTTCAAGCTGATATGACAACAAAACTTTGTAATGTTACTGAAAGTAGGATATAAGCAAGAAAGCAGGAGGAACAAAACATTTGTATATGCATAGCTAGCAATACTTAACACTGACTCCAAATTAGGTACCATTATTAATTAGCATAAGAAGTAGGGTTTAAATAATTTTAAGAATTTAATTCACATTCCCCTCACATTTTTCTTGGCAGTAGTCTAAAATGTCTATCAAATTAGCTTTTTGCCCTGGACCCCTCATACACCTCACTCATGCACGTCACCAAAAAAAGACTTGTTGTTGCCAGATAAATCAACCTGGCACTACTTCTGGTATTGGCCAGTCCCAGGCATTAATCACTGAGCTATTTATATTTTACAGTCCAAAACAAAGAAGTGTCATGTGAGGCAAGGTAGGACCTGAGACCTTTTGCCTTGTGCTTTTAGGAACAGATGCTGTTCTAGGACTTTGCCAGCAGTTTCCCATGAGGTGGGGCAGGCTCAACACTTTTTCTCAGCTTCAACATATTACAAACATTTTTTCACAACAAGTAGGACATACCTGCAAACAAAGATGTAACTTCATCCTTTGTTCTTTCAGAAATGCTCTGCTCTCTGTGGTCAACAATAACTCCTGAAGTCTGGCATATCCCTGTGAAAGCCACGAGTCTTCCTATCTTTACTCCCAAAATGTGCTGGATATCTGCCTCAACAATGAGCACAAAGCTTCAGTTACCTGAAAAACAGGTCAGAAAATAGGATGAAAACAAAGACATCAAGAATTGCTGAAGAAATGACTCTGTGATATTTTCTTGTCTTGATCTAAATCAAAGTATTTTGATGAATGGTGTCTTAAAATACATGGAGATTTTGATTAGCAACTGCAATTTTTCCCCCCAAAAATACAAAATGTTTTTCTATCCCCAAACAGTAGCATTTCTTTTGGCATTGGCTTACTTTCCCAATGAGGTAAAAGAGATACCAAACAGTGTGAAGGTGTGTCAAACACATTTTTCTGGGTGCTTACAAGCACAGCATCAGCTTGGGAAGAATTTTTCTGGGGAGGTTTCAATACTTTTTGTTTCTGCAATGACAGCATCTGGATATGCCCCACATGGCTACCTACCACACCTCCTGAGAAAGGCTGGGAGACATTTCTGTTTAAAATTTCTATCAGTGAAAACTGCAGAACTGTGTTCCCCAAATGCTCACACATGATTTTCACTTTTGCCAGAATCCAAGTTCAATCCAAGTTCAAAAGAAAATATTCCAGGGTCAGAGAATTTTATTTGTAGAGGCTTTCAAAAGCTCAAAATCAAAATGAAAAGATTCTTATTGAGATAAATATTTTGGCCAGTATGAAACATATTAACTTTGCAGTTTTTTGATTATTTTTTTTTTATTAATTTTTTTAGGGAGCCAGCAACTCCAGAATCAACCTCCTCAAAGTAAAATTTGCTTTTTCAAGAGGGCATGTGAGGCAGAGATGTAAGGCAAGCATTCTCAGATTGTCCAAAAGACCTAAATGCAATAAAACTTTCTCCACCCCAGGCAAAAATACACACCAAAACACCTGCACATGTGCCTTTGCATGCCATGCAAATGCTTTGGGGTCAGGTGAGGGCTCTGAAGATGGTTACCAAAACCATTTTTCTTTAAGCACCTCTTTGACAGTCTTGTTGAGCCCGGAGTCCTCTTGGTGATCTATTCTCTGATTAAATTTAGGAGATACATGGTCATGTCCCTCCAGTGTCCAAATACAAGGGGGAAAATCAGCTTCTTATTCTGGAGGTGCCAAGCCTTAGTTACTCCTTGCTTTACAGATCCTCCTGGGAATAACAGCACAGGGGACGAGCCCCCCATAGCTCACTTGGTGTCTGCAGCCAGGTCCCTGTGTTCATTCCCACCTCCCAAGATGAAGATGCCCAGAAGTGGGGTTCACCCTTCCCGTGTCAGCAGTGGCAGCAGAAAAGGCAGGGCCAGTGACAGTGCTGACACAGAGCAATCATTAAAGAAAAGAAGCCACGCTGTCCCAGGTCATTAGATGACTAGGCCATTAAGATGAATGGAAATAAACCTATTTCATACACAAATTGCTTCACCACCTGCTTACTGAGGCTAAGCAGAGATTTCCCACATTGCAATGAAAGAGGAAGTGTCAGAGCTCAAAGGAACTTCTCCCAAAGTGAAGGAGAAAGACATTGTTCTCTCCGCTGTATTTTCAAAGCAGCACACTTCCCTCCCTCCATCTCCTTTTCTCTCTGCACCTTCTCTATTTATTTCCTGGCAAATGTTGTGGAAGTGAGGTTGTTCATTAAGCAAATACACTTCTTGGAAACTGCATACACCTGACTTCTGCCTCTTCAAATTTTACACTAAAGTAGTGCCATTATTTTCCAATTTTTAAGCCTTACCTATTATCACAACACCTGATGAGGTAATCTATTGGGCAAACCTGATCGGAGCAGAGGTTTTACCCTTCCCCCAACACAAGGGCACAAGCACACATAACTGCATTCCAGCTAATTTAACAACATAAAAGCAAAACATTTTACATGTAGGATCCGGAACCATAATTTTCTAATGTCAAAGGTCACATGAAATACCTCTTATGTTGTCTCAGCCTATTTCCTGGCACTGAGTTGTAATCTCCGAGAACACATAAATGTTTCAGTATTAGTACTAAGAAGCCACATGAGGGAGCATTTGGAGAATTGAAATGCTTTCCTTGTATCAGTGTAAATAAAGGGAGGGAATCAAACTCGATCCCTTTGGGATATATAGAATTCAGGAAAATCTAGATGTTATTATCCATTTCTCCATTCATACAGGGATACAGAGTTTGTGATTCCCACTGAGGAGTTTCTAAAAGAAAGCCCATCAGTGGTCTGAACCAGAGAGTTTCTCACTCTTGCCAAGGCACACTGTGACTGGTACCTGAAGGGGAGTGCAGATGAGTGGGTTTACCTTTCAGCTGCATGAAAATATAGAATGCTCTGTACAGGTTATTCTGGGCTGAGCATGGCAGCAGTGCCATTTTTCCCAGATTATCAGCAGCCTCAGATGACATTGGCAGGGAATGGTAAGGTCCCAGTTCTTGCAATCTTCTGACTTGGCAAATCGCTCGGCATACACTCTTCTAAATAACTTACATCTTATGGTTTGATATCTTTGGGTTTACTAAAGAAAATAAACCCTACAGGACGATAAAGTGAAACCAATCTCAATATTTTTATAAGCTGACTCACAATTTTTTGAATGTTGGATGTCAGCAATACTAAAATGGGAAATAAAAAAATGTCAGCATGAACTTTAATGGGAGACAGGTACACATTTCTGCTCTGTACTGTTATCTCAGCAAAAAAGTCAGCTGGATCTTGGGCTATCCTCATTGACAGAGTCATCTCAGTCAAAGAGCAACATCAAATGACTGTATTGAAAACATTTTTTTACTAGTAGTGCTAAACAGGTATGAATGAAAAAAAAAATTTAAGACTGACTTCAAAAGTCAGCACCCATAGTAATTGCTGTCAACCAGAGAAAATAACCTTAAATGTCATTTTGAAATCAGTAGAAAAGCACTGCACCAAGATCCCATTTTTCCCTTCCTATTCCCATATAAATTTGACTAAAGAACAAATAATTAATGAACCACATGAAAATCAAGTTGCAGCTATGATATTATGAGCACACATTTCTGTGTATGTTTGACTTAGAAATTTGCAACCAATTTTAATAGGCAAGAGTTCCAGCAACCCCTTCTACCCAAACCACACCACCAGCCCCAGCCACAGCAGAAAAGTGGAAGGGAAAGGGAGAGAAGAAAGATTAACCCACACTTTTAAAATGGGTGTGTTGGAGGAGGTCTGGGATGCTCCTTGCTGCAATGTTTGTGGTGGGAACAGTGGATGCAGGCTGAGCCACACCAGGTCCAGGGCTCCTGGTGGCCACCTCCAAGCTGCTGCCTGGCTGGCTGCGGGGTGGCCCTGCAAATCACAGCCTGCAACTTATCTGCATTTGAAATAATCCTTGTTTTCCTAAGGATTAAACTTAACCCAGATCACTCCAGTGAGCTGGTTTAAGGCTCAGTCCCCCAGGCAGTTGTGTCACCACAGGGAAACCGAGGGGGGAGCAAATTCTGGTGTGGAAGCATCCAAGGGCAGGACCTCCTCAAGGCTCCTCTGCTGCTGAACAGGGCAACCTGGGCATGAATGGCCTGGTGGCAAAGGAGAGGTTGGCATTCATCCCCTCTAATTTTTCCCATTTTCACTGCTTACTGGTTTTCTTTGCGTGAAATCATCTGACTGTTTTTTTATTAAACCAAAGAAGGTCTGAAAGTCTGATGTTTGCCGTTATCCTCATCTCCAGAGAACAATTCTTTGCAGCTCCAGTAAATAGGACTTAAAAGGTAAATGGTATTATAGTGTTAATTTCAAAGTGAATTATTCAAAAAGTGCTCCATATGTCAGCAAGCATCATTTTGTGGAAATATATTAATGTCTTCCTTAAATACAATTCTCCCTTTCTAAAAGCTGTTTTATAGATCCAGGAAATATGTCTGGTATGAAGAAGTGCTTATTGTAAAGGATGTTTTAGCAGTTGTGTTCAATTAATGAGGAAGGCAGGATGTAGCCCTATATAAGAAATAGCATAATAGAAACCATTCTTTGGGGCTTGGGAATCTTCACACTTCCAGGTACTGGGCAGTTAGCAATTCATTCCAGAGACCAGGTCAGGTTTGTTTCATATTCTGCCTTTTACATCAAAAAAAGGTAATACCTCCTTGTGGAAGGACTCTCTATAAAAGCTAAAAACAAAAAAGAAACTGTTGCTTTTCAGCAGAGCTGCCTGAAAGTAAATCACTTGGAAAGGCCCCAAAGCTTCCAGGATCAGCTGAAACAAATAGAAAACTCCCAGTGCTGACAGCAACGTCCATTCGATGAGGAAAGGTCCAGACCCCCAAATTCTGCTTTATCCCACTGACTCCCATCAGCTCCCCTTCTGCCATTTCTTGAATTCAAAGGATGACAAGAAGACACATGAGCTGCAGAAGAGCTCCCTGGATTTCTCCATGTTGCTGTGTTATTGAACACTGCTGAGCAAACAAAGAGCAGCCTTTATTTGAGAGAGAACGTATGTGCTTTGAAATTAAAGAAATGGGAAAATGCCTAGGAGTCTGAGCAGAAACCTCTTTTTTTTTTTAATTTCTTCTATTAATCTGAAAGGACTAAAACTCCCTTTAACATTCTGCATCTGCTTCATGAACTCTGTGGCACTGGGGATTAAAAGCAAACAAATGCCAATATTAAGAGGATTTAAAATGTCTGCGAGGTGGCCATGCCCATCATCTGTAGTAAATAACAGCTGAATTTATGTTTATGTCTATTATCAAATTGTGTAGAAGCTCAGCTGAGCTTGGGATCCTACAGTGACAGCCGATGCAGATAGAGAGAGGGAGGTGCCAGCAGGGAAGGATTGTCCTCATCCCTATTGTACCAGGGATAATTGCAGCGTGGGGAGATTACGTCCCACTGGGCACCAGCCACGAGTGGTACTGGTGGTACTGGTGTGAGGGATGTGACAGGAAGCTGGAACTGTCACCCTGTCATCAAAGTAGCATCATAACTAGAACTGAAATAAACAGTGGCTCCCCCTTCAAAAACAATCTACCCTCTTTAACTCATAATTACACTCATTCAGCCTCTTCAATGCCTTTATTTATATCCACCAGAGAAAAACATTATTTACTGGTGGCAGGGATGTCAGTGCTTTCACTCAGGCTTACTTGGGAGGCTGGAGTTAAGGTCCAGCACGTGGTCTTTTTTCTCCATCTCTTACTATGCAGGTGAAAAATCCAGCCAGATTTTGTCTTTTATATATAATTATATTTATAGCAAATACTCTGTGGGATATTGCTTCGTATTAGAGAACAAGTGATATTATTCCAGTCTCTTTCTGGTACTTACTTTCAAATATTCCTCTCCTGAAGTAATGCACTGATATACAGTATTCATACCTCAAATATAGAGAACGTTTGTAGTGACACTTCTCAAATCAATTAGAAACCCTGTAATATTCAGCTGTCTCAAAAACTGCACACACCTGCATGCCCCTGTGACTGCAAACTCCTGCAAATTCCACTACCTGTTAG
Source organism: Phaethornis superciliosus (assembly GCA_023637945.1). Taxonomy (NCBI): domain Eukaryota; kingdom Metazoa; phylum Chordata; class Aves; order Apodiformes; family Trochilidae; genus Phaethornis; species Phaethornis superciliosus. The sequence continues at coordinate 5,070,153 of JAJQWJ010000017.1, forward strand.
GGTGGAAAACAAAAGATTAAGATCTCTTCTGTGATGTTCAGACTTTTTCATAGTGAGCGTGACCCCACGCATTTGAACTAATCAGAGTGTTGACTTTTCACATTGACAATTAGTATGAAATGAGTGGGATATTTAGTTGTTGAGCATGACTTTTGACTTTAATTCTTCAGGTCTCTTGAAAAAATTAATTCCAGTAAAAAATTGTAGTAAAGGAAATAAATCTTAAACTGCTATCCTCTGTGAAATACGTCCATTGACATAGTCAACTACCTTATAAAAATCACCTGCAAGTGGCCAGGAAGAAATAAATATGGACAATTACAAGATGAAAGCTCAAAATCCAAGATTCACTGCATTCTGCCTGTAGCAAGTCAAACCAGCTCATGCAGTTATATTGTAGTCTATAATAATAACGATAATAATCAGAACAGCAACAACAATAATTTAAATAAAATAATAACAACAGCAACAACTTAATAACCTGCAACTTTTCATCAGGTTCAGACCTCACTGTGAGAAATGTAGTACAGGATACATGAAAAGTGACCACAATTCACTCATTCTGAACCTACAGCAGGAGAAACACCAGGAGGAGAACTTGCTAGTGATGCCTTAGCCAGGAGGGATCCCAGGAGGAGGTCCCAGACCCTCCTGCTCGTGGCTGACAGGTGCTGCTGAGAACTTCACCACTGCTCAAACATGGGGCTGCATGCAAGAAAACAGATTGGGTTTTGTTTTTTTTTTTTTTTTCCTTGGAATTTACAAGTTTGCCAAGTTTCAGCAGATTTTCATGAGGCTGGCTAAAAGCACATCGGCAACATCAGGCTGACAGACCTGCTTACTTCACCCAAATAATGCTTAGCCAATTTTTGAATTCCTGTTCTAGAGCATGAGGACACAATAAATGAGAAGAATTTTTCTAGAAGAAAAATGAAATGCTAAACCATTATATTTCCTGCTAGCTTTACTCTGCAGGTTACCCTGGGTTTCTCTCTCTCACACACACATCAGCCTGACACTCTTTAGCAGGGAAAATGTCATTCCCAGTAAGGAAATTCTGCCAAAGTTAAAAACCAGACAAAGATGGTCTTTACTGGGCTATGCCAGACAGCTTTCATGGTGTTGCTCCAAGCTGAGCCAAAAATATCTATAAGTTTAAACAGTGTAAGAGAGAAAACTATCTGAGACAAGATAGTAAGAGAGAAATCTATCTGAGACAAGTCTTGAGGTGAGATTTGAACACAAAAGGATTGCAAAAAGTTTTGGCTCTGAAAAGTAAGGTGTGGGGTGAATGTTTGGTATAATTATACCTCTCTCTTTTTTTTTTTTCATCCACATATGCTTCTTTTTATGAGTTAACTTGCCTGGAATGAGCAGAGTTTAACGCATCACTCAGTGTCTTTTGTGACACAGATATTTGTAAATAGCTGCCATGCCTGTGCTGCCTGTCTCCAACTGAAAATCAGTGACTACTCTCTACCCAAACTATGTAGCTAACTAAGATATGTGGAAAAGCCATACACAGCCAGCTAATTGGTTCAAAGACTCACAAAATTAAGGTCTGGGAGATTACTACATAAGAAAACCACAATTTCAGAAGTCCAACCCGTGTGCTATGAGCTTTTAGTCCAGGAGCAGCAGAAACCCGTGGGCTTTGGTGACAGAATCAGCATCAGTACATGCACCACAGCAAAGAACAATGGCAAAGAACTTGTTCAGATTTCACTGGAAAAACAAACGATGTGACATTTTCCCCCAAATGAACTACAAAGACCCCAGCTGTATGGACTAAACAAAGATGTTTGCCCTCATCACAAGCTCACTCTTGAAGTCAGCAGTGCTGCACTTCCCACTCCATCACTGGAGATGCAGCTACATTCAGCAGTAAAAGAGCCCATTGGAGGATTTTAAGAGAAAATGGCAAGGTGCAGTTTACACCAGCATGCCAAGGTGCTGATGCACACCCCAGAAGAAAGGGTCTGAGCATCCTGTATGTCAAAGGTGTCCTCCGGCTCTTGCCATCCCTCAATATCTGGGGGGGGGTAGCAAAAGGCAGGTTAGAAGGTGGGTTTATGAGTGGCAGAGCTCATCCCTGTGCTTACCCTTCTGATTTGCTGCTGTAGTGGTGGTCCACAGCCCATGATGACCTGCAGAAGGTTGTGTGTGGTGCAGTGTGGAGAGGAACCAGCTGCTATGGGAAGGGACTTGGCCACAGGTTTTCACAAGCACATCCAGGTCACTTGGGAGCAGGCAATTAGTCACTCTCTGTGCAACCCCATTGCACAGGCTGGCTTTGGAATTCAAAAGAGAAACTATTTGATTTTATTCTCTCTACATGCCTTCTTTCATGGAAGGATTAAAGAGTCTATGAAGAGAGACTTACCCAATCCTTCTCCTCAGCTTCCATGGCCCCTCCTGCAATCAGAGATGTTTGGAGTCTGCTTTATATCTGCTGAGTGCCATCCTTGAGGGCGTTTGCTCCCACACATGCTTTTATTCTCCCAGCTCTCCACCTATACCCCATGGCTAGGAGTGGCTGGCACAGCAACCAACCTGGGTTTTTTTGGCAGCTCCTCCCCAAGCAGCTCTTGGGGTGGGCCCTGCTGCCCTGCCCATCAAGGGTCCAACCCAATAACCTCACACCCCATTAAATACATCTATTCCCATGAAAGTTTTCCTATAAGAGAAAGAAGTTTTTTTCTCAGTATTACTTGCAGTCTGTCCACCAAAATGGTAGCACCTAAGTTAGCATTGGTCTCACCACCATCACTAAATAAAAGCCTTACTACTGACTCTGTTAATCTGTGTCAGAGCCTCCATCAGTTACTCCCATGACAAACTCTTTTGAATTACAGAAGAAAAGGGATAAAAGCCAAGCAGAGAGAAGGAAAACATGTGCTGCAGGCTTCAGTTTCCATGATCTCTCTCCCTCCCTAGTGAAATAAATGAGTTGCTGTGTGGTCTGTTCAACAGATGGGTCAGCACAGGCACTGTCTGCCATGGATGTTCTGTATAAAATGGGCCATGAGTTTACATTTACTGTGTAATTTACCAATCAACATTTAAAAGAAGATTCACAAACTTGTGCACTTACAGTACTAAAACTAGCAGCAGTGAGTAACTTCTGTCACAGCAGACTGAATACCAGTCTCAAAGCCATCCCTGAAATATATTTGCAGTTTCTAATAGCCAGAAGAGGGAAAGTTTTGTAGAACCTGCAAGTCTCAGCCATGTAAAAACCAAGATGAGGTCTTCAGCCTTTTTTGATGTATCACAGAGAGCTTGCTTGAAGGCTGGTGTATTCAGCTGGGATTTGTCTTGTAACTGCTTAAAAGATGTAAAGGATTGACTGAAGAGCACAATGGCAGCTGATTGGAAACCTACCAGCTGCTGACATTGTTCTCCACTTTATAGCAAATATATAAACCCAGGTGGGATGACTGGGGTTAAACTTTAAAAACCCATACACCACTTTCTTCTCAGTTATTGCAGATAGAGCTGACTTTGGTTTTGTGTTCTGATAATCTGTCAATGAGTATGCTCTGGAAGGGCTCATTTCCCTCACTTCATTTTTTCCTCTGGTTTTTTAACTTCTAATTCATGAAAAACTGGTAAGAAACTTGTTACACCTTTTTTTGCTAGTCACTTCTTCTCTTCCAACTTAAGAATTCCATACAGCCAAAATATCCCAGTGCTGCACCAATTGTCTCTCTACATGTATTATGAAGTATCCAAGGCCATTGCTATGTTAGTTCTAGATGAATTTGTTTCTGTGTGAAGGTTTATCATTTCCCTCCCTCATCCCTAAATCACTTCTATCTCAGCTGTCTCACGTTTGGTGACAAGGAATAAAAACAGCACTTTCAAAAAACAGGAATGTCTAATTCCTAAAATGGAATAATATATTTATACCTTTTCCCCACGTGATTTATATCCCCTGTTTTTCTCATCCCTTCTGGTTGCTACTCAATACCAAACAGGACTTCACTGAACTGTGACTTGCATGATATGGAAATAAAGCCTTTCCATGGAAATGAAGTCCCACCTGTGAGTGTAGCTGGCATGAAGGCTCAATGAGGAATGTAGTCTGGGAGCTGAAGACACCATGGAGCCTGTCTTCCCAGGAAAGCTGTGCCTGTACTGGCTCCCTGGCTTGCTCGGGAAGGCTGGAGACAGCCAGGGACCCCTCAGATCTCCCTGTCAACCACTTCAAGGCTGATTCCAATGGCTGATGCTTTGCCATACTGAGATTCAGAGCAGCTTCTGGCCCCTTTAACTTCTTTAAACTTAGTAGCATTTTCACTCTCTGTTTCATGCTTTCTCTGCTTCCTTTACAGTCACTTGTGAATACAAAGAATGAAGAGATTAAAGAGGTCCATCTTTCCTCCAGAGAAGCTGGCTTTTCTCTTTTAGCTCATGTCTACTGCCAAGCGTGTTGGACACCCACTTATATTGATTGTTTTCACAGGTTTTTCTCAAAGTAATGAACATGAACTTGAAATTCACCAGGGTCATAATTCCTTTTAGAGAATACCACTTATTTTCCATCATGAGTGCATCTGCTATAGACACTGTATCTAGTACATGTTGGCTACTTACATGGGAATGTTTTAAAGCTTTATCCTAAGATCTCTAGAGTCAAAACCCAAGCCATCAGCTATTCCAGCATCCAGTTTTAGTGTTCTGTTATCCCTCAGCTGATCTATTTCTGGCAAAATGTATTAAAGCAGCATCTCAATCCCAGACCATGTCATCTTCATTGCCTGAGGAAAACTGGTGCCTCCCAGCATCCTCCCTGGAGAAGACTGACAGAAATACACTTGTGAGCTCCTCAGCAGTATTCCTTAATTACCTCTTGATTTTATTTTCTAGTAACCCACTTGTCACACTATAACCTTTACTTTTCTACTCTGAGATGCTTAAGGGGCTTCTTGTTTGTTTTCACATTTTGGCCTCCTACATAGTTTATTTTTTTTCTTTTTCCTTTTTGCTCCACAGCCTCGCTGTGATTTAACCACAGAGAAGCATTTCTTCTTTTCATTTTTATGTGCCCAAATACCTCTGAGGGCCAATTAGTGGGTCAACCTATGTGTTGTCCAATCTACTTTACTTTCCCACCTTTTCTTCTTATTTTTCATTGTTACTTGTATGTCTATTTCTAAGATCTTTAATTTATTCCTAGACTGGAATTCCTGGTAAATATCCCAAAATAGAATTTTTTTACCTGCCTCAATACTCTATTTCTTTTGACACTGATTCTATCCTGTTTTCCAAAGATAGCCAACATACAACACCACCACCATAGTCCAAACCTTTCCCCATCTACTGTTTTAGAGATTTAAGTTCTACACCTAGAGAGAAAAATCTTCAAAGGAACATTAACCCTAAATTACAAACTCTGAGAGGCTGACTGGTCCCAGCCTTTGATCCCTCCCCCCTCCATAGTAATGAAATCTTTCAAGTGATGCTAACTTTACACTTTGGAGTTAAAAATGGGATAGAGATAGCACTGCACATGGCTTGGTTGAGTGCAGTTCTGAACAAAGAGTAGACATATGAGATATATTACACAAAAACCCAAATCACTAAGGTTTTCCCATTCATCTTCCAAAAACACAAGCCAGTCCTAGGCTTATCCAGGGTTCCCTCAAGGTGAAGTAAAAATTTCTATGCTTCTGAACATAAAGAGCTAATTAAGGTTCAAATTATTTCCAGAGTATTAGGGAGTTCTCAAAGCATGTCCAAACATAATGGATAACCAGTTCTATTCAATGGATGTTAGAAAAAATTAGTGTCTCAGGTTACAATTAGACAGAAATGCTGTTGGTTTCCAAAGTGTCTTTACTACACAGAATTTATAGAAAATGTTCATATTAGACCTGGTAAGAGAGGCCCCATAATTTAAGATGTATTGCTATGGTGAAAGACAGTCCAAAATTGGAAAGTTTGTTTTGTCATCAGGCCAACCAAAAACCAGTGGAATCGTTTAAATTCTTTTGATGGTTTTTCCTGTCATAATTTGAGCCATATGAACTTTTTCAGAGTAAATTGCATGGAAAGAAGAGTAAATGATAGTGTTAAGATAGACAGGGACAGGAACTGCATGACACATGATGTGCACCATCATGCCATGTCCAGCACCTAAAGCACCCACAGCTACCAATAGGTGGCAGAATATTAAAATTTTTTTTAAAAAATTGAACTCACCCTTTAGCAAATTCAAACCCAAGCATCTTTGCCCTGTCTCTGCCACATCTGCATGGAATTAGATGCAAAGAGGAAAATATTTTTGAAGGTGACGGATTACTTGCTAGGATTTCCCATCTTTTTTAATAATTCCAGCAATTTCCCTAGAGCGTGTGAAAGCCCGCAGTGCAAATTATTTGATCCTTGCTCACTGTTTATATAATGAGCCATAAATGCCTCTGACCTATTGGAGGATTTAGTTCACTCCAGGCTCTCAGGGCCCTGTTCTTTTACTGTGTGCTTCCAAACAACACACTTTCATGCTTCCAGAACATGAACAGAGCCTGTAGATGGTGAGCTGTTAACTAGAGAATTACTGTGAAGTAGGAAGGTGGCTGAGTTCTTGAACAGATGAGTTCTTGAAGAAACAGGTTCCCAATGTTTCTGAAGAAGGAAAAGTTACAAATTTTTTTAATTAGCAAGCATTTAGCTTTATAGCTAAAATAAGTACTAACAAAAAAGGGAAGTTTCAGTAATGGTAGCCTACTATGCACTTTAAAATTCTGGTTATACCATTCATTAGTACAACCTGCCAGGGAATACTTAGTTTAGACAGCATACCAGTCCAGAGCCTTCTACCTTCTTAGGTTAGCCAAGAGACCAAGGATTTTTGTGGTTAAGAAAAGAAATCTGTGGTTAATCAAACTTTGATTAATCAGTTTTTATGATTTGTTTCCAAAAAAGGAATCAAAATCACCACATTATTCATTTCATTAGAAGGATGTCAGAGAAACCTATGAAAGCTCATATGTTGCTATTAGATTTGCACAAAAGAAACAGAGCCAGATGTGCTAGTGAGACAGGTCTGGGATATCTGGTTGCAGGTGAAATGACTAATACAACATTTTTAGCAATAAAATGTATTTATAAAAGTTCTTCACTCATCTTTTTGTTCCCATCCTAGACAAACTGACAAACTTTAAAAAAACAGAGATTAGGCTAATAGAGTTCAGCATTCAAATTGTCAGTGAAATTAGCACTATCTAGAAAACTAAATGAAAGTATTTACCACCTCAAGTGTAGGCTACTTTTATTTCCTTCGGGAAAAAAACAAAACAAAACAAAACAATACTGTTCTGGAATTTCCAGTACCTTCTATTTCTGGGCAGAAATCAATTATGTGTCTGCATCAGCCAATGGAAATTAGAATAGAGATTCATAAACTAACACTGGGATGAGAATTGGTCTGGACAAAGTACTTAATACCTTATGCACATAGTGCCCAGGATATGAATGAGACTTTAGATGCATTTGGAGCTAATTTGGGGAACTTATACACCAAGCCATATTGGCCAATAGATGTTCCCCAGGAGTATTTCAAACATTTGTAATGTGTGTATCCAGTAATGTCCATGGAAAACTTAATTTTGAAGCAGCTCAGTCCCCACCATCTTCATTACAGACCCCCTGAACCATAGCAGAAGGAGGAATAGTTTTGTGTTGCATCATTGTAGTAACTTTTTGTGGATTAGCTGCTAACAGAAAAATGTGACTTACCCAGTGGACTGATAGGAAGCAAAAAACTGATATTAAAGAATTTGAAATATTATTGCTTTTCATTCTCAAAATGGTAAAAGACCCTCATGGTTTTGCTAGGTCCTTCCACTCCTGGGGCTCTGACTATTTCTACTTCCTACCTAATAGGAAGCTGATGTAGGACACATGACAGCTGGTTAATGAACAGTATTTTGAACCCTGGTCCTAAAATTATTGGGGTTCTTTGGTGTGTGGGGGTGTTTTTTTGGGGAGGGAGTTGATATTTTTAGGGGGTGTTTTTTGGTTTTTGGTTTGTTTGTGGGGTTTGGTTTTTTTGTTTGTTTGTTTTTTCTTCTTGATTGTTTTTGTTTTATTTAGCTTTTTGTTGTTTTAAAATAGTATTTAATATAGTTTTCTTTCTCTGACTGTTTTTTTAAACTCTTGCTGCTCTATTACTCACATGTAAAAGAAAACAAATAGGATAATCCATAACACTACCATGTCTATGATGAAATCATGCCAGAAGATTTTTCCCTGCCTGGCTTGATGTTCATTCAAAGACCTGAAGCCAAGTAAATGTCAGGCAGTTAGGACTAAATAACCCCTTAGGAGGAGAGGGGATGAAAGATACACAAACACCACCCAAAAGCCTCCAAGTAAGCATGGAAAGTAGGAAGTTAAGAAGAACAGCACTTCTCAGCTCCAAATATCTTCTTGTAAGCCCAAGCATGGCAAATCTCAGTGATTTTGAAGCTGATCCTTGTTACCCCCTGCCCAACACAAACACATATTCCCTTTTCCACCAAAGGCATGGTATGCCAGAGGGGTGACCTAAGCCCACGACAGGTTTAGGCTTGAATTTATCAGGCTTGAGTAGAAAGGTGAGCCAAAAACTGGTGTTAAATCTGTGTCAGTGCCCAGTACCTGGATCCTCTGTTTCCTCTGAGCTGGTTTTGCTATGGACACTGAGCAAGACTTTACAAACAGCTTGGGGTGGGAATAAATATCTGGGGAGATTGGAAGTGACCAATATGAACCCAGACAACACTCACTAAAATTCAGAGCTAGAAAATGCTCTGTTAAATTCTGACATTCTTATTCCTTAAAATTTCCCCTAAGGTCAACAGGTTAAGGTAGAGCACATTTCTGAATAAATATATCAAAATATTACCCTAGGACCTATAGTTTCCCCTCCCTCCACAGTTTCCCAAGCCATTCAGAGTTATTGGGCTACATTTAATTTCCTTGGATATGCTCAATTGTTTAATCTAATTTGCCAGATTGGGGCACTAGGTATTTATTCTTCATTATTGTCTGGTAACAGAGGTCTGGAGGATGCTCTCAGCTGGGGGGAAACAGCAGCTGCAATCTGCTGCACTAGTAATGGTAATATTCCCAGACACCCAGGGAAAGTGCTGATGGAAAACACAGTTCTGATGGGAATGAGAGATGAAGGGTGCCACGAGTCAGCTGCTAATGGCCCTCCACACGCTTACAATATTAAATTTCAAGAACAAAATATTATCTTTTTGAGATGTTGTTTTAACTGTCAAATCTTTAAACACGACCAAATTGGATAGAAGCAGTGCAGGGTTGGGGTTTTTTTTTTTCTGCATTCATAGGCAGTTTGATTTTAGTGCATTATCATTTTTGAAAATAGGGTTAAAGCTGCCACTGGTGAGAGGTTGGAAACAGAGCATAGGTGTGTTTGCTAAAACAACAGCCTGCCTTGAGGAAGGACATTAATATACTACTGGTAAGTTGTTGGGGGTTTTTTTGCAAATGTCTAAAGTTTTCCCCGCAGCTCCTGATGTTCTCATCTAATTTCCAAGTCATGCTTCTGAGGCCTTAAAATCCTTTTCCAAATGCCAATGTCAGATCCTCTCTCCGCAAAGGAGAAAAAGCACTGGCACTCCTTTGACCTACACACATAGAGTTTCCTGTTTTTACTTGGGAATTTGAAGACAATGCAAAGCATCTGAGCAGTACCACTGGAATATGGACATCACCCATTGCAGGAAGCCTTCATTTACAGTACCTACAGCACCAAATATCCAAGTAATCAGGCCAGCTTGTAGGACCAAAGAAGGTTTTGCACTTCCTCTGTGTAGTTGTTACAAATCCCAAGGCAAAAGCTCTCAAAACAGTTATTTTACAGCATCCGTTATAATCACCATTTTTATGTGGGTTTGGAATATGCAGGTTCTTGTCTGTACCAAAACTTTCCAAGATTCTTATCCCCTCACTGAAATTATTGTGTCAGAACTGTCTGTCAAACATGTAGCTGCTACATAGGGTAAGACATTTGTAACAGGTAGCTAGTTACTGCAGAAAAGCAACAAGAATGCATATCCTCCTTTCTATCTAACCACAACATTAAGCATCCGAGTCTGCTCAGAGAATACTTTTCCTCATGTTAGTCAAAAGCAATGAATGATAAAAAGCATTTTAATTCTTTACAAGGCACAGGGAGCTCTCAGTGTCAGTCTCTGTTTCTGTTCCTGCAAGCTTACACAAGTGTCTCATCTAGACAACAAAAATATACATTATAGGGGAAAATTCCTGCAAGTAAAATAATTTCCCTATAAACCAAGGGATGTATACTCACAGGTTATCTCCCTTTATACCTGACCAACAAGAAGATGCTGTCTGCAATACCTTCTGTTTTGGCCCCTCAGATTCTATGTTGCAAGGTGTGGCTCTTTTCTTGTCATCCTCCATTTCCATCTGTCTCACTGCTGAGTATTTAAACCTTAAGGGGAAAAAAACACAAAAACCTGGAATTAAACAGACTGGACTTTAGCCTTTGAATTTAGCTTGTCTGGATTGGACAGAGAAACAGCTATGGGCTTTTTGATTTGGTTGGTTCCTTTGGCTGGATTTTGATTTTTAGACTTACACACAATTTTTCTTATTACTACAATTTGCAATTAAGGTTGAAGGTTTGATTCAAAGAGCAAAGCTTAGGAGGAGTTCTTTCTTGCTGTGCTGTTGTGACAGTCAACCACAGAAAAATGTTTCCTTTGGTGGAACAACAACTGTGTTGAGCTTTCTGTTCCATTGATAGAAGGTTGAGAGATAAATCCAAGACATTTCATCCCTCCCTGTTAGGTCAGGTTATGTTTTCTAAAGCTGGATTATTTTACCTGGCACTTCTAGGGAAGATGAATAGCCACACATCTACAGGAGCAAGGAGCAAACCTAAACCAAAGCCATAGCAGTATTTTCAGGAAATAAATTATTTCAGATGTTTAAGTCCACCAGTTAAATTGATAATGCCCAAACCACAATAATTTATGCTTAACTCTTGTAACTTCTTTGAGCAATCAAGAAAATTAGTCATATGTTCATGTTGAACTGTCAATTTAATCTGCAAGGAGACTAAAAATATATGAACAGGAAACTCATAAAATATTTTTCACGCAGTATAAATCTCCATTCCTCACAATCACATCCCCTTATACAAAGTTGTTTAGCAGGCAAAATTTATTATTTATATTATGTTACCAGCTCATTGGCTCACTTCAACTAAGCCCAAGCTTTACTGTGCAGGGCACTGCACAAATATATATAAATGACATTTCCTGGAGCTACGTGTGGCAGAGACCATCAGTCAGAGTATATATATGGATGTGGAATTATAACCCCATTGGAAACACAGGGGCTTTGTCATTGATTTCAACAGAGGTGGAATTTCACTCACATAAATTAAACCACAAAAAACCCTCATCAACTTGTTTCCTCGAGGCCAGATAGGAAGAGTCCTTCAAAGTGCCATGTGGACCATTTAATTTTCCTTGCTTAAGTAGAGTTCAATGAAGCATGGATCAGAATAAGCATTCAGTTTTATATATTCTCATTTGTTCAAATCCTGAAATAATCCACTTAAGGCAATTCTCCACTCCAAAATATGGAACTGCCTTATATCACTTAGGAAACTGGAAACATTTTGTATGTTCACCTTTGTTCCATGTGTATAAACAAATACAAAAATTGTAGTTTCTAAATGAAACAAATTATTTTTGATGATGAATACATTTATTACGTATCTGATGGTTGCTAATGAATATATTCATGTTGCCCCTTTGGGATAGCTTTGAAATTCTGACCATTTGTTACTGCATGAAATCTAAATGTGCCATGTTGTGCACTGCATGGCAGTCCAATAAACCACAGAGACAAGTACTACATGAGACTAATAACTCATTTTTTAACATTCAGAATATCATTTCTGTGTTTTGCTATGGTGTCTGTTTTCCAGCCCTGAAGCTTTATTTCAGAATCTCTTCATTGAATAAAATCAGTTTAAGGGCAGCCTTACAGCACTGCAGGCTTCCTCTCTGCTCTGCTGGGCTACAGCACCCAGAAGATGTGCTGCATGGGATGTCCACACATCCCATCAGTTATATGACTTCAGTAAAATGATCAATGCATGTGACAGAAAAACCAGGCTTTAAAAAAAAACCAACAAAAAACACGACAAAGCCATAACTGAAAACATTCTTTAAGCTTTCTGTTGTGGGATAATGGTTTGCAAAAGTGAGAATTATTTTTGACTGTTTGCTTTTGTGCTGGAACTGAATCAAAAGGAAAGTTGCTTTTCTTTCCCAGTTGCCCTTACAAAGCAAAGGCAAAACAAAGGAACAAATGAAAAACTAACAAAAAGCCACCTAGACCTTCTAGTCATCTACCTTTGCAGGGAGATTCTCTTTTAAATCAGGGCTCACTGGGTGACTATAAAAATACAGAGAGAGCAGAGCCTGGGGAGGCTCAGAGGAGCTCAGCCCCATCCTCAGTGGGGTGAAGGCACACACAGGCTAAAGAGCTGAGGTTCAGATCTTTTCCAGGGGATGTTCCTAGACAATTAGGCCTGTGGCAGAAGGATGTAAGCTTGTCTGAGTCACAAAATACAGAAAGCATACACGTAGGAGTTTGTAGCCACGCAGCTGGTTGAGTATATTTTGCATCAGGGCAATGAGATGAATAAGGCTGACAGAAGAGATACTGCCAAGGTCTCATTTCCAGGGATCACAAAAGTTCAGTCTGGGATTCACCTGTGGTTATCATAAGGGCTGTGGGTGGGGGGGAAAGTGTTACAGTATGAATATTTCATTATGAGAGTGAGAAAGCACACTCCCCTCGAGCGGATTTTGATAGTTAGCACTTTTCATCTCCAGCTTTCTCAGCAAAATCCCAGGTTGAATTTCATGCTCCCTGAAATATGTTGGAGGAATTCCCCTCTGCTCACCACAAAAGCATTTTCTGTGGCATAGCATGGAAGGGAGGATGGGAAAAGAAAAATCAAAGATAATTAAAAGAAGGAAAATGAATAAAATATCACTAAGAAAATTCCTGCTGTGGTGCATCTGGGAAATCAAGGAGAAAATCACTACCCCAAAGAACAATTTTGCAGCCTAGATTTTTCCTTATGCAGAAAATATATCCCCAATAACCCCTGGATTAGAGGTAAATGACTTTTAGCATAAAATGTAACTATAAAAAATAACAGTTATCAAAATTCATACACCTGAAGATTTAAAAAAGTCTTTCTTACGTTTTCTCTCTCTTTCACCTTAATGAATTATTAAAAATATTCATATACCATTGCCAGCAGATTGACTGAAGAGAATATTTGTCCAGTTGTACACTTGCCTGTCTATTTTAACATACAATTTTCTGGTCTGCATGAGCATTATTAGAGCAGCAGGCAGAATTTTAAAAGGCAATTTCTTGAATGGACCAGACTTAAATTTTCCATATATATCCATATATATATATATCCATATGTTTTCCAGGCATATATTTTCCATATAGTTTACTCTTTGAAACAGTCTTGGATACAGCAGCTTTGCTCAAATTGCTGAAGTTTCCAATGATTCGTTCATTTTAGGTGCCCAAACTGTGAATTGCTCTCTTTTTCTAGAGAGAGGGTTTTACAAGAATCATAATCCAATATTTTTTTCAAGCTTCATATGGCTTCTTATATGTAGATCTCAGCAAATCTTTGCATGAATTTGAAACATAAAATTACTATATCAGATGTGGATGGAATAATCCCAAAAGGATCCTCTAATTAAAAGAAACTCAAGGATCCTTGATCTATAAGAAATATGTGTTCCGAGTTAAATCTTACAGTGCATAGGTAATGTAATCATCTATAGGGCTGTAATTTAAAGTTCAGTGTCTGCCATTTGAATTTTTTATTTCTTTAAATCCCTTTTTAAGTCTTAGTATGAAATGTTAAGGACAGTCTGTAACGTTTCAATACAATCAATGAGGACAAGCTAAGTGGAGGTGTGTTTGAAAAAAACTGAGAATAGGGACACCTTTTACTATGAAAGACATTTCAAGGAAAAAACCATCCAGAATGAAGGTGTGGCTTTCTCTGGAAATGTCCCTATTTAGTTTTCTGTATGCATCATACACAAGAGAAATGGGAACTCAGAGCTCTTCCTCTCCTAATTTGCAGGTGATTATAAGGCTATGGGGAGCTGTCAATTGTTGGAACATCCCTGGTATAATTACATTAACCTCATCTGGTGAAATCTGAGTGTAAATTACTTCTCCACTTATTAAGAAGATTTAATTGAAGTTGTTCTCTGTCACTGTGTAACAGATTTCTTAGGAAAGGTTTGATATTATATATATATATATATATATTTTAAGCACGTGTAGGTTTAACAAAAAAAAAAAAATCCACTGAAAAGGAATTTTACATCTCAACGATTTTTAAGAATGGACTTCAAAGAAAGCAGGGAAATAAGTATTCTCGTCCTCACTGTGGGCTATAAAAGGCTGGGATCTTTAGCCATGGTAAGTGAGAACAGGCATTTGGATTTATGAATTAAGGTATCAGCCACCCAATTAGGTGTAGAAATAACATCCTTCACCTCAGATGGAGTCATCTCTTTCCTGTTACAGCATCTCAGATGTTAAATATGTAGTAAATTTTGTGAATGAGAAAAGGAGTCAACACCTCTTTGCCTTATTTTATACAAACCCAGTATTTTTTTAGAGTAACTGTAATTTGATCAACCGGAGCAATTTCCTCCTTCCTCCAATACTGACAGGGGAGGGGCCAAAATGCTTTTCAAAATGGTTAGAGAACACTAGAATAATTGGCTACTGATGTTTTTTTTTCTCTCATTAGTGATTTTTATATACCCCTATGTAATACTTTATTGCCAAATATATTTAGAGATGTTTATTTCCCTTAATAAACATTGAGGTGATGAAAGACAAAAGAGACAACTGTAACAGAAGTTTCTCCAGCTCAACACTTTCAGCCTGACAGAAAATATATCACCTTTTGGATAAATTTATTTTTGAACTGTACAATTACTCATAACTTTTGTGCAGATTATTTTATTCAAATAATTTATTTTTGCTAGAGCAAATAGAGTTCTTCATATAATATTTTCTGCCCTTACTTTGTGAAATACTGCAAAAAAAAAAGGAAGACTTGTAAGAAATATTATCTCTTATTAAACTAACTGATAAACAGGGAGATTGTTGGTTATAAAACCCTCTCGACATCTCAGGGAAGGTCTGTGTCCATAGCTTGTAATTCTTTTCTCCCTTATGCCTTTGGAACATCAAAGCTAATGCATTACCACTATTTTAAAAAATGCAATATTTTCTAAATGCTTTACCAATTCCAAAACACTTCCTTACTGTAACCCTCCCACCCCTGTGCTGAATGGGGAAAAAAAGTGTTCTGGTGAAAATGTTGGTGACGTTGTAATGAAAATCTTCCCTAAAAAAAAATAAATAAAAAAAAAAAAAATTAAAAAGAAAGCTTGTTTAATTTCAAAATCTCTAAAGTAAAAACAGCTTTTTGAAAAAAACAAGACAAGGCTGATAACCCATAACTGGAATCGGACGCCAGACACTTTTCCGCTAGAAATAAGATGCAAATGTTTAACAGTAAAAGTAATTAACCATTGGAGTAAGTGACATTAAGACAGGATGTTTCCTAAGAGGTATCTTTTAGTTCAGTCATATTTATGGAACGGGAAGCAGGAATTAATTCAGGGAAGTGCATCCATTAGATGCCATGGATGAGTCAGCAGCATCTCAGCATCAATCTTCCCATGAAACTATCATGTAGCACTTTGTTTACTACAATCAGATCATTGACCACAGGCATTAATATCTACCTTGCTCTGGAATGTAAAATGTCCTGAAACTAAACTGATAATCACCTTAGAAGTTCAGCTGAGATATGAATCACAACACCTTCACCATCATTTTTCCTAGTTTGGAATGTTTACTAAAAACAGGTTCCTGTCAGGTTTGTTAGCATCAGATGATGGCTGTATTAAATCTCCCTTATTTAGGGGTAGTTGGCTCCTTCTCCTGCCAGAACAAGGCTTGAGTAATACTTTACCAAAAAAAAAAAAAACAACAAAAAAACCAAAAACAAACCCCAAAAAACCAAAAAACCCAAAACCAAACCAAGGAAAGAAAAAAAAAAAAAAAAAAAAAAAAAAAAGAGGAAACAGAAAAAAATAGTTTGTGCCAGTACTGTTTAGTGTTAAGTTTTTGGGAACCATTAATATTGTTTTTATTTACCCTTTCTGTGTCAGAGTGGAAGCAGAATAATATCTGAAGTGCTGTAACAAGGAAAGGAGTTTTCCAGGCCTTGGGCTGTGGGACATGCTGATATTCCCCTCCTGAATTCTCCCCATCTGAGGTCAACCTACCCCATCTTTGTGGCCAGCCCAAAATACTGTGAATCCCTACTGAGCCATAGTGGCAACTAGAAGATTTTTAAAAGCAAAAAATATGTACAGCAGCACAGATGCAACCCATAGGGGTTGAACTCATCAAGCTGCCACCTTGGAAACAGACACCCATCTCTTATTCATCTTCCCTGTCACTCCTGGAGGTTTCCTGTGACATACTACATTGTCATGTTTACTGTAAGGAAATAAACATTTTCAAACTAGGTACATTCAGCAAATGATATAATAAATTATCCTGTTTGTTTCAATCTCCAGATTCCTTTAAATTAATACTTTGGTTCAGAGCAAGACCTTTCTGTCTCAATCACAGAAACATAGATCTCTGTACAAACTTAAATAAACAGGTATTTTGTAAAACAGAATAAGATGTTTTGCTGAAATGTAGGTTGTTTAAGCTACTAGTTAACAAAATTTTAGAAAGCAAACCATATTTTTAATAGCTTTTTTTCTCTCCACCCCGAAATACATTTCTACATGTTTTTGCAGGAGCACAGGATGAAACAAAAGCCAGCCAAGACAAATGACATAAACCAGATTAGGTCCCCTTTTCCACACACCTTCGTTCAAGACCAGAAGCTCCCCTTTCGAATTAGAGGTTAGCATGCTGACGAAATCATGACGCAGGTTGGTATTCTCAACCCTGAATCTGAGAGTTCAGCTGAGTCAGGAGCTGCCTTTTCATTTCCCAGGAGTGGAAATCATCCTGCAGTACATGCACTGCTTTTACTGGCCATTGGCACAGAAGTTTGCTATTTCTGGACCCAAGTGAGAAACTGTGAAACCATCAGTCTAATAAGAGGTGTTTTTTTGATGGTTTGGGGTTTGTTTTCTTTTTTTTTTTTTTTTTTTTTTTTTTTTTTTCAAAAAAGCATTCAGATGCAAAAAGTCTGAGGTACTATCTTCAAATTTCTTCCGTTCACTGCAAAGAAATTACTTTGATAAAGGAACTATACACTCAGTACATGCAAGTACATCACCAATGTTGTTAATTAGGGAATAAAATGACTTTCAGGCTTCAGTAGTAATATTAATGCTTCCTTTTCTTTCTTGCAGTCAGACAACTGAGTTCCGACTGCAGCAATATGTGCAAGTAAATATGATTATGTTTGTCATTTCTGATATTGGTGAATGTCTGAGTTCCCTTTATATGATACTTAAAACTTCTATTCACATTATTTCATTGCCTGTAATGGAGGATAATCCGAAACAGGAACAAATAGTAGATTAAAAAAAAAAAAAAAAAAGACTTTATCATGCTTTATCATGACAGTCGGTTTATTTTAACATCATCTTTTGACATGAGATCATTGTGCTGAACATTACTGAGAAGTGCCTTGTGAAGGAGCAATTACCCAGACTAAATAGATTTCTAAGCAGATTCAAAGAGAGAGATAACAACAAGCAGCGAAATGTACATTAGTGAAATAAAGCTAAATCAAATAAGGATTAGAAGAAGCTGAATGATCCTCAAATTATGCAGTATTCTAGCTGCTTAATTAAAAAATGGTTCTCATGCCCAAGAGATTGCATTGCATTATAGCTCAGCCATAGGAAGCACAAGGTTGGCTGATGGGGCCTCTCCATGCCCAGTTCCTCTAGGTGCTACTATAACACAAATAATGGAGACTTTCAGCTGTTTAGCACGTAAGGAGTTTGGTCCTATCAGCCTTATACCTAGAACACTAAAGCCTCCCAAAACAAAATGTCTGGGTGACTTGTAGACAGTTGTGAATTTAAGCTCCAAGACCGGATAACAAATAATGCTATAACTTCTCTGATCTTTTTTTGACTCACCAGCTACCATAAAAGAGGAAGGCTACCAGCTCCCCAGCCAGCTCTGCCACGAGCATTTTTTAGGAGATTTTCTTGGAAGACTGCTGGATTTCAATCAGTGATGTGTCAAGAAATCAGCAGACAGTGTTACATGTCTGTGACCTTGGCTCAGGTTCAGTAAAGAGAAAAATGTCAAGAGGTCCTGCACAGCCACCAACCTCACCACAAGTTTAAAATCTAATTTGCTATTGGAATCCATGAGGATGAAAGTCACGCTGTATCCTGAAGGAGAGGTGAGAAATTCCCAGCTCAAAGAAAGGATTTATGCAACTGACTTAAACCTGGGCTAGGCTTTTACACTTGCTGACAATTTCCACAAAACAGCTGTTCTAAAGTCATAATCACATTAGGATGCATTTATAAAATTAGGCTTTGGAAGACACTGCAAAACCTCAGCCTCAAACACTCAAAACACTAATTATTCAGTCACTATGAAACCATGCTTGCTTCCAATAGAGAACATTTTGTTTGACACTCCAGCTCAAGGCTTCTGTATAGTTGGCTGCGTTGATCCTTGTGAAATTACATACGTTGGAGGTTTGAATAACATACAACAATTTAGCTAAGAATTGGAGAGCATTGTTTGAAACTGAATTTCTGACTACAAAAGGCTGAGCTGCGTTGGCAGGCATCCTTGGATTTGACAACTGATGCACAGAGGGCAGAAGCAAAACACTATTTTTTTTTCCTGTGTGAAATTCTCTAAGGGAGTTCTCTAAGAAAGTGTTACAAAAAGTACAATAGCAACAAAGGAGTAACTACATCTCATTATCAGTGTGAAAGCCAAAAGTGAATGAATTAATTAGTCTGCTCTCATTGTTTATGTTACAGTGGCTTACAGACTCCCTTATGAATGTACATCCACAATGTGCATGGCACTGTACAGGCTCAACAGCTTGAGTGGCTGGGGGGAGGAAAGGAGGAAGAGAGTTTGCTCAGGACCTTCTCAGCAGCACTCAGCATCTTGCAAGATGGGCTCAAGTTATTTACCTGAAAATGTATACCTAAAATGGTGGGGTGCTCTTAGTATACCTGAGCACTAATACCAATATCTGGATCTTAAGTACTTTTATTTGTCTAATCAGAATGAATTTTGAAACCACATGTCTACAGCAATCAAATGTGGATGGGAGAGAAGGAGGAAAGGATGATGGGGAAGAGATAGATTCTTGTTTACTATTTTCCAGGGCTATTACAAACTTCATCTTAAACCTTATTCCTTCACTCAACCTTCCCATGTTACCAGTCCAAGCAATTATTCCCCTGAGATAGGAGGATGACTCATTTCCTTCTGTAACATTTTAAGGGATATCTTTGAAACCTACAGAACCTTTTAATGTCCAAAATTCCATGACAGAGCACTGATCTGTAAGATATTTTCCTCCCCAATGGATCTTCTTGGGGTTTAGTGGAATCATAGAAGAACTATGCGTTTAAACTCAATATTAAATCTCACAAACTGTTGAGTCTAAAAAGAGAGAATTTGAATTTTTAGCTCCTTAGACTCCATTCCTAAAGCTTTTTCCTCCCATCCAGTTTCAGGGGACATTCCTAAATAAAATATCTTCACCCAGACATCTTACTCCTATTTTAGTGTTGCTGCAGCTGCTAAACCTAAGATAACTGTTCTCAAAAGTCTCATTTTATCCTGTCAGTGTTTGCCCATTAAACTTTAGTCCTTTCAACTCATTTGTAACCCACTGCTCCTCTTCTGCCTTCCGCCAGACCCTCTTCTGTCTGGAATGGAGCAGCACCAGCTGAGGCAATGAGTGGGGGACCTGCCATCCTTTTCTCCAAATGCTCATACCCAGAGCAGTCACAGGGTGGGGTGGGAATAATATAATAAATTCATATAATAAATTAATAAATTAAATCTTCCCTCTTGGGCACTATGAATTAGCCCACAGCCTCCTCCTAACATCATCACCCACCCTCCAGCCCTTCCACTGAAACCTTAAATGAAGATTTCCTGGGAAACAAGGGATGCAGGAACAGCTTGGAGCAAACCCCTCTGTGATGCCATAACTCCAGCATGTCAGGGGGAGGAATTAATGGCTTTCTTTCCAAACAATTTTTTTTGTCAGCCAAGGGTTGTCTACCATGAAATAGAGGAGCACTGCAGGGACCCACAAGTAGAACCTGGGCTCCCTGTGCCCAGACATGCACCCATGGTGTGGAACTCTACATGTCATTTTCTCAGAGCTAAGATTCTCAAGGACATGAAAATAGATCTGATGTTGGAATTTTTCATAATTCAAATCGTCAACTGCAGTATTTCTTTTCAAGTATCCAGTTGTTGTCATTCCTTTTGGAAGTGGTGACTAATAGGCAGTAGCCATCCACATGAATTAACTTGATATTAAAGCAGCTCTCAACTAGAGCTCCAAAACTGTTTGTTACAGGTACAGCAGTATTAGGACATCAAGGTAACTTATCCATTGTTTTAAAGCAATGTGACATCCTATCCAGTTTGTTTCTTATATTATTTGTTGTTTCAACACATAACTCTAAATGAAACTTAAAAAGAAAAAGGAAGAAACGTTATTTTTAACACTGATTTCTCTGTGCTTCAGAATTTATCTTGAAGACCTTTCTTACATAATGAGATATTGATTCACTGCATCAAGATCACTTATGCATTCAGACAGAAAACTTGGGATGAGATCCTTTTCTCTGAATAGACACCATCCCAGCAAGTTTGTATTACATCTCCAGAGTTCTCTGTATGTTCTCTGGTACATTTTCCAGTGATACTAGAATGAGTTTCATCACCTCTCTGGGTGAAGAATCATTTGTTTAAGTGTTTCTAAAATGTTAATAGGACTGCTTCAGAGCAATTTATATTCACATTGTATATCACAACAAAATAATAAGGTTTTATGCTACTACTATATAAAATATCACATAATTAGCAGGGTGATACTGTCAGGAGCACAGCATCTACCACTGTGGTTAAATCCTCAGAATAACTCAGTTGTCCATCTGGGTGCATAGATTACTCTATCTTTTTTACTCTTCCTCCTTTTTGCAGGCCCCTGGTACTATGACCCTGGTATGTATCAGGGAAAATGAATACTTGAGAGCATAATGTCTAGTAACAATTACTTTTGAACCTGAATATTGTGAAAAAGATGAAATTGGGGCAGAATTGAATAAAGCTGGTTTTAGCTAATCATTCTATGAAGTATTCTCTACTGTGATGATGATTCTGTGAAGTATTTACAAGTAGGAAACAAAACACATTTTAAGACTGAGGTTGGAGAAGTAAAAATGGAGCAAGAGATGAAGTCTGAGACATGCAAGCACAGAGATTTTTAAGACAGGAAATACAAAATTATAGATTTTTGGAGAGTGGAAAAATACAAGTGATAAACCAGAATGAGTTAAGATATGCAAAGATCACACCTTTTTTTCTTAATTCTAGTAAACATGGTATTTTGAAATCAGGTTTTTCGTGCAAATGACATTAGTTATTTCACATGAAGTGTTCAAAGGACTTCAGTGAAAGCAAGCAGGAAAATTGATCAGTGATGACCTTGGAAAGATATACCCTGCCTTGTTGCATTACAAGGTGCAAAGCTTTTTGGATATCTGTTGAATTAGCCTCATGGTCAAATGCAGCTTTCAGGGGGTTCCTGTTTTCCTGTTGTATTTTGTGTTACTATAAGTTATTTCAGTGTTCAATGGATCTCTTTTCAACTACTTTTTGTCTTGGCAAATGGCCATCTGAAATCAGAGGAGCTGGAAAGAGACTGGCATCTCTTTACAGGCAGATCCAGTCTGCTGGAAATATAAAACTTGAAAATCCAGAATAAAATATGAAGTGTCAGTGTTTCCCATGAGATAAGTTTCAAAAATCTTTTTCAGCTAATTTGAAATAGTGCATATAGGTATCCAAACCAAAAGATTGGATATATACATTTGTTTAACACACAGTATAGTATGAGAGGAAAAAAAAAGAGTAAAAGAGTTTCAGCTCCCTGCAAACAGCAATGTTAATTTAATTTCCTGAACATGTCTTGCAAACACAGCTACTTTACATTCAGGTCACAGTTCACAGCACACCTCTCTGAAAGCTTTTCTTTAATAGCTTTTCAACTGGCTCAAGCCATCACTGCCTACCAGCCACCCCTGGACCTCCACCCACACCTACCCTGTCTGAGCATCCCACACTCCACAGGGGGTACCTGCACCAAGGTGGTTGCAAAAACCCCAGCCTGACATGAGGTTGGCTGCAGAGAGCTCTTTTTCTACATTTCCTTTCACACAGCCTCCTGACCCAATGGGAAACCATTCCCCTTCTTGTGCCCACACATTTTGGAAGGCAGGGTGGAGCAGGAAGGAGAACCTTCATCTTCATACCTTGAAGAACACAATACTGCCACAAAACGTGGAGCCACAGCAAAGGCCATTCCATACTCAACCACTAGAACTTATAAAGCAAAGCAAACACAAATGCCAAAGTCAAACCTCACCCTGGGGGCTTTGCAGGCTCGGTGGGCAGTGTGCAAGAAGGTTCCCTTGGAAGAGTGAAAGGGCAGTAACACCTCCTTCTGAGATTTTCCTGCAGAAAAAAAAAAACCAAAAAGCAGGTGTTGCATCTGCATGGCATCCTGGAAGCTCTACAGGAGCAATCTGTTGCAATCTGCATCTAAGATGCATGTTGCAGCCATGGCATTAGTATCACAGGCCATGGGAATGTCTGGATTTTAGCAGAGCTTAAATGCTGTGGCATGAACTGATGGCTTCTGGAGAAGTGCATTTCTGCTCATGTCCACTGTTGGTTGACTGGCAGAGAAGAAGCATGGATCTGATATTAGCTATCATTTGAAGATAAGAAAATTTTTTTGGTGGGTGTTGAATTAAATTTTAACTGGAAATTAGAGCTTTTTGTAACTACAAGTTTGATTTAAAGTACAGAATGTGTATAAAGGTCATAAGAGAAAAATGAGGCAGCTGTAGATTATGTATTATTTATGGATATGGAGAAGAATAAATATTCATAATTCAAGGAAAATAGCTAACATGGGGCCAAGTTACTGAATGCTGTCTACTAAAAAAAAGAAAAAGTCCTTTTAAATGAAGAGAGATTATTCCTTCCTGCATGTGTAAAGACAAGTTAGAAAAGTGTGATTTGTTTGACTGTGACTCATCCCTTCAACATTTGACGGATATGAATCAGATGACCTTCCCCTGGGAGCATATGCTGAAAACAAACTGAAGTTTCTAATTGTTTAGAAGTCTTCAAAGATAGTTCTTGCAGTCAATGGGATCATCTCCATTTAGTGCTCATTTTTTGTTGCTTTTTCCTTTCCCTATCCACCACAGTAAAAAAGGATTCTTCCCCAGTAATGACATATCCCTCCAGTCTGGAGTGAGCAAGGTACTCACCACATAATGTTCCAGACCAGAGGATGGGAAACCAAGGGAGGAGAAAGGCTCCAGCTGAGCGTGTTGATGGTTGACTTGACACCACTGTGCCAGAACAACATCATCTAGGGGCACCAAGTCTGTTTGAGAACACTTGAGCAAACCAGTAAATTGCCCTGTGAAAAGGTCTTATCTTCAATTCATGGACAAGTCACTTACTGAGAAGGTCTCCCTGGAAACCTTTTTTTCAGCTTTATGAAAAGTCCTCTATACACCTAATAGACAATGACAAAGTTGATTTGTAATCACTCCAGTTCCTCTGAGGCACTTAATTGACCTTGGGATGAGGTCAAAAAGTCAGAGCAAGGAAGTTACCAGTAATGAAAAAACTGTTCTTTTTATTCCAACTGTTGCTGTTTTGTCTTTTACACTTTCTGAAAGTCAGCCTACCCTAGTCGATAAATCTGATTGCAAGTCAGCCACAGAAAATTTGAGACTCAGCTTGGGATCTCCCACAGCAGTGAAGGAGACAGCTGTGGGCCTGTAGAAGTCCACAAGGACCAAATTTTCCATTTAATAGGTAGCCACTCCCAAGCATCCATATGATTGCTCAAGTCTGTGTGGCTCTAGATACATGTCTTGCACAGGAAAAAATAAATCCCAACTGTCCTAAGAACTTCAAAAGACCTTCTAGCTCCAGAATGACATTTTATATCCATCTCATAAAAGATGAAGTGTTCTTCTGCCTTAATTATCTCAATTTAAAAATTAAGATTTTCTCCAGAAACTGAAGGAGAACATAAGTAGATTTTATGACTCTGAATGGATCCAAAACAGAAAAGTGCTGACATTCAGCTCATTATGACGGGGTCAATTGGGAAACTTCAACACTGAAAAAAACCTAAGAGAAACATGGAGAACTAATGCAATGGGAGTTAAAAACACCTGTCTTAAAAAGATAGGTGAATAGAGACACTGTGCTGGTATTCAGCACATCCAAGGCACACTGCAAGGGGACCATGGGCTCCACACAGCATTTGGGGACAATACAGTCCCCTAAATGTTTAAATGTTTGCTCATCCTGTACTCACTAAAGAGGATGCTGCACAATCTGATCTTGGACATAGTTTGGTGAAGTTAATGGTAAATAATAGTCTCTAAGTACTCAAAAGAAGAAATAGAGCATAGAGAAAAGAATTAATATACATACAGTCTTATCAGTAATAGGATGCAAAGAAGAGAGGACTATTTTGGCTAGTTTCACAGGGAAAAAATACCTGACAGTGAGATGTTCTGGACTGTGTCCTCCTCTCTGAAGGATACAGAAGCATCTCTCTTACTTGAGATATTTTAAATAGAATGTAACAAAATACCAACAAAGATGCTGTAGGAAATCACCTTCTTCAAGAAGGAACATGTACAAATGCTAGAGTTCTTCACTAAGATTGATGAAAACAAGAGACATATGTAAGATTTAACAATGAAGGATAAAAATATCAGTTAATGAATTATTCTAACAAAATTACCAGGGACTTTCCACATCTCTTAAAAAATGAGAAAACACACCATTAGTTATTCATCTTTGACAATTCATGCTAGTATGAATCCCAGAGCATCACTTTGTCAGCTCCATCTCTCCTCCTTTTTGACAGATTACAGCAGTGCCTCAGCATGTTGCTAGAAGCTGATGAGGTCTCGCAGGAAGCCCAGGAAGAGAGTACCATAAAAGATGGGGAAACATATAAATAATTTACCATCAAACTAATATGAAGAGACTCCTTAAATTAAGATTCAGGAAATTCAGGAAATCCAAAAGCAATAATTTGAAACATAAAGATAATATATTAAATGACTGGTTTCCTTTGCCTTTTTATCTTTGTGTCCACATTGTTTGCATATTGCTCCCTCCCATGGTTTGGTTGAGCCACAGAGAAAGACTAAAATCTTTCATAATAACAAAACATCTTTGAAAAAACTCCTATAAGGAGCTCTTGATTTTACAGATATCAGGATCTTCCTTGTTAAAGAGAGAATGGATGTTTGCATTGAAAGATTACATTTGCCTCAGTGCAAAGCTAAGTCAAACATTAAACATTTTCCAGCAGTGTATTTGATTAACAACTGTATTGGTAACCCCATCTTCCAATAACGTAGTCCTATCTTGCAACTCTGCATAAGAGGGGTTTCCTGACTCTATGTGTTACACAAGGCAGGGCACTATCATACACAATTTGTTTTCTGAACCTCAAGAAAATATATAAGATATATTCAGCTTCTTTCACCTCTGTTAGCCTTTTCTAATGTATTAATTATTATGGATGCAGTAGCACTTACAGACGAGGTGTGTTCTTTCCCTGACTGGGCATAGAATATGCTCCTGTTATCCCATTTGCACTGGTAGAGACTTGCCAGGAAAAGGTTTACCTTGAGAGATTGTTAGAAAAAGAAATCCAGTAGTAATGGACTTTGGCATAAAATTGACAACTGCAACAGGTTACCACTAGGAGCCTAATTAATTCTGTAATCAAAAAATAATTTCTCACTTCAGATGAGCTTTGAAGTGTTCATTTTTTATATTAATATTATTCTAGACTATGTAACAGAAAACACAGGATAGTGGGTTTGATGTTGTCAATTTACTACCATAGTGGTTGGCATTATTTTGACCCCAAAGCAGGTGACACTCTCCCAGACAATACCTGGGGCAGGGGTCAGCAGAGATCAGAAACTTCTACTGGTAGCTGTCAGTGTAGCTGTAGCTTGGGAGCCCATTCTCCCCATTTTAGCAACATGTTACTGCTCAGTGGCTCTCAACACAAAGGGTTAAAAGAGACATCTGCAGCTATGTACACACCTTCCAACTCCTACCTATATGTTCAAAGAAAAATAGTAGACTTTCAAATGAACAGGCTCTAACTCTCTCTTGTGGAGAAAAACCTAAAATTGACCCCTGATGATAAAAGAGGAGAACAAGCTCCATATTTGATTGTTTTGCTCCTACAATTCCTCTTTTGCTTATCTACAGTTAGCCCAGCTCCTCCTTCATGTAAGCAGCCCATAAGGCTTGTGTTTGTGTAAAAGCTCCTGAATCTACCCAGCAAACTGGTTTACAAACCCAGATGCTCACCATCAGTCCCAACAAAGAGGCTTCATAGGAAAACCTCCCCAGAAATGCCAGCAGAGGTTGCTGGGCTTCATCCACCTGCAGATCTTGGTGTAGGTGGCTTGGGAGTATGGAGAAATAGCAATCCCCCATTTATCAGCAAGCACTTGTACCTGAGTCAGACCATTCAGAAGGATTGTGCTGAAGCATCTTCCAGAAAAATTGCAGCAAGAATTACTGGTCCAGTTTCTCCTTGGCAACAGACATATTTCTGGACCAGGCAGAATTCACCCCACTTCCAACGACAGCAGGGCACTGAAGTTCACTCAAGCATCAGAGTTTAGCCCACCTGTGCATCACCTCTTAAATAGCTCCCTCTCTGTCAGCCACCTGAAGCAGGATGAGGGGATCAGGTTTATTTCTGCCTTCTGAATAAGAAGCTGATTAACCTCTCATTTCTGTAAAACTTGGTATCTCTACTGCTGAACAGTGATGGAAAAGCAAAACAGTGGTTATGTGTTATGTGCTGGAGGATGCTCAGTGCACAGGGCATTCTCTGTTGGTGTGAGGCCAAAATGCTAAATTAGTTTCAATTAGTTCAAGAGAGAAATCACCATTGTTTTAATGTGAGAACTGCTTGAACAACTCAAACAGTTGTTCATCAATCTCTCTTCTGTAAACTTATACACAGACAGCTTTCTTATTTTGAATTACAGGAGCACAATCACTCAAATACAAGCATGGCTGAGGAAAAGTGAAGTAAGCCCAGTGAAAAAGAGAGGAAAACTACATTGTTCCCATTCAGTTCTGTTGGAAAGTGAGAAAGTTCCTACTGCTATTTCTTTGCTACCCAAGACAAGTAAAATTGTCTCTACAAGATCCTTCTCAAGGAAGAAGGTAGGTTTGCTGTGGAGGGTTGTGTTCACACAGCTTCTGACTGATAGCAGAGTTAAGATGGTGGAGCAAGAGGACCTGCACAACTGTTGTAACTCTGAAGTGTCAAACACTGTAACCAGAATGGTGAAGTTGTTCAAGAATGCAGTTTAAGTTATACCAATGGTCTGCAGTTTCAGCCCAGAGCATGAGAGGTTATGGAGCACGTGCTGAAGCTGCACTCAGATGGGGATAGAGTGTCCAAGTGGGGACAATACTGGAATAAAGTTGTATTAAATTTGTTTAGAAGAAGGTTAAAGCAAGACATGTGAAGTGCACAAAAGCTGTTATTGTTTAATAAAGTAAACCTGTAACCTTTGAAGGTAATGAAACAATCATAAGCAGCTTCCAGAGGTCAAGAAGGTAGTTTACAGAGCTCAAGCCATGTCTACTCTGTCCAGCAAAGCTGAACTCTTAACCGGAGTTCCTTAAGTTGAGTAAATATCCTCACAGAGACAAACCAGTCCACAGTTTCCCTGTGAATCACCAGGCTGAAGTGAAGCTTTCTGTGCTGTGAGGTTTTGACTCAACCTGGTAAATCAGAAGTCTACGTGGAAGACAAGGAAGCAGCTTCTGCAGGAACCTGTGTGAGTATTAACTGTTCTCATTTTTCAGTTCCAGAGATTGAAACAGGTATTATTAACCAGATGCAAGTGCCCACACAAGTACGTGAGTTTGCATAAGGCTAGCTCTGGAAAAACCTAGGCTTTATTTTTGGTTTTGATGTCAGTCCAGTGTGAGAATGTCAAGTCATTTACAGCTTGATTTTTCATTGGAAATTAAGGCCCCCTAACTTCTAGTAAAGCAATTTTTCAGAGTCAAAGTGACAAAAAAAATTGCTATCTTTTGGGAAACAGCCTGCATTTAGTAAGTACAGAGACAGAAGAAATTCTTACTACCATCTGTAGCCATCTAGCACAGCCATGAGGATGCCAAACATTCTTTTGGGAATTTTTATCTACACCAAGTAGTATAAAGTAATGATGAAATCCTTGGCTAGAAAGCACTGATACTGGTATGCTGAGCCATGTAAAACTAAAAAGTGGGGCATCACAACAAGGTATAGTATAAACAGAAATGCTACCAACAGAGCTATATAAGCAAATATGTGCAATGTGGTACAGTGCTAGCCTCTGATATTCAGAAATCTTTAATCAGACAGCTAAAATAATGATAGAAGTCACTGAAAATACTGGCTTTACCAAATCATTATTGCTCAGTTCCAGCTAATTCACTTCTAATTCACTGTACGTTTTAGTCCTGCTTTTAAACTCTTACTGAAACCTTGAATGACAGAACTTTTTAAAAACATGCAACTGATATTCTTATGGATTTCCTTAACCCTCACACCTCATTTGAAGCTTTAGACAAAAACATTCTGATATTTGCTGTAAAACTGGATCTTTTCAACCCAACTGGCATATGTTAACACTGTGGAGGCTTTTACAGCCTGAGGTTGGAAAACAAAAACCTAACTCAGGAATAAAAAGAAAAGAAAACAAAAAACATTTCATGCTTGCCCCTTGAGAAGGGGAAGACAGCCTCACTATAACTTCTGATGTCAGATTATGGCCTAATATTTCTAATTTCTTTTGGTATAAGACCCCTAAAATTAGAGCTTTATTCATGCAGCCAGTTTTGTCCAAACTCTTACAATTTTAAATATTGTGATATATTACCCTGACAATTACAGCCTTGGCCCACTGATCTCTACCCTCAATGCTCTACCAGAACCAGATATTTTTCTGACCTCTCTGCCCAAGCTGCTTTACCTTTGCATTGGTTGTGCTGGCTTCTCCTCTTACCTCCAGCCATTGCATCAAATCTAAACTTCTCGCTTCCACTTCTAAGGACCCTCTATTTGCCTATCAGCTTTCACTCACTGAAGATATACCTGCTGCCATTTACCACTAGGTATATTCTTTTTCAGGATGCCTACAAAATCAGAAGGTATTCTAGTGATGTGCTTAACCCCTGCTTGCTACTCTGGCCAGCACTGCCTTGTTTTTTGGGAGATGTGTGATGCCATCTCACCTCAAAAGCCTTTTAGGGTGGTGGTGGGGTTTCTCTCCATATTATATTTATACTGGTTTTGTTCCAGCTCCATGTTTCAAGATCCTAGGGCACTACAATCATATAAAATATATGTAATAACCTTAAATAATTTAAGGGAGTCTACCGTTAAGTAACTGGAGACTTCCAGAATACAAACTGATGCAGTAATGTGATAATAGGTAATGCTCTGGTGTTTACTGGAGACTGGGGCAGGATGCAGCTCTGATATCATCACTCTGACCCAGAGTGAGCATAAGCAGCTTTATGCAATAATGCTTGTAAATCTTTTAAAATCCTTGTAGAGGGTTCTGTAAAAGCACAAATACTTGGTGCTTATTAAGAACGGGTAACAGTGGGAAATGATTAGATTTATGCCTAGAAATCCCCAGCCATTCAGAATGCCAAAGCAGGATATATTGGGATGCCCTCTCCCTGAGAAATTCAGGCACCTGAGACACACAGACTCTGCACAGTTGCAGCTTCTGTCCAGTACATACTGATTTGCCAAAATGAATGAACATGGTAATTAAAACATATATAATTGTGCCTACAAATCCATAATGAGGTTTTGACACTAAATTAGTTTCTAAATGTATATTTAATGGTTATCCTCCAATGCTTAAAGTATGCCTGTTTTGTCTGAAATTTTTTCATAAACATTACAAGTAAAAAAAAAAAAATCACACTGGTAAAGAAGTGCCTGTTTTTGTGACTAGTACAAAGCTAGAGGCACCAAAACTTTTAAATCCTTTGGTTTTAAAATCAGTTATGCTTTTACTGGATGGAAATAATCTTATATTTAACACTTTATTGTTTTAACCCTTTTTTGATTCTCTGGTGCTCATGAAATTGACTCCATCACTCTGAATATTCACTTGGAAAGAAAAAAGAAGAAGAAGCAAAAAGAAAAAGTGCAGCACAAAGCTACAAAAAGCAGATGCTGAGGTTCTCAAGACTCTGAGAACCCGGGCTCATTGTTAGCTTCTTAGCTTACATTTAGGTTTCAAACATTCACCATAGTTTGGGGGTATTTGAACTCCGGGATTATAATCAGTTAAAATTCTGCAGGGTTTGAGAGCAATTTCCCCTTGAAACCCATTTATCTCAAGGGGTACTCCCTCCTAGGAAGGGATGTTTGGTTGAGCTGCTTTCTTCAGCCTTGCCAAATTGGAACTTGAGCAATGCTGTGATGATATCGAGATGATGCTTTAACTTAAATCCAGTTAGGGTAAATTAAACTTGAAAGGAGAGAACTGTAGGATGCTGAGCCAAGTACTTTGCTCGAGGCACTAAGCAGCTAAATGAAGCACCTGTTAAAAAATTGCTGCATGTTAATCCTTGATTGGTCTTCATGGATGTGCCATTACCTCCTCCACACCCTCAGGTGATGAGCCATGCTGTTTAGGGGACAAGGTAAGAAAACTATAGCTGCATTTCATGGAGCAGAATTGTCACCTCACATACTTTATTAAACCACTTCCTACACATTAGTGCCCAAATCAGAGCAGATTTTGGGAATCTCATTAAGAAATGGGAATGGTTGGAACCTGTACCTGCTGCACAAGGTGACAGACAGCTGAGCTACGTAGGCTTGTGGATATTGTGGCATCTTGAGCTGCAGACATGGCAAGTGTGCAGAGTGAGGAGCACCCTGTAAAGGGGGAACAGAGTCTGCCAGCTCCTGCTGCAGAGAAAACACAGTTCTGACCTGGGGCTTTGAGCTCCATCAGGGACATGTTAGGCAGAAGGCCAGAGTAAGACCCCAGCTCCTGATAAACAAGAGTCAATCATATTTCAGACAATGTGTATCCATGCTCCTCTACAGCTGAGGAACAAAAATTAATCCCATGCTGGGAAATAAGATACAGAAGTTTTGTACTAAGAGAATATCAGATCACAGGATAGCAGACACATAGCAGTGAATAACTACAACTCCTGTATATACATTTTTTTGTAATGTTTCTTAAAATTATTATTATATGTAAAATTATTATTATATGTAAAACACAGCATTAAGTCTTGCTTGCACAGACACTTTTTCCTACACACGAACAGGATTTGCAGAAACACTTTATACTTCCCTAAAATGTGTCAGTGAAGCCATATTCCCTCATGTCCCATGTCATGAATTTAGGAATTTGTCAGAATATGAAATACTTTACAAAGAATCTATCCAATGCCTCAGGGCACTGGGCAGATGGTAAGCCATGGCCCAGACCATCCGTACAGCCTGCTACAGCACTTTCAGCAGTGGAAACTTGTTTGGAAACACATTTGCTTATGGATCATTTGCCCTAACTGATCACCTAATGATTGATTATTACAAGGAATATTTTGTCTTGTACGGCTTCATTCATGTTATATTACCTAACTTACTAAATTATTACTTTAACAACTCAGGCTTCTCTCCCTTCCATTATTTACAAAGATCCAATCTACAGGAAAAAAAAAAAAACCCAAACACAAAATTTCCTTGAGAATCCCAAGTCCTGAACCTCAAAGATGACATAAGTGACACCTAATGTAAGGCCCACCTCATCTTAATGTCCCTTCAGACTCATCCACTGTAAGAGACAGCCAGAGAAATGCTAGCAGAAAATAGATAGTACTTCATTATTCCTTTGATATCCTGTAATTATGTAAACCATAGCAAATGGTCCAGCAGCAGCAGAACTGCAGCACATGATGTTCAAGGGAAGTCTTTTCTTGGAAGCCCAGGGAAGGGTAACATTCCCACAGTGGCATGCTGTCACAGTGCCAGGCCAGCAAGGATGAACACATACCTCCTGCCTGACAGATTATTGTCTTGGGATATGGTGCAAAGAAAAAAGGACCACGAGCATTTGGAGCATTCCCATCATCGAGCTGGGCTGTGCCTCTGAAGAGCAAAAAAGCATTTGCTGTTTTGAAACAGTACACCAAGAAGTAGGCACGTCTGTCATTGTACAGATAACCAGAGCCTCATCCCAGTAATGGGGACCTCAGCTCACTTTCCCCATCCTGGGCAGGGGTGACAGCTAAAAGCTGGTGAGCAAAGCTACTGCACAACCAAGCATGCAGCTTCCACCCACTGCCAAGGTCAACACAGCCTGGAAACACTTGTGTCCTGGTGACTTCAGGCTCTGATTACAGACATGTCTGAGCTCAGAAATGGCAGGTGGGAAGGGGGGTCGGGGGGGAGGAAAGAGAATTTTCAGTGTGAAGCAGACAGACAGGTTACAGGTTGTCTGAAAGTATTTCATGGACTGAACGTCTCATCTAAACAAGAGTCTAATGTTGAGAAATATTTCTGTCCTCTGCTTTTGTAAAAAACTGCTCTACCACCAGACTCCTACACAGTGATGCTCTGCTATTATGCATCACTGCTGGAAGAAAAAAAACCAAACCATGCCATAAAGTCAGGTATGTCACCATGAAAACAAGAGAAAAACATTTTTAAGTCATATCTTTGCACAGTAGTTATTTTTAACAAAATCCCCTGATATTTCTCTCACCTGTGTGTGAGCTCTGCCACTCTGCAGGGGCAGGGCCCTATCCATGCTCCCAAGCTGCACAACTTTCAAGTCCCCACTTCCCCCTGTACCCCCCCACCAAATCAAGACCACCTCAGAGCTGCTCATCATGGCTTTCCCTCATGACAATAGGGATAAATTGGACAGGAACACGTGCACTGCATGAAAATATGGAATTGAGTCCTTCCCTGAAGGCCACTAGGAAGATCACATTCCTCAGGCCAGCCAAGGATGCAGTAGGTACCACAAGACACTGCTCTGACCCCAGCAGAGAGCCAATCTGTTGGCAAAATTGGTCTTCACAGGCTGTGGTCTCTACACTGGGGAAGAGTAATTAATCAGCCAGTATTTATTTGAGAGATTCAGTGCACAAAACCATAATTTTAATGCTAAGTATTATTTAAATAATAATTACCATCTAAAGATAATCCTTGCACTAGCACACCTTATTAAATGTTGCTAGTCAGCAAGCACTCCTTCACCTTGCCTGCATTAAAATAGAAAATAAATTTGCTGTTGAACACTAATCCTAAGAGAAATGAGATAGTGCCTCTGTAGCCACCTTGAGAGTATCAGATGCTGAGGTGCTGTAACTGGCAACCAATACCTGTCATTTGATGAGAGTGAAACTAAATCCACTAACCTGAATCTGATCAATTATTTTTTCAATATGAATTAACAAAAAGCAAACTTTAAAAGGTCTGAAGAGCAGCTAGATATCAACAGTTGCTCTCAGAATAATGGTTTTATAAACTAAATGTATGTGCCAGAAGGCAAAAGCTTGTGAGATGTGAATGCCTATACATATATATACACACCCTCCATTAGTTTTAGCAAGCCTG
Source organism: Phaethornis superciliosus (assembly GCA_023637945.1). Classification (NCBI taxonomy): domain Eukaryota; kingdom Metazoa; phylum Chordata; class Aves; order Apodiformes; family Trochilidae; genus Phaethornis; species Phaethornis superciliosus. Next base: position 5,104,270 of record JAJQWJ010000017.1, read on the forward strand.
TCCAAACAGTGCTCATTTTCAAGAAGTGTGTCAGAGTACAAGAAAAGAGTGAGGAACATGACATAGCATCAGATATAAAGTTCTGTGTTTTCATCATGAAATATTTTGGTTGTGTTTTGGATGTTGCCAGATCCACTTTGTGATTTTAGGCAAGACATCTGAAACTTCAGCTTCTCGATAGGCATCAGTTTTTCAGATTTAAAAGACAACTTACACATCCCTACCTTATTCAGTATTCTTGCTCATCCTCTGGGGGAAACGTTTTGAAAATTCTAGAAGAAAAGTAGCAGTTATTTCCAAAACGGCACATGGTCAGTCTAAAAATTTCAACTGCAAAATGCTGCTGCTGCTACTACTACTACTACATAAGCTTAATTTCTGACAATTTGTTGCAGAATAACAGAATCTTACTCAAAGAAAGCAAGAAAGTAAGTGGCTTTACAGAAAATGCCACCTATTAGTAGGAATGCTAACTAGAATGGTTTGCATTGATTAAATTTTAGTAGGAGTGTATACAGTAATTGAAAACCACCAAGGATTTATTCCACTAATTGTTCTGCATTTGTTTTTCTCTATGATAGGCTATGTTAATTACTTGTGCATGGTTTCAATTAGGCACATATAAATTAGGTTTTTTTTTTTTCAATTCCTGTTGGCCATTCTGCTGGCAAGCCTGGAGCTTCAAATATTGCAACTATCTTTCCTTTGGCCATTTAATAATAACAGGTAAAATGAACATTCCAGAATCTGGGAAACTCAGTCTCCAAATGAGGGAGCCAAGACATCCTCAAGTGAAGAATGAATCTTTATTTGGCTATTGAATCTAAGTTAACAGTGAACTCATACTGGATTAGCACTTCAGCAAGTTATTTAATAATTAATTAGGATGCTGGAAATGAAGGCTTACCTGCATTATTCTTCTCCACATACTGCTTGAGAGAAGACTTGGGTTTTACAAATCTCAAAGCTGCATGATAAATTTGAGGATAAGCAGGCCTGTCTTACCTGTCTTACACAAGTTAGAAAGACTGAATTTATATGTCATGTCCAAAAGTTAAGTATACCTTTCCCAGCATTGTAAAGGCATTGTAAGGAGAAAAGAAAAAATTTTCCTCAGCTCAGATGTTTCTCAGTTTTGTCTACAAATTGACAACTTAAGCATACACTAGGTTTTACTGTTGTTTTGAAGAGCAATATGGGCAATTAATACTTATATAAAATATTTGTTTAAATAAGAAAAAACATAATCATAAAAAAAGAAAAATAACCCTATAACAACTAAGCAGAGTAAATTGTATATTGATGAATACCAAAGATGGTCAGTATAGTTTGTTTAAAACTAGTTCAGGTAACTGCTTACCACAACTGGCAGTATTTACCAAGAAGAGATTATTTTAAATGGCAAATTTGTATATTTGCTATTCTGGAATGTAGCCTACTTTTGAATGCAGGCAAAGAGACTATGGTGGTAAAAGACAGTATAAATGTGTTGTCCTTTTCCTCCTGCTGGGATCCCTCACCCCTTTTGAAACAGCAGGAATCCTTAGCTGCACACTAGAATTTCTGTCTATCCAGAATCTGTTTTCCCCTAATATATCTCATATTCCTACCTTGTTCCTAACAGTTGTCCTATATGCATAACACAGTGCAGGAAAATTCACAGTGAGGGACTAAATCACTGTCAATGCAAATACTGAAGTTTCACTTCTACATTCTTTCCTAAAGCTGAGTGCATGCTGTTCATGCCTCCTTGTCCAAAATTAAATACTTTATTGCCTTTAAAAGCAGCCCAAAATGTACATTTCATTTCATATGATTTTTAGTGATATATCTTATCAGAAAATTCATGTTACTGTTTGCCAAATTAATCGCAGGGAATATTTCAGCTGGTGTAAGTAGTTTGACTGAAAAGCTACTAGTAAAACTGAACTTTTCAAAAGGGTCCTGTCTATGAACATTCTCATGCTAAATGCTGTGGGCAATGCACAATGCATACTCTTTTATAGGCATACATTATGAGCTGGTCAAAAAAGCAAAAGTAATTTCTGAAAAGCTATTTAAATTCAAAGCATCTAAAATGTTTGCATTCTATGCTATTTTGGCCTTAATGTTTATACCTTTAAAAAGTTATATTTATGAATATTATAAAATTAGTTTATAAACATTGCCTTATTGAAAATATATTTTTGGCAGATTAATTAAAATAATTTTCATTTTAATAAAAATTTTAGGAATGAGTATTTGAAATACCAACAAATTAGAATTTTACCTTCATAAAAACTAAGGGAAAGGCAGCCACTAATCTGTACCCCCTCCTTTTGTTGTACTTTTTTGAATAGGTCCATATATTATTTAATGGGTTTTGTAGAGATACATTTACATGAGTTATAGATCACATTACAACTGATGAATGCTCAACACACAGGTATGTTATGAAAGGTCATCAGTTACAAGAGAAAATGCATAATGTATGCTTGCTGAATGCATTTGCAAGTTCTGTATGCCCATACAGAGTAGCTACGTGGGCAACACTGAGCAGTGAAACTTTGAACACGAGCAACCTACAAACATTATTTACCTTTGTGGAGTTAGTTGGAGGTCTGTTGGTTTGGAGTTCCCATTCAGCACAGGCAAGGTGAGGTGAGGTGTGCTGTGCATCTGGGCTCTGTGGGAGAAGTCCCCATGAAAAGAAAACCCAGGTATCTTGATGCTGCATCTAAAAAGACCACTAGGGAAATGCCAAAGGTTTCCACAAATATTTTTTAAATTTCACAATTTCTAAATCTTTCATATTTTATTAAAATAAAATAAAAGTAATTTTAAAAGACCATTTTACAAGTAAATGAGAACGAGAGCCCGCAACTTCTGCTTCACAATTCTGTTCTGCAACAATTTTTTCACATTTGGACTAGGTGAAGCTCAAAGATGGTGGAGGACACTTTCTCTTGTTTCTGGTATTAGTGACATTGTCTCTTTAGCAGTCCAGCTTTGTTATGAACAAAAAGCAATTGCCTGTGCCTGTGCCCTCTCCCTTCTTCTTGCTACTGCTTACACTCACACAAGTATTTTCCAGTGTGAGTCACTATTTCAAGAAACTCCTGAAACTCAAGAGGTCATTGGGAGCAGCAGATACTCTTGTTTTAGTTGAGAACTAACTTCCACATGCCAAGAAGCACAAAAATATGTAAAACATCTTCCACCATTCATTAGAAGATTATGGCTGTGCACATTGTTTAAAGACCGAAATTTGATTCTGAATAAAACCTGACATTTTGGAGAATTTTGGATGAGACTAAGTGTTGTGTAAGCTTCCCTCGACTGTCAGAGTCGATGTGCTTGTGCAGCCCTCCTCAAAGCTGAGGCTTGGGAGTCCAAGTGAGGTCAAGCAAAGCTGAGTGTGTGAGGAGAAGGTGAGGTTGTATGGCAAAACCAGCCCGGCTGCCCCAGCTCATCTTACCTGTGAAATTCAGCAGCCCTGGAGGGTGCAAGTTGCTCTTTTTCCAGCCTCTGTGGGCTTCAATCCCATTAGGACTGTGAGAGCCTACTTCATTATCCAGACATCTATTTCATTATGAATATCTGTCTAGACGTAAGAGAGATCAGAATACAGCACTGCTCATGGCCCAACACACACTATGACAGCAGCAAGCAAAAAGCTGCTCAGTGGCCTTAACTAACCTCTGGTAGCTTGTGTCTACAGAGAAAACCAAGAGAGCAGCAGAGCAGCTGAGGACTCCTAATTCCTTGCATGAAGAAGTTCCCCCCAAGAGGCTGAAATGAGGATTTGACAGTATACCCTTGATTTATTAAGCAAGAACAGGAATTTAAGATGTTTTCTCCCTCTTACAATTAATACATTTTTCAACCAGAAAAAAAACAAAGTCTATTTAAAGAAGAAAGCAGAGCCTGCTGCCACAATATGTCAGAGCCTCCTGTGAATTTCCAAGGGATAAAAAGGAAGAAGCATGGGTTAATAGTTTAGCATATGCCTGAAAGCATTAACACCTTCTCATAGTAGTTTCTGTCACTAGCAGTAACATTGTCAGCATCAGTGTACACCGTGTGGCTGGAGGAACAGTTGTGCAGTTTATCATCTCCATTCTTCCCAGAAGCCCCATCCAACTGTTTGCGTTATTTCTTTGTTTTACCACCCATGCTTTTCAAAAATTGTGTTGGAAAAAAATATTCAGTGATAGTCTGGCAGTCTTTTTTAATCTCTTGCTTCATTACCTTGTGGATATAATTGAATCAAGTAATTATATACTTACTTCTCTCCCAAATGAATTTCAGAAGCAGATTGTCATTGTTCCAACTCTACTCCTAAAGTTCTAACTAAAGACTTCCAGTAGTGCCTAACTATGGATAGCCACTAATTTATTGCATGTAGTTTCAAACAATACAATTTCATACTCTGATTGTTATCAATTACTAAATTTTATTTACTTTTTCAGTTAATTTATCAGGCGTTATATTTTGGTGCTTATTTGTTAACTGGACTTTGCACAAATTATGTAAAGACTAATCTTAAAGATAGACTCTGGGTAACTAAGAAATTGTCTAGTGTGGAGAAACCAGACACTAAAACATTTTTAGAAATGGTGATGATGATGAGAGCAGTAAGACTACATGTGCAAGAGCCTGTAGGGGCAGTCTTACATGATCCAATTCTCTTTGTAAAAGCAAACAGCATCTAGAAATCATGTTACTTTTTCAGCTCCAAAGTTACCTTAGTGACTAAAAGGGTTAGGAGCTTTTTTTTTTGGCTAGGCTTTTTGTAAAATAAGTTAGCAAAAATTAATTTAAATAAAAATGTAAACCCCCAACAAGGAATTTAAATTAAAAACTCATTTTGACTCTCAATTCTACTTATCTATTCTTATACTCAGCGGGGATTTCTGGCAGGGGTGCATTATACAGTTATTATTCTTGCTGAGTGTACAATTTAAAAGAACATCTGCTTTGTCTTCACAATAAAAAACTTGAATCTATCTAAAATAAATACTGCAACAACAAAAAACTTCCCTCAGTTTCAAGTTTCTCTCCTTTTTTTTACAACTCTGAGAAATTGGCAGATACAAATATCATTCATCCCAACCCTTAATGCCTGCCTTACAGATGAAAAATGTGTTTGTTCTGCCCACAATATAGCACTGTCCACACAAGATGCCTTTCCCCCACGGCTTCATCACTGTTTTCTGCACAGATCCTGGGATGCTGACTGCCTCGGATGGGCAGCATTCATTGAAGGGAAGACTACTGATACCCTTCTCATCCACTAATATGATCTTCTGTCTTACTGACTTACCACCACCCAAAGCCTACAATGAATATAGAATTATTAATTTCCTTGTGGGATATTAAAAACATTAATGAACTGATCCTCTCTACACCCTTTTGAAGTAAGAGGATATTTTTATTGCTACTTTACCCAAGGGGAAAGGAATATAAGATAAAAGACAAAATTTTCAGAAGTGTCAGCTAATTTTGTTTGCCAATTTGGAAGTCTAAGGACATAAGTTTCCCAAAAGCTAAGTTTTTAAAAAAATTTTTTATATGTTCAGAGCAAAGACCCTGATTATATCAATTGCTGCTGTGAATGCAAACCATTGCACATATTCAAGCATTTTGAAATCAAGCCTCAGTTGTCTCAAACTGAGCACTAAGAATGTGAAGAGACTTGAAAACACTTGTTTTGAATGACCCACCCATTGTCTTAAAGGAACCATGAGGCTTAGATATAATACTTACTTCACTCAGGCCAAAAAGAAATATAAAACATTGTCTGCCTTTATGTCATTCACAAGATCCCTTCCACCTTACACAAGAAATGACATTTTCTGTAGAGCTTTATCATCTTCACAGAATGATTTCAGGTCATGACTAAGTAACTCCAGCCTGTGCACCAAAAGGGCTAGATATTGAAAACAAAATATGTATCATTTGTTTAAAAACTATGTAAGAGGCTTGTGTTGCAAAGGCAGGAGTCACAGTCCCACTAATTATCAAGCATGAGTGTTCTGCTTGACACTGAAGTATTAGATCAGGAGCTGAGGAAAAGATACAGACAGGTCAGTATCAGAGAGATGCTGTGAGACAGAATTACATTCTATTGCAAAATACTGATTTTTTTAAATTTTATTTTATGCACTATTTTTTTTACTGACTGCCTCCCCTTGTTTCATTATAACCAAAATTGGAAAGCTATTCCACTTCAAAAAACTTCCCCAGTGCCTCAATCTCAAGCTTAGCAGTTTCGTTCTCCTATGAAAGGTCTTTTCACAGGAAATCTTACAAAGGAGCTATGGCCATTCAGATATGTAAATGCTGTTACCTACATGGATACACCTACATAGATGCATTAAAATAAACTCCAAAAAGCAAAGTTCATTTATCTTTCTACCAGCTAACATTTTACATCAATGTTTCTTCTCCAATACCTATGGAAACCTCCCTGAAGAAAATGAGGCAATGATGTTAAGAAGGAAAAGGAAGTAAAAAATTGTACAAGCTCATGGGGCTCATGCCACATGCACAGGCAACATGCAAAGAGGGAAAAATACCTTTCCATCTGCTTGTGTGCTAGGCAGATGTACAATTGCTACTTTTTTACCTAGAATTCATCAATGAAGCTTCAATCACCTTACTAAGACCAGCACTGCATTGAGCACTCCTTTCAGCTTGCTTGGTCCCTCACCTTTTCCAGAGTTGTTGCTTGCCTTCCCCCAGAGCAATGGTCTGCTTCCTTTTCTCTAAATGTAAAATTTTGTTATGTTTTTAGTGAGTGGGTCCAGGTTACTAAGTAGCCCAGATTTGTTCTGAACCAGCACAAAGATCCTCTCCTTAGTTTACCATTTTGCCAGCCCCTGCAGCATCCCCAGTTTGTCAGAAGATTTATGTTTCTCTCTAAACAGACAGAAATTGAACCTTACTAGAAAAATCCTTTTGCCACTATCACTTCCCTGTCATGACCATGTGGGATAGAGCTGGCAGGTCAGATTTTAATGCCTCAAGTTCTTGTAAGAGATTAGCTTAAAAGCTGGTGTTTTTTTTTTAACAACGGAAATAACAAAATCAGGTTTTATCCACTCCAAGGGTAAATCTACTTTTACTAGAGAGAAAATAGCATATAGTCCTTTCCTTAATCTCTCCCTTACTAACCACATCTTCTTTTCTCACACTAGTAACTGCACAATTATTGCTTGCCTGAAAAAATGGATAAGAACATAAATTTCTATTATTTCCTACTACAAGAAATTACATCAGATATTTCTTCTTTGCTCACAAGGTTCTAGCTATTATGTCAATTATACAATTCTAATTCTACTTCATTATCTCCAGCTGAATCTAAATATTATTCCCCTCTCCCTCCCCCACCTTTCTTCACTGGCTTTTCTTTTTATGGACCCAACTGCATAGAATCCACTTGCCTGAGATGCCTCAAGTTTCATGCAGCATGAAAACTTGTGCATTTGCTGTTTTTCTCCTCCAGAGCAGCTTCCAGCTTGCGCTCAGTGCAACAAATCTCTGCTTTAATGAATGTATAACTTTTTGGTTTTTTAACACAGCAGAGAAAATACTTCACAAAACACAATTTCTTTCTGAAAAGAGGACAGTGGAACATGAGGTTCTCAGATTTGAGCAGCTGGACTCATCAAGAAGCATTACAGATTTCTCTGTTCAAAGCATGAAGTCAGACATAGACCATCCAGAGCAGCCTAGTAGGGAAAAAAAGAAGGAGAAAGCCCAGGGAGTTGAGTTCTAACCTTTGGCCTGTCACCAAAATACTGAGTTGCTTTGTACGTGTTACCTCACTTGTCTCAACAGGATTTTTCCTATTTGTAAGTGGAAAGGTAATGGTACTAATCTCTCCAAGGTATTGAAAGTTTTGCAACAGTCCAAGATATGAGTTTAGAAATATGTAGGATTAAAAAAAATTAATTTAAAAATAATGGACTAAACCTAAAAGTGAAGTTCAGAAAAGTAAGTGCCTTAAGACAAATAAACAGTCTGTTTGCCCCACTCCTTTCTCCCCCACCTCCCAGAATGTGAAACTGGACCATTTGCTTTATCTCAAATCTTTATAAATAGAAGATTAAATACTTGACACTCCAAGAGCCTCTCCCTGCTTCACCATCAAAAGTGTATTTGTTACACTCTGTACTCTAGCTACAGCTATCACAATTAATTCCAAGCTCATGATTAGTCATCTCAAACAGAAGTATATTTTCCAATAAAATCCTGCAAACAATAAAGTTCTATCTTCATCACAGTTACAACCCACACCACCAAAACCACTCATACTGACAGCCATGTCCCCACCCTACACCACAGGGAACTGGAAAGGGAAGAGCTGAACTTGGTGAGAGGAGAAAAGCAAATGTGACTGGGTGGCACTGATTTGCATTCTGCATTGGTGCCTCGTGCCCAGGCACAAGGGGCCCATAGGAGCTATTTCTAAACAACACAACATGCATGCAAAGTGTTCGTATCATACACATGGAAGATTTGTGCTGTGTCTGGCAACAGCAATCAGATTGGATAGATCAGTTCTTGGGTGGCTTTTTTTTTTTTTTAAATACCTTCTTTTTTTTTTTCAAAGTTATATTAGTATGAAAAAATAGAAAACCCTTTTAATCTACTTTTGCAGCACAATCCTGGGAAGCATGCAGTCAGCATGTGCCCAGAGGAAGGGTATCACATACATATTTTAAGACAGGTTAACACATAAGCAAATGGGGATATTCTGTATTTTAAACAAAATGTACATCATAAACAAAATTAATGTACAGCATACAGTGAAGTAGGAGGCCATTAAAAAGTTTTACCAAGTCATAATACCATGTTATTTTGACAATCTCAGGTTGTTAAATTTGTATTGATTCTAACAAAACATTTTGCTCATTGTAAAATTTAGCCATGCTCTTTTGATTTGAAATGGTAAAATCATGCTTCCTGTGCTGGTTTCTCAGTCTTCTGCGAATCCTAATGAAGAACTGAACAGGCGTGGTGGAATGCAGATGTTATTAAGAGAAGGCTGTGAGGGTCAAGAATAAAAAACGGAAAGAAATAGCAAACAAAAAAACCAACAAAAAGTCCTCATGAACTTAAACAGAGTCAAGATGACAGAAAAGTCTTTAGATGTATTTATATATGGATTTATAAGACCTGTTAGGAATGTTCCTTTTTGAGAAGGGTGAAAAAATATAAAGCATATGAAGTTGTGGAAGAGGATTCAGATAAATATTCCTTAACATATTTCAGACTAATTTCAAAGACAAATCTTTCCCCATCTAGGATCCAGTTTCCCTGAATGTATGAGTTGATTTATTAAGAAAAAGTTTCATCATTCTAGTATATTTTATCATATTTACTATATCTTTCAGTGAATTTCCAGAGCACGTCTGAATTTTGGATGCAAGAACTGTGTGAAGGTAACGCAGCTCTTGGATCTTTCCAGTGGAAATATTTACTGTGTAATTCATTCTTATTTTCTTAATCTTTAACATCCCAGTGAGTCTCAGATTAAGTATCCTAAAGCACTCACAAAATTAATCTCTTTGTATCCTTCAGAGTGTCCAACATACACACTTACTGCTCATGTTCTCTAATACGTGAGCAAGAGCAGAAGAGTGACACAGGATGTTTAGGAAGGCTAAAAAATACAAGATTTAAAGGTCATCAGGAGGGAAGTATAACTCTCTGAACCAGATGAAAAAGCAAAGATGGGCTCTGCAATAAGATTATATGAAAATGGTTGTTTCTAAGTTTTATAGAAATATTTTTTCTTTTTTTTTTCTTTTTTTTTTTTTTTTCATTTTTCTATTTTTCTCTCTCCAAAATGTGAAATCCTAATTTACATGAAGCCACTACAGTGCTGAGATCAGAAGCTAGCTCACTTGGTGCTCACTAAGGTTCTTGAGCTAGTGTAAAATCTTACCTAAAACTTCAACCCTTGGAGAGATGCCAAAATAAAAAAAAAAAAAATTAGAAACTCAAAACTATAATCTGTTCTTCATTAGTATGTAATTTCATAAATTTACATAGTATCTCAAGAGTAAATAGACACTTCACTTGGGAGAAGACATCCAGGGTGTAAAGGTCCTTAGTGCAAGTGTATTGCCAAAGGAATTCAAACCATGTTGCCATTCTGAACTGCCTTCTGGAAGAGTCTCTTCCAATCTCTATCTCTGTTGACTACACAGGGTGCCAGGAAGTGAAGTTTCTTAGCACTAAACACTCAAAATGTTAAGGAAATATTACTAAGGAAAATCTTAGAATAGCCATACTAGAGTTAAAAGTCCAGTAAGCTCAGACTCCTCTTTCTTGCAGCACCCATTAGGATACACTTGGAAATACCAGAATGAAACATACTAATTCCACTGAACTCCCCTCCTGTCTCCTCATCTGCACATTGCCCTGAGCACAACCAGTCTCTGCTCAATAGCTTCTCAACCATTTTATCCCCAGCTTTGCCTAATCACTTCTGTACTCAAAGCTTTTGGCACCAGTCACATTTTAAATTACAGTGCTAGCTGTCAGAAAATATGCTTTGCAGGGAAGAACTTTCATGTGTTTTGAGCCTGCCCTTTAGTTCTTGTATAGTAAGAAACAGTGAATAATTGTTGTCTAAGTCCCTTCTTCTGTGACTCATTATTTCATACACCTTTATCATAACTCTTCAATCACATACTTTCCAGGCTGAAGTGTCCAAGTCTATTTTAATCATTCCTTGTATTTAGACTGTTGAAGATTTAATCACTCCTCTCACCCCTCTTCATACCTTTTGTAGTTCTACTGTATTTGTTTGAAACCTGTAGAAGACTCTAAGATACAGGCATGCCAAGGATTTACACAATGATTTGTTCTCTATTTGTTTTCTTGCTATATTGATCACAGAGCTGACGTTTCCATGGTATTTTTACAATAACTCCAAGGTCTCTTTCCTGAGTCACAGTATCTATTCGAGAACCTATCATCATATATGTACAGTTTGGGTTGGTTTTGTTCTTGTGTGTTAGTTTGCATTCATTGACATCGTTTCATCTTTTATTTTATCATCCCCTCATTTCATAGCTGAAATGATCCTGGAACTCCTCATAGTTAGCTTATGTTTCAACTACTTGAATAATTCAGTACCAATAATTTTGACAGATTATTTTAGAACCCATATTTACTTCAGAAACCATAGAGAAAATATTTGTGAAAATATGACACACTATGGGATCTAGCACACTTGGGCTGCAGCAATAATCTTACCTGTTATGAAAACTGACCATTTATTCCTTCTCTTTGTTTTTGACCTTTAAAGCACTTATTAACTTTTACACAGATTCCTTCCTCTTTGCCCAAAGGCAACTTTTCCTGTAATAGGTACCATGAGATACATTCTTACAGCTTTTTGGGAATTTAAGTGGGCTGTACTAAGCAGTCCTATCTTAATTATAAGGTCAGAGTCAGCAAAGCAATCTAATTAATGTGTGAGGCATGACTTCCCTCTACAGAATGATTACATCTGCCCATAGGCTTATTTTTACCACATCTTGGCAATTTCCTAACAGATTGCTTATTACATTCTTTAAATTTTTGTGTAGAAAGGCTAGAGCTTCCAAAAAACCCCATCAATTTTGTTTTTTTATAAGTCATTGATACTAAGGACAACTGAAGCAATGGCTCTCATGTCCCAGTTATTCAGCTGCTCTATATTTGACCTGCAGTGTGTATGGCTGGTGAGATAAATTTATTAGTATTCCTTTAAATACTCATTTATAAAATACCTTTTATTGGCTCTTCAGTTTGAGATAATTAATTCCATTCCTTCAAATTGTATGATCATTCAGATTGGAAGAAAGCTTGGAAAATCACCTGCCTGGAACCTCCTGCTCAAAGCTTCTTTCAGACCTAGTGGCTCAAGGCCATGTCCAATTCTTTCTTGAGACCTCCAAGGACAGAGATTCCACAGCCACATGGGCAAGTTATTCCAGTGCTCAGTTATCTTCACCATTAGAAACACCTCCAGTTCACCTTAGGGGCACTGTTTTCTTGTTGTTCCACCATGAACCTCAGATGACAATCTGGCCCTGTCTTCTTAAACTCCTGTGATGCACCCAAGGCTGCTCTTAGGCCTTCTCTCCATCAAGCTAAAAGCAAATCCTACTCTCTCAGCCTCTGTCCTCTACTCCAACCCCACACCACAGTGGTTATGAAGATTCCTGTTGGTCATCTCCTCTAGCTCCAGGTGGCAGTCTGGCCCTTGAGGATGCCAGCTGCACCTCCACACCTTGGTGGCCCTGAAAACTTAGTAGGGGTGCTGATATCATCTTCTTGATGCTGGTTGGGATGAAATTTAGATATTGAATTGCAATCCAAGTATTTTTTGTGTTAATCATACGGTTAGTCATCCACTGATTTTACAGTCTCCTTCAGAATACAGAACTGCTATAATATCCAAAATTAGTTAATCTATCTTTTCTCTTTTTTTGTAAGTAAATGAACAAGCTGCTTCAATGAAATTCAAAGTACAGTAGTATCTCTAAGTGCATTTGCTAGCAAGATGGGAAAAGTGTTTTCATCATCTTACTGTAATACTTTTGAAATATCACTACAGATATTCAGTTAAAACCAACGCCACCAATGAAGTAGGCCAAAATTCAAACTACAAAATGAAAATTGTTTTAGTTTAACACTTTTAAAGCCTGATTTACTGTAATGTAGCTTCTGATAAATGTTAGATTTAATCCCTTGCAGAGCTTATATATACAATAGTCATGCTACATAAAACCTTAAGATCTAATATGTAGAGCACAATTAAACTTAAAGCAACAGGGAAATCAGGAATAATTTTCCCAAGAGCACTACATAGCAGAGAAATAAAACGGGCCATTTACCATTACACATCTACCCTCTATTAAGCCAACCCTGGAATTTCCTGCAGGGAAGACTACATGTTTTACACTTCTAGTGGATGAATTTTCTAAGAACGTTTACTTTCTCTAATTATTAGAACTAATTTCCTCATACCTATTTACTGCCACTTTTTTTTAACAAGCCAAGTAAAACAATACTGAGGAATGCAAATCATTTTCAAGGTGCATCACTTTGCTAACTTAAATACTTATTTTTGCACTGTCAGTACCTGCTAGTTTCTGTGGCCAAAGCACTGGAACTTGCAGGTGCAAGAGACTCAGCTGTCTCAGTAGACGAGAGCCCCAAATAGTTGACCCAGAAAGTAAACACCTCATCACCTTCACCAGCTGCTGTAGTAACTTCTCCCACCACCATAAGGGTTTTTCTTAATAACCCAATTAAGCTCTTGTGCATTGCAAGTTTGACAGCACAGCAGACATGTTTTTGGCCACATAACCTTAATTTTTCATATAACTAGAAATCTACAGTTGTTTCTGGATATAAGGTCACACAAGAATTTGTTTACTATCAGGGTATCAAAGCTTGTTATAGTTCTACAAAAATAAATGGATGTGATTGGCTTTCACCATGTCTAGGCACTTGGCACAAATATACTTAGGCATTGCTGTGCAGTCCCAAATGCATGGTGAAAGGTACTTACTTAAAAGGAATGACTAAAATATTTGCTACTTGTGTGAAATTAGTCATGAAAACCATGTTTTGCAAAGTGGGTATGAAGATGTAATGAGTCCATTGTAAACAGCTCAGCCTCTATAGCCTCGCTGACAACAATATCATTCTCAATTCTTCTTTATCTCTTTTTTTCCTTCTGTAGCTCCATCTCCAGTAACAAGTATTCATAGCCTCCCAAGCCCATGCTTCAGAGAGGTCCTATAAATTCACTTCCCTGCAATGACAATAAGCAACTAAATGAGTCACAATGCAAGCTATACAGCCTTTGTATCTTTTCCTAAGAATTTCCCAGTTGAACAAGATCTTAACATCCTTTTCACACTTGCAACAAATTGCTTTTCAAAGAAGTCTCTGCTTGTTTGGTCATGGGAAATATCAACCTCATGGTAAAAGTCTGCAACAAGCTTTTTTGAAAAGCTGATAATCACAAGCTGTCCTGGACACATGGCCAGGGACTAAGAAGATATTACTAGGGGTCCCAGTTTGTACTAACAGGTGTTCAATCAAATAAACACAGCATCTAGATATAAAATATAGGGATCCGTGTTGATTGCAATCACTTTCAGAATAAAAAAATATGATATATTCCCGATATAGACCATAGGGATTATTTATTTTTTGGGGGTGGGGCTAAAGAAAGTCTGGACAACATACAACTGTGTCTGCACCAATATTTTGAAGCACTGGGGGTTTCATGACTGCTTTATTTTGATGGGAAGAGCAATGATTATTTCAATACTGAATATTGTAGAGGCAGAGTGTTTTGATATCCCCCCTCCTTTGAGCTATGAGATAACATGAAGACAACCCTATTAAAACCACCCCTATTTGCATCCTTGTACACACACCCAGAGGGCATTATGGCAATGACATAGGTTTCTCCTCTTATTTTAAAATAAGACCTTGAGATTTATATTGCAAAATACACTTCGTAATATTCTAGAGAGGAAAGCTTTTACAAAGAATTGTTAGCAACTATTTTTCTTGTCACTTTTCACGTCTTCACTTGAACTCTTAAAGGGTTCAAAAGTTGAGTCACGGGAGGTTCAGATTGGATGTTAGGAAAATTTCTTCAGTGAAAGATTGGTGAAGAATTGGACAGGGCTGCCCTGGGAAGTGGGGGAGTTGCTGTCCCTGGAGTTATTAAAAATCAGGTAAACATTTATAAGATGCTTTAGTGGTTATGGTGGTGAAGGGCTGACAGTGGGTCTTTATGATCTTGAAGATCTTTTTCAACCATGATGATTCTATGATACTTCAAAATATGCTACATACCCCACCATAGCAATTTATGCATCTACAGATTTTGAGTTTTATAATTCAAATATCATATTAACTTTTAGAAACACTAAAGACATTTGTGTGTGAGGGACAGCTTTCCACAGTGATAGCAGCTCTGAACTCATGAAAGTTCTATAAATTAGAACCATGAATATTAGACCTATGTTTTTGACTAGGGTTAATATTTATTTTAAACAAACAAGCTATCTGTATTAAATAAGAAAGCAAGATGAGACAAGATCACAACTCCTATTGCCACATATATGCCAAAACATTCAAAAGTTGTCATGTGTCTCACACAGCAAGGATGATTCACTTGGTACCTACCACATATTAGTTATCCAAGATGTCAGAGTCCAGAAGAGTTAAGAAACAACATTTTCTTCAAGTGAATTTATGTTTTATTTATTTATTTAAACACTAAACAAGACTAAGATGACCCAAATAATTTGAATTCTTGATTCAGCCTGAGTCATGGATATGTTGTGCAATATTCCTTTACATCCCATCTGGAATGATTTAACAAACACTGCATGGAACAACATAGTGAAATCAATTAAATGTATACTTAAGATAAATGCTATTACTTAAATTTGTTTCTGAAGGCAGGCCAACAGGTAAACAGGCAATGTAGATTGGCAAGAAAAAGAAATGAGTTACAACATACTTCCTTCTGCTTCCCAAATACTCTCTACTTTCTTGCTGTGAAGAAACTAGTGGTCTGACAAAAAACTTTTTAGGCACTGAAAAGTTCTGTACCAGCATTGTGTGGGGAATGTGCTCTGAAGTACCTTCTGCTTTTGAAGCCTACACATGTCCATAATATGTAAGAATATAAAAATGATGAATAGTGCAGGATATTAATCAACTTTAATCTGAAATATGAAAATCCTGCTTCAATCTGCTGTAATTTCTGGAAGGGTTTCATTTCTGCTCGTTAGAAACTCTAAATACATACCTAGCTAACAAAATTGTAATTGACATATCTGGTTAGCAGATAGGAAGGAGAATCTCATTTCCATGTGTTAATTTTATCGACTTTTTTCTTTCCTTAAAGTCCCCACTCCATACCACTCAGGGGTATGCAAAAACCCACACTGAAAAGAAAATATTCTACCAGTTCTATCCTTTGACTAAGCTTAAAAATGCTGCATGCACAGGCTTGTCTGAAAACACTTCCAGGTTGCTAGAGCATTTATGTGAGTTTTAAATGCCTCATGAGAAGTGCACATCACAACTATTTCTAAGCAAAGCCCAACATGCCTCTTGCAGATGTGAAGCCATATGAAGACATGAGTGCATTTTATATTAAGCACCAGGATTTTGTAAGAAATCCCACTACTCAAAAATGCATCATCTCTACAGTTTGAGTTGCTCTATGCATAAAATTCATGGAATGTTAAAATTAATTAAAAAATCCTGTTTATCACCATAGAGAAATATTAAAATTATTTCCCCTCTGCTTTTTTCTACTGAAAGTACTTACTCATCACCTTGCTGATGAAGAGAACTAATAGCTACCTTCCAGTACCTGAAGGGAGACTTCAAGAAGCCTGGAAAGGGACTGTTTGCAAAAGCCTGTAGTGATAGGAAAAGGGTCAGTGGTTCTAGATTAGAGTAGATTTACACACTAGAATGACATTCCTAAAGGTGGGTAGTGTCAAAGCTACAAACACAACTATATATATTGTACTTTGTCTTTGAATATTATAAAAGGATACCATTTGAACTACATATAAAGTGCTTGTTAAAATTCTTTCAGACAACTTTCATAATAGAAAACAAAAAAATCTAATAAAATTTCAACTCACATTATATTGCTCTAAAACAAAAAATTTATTAAAAGTAATTAACACAATTATGCTATTTACAAGACTTAAAAAACTGAAAAACAGCAAGAGGATTTGCAACCAAGTAACAGACTAAAAAAGGCTAAAAAATAAGGTACAATTTTTCATTAAAAACACTTATTGCAAATATTTTTTTGTCTCCTGGTACTACAATGGTAGTATCTATCCAAGATAACATATCTAAGAATAAACTAGCACCTTACACCTAATGCGTTTTAATATTAACATCTATCTGAGTTGCCTCCAAATGAAAACCAACAATGTTAACATTACGAAGTTTCAGTGAAAATAATTTAGTAGGTCAAATCAATTTTTCTAACTTTTGCATCACAAGATTCTCATTAGAAAATTAAGACTGTAGGTAAGCAATTTACACTAGCATCTAAAAATTATACCACCACTGATCCTGGTACAGTTTGTGTTGTCTGTTAGCCATAAACACAGGGCAATGCTCACAAAGATTATGGCAAATAGTACACTGTGCACTTCCCCATTTCCAAGTCCAAATGAAATTTCTTACTCATTTGTTAATATACAAAAGACATTTGTAAGCTTTAACAGGACACCATAATGAGCTTGTTTTATTTTAGAATTCAACAAAATCCTTGTATTTCCAAAAAGTGGTTCTTTCTAAAATAGTGCATTACTGAGAGACATCTTTAACACAAAACAATTCACTAGAGAGGAACAAGTCACCCAGTTCTGTTTGCTACCAATCCTGCTTGGAATAAGGATTAACTCAGAACTAAATCCTATTTTTTTTCTTACAAACATGAAGTAGATTTTTTGATGTCCTCAATTTAACTCCTGATGTTACATTTCCATCAGAAAGGCTTCTAATTAGGTTTCTTGGCACATCCTGTTCTTGCTTCCAGTCCCCTGTTTTAATTCCTAGTGAGGAAATACAAATACAATAAATATAAGCAGAATTTGGCCTACCTGAATCTTCTTTACAGAGCATGTCTAAGAATTTTACACATATTCTTGTCCTAATTGAAAGCATAATTTTGATATGCATGAACACATACATAATAATACAAATTGATATGTACTTGCTCTCTCAACATCACTTTTTACATAAAAACATGTATGTGCTGTAAAACTGGCATATAAAACCTCTGTAAAACTGGAAAAGTCTGGCTATTTTTTTCTTGATAAACCACACATTTGTAACCAAGTCCACCAAATGTCTTAAGAAGTATACAGACAATTTTTGGTGGAAGAACTTAATTCCTGGAAAAAGCTCTTCCCAAAAACCTTACAGTGATCTTGAGTTTTGATTAGATAACATCTAGATAACTCGTTGGACATTCAGATTTACTTTTTAAAATTAATCCTACTGAAACTGATGGCTTAGCCTACTGATCACAGCAACACCAGCTGTTAAATTGACAAAATGTTGAGTATCAACTTTAATTTTGGACCTCCTATACCAGCAGCATGCACTGCAGTTTTGGCACTCACCTGCCATTTTGGGTACTCGCAAAGCTCTGTGGCTTAACAAGAGCTGCTGCCGAATGCGTTTGGCAGGAACATGGTCTTGCTGGTTGCCTAACCCAATATTTGATGTAGAACTGGAAAAATAGCAAGAAAAGAGATTTCAGTAAAGTGATTAAATCACATTACAGTAGTTTAGACCTCACAATGTACAAATATATCAATTGGTAGTACCCAGCTTTGGTAGATCACAATAAAATGAAAAGAATAAAATAATTTATGATGTATATATGTGGATATTATCTGCCCTTTCTTGCTTTTTAAAGCTTTACCAGAATGTTTCAATTGTGAAAATGAGAACTAACGTTGCCACTTATGTTAAAACTCACACCAATATGTCACGGTTCTTCTGAAACCACAGAAGCCAGTTTGATGGTCATTGCACAAAAATTATACTAAAATAATCTTAATGCATATATACTTGAAATGTCCAAACTGTGGCTTTTTGAGCAAATTGCATTTTTTACTGCTACAATAATTTTTCTACAGTCTCCAACATAGTTGGAGACATTATCTTCATAGCAGACAATACTTCTTAGCTAAGCTGTAAGAGAGATGCTATAGCTTCAAATTATTTAAGACAAAACCTCTGCATTTTATAGTCATTTATGTGATGGACTTAAGATCTACAACTGAAAATAATAACCACTCTGATCTCACCCTTTTACATTTGCCTTGCTAACTTCTCCATAAGACAGACTCATGAGCAAATTAATTCTATTTATGTCCCAACTTTCTGTGCTTCTCCCATTCCTCCAATTATACTGTATTATTCCCACTTTATAGTCCCCTTACAATAATCATTTGCCTGAATGAAAATATATAGCAAGCAGTAAAAACCAAGTCCTGCCTTGTGACAATCCTAAGAGCTATTCATGCACAGTTGGAAGAAAACTTGTCACCAAGAATGTAATGCTATTTAGTGAAAGCAGCCTCTGAATTAAGGCTGATTTCTCTCATCCCTAGCAATATGGCTGTTTCAGATTATATTTCTGACCTAGAGGATATGTCAGAAATGTGTATTTTTATTTTAATGTCAGTATGAGATGAATGACTGAGCGAAATACTTCAAACAAGGAAAGTTGTTAGGAGAGAGGAGGAGGAAAGTAAAGGAGAGACAGGAAAGGCTGTTCTGCCTGGACAGTCTGAAGGAGAATAGTACTCAAAAACAAATAAAAGTTGTGGAGTTTTCCTGTCTTGTTATTCCAACTTGGAAATGGGGACCATGTTTGAAACACAGAGGGGACAAGATGTAGAAAGAATTAGTCTTTTGGGAAGAAATAAACATATATAAGCTTGAAAATTATTATATAGTTATTACAAGAAAGTACTCCTAAAGCCTGTCTTAGAACATTTATCTCAAATCAGGATCCAAATGCTCCCATAACTCTCCCTAGAAAGAATCTGGAAAACCTGCTCAGCTTCAGAGCAGATGATTTATTTTGCTAAATTCATAATCAACTATCTGAAAAACTGTAAGTGTGAGAAGTGCCTCTTTTCTCATGCTAGAGCAATACAGTTTAATCCTCATCCTAGAGCAATCCTAGCAGAACAGTCTGGAACAATAATTAATAACAATTAGAACAGGAACGTGAAAGCAGATCAGGTAGATCTGTGACCTTCTAGGAATATTTTCTATCTCAAATATGCTAATAAACCAAAAAGGTGCATAAATTTCTTCTGCATTCTGTGCTCTAACAGTCTTGAAGCATTCTTTAGATGACCTTTGGGGTGGCAGCTTCACTCACTATCTAGCAACAGGTGACTAATAATAAGAGATAAACAATTTTGTATGAATTTTTTCTTTTGGAAAACAGAACAAAAAAAAAGCCTTTTTCAAGAGTACTGATCTACTAGCTAACCTTGAAATACATTAACAGAAAACAAAAAGTAAAATTCCACTTAGTTTCTAGTAGTCTTTGACTGTGTAGTGCTACTTTGACTAACAAGACTCTTCCAGGCTCAGAAAATATAAGTGACAAAATGGGAGTTCTTCCCAGAGCAAACCACAAGAATGAAGTCATAATAACAGAAACTGGAAATGAATTATCAGAAAAATGAAGGCATTGGCCACATAAGCATTGTTAAGTATTTTTTATTCTTTCTATTTTGGTAATTTCTAATGTGTTCCAGCAAAGGCATATAATTTTCAAACAAATAAGATTTTTAATTGATGATGTCATTACTCTTTTCAGAATTGTGTGTCATCTTTCTATTTTGAGTATACAAACCATGGTATTGGCTTGTACTTAGAACAACACAGGTTCCTAAACCAAGAGTAAAAAAGACTCCAGTAATGTTGCCAGAAAAAAAAAAAAATTGAATTGTCAAATATTTGAGTGAGAACATCTTACACGTGAGTCCAGATGATGTGGCTTTCAGATTTCAAACATAATATTGAAAATGAAATGAGAACAAAAGAGAACAAACTCATTTGTATAAGACCATCTTACCTTAATACCTTTCTTTTTCTCTCAGCAGCAGAAGTCATTGCCATGTACGAGGGCTTCTCAAGTTCTGAAGTAGTATTTTTGTTTTTTAAGGAAGTGAGATCTAGTCTGAAATGAAAAAAAATTAAACTCTTGTAAAATATATTCTGTGTTGGAGTAAAACTGTTCTTAGCTGTAAATAAATACATGTTAAGTTAAAAACAATACCGGAAGTTTGTTTCAATAATATTACTTGAGGCAACTTCACACGTAAATGGCAGCTTTAACAATGGCTTCTCTCTTTGTCAAAAAGGCAAAGGTATTAAATCCACAGACAGGAAAAGCAAGGCTTAGAGAAAGTAAATTGCTTAAGACATCACAAGCAACTTCAAAAGTATTGTATATTCTTTTCAGTATGCATCTTGTAAAACAGAAGCTTGCAACTTCATCTGTTGTCACTAACATACATTGATTTCAAATTATGGCAGAATTGAATCTGACATTGATTAAAGTTGAGTGTTTGATTTTCAAAATGTTGGGATTACAAATGAAATCTACAGCAACCAAAAAATCCATCTGTGAAGATTAACAGGATTAAGTTGCTTGGGTAATATACTTTGCCAACATAAATGAAAATACCTTTGTAGAACAGTATTGTTGCATGGCTGTGAGTCCTTCATGGATGAATCAGTAGATGCTAGAGTTGTTTCACCTGTCACTTCATAGAGAACTACTGTTGAGTTCATGTCAACCTCATTGCACTCTGGGATTATCTCACATGTAGAGTCCATAATACTCTTTCTTTTCCCTGGCCTGGCTATATTACATGCCCTGGCCTCCTGAAGGCCTGCAAGGTGCAAAGCTTTCTTTACCACAGTCTGTGTACAGCAGCTTTGTACTGTTTTTTTGCAGGAAAGTTCTGGTGTATACACAAGAGGTTGGACCTCCTTGGTAAGAGAATCCTCCAGCTGGTGGAGGGTAGAGAGGTCGGATGCAGCAGGACTTTGACACGTGGCTGGAGATTCCATCAGCTTCCTCCTGGTTTTCTTCTGTGGCAGTACTGCATATTCCACTATTTGGGGTGTTTTTTTATAAGTTTCTTGTGATGGTGTATCAGAAGTTGTACCTGTGGAACACAGGCAACAAAGTTTAATACACATTTACCTATATTTACTACTTAAATTGCCTATTCTCTCCTCTTCCCTGTTGAAATACTTGAAGAAATTACTACAAATATGATTTAATTTACATATTCATTTGGTCATGTAACTGAAATTATTTCTATTGCAGTATTGTCCATATGGTAACGTTTGTTCTGTGGCACTGAAAGTATTCAAAATATGCATAGTCTGATAAAGTGAATCCCAGAGACACATGGGTAATCATAAGTAAGATATGACACAATATAGAATGGAAGACTATTGAAAGTGATGGCATTATCATGATACAGTCCTTCAGTTAATTTAAGATGACACTATCACAGTAATCTACAGCTCCCTAATGAACATGGCCATTTTTTCCCTTGCAAGTATAGTCCACTAGAATGACAGAGACTGTTGTGAAAAGGATGTAGAATCACTTTACAGGGAGGGATTTCTTTGATATTGCAAATGAGAAAGTAGTGTTTTGAAAAAAGGGAAAGGAAAAAGTTACTAGGATCCTGTCCTCTCAATGTATTAGCTCTGGAAAAAGATTTTTACTAAAACCCCCACCCTTCAAAACAAAATGGCAAGCAGTGTAGCAGTAATGGGCCATTCCCATTCATCTTGACTTTTCTTCAAGAGTCATAATATTTTTATTTTCAAGTAGGTGGCAATAAAGGCAATCGCCAAAGTAAGAGAGAAAAGGCCTTACTTTTACTGAAGTTCTCAGAAAAGGAAAAAAAATTTAAGACAGAGAACACTGTTCAAATGAAAAGGTTAGTGGTGACTTAAGAACAAAAAATTAAGGGAAAAACCCCATACAGACAAAGAAATTAAATTAAGAGTGGGCTGTTAAAATCCCAAGTGTTTCAACATTTAACTTTGAGAGCAAGTTTAAGAAATTAAGAAGACCACCCCTAAAAGGTCTACAGATTTCCCTGGTAGCCACAGTAACCATATTATTCCTTTCTGCCCTGCCTATGAGCAGCTAAATTGTAAAAAAGAGCTCCTGCTATTTAAGTTGCTACAAGATACTCAAGGAATTAACTATGGTATTCATATAATAGTGCTGATATATATTTATTTCTTCTAAAATTCCATTCTTCTTTTGCCTCAGAGTAAGAAAGTTAGTTTGAACTCTTCAGATTGAATGTTTCTTTAGTTTGCTCTCATATGTTAATACTTACAGCATTTTAGCTGTTCCATAAACATTCTTTGAAGAGGAGGAATATTTATTAAAAACACATACTGCAGTATTCCACCCATGTGACTTCTTACAAAAAGCAGAGTTTAAATTATTATGGGCTTTTCTCTGACTGCTTACAACTATTCAGCCTCCACTGAACTTTTTCAGCAAGAAGCCTTAAGAATGCCAATTCCCCAAGTACCCTGAGAATTCCGTTGTTTTGGGGTAAAGGCCAAAAAAAGAGCCTCATTGAAGGAAAGGCTTCAAAACATGAAAAGATCACAATGTCATTTTTTTCTACATGCTTTGAAACTAGACATACCATATGATGGATTCCTCATGCCCAGCTACATGAGATAATGCCCAATTAGAAGACAAATTGTGTGAGTTGTGAAAAGCAGGAAAGCATTTAAAAGCTACCATGAGACCTAGATCTGTTCTGGGAAGTTGGAACCAGTAATACCCACACCTGCACAAGAAGCAAGGAAATTAGATGCTAATATACATACCACAAATCTATGTTGCCAGAAGTTAATTTAATTATGAAACCACCGGCAAAAGAAAAACATTAATTCTTCAACAAGTTCTCAGTTTCAGAGAGAAAAATGTTTAAAATGAAATAGTTTAATATGCAACACCTTAACCAAGAATGCATAAACAATAACAGATTAATTTAAGCCAAACTGCTTATAGGAAAAGATGTCTGGACAATTACATGAACAATTACAACTCTATTATGCTGTTTTCAGCTTTGCAGAAATATGAACACCGAGAACTCAGGACTGAGAGGGCTGCACATCATGTAAAAGCAGAACAGTGAATTTCTGTGTGCTTGCATGCCCTTATACTGTATATCTGTAAGGTATTTTTTAAAAATCACAAAAGACATCATTTTCTCACACCTAATCTTAGTCTAATTCGTAGTCAACATGCACTAGGTGAAGAGCAGCAAGCTGTTGAGACACAGTAGCTTGATTGTAATCTAAACATTAAATTAATTCAGAATATTGCCTATGAGCAGAGAAATGGAATGTGTAATAAAACAGGGGTTATGTGTTCCCCAAATAGGTTTTTTCCTCCATCAGAACTGATACAGGCCTACTTTAATGAACGTATTTTTCTCCAAGACGTGGTAGGATTCTGTTGGTAACAAGCAAGAAACTTATTTATGAACCATTTTTGAAACATACACAGTGAGACTACTAGCAGCGCTATGCTTCAATAATGTGCCTGCTCCTTCATTTTGGTTTCATGATTATTATTCTTCTATGTAAAAGACTAAAATATCTTAAAGAAAAAAGTATTTTCTACTCAACAAAAATCTGAGGTCAAAACTTTCTTTTACAGATTGACAGTTTATATGCTTAAATACAATAGTAAGCTTGATATATTCCCAATCTAGTGTTTGAAATAACTATACACTATACATTTCAGGATATATTTTAAGATATTAACAAATTAAGTTTTTCTCCTGCTTAAATGCATATGAAAGTGCTTGGGGAAAAATGCTTAGAATTCTCTTTGTCTGTTGATACATTAGGACAGGGAGGTTCCAGTTTCATAAAGTTTGCTTACGGTAAGACAGTGAGGTTTTGCTAATGCCCTAAAGTTACTAGGAAGGAAGTCTGATGGAGAAACATTTTGGTGAGAGTGCCAAGTTTTAGAAGCTTCTCCAGCACTAAATACTGGAAGCGTTTTTAAATTAACTGTAAATGCAAGCATTTAAACCATGAACTAGATAGGTAAGGAACACAAAATTATTGCCAACATTAATAATTTGTTGAATTTCATAATAATGAACAATATTTCATACTATTATATAGGTACATTAACAAAAAGATGGTTGCAGGGATTCTATATAGGGCAAATATAAGCTGTTAGGAAAAACCTAGATCTATTTTAAAAATCTATTTATTTCTCGAATGAGACTTATTGTAAAATGAAGTTAAAACAAAACTAGCATCTCTTGCCAGTTAAGTATTGGAAAGCATATAAAATATTCAAGAAGTGCTCCTTCTCAAAGCTTTTTGTGAAAGCATTAAGTTGCTCCTAACACAGTAAACACCAAAGTAAACAAACACATCATTGGCAACATCACATTTAACTTGGTTTCACTAAATAAGTGAAATATGTAATAAACCCAAGTTCAGTATTTGGCTCCAAACAGTTATGCTCTAAAGTAAACATAGATACCACAAAAACAGCATTTAAACCCACAAAATAAAGGAATGTCAGTGCTTTTACTTCTGTATTAATAAAAATGCATGATACTGAAGCCAGTTACAGATTTTTTGCAGGTGCTTTTAATAGCTGCTATTGAGAATTTTAAACAAGAAGGGCTCAATCAAGAATAGCTGCTACAAAAACACAACTCCTACAGATTTCAGCTTACTTCAAATGGCCATGGTATTAAATGTGTTTCCCTTTAAAAAAGTAATTTTTTTTTTTTTTGTGAGAACCTATTTTCAAATATTTCAAAGGCTACTCTATATTATGAAAAACATTGCTATTCAGAGTCATACTTTAATTTATATAAAAATGCTTACTGGAAGAGATAATTTAGTGCCACAAGCTGACACAAAAGTAATATGCCTCAAACTGAAACACCGTACCTTGCATTTCCTAAATGCTGAATTCATACAATTTTAGAGTAATTTTGTCTCAACAAACACTGAATATTTCAGCAAATGATTTTAGAAAATTTATTCATGTGTCACTATGGCTTATATTAGTTTGCCTAAATCAGATTCAGGAAGGGAAAAAGCAAAAGCTCCAGAACAAGAGACTCAAATATATTGAGTGGCAAATACAAACTTCCAATATTAAAGCAACAGAGAAAAGACATTAATTTCATAGCAGGCTGTGCCTACTAAACCAAGGTATTTGTATGACAATTTTATGCAATGCTTTCTTAGGATACTCAATTTTAACATGTTGTTGAGTGCTTGTAATGGGATTTATGCATGTTATATGTTTTAGCCCATTCTTTATGTTATTCCCTAAATATTCCAATGAGCAAACAGAAAATTGAGACAAGAGGACTTTTCTAGCTAGGAAACACTGAAGTAATATATAATACATTAATAAAATGCCATAGATGAGGACGAGATTAATGAGGAATTATTTTATTTCTTATAGTAACAACCAGTCAATAGCCCATTCCTATAGCATACTAACTTTACCACTTACCTGTCACAGAACACTGATACCATTGAATGCCCTGCAGCATGCTGTGGCCAAGCCCATAAGTGTAAATGGGTTACAAAATATAGATCTGACAAACTTAGAAGAGATCTAATGGCAATTATTATTACATGTGGTTGGTTCAATATGATTTCCAATTACATTGGAACTGGAAATTGCAAGTATGGCTATTCCTATTTTCTTAAAGAAGAAATCTAAATAGTTCCTGAATGGATGTCTAATGATAACCATTACATGTTGTCATTACTTTTCTGCTGAAAGACAAACATCTTCCAACTCTAAAGAAAATCTCCAAATCTGTTCCATAGTAAGGAAGGGAAATTATGTTTCTGGTTTTTTTTCTTCACATTTTGTTTTGCGTCAGATGATCATAATGATTCAGTGATATTTAGTTTACTTTTTATGCAAAAATGAAACACTATATGCTTCAAGAAACATCCACAGTTAACCTGATGGAGTAGCTTAAAAAAGATTTAGAAGTTTGATTTCCTTAGCTAGACCTTCCAGCTATAGCACTTCTCTAAATATAATAATTATTCCAAATCTAATTTAGAAAATAAGATTACATATTTGCTGATCTTTAATTTCAGGCTGATGATTATAAAAGATACTTGTCAGAATTCTTCTAGATATAATCTAAGAGATTCACTTGTAAATTAAAAACAAAAGTGACCTTCCACTGACCAATCACCTCCATCAAATGGTATCAGGTCATTCTGGTCATCAGCTTGTTGTATTATCTGTTCCTAAAAACTACCCTGAAGAGCTGATTTATCAGAAAAGAAACATAGCAGTATTTACAGTCCTGTGATATAATATGAAAAGCAAAAGATAGTATTTGTGAAACATGAGTCACAGTGAAAATGAGCAGAGTTCATGACAAGATGACTCTGATGAATTGGGTTAGTTCTAATTGATGTTTTGGACAAAATAATGGCCCAGACTTTCTTCTGGAACTCCTGCTAATACATGCATAAGGGGATTATTTCTGGAAACTATGCTAAAATAAGTCTACCAGGTTCTGCTAAAGTGAAATAAAATATTAATGTACTCATTTCAATAAACATTTCTGAGCTACCAATGATTGTTCCAATTACTATACTAATCATACATTTTGATTCTTTTAACAACTGACTCATGGAATTCCAAATTTCAAATGAGATCTAGTGAACACATTCCAATTATCTAATATTCATGTGAACAAAAGGCATCACTCTGATGGCCAGTTTCACAAATTTTGCAAACAGCTGTGAACTGAAAAGGGCTAAAATCTGCAGTTTTGTGAGTCCCTGTGGTCAGGTGTACTATTTTACACAGCATGAGAAAAAAAAAATTGGTGACATATAGGACAGTGTGAAAAAGGTGCTCAAAAGAAATCTTTCCTGTATAGAAGACACATGCTTTTCCTACTTTTAATCCTCTTTTACTACATACAACTACACCCTAATTTTCCTTCCGTGCACAATAATAATAAATTGACTTTACTTTCAGACATTTGTGACAAGGGGAGGTAATGGATACCTTTTCTTTCTTTTCCTGTAAATCAATTCCATTCTCTCAATGGTAATATGTACAGTAAGGCTTCCGGAAATGGGATGCCTGAAACAATGCCAAGAACTTCCCCATTCACAGAAATACTTGCAAATACCAGGCAAAGCTCTCCACCCATCACTCCATACTCTTTGATTTCTGTATGGCTTCCACTAACAAACACTGAAGAAAAGGAGCCTGTATGCATTTTACAATTAACTTGTGTTATTTTCATAGCTTGTGCTTTACTTGATGAAAAGACTTAACTGCAACTTCATGAGCAGCTCAAGTCTTCATAAAGCATACTCAATCCACTTTATAAATGTATTAGTGCTTCATGGTTTATGACAGAATTTAGCAGTTTCCTTTAATTACAGATCTTTTTCAGCATCACTACCATTTAAAACACAAGGTGAGTAGAGAGTAATTTGTAGTTTGCTAACAAACTTGAAATTTCCAAATATTGATAATGAACACAAACTGCATATATCCCTATATACTTTTGAATTCAACAAAAGGTATGCAATTAACTTCAAAAGCTTGCAATGAAGAGCAAGATATTTTCCCCTCAAATTTTGTTTTCTGCAGAAATAGCGTCTCATTTTTGCAGAGATTTTATCTCAAATGCTATTTCAAATATATGTTAACATAGATTCAAAACCATTACATGACATTTGTTACCAGCATACCTAGGACACTTTCTTCTTCTGAGGCAGTCTAGGCTTGTGTTAAAGAAAAAACCATTACATTGCTTCCAATTAATTTTTCTAACCTCTCCCTCAGATTATTTAGAAAAGGAACTACTGAGGTAGTAACACAGGTGACATATATTAAATAGGAGATTCAAAAAAATTACTGAATTTAGAACATGGAAAATAAGATTCAAACCACAAGAAATGAACTGTGTTGCTCTTTTCTGCTGGTCAAGTCCAAGTCGATGCAGTTATATGTGACATAGGGATTTTTATATAAGGAATAATGGCCACTATGCACTGTGGGGGTTTTTTTCTTTGTTTTATCTTGGTGCAAAATACAATTTTTTTCCCAGCATCTTGAAAAATTATAAATAATAAAATATCAATGCACCAAAGGTAGGAGGGGATCTTTATAAATCTTCCTTTTTTATTTGTTCACTAAGTTCTTCGGGCAGCTCTTGCTAACATTTGCCAAGCATATTTCTGGGATGACTTTAGGGAAAAAGAATTGAATTCTTGAATAATTTATTTAATCTTTAGAGGAAAATAGAAAATACTACATCCTTCCTATTTCTGATAGGGATGTTGCCTTTGCACTACTCCACATTTTCCCATGCTTATGTATTTTTCTCTGATTTATTTTTTTTCCTTCTTAATAGGTTATTATATACATTCCATAACATACCAACAGTTGGACTATTGTTCAATATAATCTAAATGAGAATGCAAACAAACAGTAGAAGAGTTATTTCATTGTATTTATTTTGTGCTCAACAGAAAAATATTGAAGTCACTAGGTAAATTATTTTTTTCTCTCACTTCCCAAGATGTATGGAAATGATTTTATAAAAACCAGTAGCATTTTAGGTAAGGACACATTAGTATTAAAATAACACTGTAAAAATACTGTTTGAAAAGGTTTTTTTTTCTGAGCAGAACTGCTTCTGTTCATTTTTATCACTTGTTATGACTAGTTTGCCACTTGTTATCTCAGTCTTTTAAAATTAAGTGAATGTCCAATTATATTTTCAGAACTTTTTTTTAGTTTCTTCCAGTATGCAAAGCCAATTCACAACTAATTTCAAAATTAATTTCCAATTCAAACATGTAATGTCAAGTTTTTGTTAATTTAGTACCTAGTAACATTATATCTTATTCTGTACCATGACATGTTTAGAAATTATTGTACAATGGCTACCTGCTGTACCATAAGTCTTATACTAATAATCAGTATTGAGGGGATAAAAGCTGTTGAAGAAAACTCATGCTGCCTCATCAACTTATGCTGCCCATGAGCAGCTTGTGAAGATTCAAAGTCTTCAGTAATTTAGGAAAAAAAAATCCAGGCAACATTTCCTAAAAGTATCAACAGATTTATACAACTAGTCAAAAGCAAGTGGAAGGAGCACACAATCTGATGAAAGACAAAAAAAAAAATTTGAGAAGTGTTAGAAATTAACAAACTTCCCTGCGAAGGTAAAATCTGGAGGACAATTGGTTCTACCATGCTTCCTCCTGCAACTAATAAGATGGGTAAAGGAGTGAAAGTAATGCCTCCTATTTCTTTTCCCAAGAACCACAAGTAAACAAAAATAAAAATAGCATAAAAGATCTATATGGACATTTTCATGAGAAGACACCATTTGCAGCTAAAAAAAGTTCATCTTAGCTGAAAAATGTGATGTCCATTTACTTAGATGAACAAAACTACATGTAGAACAAGAGAATATTTGGAAAACCTCTATTTAAGACGTGCAAGACAGTCTCTCAAAATGTGTCTAAATTTTAAGGAAGTGAAATATTTCTGCCTTAAAACAATTTAACTAATTGTTATTTTGGTGTTAATTTCAGCAAAAACCATGACCTCTAACAACACAGGACTTCAAAAAAAGTGGAACAGACATAGATTAAATAAAGAATTCCAACAAAATTTACTTTAATTTTGTTAGAAAACATATACAGTTTACTGGATCTGTATTTGGGTACTCCTCCCTACTTATTCTGCCAGAAAAAAGTTCCCCTAAAAGGAAAAAAAAAAAAAAAGTATATTAAAATTATGCCCAGTATATAAAATAAATAGCAGCCAGGAGCATGGCTTCATTTTTTCCTTGAACATAGAAAACACAGATCTCCCAGAAAAAAACCCACTGCATGCGAGTCTTAAATACTTATTTTATAAGTAGCTTAGAAAAGTCTGCATTTCCTCTTCAGTCAGACTTAAAAGTTCACAAATCCAATCGTAGCGTGTCATAAATGCTAATTTTGAGGCTTTTCTTTTTTACAAGATAAAAAAACTACAAATATAAAGCAGATAATCACAGTCTAAATGATAAATTAAAATATAGGCATACATATGCACAGAGGAAAAATGATTTGAAAGAAGAATTTGGTGATTTCTGTAATCATAACTGGTAGCACTCTAGCACTGAAAATAAAAATTACAGTATTTGATTTCTCAGATGTATTATGCCATGAAACAACTTCCACATCTAAAACTCTCACTGATTTTCTTTGACGTGACAGTAGAAACAGACTAGAAAAATAGTATTTAAAAAACCTGTATTTTTCTTATAGTTTGAAAATAGAGATAAAACTCAAAAGAAAACCACTAGCTTTTATTTTAATTTGTTTCATAAGGCCTAAGAATATATTTCCATTCTCATAGGACAGTAGCATCATGGTTCCTAATGAATGCAGTGCCACAAAATGCAGAAATACTTATCACTACAATAATTTTCCAAAAGGCTGCCAGCAGCCCACAATCATCAATTTCTTTCTACATAGGAAATGAGAAAGGAGCAGAGTGGAAGAATGCTGCTGCCTGCTGAGCTCCACTGCCCTCACTCCAAGTGGAAAAGAGAAACAAGCAAGCCAACAACTGCTTTCAACTTTACTGAATCCCTGACTAGCTTGGGCAAAAAAATGAGTATAATCATGCAGATATGCAGACTTTTTATTCCTCTCAGAAAGCATAGAAATAAAACCATGCATAAAAAAACCAAACCTCCAAAGCAAAACTGACCCAACAGCAATCCCTCACTGGCATAATAAACAGTGATAAAAACATACACCAAAAAAACCATACACAATGACAACAGAGGTAATAAATGGCTTGTGCAGTATAGTTCCCAGCCCCAGAGTGGGCTGCATAGAGGAATAAAGCTAAAGGAAGCAAGGAACCAATTTCACAGGGTTCCAGGGTAAACGCTCTTCCATGACTAAAAGCTTTTGAGAAGCTTAAGTATATTTGTCTTTCCCTTGTTACCTATGGATGTTTTCCATCCATATGTTATGGATTATTAGCTGTATTTAGAAAGCTCTAGTGTCTTGAGTGCTGCCTACCCAGAGCAAAAGACAGAAGCATTGGCCCACAGCAGCACAAAAGTAGATTGAGATTTTGCTTGTCATTCCTTAGAACAGTGCCTTCTGTAAGGCAGACTCCAACACAATCCACCTGACAGCTAAAGATATCCATCTGTACAGGGCTATGGGGAAAAAAAATGGGGCCATCTGGATAAAGTAAAGCAACAAATTCTATGGTAGAAATGGTGAATCCTTTGATTATTGGAAAAATAAGGTTATAAAATACTGCACTTGATTTCCAGTCAACCTGCAATTAATGGGAAGCCTCATTCCTCTCAAGGTTATTACTTGAGACTGTGCAAAACTGTAGTAGCTGCTGAGCATTGAAAATCACTGGCAGAATTACAATACTGACAATCTTATCCTTTTTAAAATCAGTTCAAGATTCAAATGGAGTTATCATCATCATTCATAGGATTTAGGAACACTGGTATATGGAGTATGCTACAACAAAAGGAGTTCTGTTGGCCAAGTAGGTCTAGCCATTAAAAAATTAAGCATTCACTATACCTAAGAATGGTATATGGCTTATATTGAAAGTGGATCTGAGGATGAGTTTTACATTTGGCTTCAATGTTTGCAGATGTGTGCATCCAGGGTGCATATGGATGACATATAGCCTTGTAACAGACATTTAAAACTATTTCCAACAGAGAACAAATTAATTATATACTTACGGCATGGGGTGTTTACTCTGCTCACAAGTTGAGGGAAGGCACAGAGAGCTGACAAGTCTAATTCATTGCTTTGATTTTGTTCCTTCTCTTCAGTCTGGTCAGCCCAAACTACTGATTTTTGTCTTCGAATCAACTGCTCAACCTCCTCAAATTCAGTCTCACTTAAACTATTTGTCAGACCAGCTTCTTTCAATGTCTGGTGTTGTTTGCGAAGAACTGGTAGCAAAGTATTTAGTACTCTGTAAAACAACAACAGGCAAGACAAACATGACTAAATCTTTAATAGTCTGATCCTTACTAGTACTACTAGAATATGAGAAGCTTTTTGCCCTTTTCCACCCAAATTCCCCTGTGTAATTTATTTTATTTCAGGGAAATACCACGACAATATTCATGACTAAGAAGAGTGATTTTGTACTTTTGCAAAATATGTATTTCATCCTATTCATTTAGTAAGTATATTTTTTCTCAGTGTCCAAGATCTTCAGTCCCTCAAACACAACAGAAATACAGTCACTATTTCTTGACTGAATTTTGTCTTTCTAAAATTAAGTGTCAGATAAATGAAGAAGAGCATAAACTGAATTATGTTGTTTAAGCAAATCACAGCTTAATTAGATGTGCATAGCATCTTACTTGAGGCATGGTCCAAATAAATTCAGATACCAGGATCTTTAATTAAAGAATGGAATGCAGTAAGATTCACACACAGCTCAAACCAAAGTGGCAGAATTTTAGGAATTCCTCCTGAAAATAAAATTTCTTCAACTGTGGAGACAGCTGAAAGACTAAATGGTAGGTTCAAGCAATAGGGAAAAGGATATGTACCTAAAAACCCAAAGAAGCAACTTTGTAAATACCAACAATGTAGCTTTAAAAATTTGCTTTAAGTTTTGCTGGCTTATGTATTATTTTTTGTAATATTTATGGTAACAGCCTTTCATCCAAAGGAGGAAGAAAAGCTGGTTACTTCATTTTGGAATTATTTAAGTCACAAATTTAACATACTTATTTATTGAACAGATTTGTGATTATTTCCCATTTCTTATATCACAGTTTGGAAGCTAGACTCCAACATTTTCAGGAGACTGGTAACAGAAACTGAGCTGATGCTTACCTGCAGATTCATCTTTTTTTAAGTCTGGTTAGCTATCTTAGAGTTTAATAGTTACAATTTTTACTATAGGTATATCAATATCTATTGTGAAAGAAATTAAAGGACAAACCAAACACTTGTAAAAGAAAAAAACAAATCAATACTGCTGTCAACACAGAGAAAGAATATAAGATACCCATGTTTACTGAACGATTTGTAAAACCTATGCAAAGAAGAAAATTAAATAGAAATGGGAAGTACAGCTGTATACATGCAGTTTGTTAAAAAATGGCATATAGAGACCAAGACTTATGAAGTGATTATTATTTCAGATATCTATTTGCTTCAGAAAACACAATTCTGATCTAGAAAAAGTTTGAGAAAAACCTGGCTTCTGTTTCAACTACAATTAAATTCTATAGGTACATCCTATTTAGTTACAAGTGTTGTAAGTCTTATCATATGTGCTATAAAACCATACTTACTTTTCTGTCTGCTTATAATGCTGATCTTGAAGGGACACCAGAAATAATATGTGCTCGATCTGAGTTTTCAGGTCCTTTATTTCTAGGTTTAAACGGCAGCACTGCAGTTCTTTAGAGAGTTCCTTCAGAAATTAGCAAGAAATAAAATCACTCCATATCAAACTCATAGTGAGAAACTAAAATTTTAAATATAAATATTTCTTCATTTTATATTAAAAAGTTGGAATGGGACCTATATTGTTGTAATAACATTATATAGTAGTGAAGCCTGATTTGATTTTTATTTAAATGCATAAATATTGCTTTGTAGACTCCTTTGACCAATCATTAATGTGCTCTACTTAGCATTAAGAACCCAACAGGCACACATGTATGCTTATCTATATGTGCTCATAAATATGTGTGCTTCTTTACTTGTGTACTTGTTCCATATCTGGATGTCAGTGACATGTCTGGGACAAGTCCTCACTTTATTCAGTTATCTTCCCGAGATGTCAGTATATTGTTTGAAATATCTTGAAATTAATTTAGGTATCAAAACATTTTAGTCATTGCAGTAGAAGTATTGAAATATATTCCATTTTATATCACATAAGTACTCATTACACAATCATTTATATCACTCCCTTTCTTTTCCTCTTGTTCCAGCACAGACATTCCACCCTTCCCCTCTGCCAGCTCTGGTGTTTTCCTGAGGCTGCCTCTCCTCGTCCTAACTCAGGAGAGAAATTAATGCAGCTTCCTACTTCTTACCCCTTCAAATACCTTTCTTAGCACCCTTCAAAAAAAGAAGTGTTTTTCTGGCCAGGGTAGTTAGGTTGCAGGATCCCTTGAAGTGAAAGGCACTTTACCTTTGGTATACACCCATCTTGACTCAGGAGGCGCATTTCATTTTCAACACGATGCAGCCAATCAGTATTTTCCTCAAAATGCTCAATTTCCTCTTCTCTTTTCTTCTGGATGTGTACACGGTGGGTTCCAAGCATTGCAAGTTTCTGATCCCGCTTGCAAGTGGCCTAAAAATCAGCATTTAAGGAGAAAAATATCAAAGTATGTTCACATCTCTATATATTAAATCATCTCTATATACAAAATGTTGCAAAAGAACATTTTGCCATTATAATGACTGTTGTTAATAAATGAGGTACTGTACCTACAGGACAGTGACTCTTCACCCTTAGTAAATCACATCTATAAGCTCACTAATGGTAAAACCAACATTTGAGTGCAGCACTGCTAACATACAAGATGAAAGTTAAATCAGCTCACACTTTTTTTTTGCCAAATTGTTTTGTATGAAACAGTGTAAGAAGTGATAACTCCTCATTATGAAGAGTAATAGAGTTATACTCCATAGGAAGCAGCATTTAAATCTATAGCACAGATATTTTATTACTTTAGAGTTTCTATGGACTGGAAGAGAATTCTAGAACACATTAGTCACTTGAAATATCTTCATTAATGACAAGGAAAACTGTGTGATTTATTTTCACTCTGACATTTACTAAGGACCAAGTTTCATGTGAATCACTGGGGAAAAAATAGTCATATGGTAAACTATCATTTTTGGCCAAATACAGATTGTTACTGTGCCTAAGAAAAACCAGCTGCATCCTCAACTTCCTTTCTACATAAAACATATATTTCTTTGAGATGATTTTTACCAGCAAAATCAAGATACTATCTAGGCATATTTACTTACTTCAACTTGGATTCTTCTAGAAAGACATGAACTCTTAATGCTGCACAACAGCAATTGTTCATACTTAGCCCCCAGATCTCTCTCTTAAAATTCAAGGCAGCTAAACATAATTTTCAGTTCACACAACTGTCCTTAAGCAACTATCCAAACATCTTCCTGTTGACAGCTGGAAACACCCATGATAAGAAACTGTCTTGTTTAGTAAGGTCCTGCTTTTTTGTATGGAACAGAAATTACTCAGCTAGGTAACAGCTTCAATGGCTGTACTAAACATAAATTAACATGCTTTGGTTTTGGTCAGGAGACCCATGAGTTTCCTAAGTCTCATCAGGTCTTAAGTAACTGACAACCAAGTCTACATAAGAAAAAGCTGAAAATTTTTCAGTTAGCACCACAAAGTTTTTCCACACTGCACTGAAAATATGGCACAGATAGCATTACTGTAACATTTTTGTTACCCAAGTGTGTTCCATTTTAATTACATATTTGATCATTAACTATATAACTACTTCAACAAAATTCATACATTAATATGATTGACCACAAATGATACTTTGTATTAAATCATGGAAAACTCACCTTTTCTACCCTTTCTTCAGAGCACATCATCTGAATTTGTTCATGACATTGTTTCTGGTAATATGTCTTCAGTGTGTTTTCTTTCAGTCTCATTTCCAGCTTGAGGTATTCTTTTCTGATTTCCTCACGGTTTGCAAACACATTTTTAAGGATTTCTTTGTATCTATTAGGACCAAGGGATTAAGATAAAGAATGGATTACGTAGTGAAGACTTTGTTTTATGACCATCTGCTTTAGAAGGGGAACTTTCAATTCCAAGTTAATATAATAGATACAAACAAATTAAAGAGGAAAAAAGTAAAGCCTATTGTAGCTGAGCACTAAATAAAAAATGTACTTCGACTGGAAATGGTATGTGAAATTTTGAAGGGGTCATTATTAATAATAAACTTTATTGTTCTCATGAAGATAACACTGGGATTCAAACAAAAGACATTTGGAACTTCTTCAAATAACTCTTAAATCTACCTCCAAGAGACACTAAGTACCTGTTTTCTCTACTTACACACTTAATGAAACAAATCAGACTGCTGTTGCCATAGACACACAGTCTTCCTTCAAAAAACTTGCTAACTATCTCTCAAAAAAAGCAAACTTCAAGAATCTTCAGTTGCTCTCTTTCTCTTAAGTTCTGTTGTATAATTTTAATCACTAATGGATGACAAAAATCAGAATATGCATATTTTAACACATACTAGGCTAACGGGAAAAAATGAACTGGTGATAGAAGGTATTTAGAAATTATTACAAGGAGGCCAATATTTAAATCTCCCCAGTCTAATCCTTAGTCTGCAACAGAAATCAGAGTAACAAGAAAGAAAAGGAAGCCTGGAAGCATTACCACGTTGCAACTTAAGCTTCAATATTGGTGCTTTTTCACTTCATTCATGAATACAGAAAATGCAGTACAGAACAGCCCAAAAGATTGAATATATCTCACTAATGACCAGTCTTATTCAAAAGCAATTTCAGAACAACCTATGGACTTGTTAGAACTTTACATTTCATAGTCTAAAGTCAGAATAACTCCTTTTATTCTGGTGTTTTATTAATTCTTTGTTTTTCAAATCAGAGTACTCTATAGTTTTACCTGAGAAACTAGAGAAATATATTTTTCATAGGTTGTATGAAATGAGTATTAAAGCACAAAGAATTTAGCAATCATATTTCTTTAAGGAGTAAAACAGCCAAGCTGCAGACTATCACAGTTCTTACCCTACACTTACTATCAATGCAACCTGCACTACTACACTATCTATTGCACAACTGCTTGGAGAATTTTTTCCTCAATAGTATCCATAGAAACATGGTTCTTCCCAGCTGCCTGGGAAACACAGCAGTAAAAAACGAAGGTGAATCCTTCTCTCTCTTTTCCTCAAAGTAAAACCCTGGGTGTAACTTAAGAGTGGGTGGGGATTCTGATTCTCTCTACAGGAACCATTTCAGTAAATAGTTCTTCGTGTACTTATAATCATCAGCATCCCAAATACAGCATCAAATATAGAAGCTCCTTCCTTGAGCTGGATTCACTTTCAGTAAGCACGTGTCTGCTTGTGGACCTGCTGGCAGTACTTCCAAAGAGAGTGTCCAGTGTCTAATTCAACAGGCTCAAAGCTTTAAGAGTTGGCAGAGAATGAAGCTTCAAGCTTTAGAAAACAGCAGAAGCAAGAATAACCTTTCAGTTTGAAGCAGCAAGTGGTGCACTCATTGAGACTATTCCAAATAACATTGAAGCAAATGCCACAGGCAGCTGGACTGAAAAACAAGGCTGTGGATAAGGCTCTCTGCCCTGTCCCAAAAAAAAAGGAGAAGACAGCAGAATACTTTCAGAACTCCTAAATTAATGGGGGAAATAAACTTATCACCCACACCATCAGCAGGGTGAACCTTACTCTCCTGAGCAAGAAGAGAACAAAGCATCAACTTTACTGATGCAATCCAGATGGAACAGAATAGGCTTACATTTGTCTCTATGGATATTCCCAAATATTAAAACCCAAGCAATCTCTGATGAAAAAACCTTAGCATAGAATATGTCCATCATTTTGAAAAGGCATTTTAGGGACCCTTGCCCTTGACTGATTCTTCCCACACACATAGAATGAAATAAAGGAGAAAACACAGGAAATTAAGTTAACCTTAATGACTTACATTGCAAAAATATGAAGGAAAACTGTCAGAACTACCAACACGACTTAGAAACCTACACTTCTTTTGAAAATTAAATTGAAATAACCTGAGATTTATTGAAACGTCTGGAATGCCAGTAAAATGAAGCTCAGTTAAGAGAGCTTTTTGCTTTGAATGCTTTTTTAACTTTTTCCTCAAAAGGTTTTCCCAGTTAAAAAATAGCACACTCAAAGAGGCAATTAAAAAAGTTAACTACATAACCTAATCTTCTGATGGTATAGATGAACTTCTGCAACAAATTTGTACATCTTCATGTGTTACTTTTTCTGTGCTCTCACAAGAGACTGTCACTTCAAAAAAGATTGACAGGAACATCATGGATGAGAAGAGACCAAGAAATATAAAAGCAATAGAAGGTAAAGAACCTAGAAACAAATTAAATTTCTTGTGGAAAGAAGAATGTCAAGCTCTTGCCTGTTATAAATGTTGCAGAAAAGATATTACTGAAGTAGTATCTCCCACCAGTAGAAGCAGCTGCTGTCGTTTTTGCAACCCTATTTACCCACAAAAGTGACCTGTTAGGTAGCTTTGCTGAGCACTGGCATTCAGTGCCCCTTCATGCCATATGTGTATCAATTCCCACTCCCCAGCCAGGTTACTGAAACAACTAAACTGCACTGTGAAGAGAAATATCACCATTAGGGCAGAGTATAAAAAAAAATTGCCATTTTTGTATGATGTAAGACAGTCCAGTCTTACATGTTGCTAGGGTTATTCTACTGTCTCTCTACCCTAAATATATAATCTTAGTTTCAAAATTGAAGACCTTTGGGTGCCCTTTCTCTGGAGATTTTTAAAACCTGCCTGGATGCAATCCTGTGTAATGTGCTCTAGGTGATCCTCCAGTAGCAGGGGAGTTGGACTCAATGATCTCTAGAGGTCCCTTTCAACTCCAATGATTTTGTCATTCTGTGAAAAGAGGACTGTTCTCCAAATTTAATTACAAGTTATGAAAACTCCAGTTTTGGAGCAAGACTGTAATTTACCTTTGTATTTCTGCTTCCTGGTTGTTTGAAAGTACTGCAGCATTTTGATTTTCAGGAATTCCTGCTTCCTTTTCTTCATATTCTTTTAGTTTCTCTTTCAACCTCAGGATC
The DNA here is from genome assembly GCA_023637945.1 of Phaethornis superciliosus. Taxonomy (NCBI): domain Eukaryota; kingdom Metazoa; phylum Chordata; class Aves; order Apodiformes; family Trochilidae; genus Phaethornis; species Phaethornis superciliosus. The sequence continues at coordinate 5,143,869 of JAJQWJ010000017.1, forward strand.
TAAAAAAACCCCAAAACATAACAATGGATCTTCTAGTTGAAATTTACTTTGTTTTTTTTTAAACCCATCATTCAGTCCTTGAAACCTTTACAAATGGCAGTAGGCAACATTTCTCTTCGAAGACAAAACAACTCTCTTACTTCAAAAAGGGAGAATTAGCATGGTACTGCCTTTTAGGTTCAATCTGATAAACATTTTTCTGTATTCAAAGTAATAACAACCTCTCAGACTTTAATAAGAGATTTTTTACATACCTCTTTCTTTTGTTCATTGCAAATTTTAACATACTGGCTTATGTGACTGTCCAAACTAACAACATTGCTCTTCAACTGTTGAAGAAAAAAAACAAGTTAGAATTTAAGGAGGCTACTTCATGTTTTCCTGCATAAACATACATTATATGAATAATACAGAATTACACTTGCACTTTATTACAAGGAAAGGGATGAATAAAATCCTTAGTTGCACAACAAAAATGTGATTCTCAGCTTCTGCATTTATCTGTTGCATACCCATGGCCATGTCATTTCCCTCAATAGAACAATAAAGAATAATTCCATTTACATATACAAGCACATTTTGCATTTATTCAGTCTAGTTAATATTCAGTCTATTTAATATGCATCTTGTGCATTTTACAATAAAACTATCTTTAAGTATGTAACAAATGAAAACTACAGTTAACCCCATTTTACATAAAAGAAATCAGGACCTGCAGTACAACTGATTATGAAAAAGAAAAGTCAGTGCAATGGAGAGCAGAAGAGAGGATGCCCCAGTAGCTTTTTATTTTTCAATATAATCTCATTGCCCTTCTCAGCTCCAGCTGAATTCTACCTGTAACAAACCTAAACTAGCTCTTTTACAGCTGTAATCAGATACTTCTTTGATATGCTTCACAGTTCTCTGAGAAAGTAATAGCAAGATACTGAAAGTAGCTGTGATTTCTAGCAGGTGAGGAATATTTCTAAAATGGATGTTCACAAAAACTAACTGGTAGCATCATCTCATTAATGAAGCTACATTGCTTTTAGGTCAGAATGAGGATCAACTCTATCACCACACATCTAACACACATAACGAAGAGCTGACTAAGAAAGAAGCAGCAACTGAAGAAAATTGAGACAAAAGTGAAATAAATCAGTCTTCAAAAATAAATAACTCTACTTTTAATACTATATTACTATACTTTGACAAAAGTAATAAATACCAAGAGACTCACAGAGGACTTGATATCCTTTGCTCGGTTTGCATACTTAAGAGTATTGTATGTGTCTTCATAGAACATAGAAGATGGACTAACAGCAGCAATCATTATTGTGCGGCAATTTCCTCCAAGGGAGTCCTTCAGTAAACGAGTAAGCTTGCTGTTTCGATAAGGAATGTGCTGTTTCTTCCTCTAGAAACAGAGTTACACACATTTTAAAGAAATAGTAAACTATACTTTAAATATTCACCCGCCTAAAGTCTGTTTCGAATTTCAACAATGCCACAAAGCATGAAAAATAACCTTGAAACTATTCCTTGACATAAGTAATTTATCTAAAAAATTACATGTACTTTTCAAATAGCTTTAACTCTCTTGGAACTGTTTAATAACCACATCACACATATATTAGCCATGTTACTTTCTGACATCCAGATGCATAACAACTACTTTCATGAGGTGGGCAGCTAGGAGAACAGGTAGACTATATTGAAGCACTTTCAGTTCACAGAATAATTGAGGTTGAAAAGGACCTCTTACGATCCCTTTAGTCCAATCCCTCTGTTCAAAGCACGTGATACTTCTCTTAGAAGAAAAAAACTTCTGTCAAGGATTATGCCCAGCTGAGTTTTGAATACCTCCACGGATGGAGATTGTATAACCTTTCCAGACAACCTGAAGGTTACTCTGTTAAGCTTTTTTTCAGTCACTTCCACAGAATCTTCATCTCACAGTAGAAAGTTAGGTCACTAGGACCCCAAGAAAAGCAAATACATTCATTTTTGACATTTTTCATAGGTAGCTGCACACTATATTTGAGAACTCTTTGCCATGTATTTCAGTTATCACAGAAAGAATGGTCAAAACCCAAACAAAAACCCTAAAGGGAAAAAAAAAATCACATGAGAAGCACCAACAACATAATCCCCATTGCTCAATGAGACCTCACTAAGTTTAAAAATATTTCCAGAACACTAAGAGGTAAAGACTGCATGGTAAAGCAGCACCTACCTTTGGGTCTGCCAAGGCATTAATGACATTCCCAAGAGCTAGGAGGGAGCGGTTGATGTTTGTTCCTTCTCTGAAACGAGCCCCCTTGGCACTTGTGGCGCTGGCGCGTTCGGATCCTGCCAGGTCAATGAGAGACATCTTGGCAATGCGAACGTTCTGACTGATACTGGCTGTTTTATCTTGCTGCCTTAGGTAAATCTACAAGAAAATAATTAAAAAAAAATATTAGAAACTAAGCACTAAGCAGACTGTTGTTAGGAAGTGAGTTAATTTTACAAATAAAACCTGGTTTTATAAATTCTTATTGGAAACCTTCTTGTTATCCAAGTTAAAGCTTTCAGTACCCATGGAACACCCACAGGCAGCATGGCCTAATGAAAAATAAAACTCCTCACAGCAATCTGTACCACAACAAAATTGACAAGTATTAGGAGTGAATAAAAGTCTTAGCATGTGGCACAAAACATGTCTACAAACAGGCATGTTATTTAAAATATAATATTAAATAAAAAAAAAAAAAAGAGAAAACAAAACTACTTCCTTTACTTACCTTGATAAAGTAACAAAGTAACTATCTGAGTCTGGTAACTCTGAGAACCCAGTAACTAGCAAAGAAAGGAAAGGTGGAATGACTGCCAAACTATGTTGTATGACTCAAGCTTTTATAAAAATCAAAAGATATAGGAAATGCCCCAAAGCAGAATCTTTTCTATTTCTTTGTCTGTCAGCAGAATACTTCCAATAGAACAGCAGTGCAATTGGGATTTTACTTTCAGATACAGTAATTGCCTGACCTAGATAGAGATTTCAAACTTAGGACAGATGGTACAGTAAGGCAAAACTTGCATCTCTAAATTAATCTCAGAATCTCCTGGGTCAAGATTTCTACTACTTCCCGAGTCAGTTTCTGAAAACATCCTGCTACAAGGAAGTTAACAAAAAAACCCAAAGCCAGCATAAAATATGATTGACCCCTATGAACGACAGCAACACTTAACTCAAAACTTAAAATGAGGAGGAATAAAGATAGCAAGTGATTTATCATAACATAGCTGTGGAACTGAAAAGGCAATAAGGGATAAGCAGGTAAGACATTTTGAAGAATTCCATGGATTTGTAGAAATAGGTAAGAAATGGACATACTTGAATATTTATAGCACTAATTGGCTAATTTGAAATTATTTTACAGGTGCCAACAGCACCAGTAGACATGGTATCAAAGAATGATTGTGAATTTGCTTAGCTTAAACCAGTATACATTAATTAAAACCTGTTAAACATCCAGTTGCATTCTTCAGACCAGTCTAGTTAGCAACAGCAATATCCCTTTAAAGTGTTAGATGCAGATGCAGCATTTCTATCAAGAATTTGTTTACACAGTTTTCTAAATAAATTTCTAACCCTCCTCTCCTGTCACTTCTGTGAAAAAGGTTTAAAAACCCATTCACTCCAGTGTGAACCAAGTTTTTGTGAACAAACTGTGCACTAGGACTGGAAGCAGCACATGCTTTGAGCCAGGGCATGGCAGTGCCTATCTATACATTGAAAGGTTTTTGTCTTCCTTTATCAAGTTCTAACATTCAGACAATTTGTCCATGAAGATCAAGCTCAGTCAAGCAGGCCATTTAACTGCCTGTTATCTGGGTAAGGATACTGGCTAAAAGACAGCCAGTGCATTTTACACAACCAAGGCTACTTAGAATCATGGAATAGTTTGTGTTGGAAGGGACCTTTTGCTCCATTACATATTTTCAAAGTAGTTAATGCATTTACTGCCCATTATTAACCTCTTTTTTTCATTAGTAGAGACATCAGAGCTCTGGAATGCTAATTCTACAGCTACAGTATTGCCAAAATTTATGTCAAAATAGAAAATTTTGGCTACAGTTATTAAGTACTGCCTAAGTCAGCAGATACATTTAAGAGCTGTTAAACTGTGAAATAGGTTAGCTGAAATGTAAGGACCAGAATTCAATTTTTTTTTTTAAAATTTTGCAATCCAGAGTAGCAACCTATAAATAATTCAAAATCATGACCTTTGCAGCATTCACTAGCAAACAAAAAAAAGAAGTTTTGGCTAAGAAAGCTAATTTTAAAATACTATCTTTAAAAACAACAAGTATTTAACAGACATCAGAAGGATAAGGTAGGTGCTGGTTAGCAAACAGCAATAATATTTGGAGAAGTTCTAACAGATTTGAGCAAAACGTGGAAAACTAATTTATAGATGAAAATCAGCATTTCATTTTTATGATCCAAGTATATGTATGCAGATATTTGCAGAGCATATATACTGTTTTTGCTGTTATAAAACTGAATATATGCTAGAATATTAAGAAATCACTTTAGTGGAAAAATCAACATTAACCAAAATAAGCAGTATAATGAGGAAAGACTACTTGAATTTCTCAATTTACACTCAGGTGTATAACTGCATTCTGTAAACTATTTTTCCCAGAAAAATGCTGAGTGAGCAACATAATGAAATCAGAGAGAATTTTAAAAGAAAAAACCCACAACTTCTGGTTTATAAAACTGCAGTATGCAAGTATATTCAAAGCTCAAAATTACAGTTTTGCAGAAAAGTTACTGCTTCTAAGGAGCATCAGCCCAAACCATTGGAACAAGAGAGATTTTTAAAAATTATTTTTTTTTCAAATATGATTACTGTGAAGCTTTGCATGCTTGAGGCATAAGAAGTTAAAAACAGTAAAATGGACAACTTTAACCTCCTCTTAGATAGTTTAAAACACAATTTTAAAAAAAGCACTTCCTTTTAACTCAAAGTTAAACACCTACATCTTACAATAATGACCACTGTATAGCTGCTATACCATCTTACCTGAAAGACAGCATGGGAGCGGGATGAGGAGGCATTCACATCTGTGGGATGCTGTGTTCTATTTTTATTTCCATAATCCAACATCTGAAGTATTTCCTCTGCTGATTTAGGCTTTAAGGGTAGAAGGTAAATACATATTGGTTTTCTATGTTTTTCATCAGCTACAGGAGATTATGTACAGGTTTTAAAATGTATCAACATTTACTTTTCAAAATAAATACAGGAATTTAAAATTTTAGTTACCTAGAAATAAGAGAAATTTACTGTTGTGGAACTGGAGCACTTCAAGCAAATACTTTCAGTTAAAAAGCACTGAGGTACAGAAAGCAAGCACTTAATTGCAGAAATTTAAACCAGATAATTCTTTTTTTAATTACAGAATTTAAACAAAGCTCCAGAGGTTCTTCATAGTTAGAAAAAAGCTTTATTTAAGAACAAATGACAATTTTTCTTCTATTAATGTATTAAACAATGATATATTAATTTCTTTCCCCACAACACCCAAGCTTTGGGAAGAATGATGTTCACAGTGTGAACCAAATTAATGAAATTGTTACCTGTTGCCTCATTATCTCATGTACACAAAAGCTGGAAGCTACGTAGCATATAACATACACTAAAAGGCTGCAAGATATTAGGTCTATAAAAGCTGAATTTCATATTGAAAAACTAAGGTCTGTCACTGACTGCCACAGAATTGGTATGCTGGCCTGAAAAAATTGTTAATGTGAAACTTTTCAAATGTTATTTAAAAATAAAAACCACCCTGAGACGTGGGCACAAGATTTGAAAAGGCGTAGAACACTCCAAGATGGAACTGAAGGCAATGAATCTCTGAAAAAAATGTCAAGATATATTAGTAAAAAAAAAAAAAAATCTTCCAAAACCTGAAGATGAACATCAAATCAGTGGTACCTTTTCTCTAAGGGCTGTATGGTTTCATCAATTTCTGTTTAAGAATGTTAGCAAATTTTTTGACAACAAGGCTTTGAATAATTAATTAATTAGTTCACAAGTTAAGAAGGTACTGGTGATCATTGCCAGAAAATAAAGGTTGCTAGGAAATTACGAAATTACATAGAACTTTAATAAATCAGTATGAAACTTGACCATTTTTTCCAAGACAATGGGAAGCTTCCTGAATTTCCATAACTACTTACATACCTGATGTAAAGTTAGCCCATGAACTATCACCCCTTTCTGGGTATCTTCACGAACAGCAAGAGGTCCAGAGTTGACCAGCAGATCCCGGATCTGTTCATTGTAGACCTTTGAAAGGGAATTCAAAATCTTTTAAGAAAACTACCCTACTATAATTGACAGACTTAAACCTAAGGAAACTGAAATTAATGTGTTTTAGTATTTCTTTAAAATGAAGAAAAAAGATTCGTTTTGTGGAATTTTGGCCAAGTAGCTTCCCTATGTGGAGTTTGAAATATTAATTAATGTGAATTCATGAATATTTTATCAAGCATTTAAATGGGAGTCAACTCTTTTCTAGTAAAATAAATACAAATTTACTTTTTACAAAAAAAGCTTTTGCAGCAAGCATGAACCCAAAACATTTATTGTCCTCTATTACACTTCATAGTCCACATATATATAGAACTTGTATATAAGAGAACATTTCCCTATAGTTGTGTGGTTTCACAGTTCTCACAGGATTTTATTGTAAAGTCCTAAAATACATTCACAAAAAGCTATTTTCTTATACACATCAAGAGAAGTTGGGAGGGATGCAGCTCCTAAGCAAGACAGGTGTTGTTAGAATGTTTAGTAAACATGCTAGCAGAGATTGCTCTTTTTGGTCAACCTTTTGTAACATAGTATCAGGTGTCTATGAATAACATCGAATTTGAAGAGCACAATTCAGTTCCTACCAGACACAAACATCTTGTAGTCCCAGAAAGGGTGGGGGAAGACAAAACCAGCTTGTTTTTATTTATCAAAATTTGCCTTATTAGAAGCAACGTTGCAAATACAGTAACTGGCTTACCTCTAAATATGAGACAGCAACATTGCATATTTTATCTTCTTTTATTTGATCCATGCAATTATAAAGTGCCATCATGGTTAAATACATCACTCCAGGATCTTCAGGGGAACCTAACATGGTATGAGTTTTTCCAGCTCCTGTTGCACCATACGCAAGCACTGAATTTTCACAAAAAAACCCAAGACAAAACATACAAAGCAAAAAGATGTACTTTATACCAGCAAGCTAATCATGAATGCAAAATTCTAACACACATTCACACACCTCTGTCATCCTGCACAGCTTCTTTCAGAAATCAAGTTTCTCACTTACACTGTACCTTTTACAGCTATAATTAGAAAGCTACTTCAAAATCACATTTATTTTTGAATTTGCAGTTCAAAATTCACATAATTTCCATAAAAATACTATATTATTGCCAAATAAAGAACAAGCTCTTAGGAACAGCAGGCTGCCATACAACCAGAGACACAACTGCTTCTGACTGAATAATTCTTTCTGGAGGACCTTCCTCTTAAGAGTGTACATTTCACATAAAATCCTTAAGTCCATCCTAAACCTAACATGAACTAATTTTCAAAATTAGTAGAACTGTCCTATCCTTCTGAGGGCTAAAAACTCAGCCTCTTGTATTCATACATTAAAACAAAATGCCTGATATAAATATCAGTCTTTTTTTAAGGCACCTGCAGCAGTCAGAAAAAAAGGCAGAAACTTGGAGGAATTTAGTGAAGTTTTTTAATTGAAGAAAATTAATAGCAACATTACCTGTGCAGTTATATCCATTTAAGAAGCCATCAATTATGCTTTTGGTAGTATGCTCAAAGACTTCCAACTGGGATGAACTTTCACCAAACACAGCATCAAACACAAATTTCAGATCTTTCTTTATTCGTCTGTTAATGTCCCTATGGGTCAGTTTCTTTCCCTGAAAGAAGTTAACTTCTTCCTCTTTCGGATCAAAGACCAAGATGTGCTGGTCAACAACATGAACAACTTTGCTAAAGTTGCCATCTTTTTCCTTTTGAGATTCTGGACGGACCCGGACCACGACTTTCACATGGTTACAGACATCATCTTCCTTATCAGCAGACATAACAACGTTCCTTTTGCTCCCTTTGCTTCTAAGTTTCCTTCAGATCAAGCAGCTGAATCTTCTCTGCAACTGACCAAAAGAAAAAAATAAAAAAAATTAAAAAAAAAAAGTCATATTTCAAGCAGTTCACAGTTTTAACTGGAGCTGTTACATGGCCCCTGTGCTAGATCTGCCCATCCCCTGATACTCAGCACCATGGATTGCTACAGTGACCACACAACATCGGAAAGGGCTGAAATCGGCCTAAAAAGGTGACCTAATTGGGTACAACTTAAAAAAACCTGAATATAGCATTACCCTTGGAAGCTCGCGAAAATTTTTTTCAACGATTTTAACTCCAAAACCGTCTACAGGCTTTCCTTTATTTCAGAGCAAGCTTGCAGATGAACTACAAGGTTTCCCCAGGCCAGAGCAGGGGCTTTCATGTCCTTCAGCAAAACTGAACAGCACTCTGCTTTCTCCGGGTCACCGCTGTAGTCACATTGCACATAGGCTTAAAGAGACATTAAAGCGAGATTCACCTTAAGGCCATGGCCACAGAACATGGAAACACCTTCCCTGGCTGTCACCCCCAGTTCCCCTTTAACCTCCCATCCTTGAAGGCTGAGGGCTGTCCCTTTACCTCCCCACAGACTGCGACCTTCACGTTAAGGGCTTCCCGGGGCACTTTGTCAGCTTCAGGGCAACCACCTGAGGCCGCAGACGGGACCCGGAGGCAGAAGAGCCCCGAGGCCCCCCCCAAATCCCTCTCGACTCGCTCCTCACCCCGTTCGCGGGGAGGCCTCCTCTAGAACCCACTGCCAGCCTCAGCCCTACGGCAGATATAGCGGGAGGGGACGGGAGGGGACGGGACCCCCGCCCGCGCTTCACTCACCTCAGCGCCGCGGCCGCGCCAACCGCCGCCACTACCGGACGCGGAATTCAAATACAAGCGGCCAGACCCCCCCCGCCTTCCCATTGGCCGCCGCCGCCGTGACGCCAAGAGAGCGACGGCGCCGAGGGTAAGGGCGAACGGATGCGTGGCTTCAGGCGGCTTCTGGGGTTTAGGTCCTCGGGCCGGTCCGGTTCGGTTCGGTTGGGTTCTCTTCGTTTCGGGCAGGTGTTGGCCCTAAGCTTCAACCTCAGCCCGCTGTAGGGTGGCCGCGGGCTTGTAGCCCGGAGCCCCCGGGGAGCGGCCGCGCTGAGGTGGCGGCTCGTGGGGGGCTCGCGCGGCGCTTCCTGCGTTCGGAGCCCCTCAGGGGAGAGCGGGTGAGGGGCTCTGTGGGGGCTCTGTGGGGGCTCTGTTGGGGCTCTGTGGGGGCTCTGTGGGGGCTCTGTGGGGGCTCTGTGGGTGCTCTGTGGGTGCTCTGTTGGGGCTCTGTTGGGGCTCTGTGGGTGCTCTGTTGGGGCTCTGTGGGGGCTCTGTGGGGGCTCTGTTGGGGCTCTGTGGGGGCTCTGTGGGGGCTCTGTGGGTGCTCTGTTGGGGCTCTGTGGGGGCTCTGTTGGGGCTCTGTGGGGGCTCTGTGGGGGCTCTGTGGGGGCTCTGTTGGGGTCTGTGGGGGCTCTGTTGGGGTCTGCGGGGGTCTGCGCGGCTCTGTTGGGGTCGAACCGGTCCTCTCTGGAGTTGGGGCTGAGGGGCAGCGGCAGAACCCCCCCGTGAAGGGGACTTTCCCAGGGGCCCCGGGGCTGGCGGCCTCTCTGCGGGTCCCTCGTGTTCCCCCGGCCTGTGCCGGGCAGGTAGCAGGGAACAGCCTCCGGCCTCTTCCTCTAGGGCACCCCCCTGGGGCCTGCCTTGGGTGGGGGTGTGGGTTTCTCCGGTCCCCCCTGGGAAAAGGTTACGGAGTGGAGGTTTTGTGCCCTGGCTGCCTTCATAATCCGCTTCATTGCAGGGCCCGATCTGCAGGCGGCTTCCTCGAACTGCCTGGGTGCCGTTTAGGATGGGTGCTGCAAGAAACTACGTTTTTTGCTTGCTTCTGAAAAAAAAAAAAAATAATAAAACCGTCAATTGCGTTATACGAGGATAGCAAAACGTGCTTCTGAATCTAACATTCCCTGCGCTTGTACCTGCACAGGGCATTTTGAGTTGTGTGATGATTGTTGGTCTCCATCGTGTTCATAATATTTCTGTAGAGGCATTGTGATTTATTGCAAAACCTCAGGGGTGCCTTATATCTTTGTGGGGTTATAAAGTGATAAATGCTTCCTAGTGTAAGGTAAGGGAAATACTGCCCAGCTGAGGCTTAAATTGTCAGAATAACAACTTTCCAGGGCTGATGACTTAGAATGTTCTTATCTATGCAGCCAAAATTTTGAAGCCTCTGGCTATGTAAATCCAAGCAAAGTGTATAATAATCATCTGATAGTTAAAATAATGTTGCACTTCTGTTAATGGTATTAATGGATCTTTTTTTAATGGTTTTATGTCAAGGTTGCAACTTCCATGCCTGGAGAGAGAGTGTACAGTGGAAGTACAGTGTTACAGAAGGCATCAGCTCCATGAAACAATGGAGAAACCATATAAAGAAAGGATTGTGTTAAACTTCCAATTGATGTTTTTTTAATGGAAGTTAAAAACTTGCTTAAGTCATGAAGCCTTCTACCAGTAGGTTACTGGCTTGGTTTTGGAGTGGTTTGGACAGGGGTCCATGTAATTGAAAGACAAACCCTGTATCTCACCACTCTGATGTTTCTGAGCTTTGCAGTATTATTTCAGTTATGCTCTGGAGAATTCTTGCCTCTGGCTGTGCTTGAAATATTTGTTATTACAAGTTGTAATGTATGATGAAAAACATGTACCATCTCTGGGGCATAGTTAACACTTCTGGAGCCCTGGCAATGAAACAGAATACAGTTGTTCCTTATGAAAAAAGAAACCAAACATTGGTGCTTAAATGTGATTGATAGATAACATGGAAAATTCTTGAAAGCAAAGTATGAAATTCTCACTTTTTGTTGACATATCTAGAAAACCCATACTGGACTGGACTGTGTAATGCTTTATTTACAGTGTTTCCACTTTGTGTTTTAAAACTACTCTTTTAAATATTTGTTTCAAAATAATTTCTGTGGTTTACTGTCTTTCTAGGTTGCTCAACCAAAATGTTACCTCAGTGTCTGTGCCAAGTTTACAAATGTTTGTTTCTGCGCAACTTAAAACTGAGCTCAATAAATGTGGCTACTTTGGCCAGATGGATCCATTCTTCAACAACAAATCTGTCTGATTGTGAGTTAAACAAACAAACTATCCAGAAAAGTGAAACTGAAGAGTTACCTGAAAGTACAGAAAATGGTAACTTTGGAAGATTGCACATACCAGTGATGCTGGAGGAGGTGGTTAATTGTTTATCCCCTGAGCCAGGCCAGGTGAGTTAAATGATTAATTAACACTTGTGTTAGTTAATTTCCAGTCCAGCAGAAAAAACTGCAGTGTAAGGGTAGCTTTTGGTTAAAGGAGTAAAGGGAGGCTCTTTAATAATCAGTTGCACCTTTTAAAGGTTCTGAATTGTTTCACAAATTAAGGGTCAAAAGTATAAAAATCTGGTGTCTATATGCCTGAATCCCCAAATAAGCTATATTTGTTACAGCTCCAATAATTTGAACATTGTCTTGCTTTTGTGTTTGTCTGGTTTGTTCTTGTGTACTTTTAGGGTTGTTTTAATTACTAATAGTAGCAGGCAGTTCTTGTATGTGTTTATACCATCAATTTGTGAAGAGCCATCTGCATAAAAGCTAATAACTTTTAAAAACCATCATCACCATACTTTCTTCTGAGATACTTATTGCCATGGTTTCACATGGTTTGAGGCACTATATTTCCTTAGGGTATGCTTAGACTGCATAATGTGATGTGCTTACAGGTATTGTAGTTATAAATGACTGTATAGTACCAGAAAGGGTTTAGCATTGATAATGTGGAAGTACTGTGAGTAGATTCCTTTTGGTTTCTGGCTGAGCCCAGGTGTCTCTACACTGTAGTGTAGGTGTATCTGCATGGTCCTGGTGTATACATTACACACTCCCTTTACAAAAAAATGTACAGAGAAAGAGTTTTCACCTGAGGGATCTCGAACACAATATTTGAAAGGTTTTCTTAGCCAACTGAAACTCTTAAATCATTTTCACATTTCAGATTATTTCATCTGTGAGTGTAATGCTTTTTATATAAGCTTCATAGCATCTTGCTAATTTAGGCTTATTAGTGTGCAGTTTTATTACAAAGAATGAAACGATGAGATGCCTAAAGTTCAAAATAAGTGTTGTATTCAAAAATGCTTGTTTATTCATTTTGACTTGAAAATAGTGTTGTCCAACAGCGGCAAAGCACAATACAAGTTTGAGATGGATTCAGGGATCAAAAAACTGTGATCAAATCTGGATTAACTGCCTCCTGAGAGCTTCAGTTTGGAACAGAATTTATCATTCTAAGTGTTTTGGAAACCAGAAAGAATCCAAGTAGCATAATTATTGTAACCTACATGTTGTTGGGTGTGTCCTACTGTGGAATATACATAAACTAACGAAACAAATAAAGAACTACAAGTTCAGATCTCAATCTCCTGTCAGACTTATATTTTCACACATTAAACAAACATATAAACCGTGGTGCTGTTTGTAAAGTATTATTCTGGTTGTGTTAATTTCCACTTAAACAAGAACTAAGAAGCAGCTGATGAGGGGGGCTGAACCATGATGACAGAACTTGCAAAAAAAGTATAATAGTAATAATTTTGGAGAGTAACTGTTGTTGTCCTTGAAGGCTTTTTGATAATTTAAATATTTTTGAATGTAAAGCAGGTTATTATTGAGGTGTGATTTGGCCAGGTCTGTGTGTACATGGTTTTGTAGATTCCTTAGCTAGTGGTGAACCACCAAGGACAGAGGCAAGTGAGCACATGTGTATTCCCTTGAGATTCCCTTATTATATATAATAAATATTTATATAATATGGTTAAACTTTAGCATAACTGAAAATGAAAAGAGCCTTTTTTTTTTTTTCTTTCAAAGGCAGAAAAAGTAATTTGCAGGACTTTCTTGGAGTATTTTTTGGTTTATGATAATTCTGGAAGCTTTTGTTTTAATATCTGTAAATTAAATGGTAGGAGGTCAAACTCAAGATGAGAAAATTAATGAGCCCAGTCATTTTTCTCCAATGCCTAAGTGATTTGTCAGAAACAGACTTAATATCAGCTGATCTTTTCATCTCATTGTTAATTTGTGTTTAAAAAATAAGGTAGGTAGTTTTCCCCAAACAGGTCTTGTCCGACATAATCTTGAATAAGCTGGGACTCCTTGCTGAGGTATCCTCTGATTCTTCATAAAATTATTCAGATTAGTTTTCTCCCCAGCTTTCACTGAAGGATGGATCCTTGTCTTGAAAAGAAATGTGAGTGATACCTATCTTCTAGAGAGCAACAGGCATTTCATAAAAACACCCAGCTTTGCCTTTCAGTCTTTCAGGTATGTGTTATGTTGTTCTCAGGATAGCTGCCATTTTTGTGCATCCAAATGATTCTTTTCCAGCTGTGAGAGTATGAGCATGGCCTTCCAAAATAACAAGAGGAAGTGTAAGACATTGGTAACAGTCAGACATTGGTTTTATGGCACTGAAGTGCTGCTTGAGCTCTGCAGGTAGTTTGAAAGCAGTAGCCTTTCACCTCCTGAAATTTTGTTTCCACTGTTGAGTGTTGTTGATCTGGAGAATAGTTGTTTCTTTCCTGTTTTGCAGGTGTAGTTTGTCAGGTAATAGATGACACTCAAAGGAAGCTGAAGGAGACTGCTGGTGTGCAAAACCAGAGAATTTTGTTCTGAAGTTGTTGTTTTAGTTTCTTTATGTTCTTGTCCATATGTCAGTATTACTTTTCCTGCCTTATACTGAGTATAAGCTCTCAATAAGAAAAATAACCTTTCTCTCTAAAGCACCCCACAGGGCAGGCTTCTGTTTGGTGGGGAGGGTTTCCAAGTGTTGTGCTGTATAAATAGTTGTGTGGCTATGTTGCTGACCATTGTACATACCACAGTACTTCCAAAGCCACCTGCAAGTCATTTGTAACTGGAACAACCCATTGGAACCAAAGGCTTTGAAAACTGAAGTTTGCTCCAGGGTGTCCACAGTAAACAGATATTGAAAACGAACCTAGAAAAATTAATTTTGAGTTTTCAAATGGTATGAGGTATTTTGTAGGATACAACCAAAACACCAAGTTTGGCATGCAGTATTAATCACATCACAAGATAAATGCTGAAATGCTTGTTTTGGAAAACACAGTGCTCCATGTAACTGTTCTGATAATTTTAACCTGTTAGTGTTTTTCATTGTAGAAACAGCTATATGTTGGTGGGGTGTTTTGGGTTTTTTTGTTGGAAGCATACTGACTGTATCTTTCTATATGCAAATTATATGGTTAATTTCTTTGTGGCAACATCACAATGACTTATATGGTGATTGGTAAAGATAAGCTGCTGTCAAGCTGGAATTAAAATACTGGAACTTTTCAGAGGCAATAAATTAATATAGGGAAATTCTGAATATATTCTGGGAGTTGCAGGATGCACTTTTTTGTTTTGTTTTGTTTTTTACTTCAGTGTTCCTGGGAGATATTGGGAATCATTTCACCTGACTGTGTAGCTCCTGCATACCCTTTCAGTCACTCTTGGCTTACCTGACTTCCTGGTTGTATATATTATTAATTTACCAAAGAGCCTAGCCAGGTTTCATATCAGAGCTGCGTAGGGAGTTGTGTAATAAAATGTTTGTAGTGTGCAGATGTATGCAAAGTTTATCCATTTTCTGCAGTGTGAAATAGGAAACTTGTTAAATGGTATCTTATCAGATAGAGAACACTGTTTAAAATGTTTGAATAAAATCATACTTTAATGTGTTTCATGGGTTTTTTTGTGGTTAAGTTAGTTTCAAAGTAGTGCATGAAAATGGGAAAAAGTTGGAAAAAAAGTTTTAAGAAATCGCAAGGTAGTCCTTCAGATATCTGTTATTATTTAAAGTTATAGCTTATTGTATGATGGTAGTGCCTATATGGGGGTTTGGAAAAACACCCCATTTCCTGAAGTTTTTAAACTTATAACCAATTGCTATCTGCTGTGACAAGCAGTCTAAATAAAAAAGTAACGAGGTAGAAGGAGTATTATTTATTTAACAATGTGATAGCAGTAGATGTCATGCAAGTTCTACAGTGCCTGCATCTGTGCGAGTTCCATCATGAGATGAGAGAAGAAAGAAGGGGACAGAGGTGAAAGCAGGGCAGGAGATGTTTTCCATGAACAGCTTTTCAATTGAGGGGGTAGGGAAAGTCCAGTCACACTGTTCAATTATTTGAAGTTTCTTGTTTTGCTGTCTTTTGTAGTGGGTCCCCCCAAAACAGAGGGATCATAAATAATGACAGATGAATTAAAGTACATATTGAGGGCACTGTACATCTGTTCTCTGTTTTGAAGCTGATGCTGCTGAGTGATCAGTCTATGGCATCAGGAAATGAAAAATATTCATGTATTGGATTGGAATAATGGCAAATACAAAGGAGGCATAATGAAGTCCCTTCAGATTTTACCTTTTTATGCTGCCCAAGCTTTTGCTCTTTAGAGAAAAAGTAACTAAGGAACTTGTGCAAGGGGTAACAGAGCTGCAGCTGCTCGGGGAAGGATCTTTTGGTTGTAATTCTTGGACATCTGCCCAACCACCTCTTCTTCCCACCTGCAGCGTGGCTCTCGGCAGGCACATCTAAATTTTACCATCAGCAAGAAGACATCTCTCACCAGCTTTGTTCTGCGTATTTCTCTGTTGCAGTAGAGGAAGGGAAGCCTGCAGCTGCCACCTCCAAAGAGACCAGCAAGGGAACTTGGTCTGCCTACTGAGAACAGCTCTGCAGATGCACCAGATTTCATTTTATTGTAGTACTGGGTTAGCTTGCTGTTACCACTCTATGGCATAACAAATGATAGTGCTTCAGGAGACTATTTAAGATGTTGTGTTACAATAAAGAAAGATTCAGTGCTTTCGGGTGACTCAGCTTGTAATGACGCTGTATATGCTCTCCTTTTCTGTTGTGACAGCATTAGTCTTTGCACCTCTTGGGGAAAACTAATAAAATTCACCAGAAAGTAATCTAAGCCCTTTAAATTTTAACTTGAGTGAGCCTGTGATCCCAGAAAGGGTGATAATTAATATATGTAGCTACTCATTTCCTCTCCATCTAGTACTGTGCGTATTATTTAGTCACCCTTTTGGCTAAGCTTGCTTATTAAATATTTGAATTTGAGTTTGCAAACAGAAACACAGACATTTTCTACCACACGAATTATTCCTAGGAGTTTAAGATCACAATTGGAGTATGGAAAATACCTGCAGGTTTTGTTACTTGTCTTCTAAGAATTATTTTGTTTAAAATCTGATGTGCGATATTGATGGGTATCTATAGTCATCCACATGTATGGTCTGATATTTTTTAAATTATTGTTTTTCCCTAGAGTTTCTGAGCACATCATCTTGATTCCAGTGGTGTTTACTGTTGTTCAGCAGCTTGGGAAATTGCTTTTATAATAACCGTGTTTTAAACACTGAAATCCAGTAATACTGTTTCAGGCTTCCTCTTTACAACAAGTTGTATTACCTATATGTCAAATACCTGTAGGCACCTAGCAACTAAAAATTACCATAACATGTATGGGTCTTTTTTTGACTTAGCTAACCATAAGTATTAAAAAATCAGTTAGATTTTCAGTTGAGCCTTTGTAAAATTTTCATTACATCTTAAATATCTGCTCAGTTACAACTGAGGAAGGAAGTTTCTTCTGAGGCAGCTGAGCAAATCCGCTGTCGTGCTAGGTCTAGTGATTAGCTGAAGCCATTCAGACATAGAAATTTTAATTTCCTATGGAAGTGTTAATAATGGTGTGCTTGAGTCATAATGTCATTACATCTCATTCCAGACAATGTTACTCTTAGGAAAATGAGTAAAGTAAATAATGGATACTGAAGTGAGGTTTGCTAGAGCTGTCTAAAAGCAGGTGACAAAAGCAGGTGATGTGATGGTGGGTTTTGTTTGCTCCCCTTACATCTGATCTGAGAGGGAAGCAGAGAAATGGCTCATCTGTATTCTGATGCATTGAAGAAACTTGCTTCCAGTTATTTTTCTGCATGTTTCACTTGGTTTTATGAAATGCAGTGTTTGGCTGACAGGTTTCACTCTGGGCAAGGAATGCCATTTAGCCAATGTGAGAGGTTCTGGGATGTTGCTCCCTTTGCTTCTGGATGTGTGAGGATCAGAGAATGGACTTGCCAGGCTTCTGTGAAGGACCTACAACTGATGACTGAGAAAGCAGACATATTTTTTAAGATAAATTGTGGAGGTTTATGGGTGGAATATTACTGTATGTTCTGTAGACTCAAGATCACAAATTAAGGTATGCAGCTTTAGAAAATAAGGCAAAACAGTAACAAGGTGAAACACCTTTTTAAAATGTTTTAATACAAAAACTGTTCATAAGTAAAGAAGCAAATATCTTGCCTATAAAATTCCTGTTTCCTATTTAACTGTAATGAGAAAATTGAACCTTTATGAAGAGAGTTTATGTGAAATTAATTATGAGGCTTCCAAGTGATGATTGATTGGTGCTTCAAAATATATTCATAACGTTCTTTTTATTCTGTGTGGATTGATGTAGAGATTGTTGACAGAGAATGCAGTTACTGAAGTGGTTGAATAGGCAGACCTGTCAGTGATCTTCTAGATACTTCAGCTGTATACTAATATAATTTAGTAGCATCCTCTTAGTGTAATAAGTGTAATCTTATTTAGATTTCTTTTTGTAATGTAAACTTGTAGTGTAAACAACTTTTTACTAATTTCATATATTCTCTCAAAGATGCTTTTGGAAAAAATTGCAGTCCAGTTATGTTCCATTTATTGGTCATGTTTTAAAATTGCATGTAATCACTGTAGAACTGATAGGAAATATTTATTGTGTTCAACTAAAAGTACATAGCAAAAATTATTTGCTTCTTTTTCTTCTCTATAGTAGATATCAGAAAAAATAGTTTCTGTGGTGTAGTATATTACCACTAGTAAAAATATAGAATTATAAGATAAGCTTTTTTGTAATCTTAATTTTCTGTCAGGTGGTGCCATAAGACATCAGATTTTTTAATCCTTGTAATATTTTCACAGGTAAGTTCAGCTCTTGTATACTTGAAGAAGGTTTGGATGGGAGTTGTGCCTCTACGTATCTTTGACTTAATCTGTACAATGCAGCTGCTCATAAATTTTGTACAGATGTCATCAACATCACCTTTTTGTTACTGGATACAGAATTTTGGAAAGCTTGTTCACTTTCATATGTTTTCAACATTTTGTAGTTGCTGCAGGGAAACTTGGAATGACTCCTTTGTTCTACAGGGTAACATTGATGACTTTTTGTCATCAGTATTTTTCAGAAATTTCTTTTACATTTCTATTTCCTCGTTAAATAATTTTGTGTTATAACATGGTGGTATTTTGCTACTGATTGAAGTTGAGATTATGTTAAAACATACTTGACTAGTAACATCTCACTTTGGACATTTCTTATAGAATGGTAATGCAAATTGCAACTTTTTCAGAATTGGAGGTAGAGCCTTTATAATATCTACAGTTGTTGGTGTAAAGTTTGTGGTTGTTTGGATTTGTAATAATTTGTCTTCTGTGGGGTAGTTTTGAAACAATTACATAGAATCAAAATAGATACTCCCTAGTTTAAAAACACATGTTGAAGTTACTTTATGAAACTGATAACTTTTGCAAAATATTTTAAATTCTTATAAGAGGGAGGAAAGGCTGTTAGTATGCTAAAGATTAAATGATGTTTCTTAATAAATTGCAATGGTATTAAAATATCCTGATAAAAATGCATCAATTTCTTGGACTGTCTTTGACAGCTTGATTTTTTGTTTTTAGTATTTGAGGAGAATTTTTTTTATTTTCATGGGAATAGCAGCAAAGTGTGTTTAAAGTGTGTACAATTTCTTAATTTATTTAGAAAAATATTTAAGCCCTTCCAGCATATCTTTAAAGTAGATGTCTCTACTAACAAATCTATGTTGTGATCCCATGAGTAACCAGCTTTTATAGCATGTCTTACTGTGCCAACATTTTTTAACAATCCATTTAAAATAATTTTAAAAGCCCTGACTTTCGGCAGGCATATAAAACAAGTATGCTTTTTTCTTTTTTGTATATTTAACAGGAATCAAAGAGAAATCCTTTAATAGTTGTGCAAAAATAATTCTGTGTGTCTATCTATGCGTGAACAGAGATAGAACAGAGTGATAGGTGTAATAAACAGATTTGGGTTAAATTGGGAGGATGCAGAAGATTATCCATTGTTAGCCCCATTTTGAGGAGAAGTAGCACCTACAACTGAGAAATATCCTCAATAAATTTGAAGATACATGCTTTGGAATCAGTCAGAGCTGGAGGATGGTTAGACTTAGCTTTTCAAGATTAGTCTAAAATCTAGTGGCTTTGAGAAGCTGCAGATTGTTCAGCTTTCATGAGATATTTTCTGTCATGGGTGTCCCAGCAGCATGGGAAGTGTGCCCCCTGACACAGGAGGAGAGATTCCTAGAAACTTCTTTTTTTCCTAATCTTTTTTGGATAATTCTGTTGGTAGTGTTTGATGACTGAAATGGTAAACACCACAGAGAAAAGCACAACCTCAAATGGATGTTTTGCTCTAGCAAAAATAATTTTAGATTTCTGATGGTTCTAGAAATATGACCTCATGAAACATTTTATGAGTTTTCACCGTGCCAGTAAAGTTGAACTAAGTACATAGGATTTCTGTTGAAAAAATACCTAGGAGCTTCCTGGCCTCTGGAAAGAAAAGTAGCATTTAAGATGACTTTCTGCAGTATTTTTGGATTTTTCTTTGTATACTGGAAACATTAATAAGAATGTTTTGTTTTTTTTTTTTAACAGAGTGTGTGAAAGTGCTTTTTTTTCCCTTTTAAGCTCAAGATTATTTGTGCAGCTGCCATTCTAACCACTGGATTGTGGTTGATGAGGTATTGTTTGCATATATTTCTACATATATAGACATTAAAAAGTGGCTTTACACAGTGGTCTCATATCCATTCTTAACTCTATCAAGACAAAGAAGGTTGATTGAAACATCATGCAAGTGTTACAAAAGACTAAATATATATAAAAATGCACTTAAGTGTGACATACAATTTATGTCCTCTGTTTTCCAATTAGTAGGGTTTTCAGTGCAGTAAAGGATAACTGGATAACTGAGTTGTTTGTCACATAAAATTGTGGCATTGAAAGGTTTTCTTGATTGCATCATTTTTTTTCTGTATTTTGTGAGCTTCCTTTAGAAAATGCTTTTAGATTACTTTTTTTAAAAGAACCACATTTAAAAACAATTGCATTTAAAAAATACATTTTAATTTTTGTCATTCTCTCTGCTCCCCATCACCTGAAGGCCTTAATTCCATCGTAGAGAGATTTCAGCCTCAAATTTTTGAAATCACTCAGGACTCTAAGCAGCAGAAAGCAAGATCTTCCAATGAAAAATTATATTTATTTTATTAATAATATATAATACTACTTGAGCAGATAAAAAATAAAAAAGCATATTTAAAATCTGCTGCTTTAGCTTCAAACTGTACAAAGCTTTACTTGTTTGTGGGTTTTTTTGTTTGTTGGTTTGTGGGTTTTTTTGAGATTATTTATGTGAAATGGAGTTAAAGCAATTCTGAAATTTTCTCCTTAATAAACCACTTTGAGCAGTTGTGTCATATACTTTTGGTTATCTAAATTTAAAACAAGACTTTTGTGAAGAAGGTCAGTGAAACTACTTTCCTTCTGATCTTACATCCTTGTGGGTGCCTAGATAGTTCTTCTGTTAAAAAAGTTTTACTGGATGAGTCAGTGCACTGAGTCATAGGCAGCATGAAGCCTGTAGTGCTCTAGACTAACTAATTGGTAACAGTCTCAAATTTAATTAAAGCACAGTTGTCAGCTCTGTGTTACTGATTGACATCCCAATGAAGTATTTTGGTTTTAGCAACTTACATTAATTGTTCTGTGTTGTTAAAATTGGGGGGGTTTAAGACCTTGTTTCTGTTGAACAGACCTGCCATTGCCAGTGTCTTTTACTATCCTCTTTACTATTTTCTTGGTAGTACTTACTTGGATTTTTTTCCCCTGTTAGGTCACATATTCTATAATTATGCTTTTTACCATGCTTGTGGCTTTACAGATGTTTAGAGTCCTTTGAGGATTTTTTTAAAGTTTTCTTAATTAAGAGCTGTCAGTACTGATGAGTATTTTTTCACTTGTCCTAAACTTTTGTAAGCATGATGCAAACTTCCTCAAAAATTAAACTTAGAAAATACTATAATTTTTTTGGTGTTGACTTGCAGATCGCATTTTCAGTTTTGCTAGTTTTAATTTTAGATGTTCATCTTGTGTTCTACCCTTTATGATGATGTCCTCAGATGATGGCAGTGGTTTCCAGTATCATTGGAGTCTTTCTCCCTCCTTTTCTCCAGAAAGAGCTGTATGGTGGGGAGGAGCAGATGACATGGACAACACAGGCAGGACTTGTCTTGAAGCTGTTTTTCATTAGGGAAAAAAACCAAGACCATGAGAGTCTTGTGTGAAAAGCAGGTCTTTTTAGTTTGTGTTTTTGTTTATTTATCGTTTGTTTATTTATCATTTGATTATTAAATAAACCTTTGCTGTCTCTGTGTAGGACTCCTGCTTTCTCTGGCTGAGAAGCGAGAACTTCTGTAGATGGTGGCTTTCTTTGCAGTTGAGCTTATTATTATTTTTGAACTTTCAGAACTGTGGTTAAAAACTGAAGCTGGCATGGTGAATAAAGAATTTGTTTCTGCATTCTTCAGGAGGTAGAAGATGGTTTGGGAACATGAGTTATTTTTCTCCCAATCTGTTATTCCTCTCTCCTAAGCTCTTTAGATTCAGAGATCTTGCTAAATCACAAGACCATCAGTAGCAGAGTACTGGTTTCCATCAGAAGTTTACCTGACTGGGTGTCCACCCTCTGGCAGTGCCCAGCAGCAGGTGCTGGTGGTAGCCTAACAGAAGGGGGAATCAGAGAATTTTGACTTTTCTACCTTGCATTATCTTTAAAGCCCTGACAGTAGCTTGAGGACATCCTTTGTGAGGGGAAGATCAGAGCTGTGTTTGTGTAACATCACTGGCAGTCGTTTTTTCAAGTTTGATTGTTCTCTCTAAAAAGTATTGGTCCTCTCCCTGCAACATGATATCCATAGTTTCAATATTTGCATGAAAGGCACTTTGTTTTATTTGTTCTAACTTGATGTGTGATAATATCATGAAGTTCCCTGAGCTCTTGTATTTTGAGGTAAGTGAATCATACCATCTGCTAGAGCTGTATAAAGGCAATGTTAATAGTCCTCCACAGAAAATTGCTGGAGCCTTTGGATGGTGTATTGGACCACAGAGATGTGTCCTAAGGGACTCCTTTTCCACATTTCCTATGCTCTTGTCCTCAGCTAAGCCCAGTTTTATATAAAGCAGCGGTGATGGGAAGGTGTTCTGTTCTCTTCTGAAAAGATCATTCAGTTAGCTCTGAGTTTGTACTTTGTGATTTTCTAGGAGTTCATTTTCAAATTTCTTCCTTTCTATAGGATTTCCTCCTTCATGCATATTTCCTTTATTTTCTTTACCTTGATTTTATCCAGTTACTTTCCTTTCAAACAGTTCTTCCTGTTGCTCCAGTTTCTACTCATTTGGTTTTGCATATATTGTGTTTTAAAAACCTGTATTTTAAAATAGTTAATGGCTTTTTCACTTAGGTACTTGTTCTGTTTAATCAGCTTGTGGAGAGGCCAAGATAGTTTGAACATGGTCACCAAAATAATATTTATCCTAGAAACTGGAAATAAATTATTTAGGAGAAAAATGCAGAATATTTCAAAGTATCTTTTTGACTTGAAAGAAGCAGTAAAGATTTAAAGCAAAGCATCCACTCACCTAACAGTCACTGAGAATAAACTTCTACTGGAGGTATCTGATTTCTAGGTAGAATAAAATCAGATAAACTTCCAGTTCAGCTAAGCTTTTCTTGCTCCTTGCAGATTTGGGAAAAGATTTCTGTTATGGAGACTTGTAGTTTGTACTCAACCCATATTCTTCTCTTGATTAGCATCTTGTGTAACAGCAGTAGTTGTGTGATGTGATTCTTTTGTAAAGTATCAGTGGCTCTTCCTGGACAAGTGCATTGTTGCACATCTAATCTTAGTTACAGAGTTAAAAATGGCTTTAGTTTCCTACTTGTTCTCATTCTGTTTCCCTCACACCATTTGTACATACATATTTACATGTTTTTTGGTTCTTAGCACTTCAGATTTCCTTGGGCTGGTTTGTGTCTTGGATGGAATCGGTCTGCACTGAGTTCATGTGCTGAGGATGAAGAAATGACATTTCTTCCCTGTCAGTGGCATTTCTGCATCTCAGTACAGAAGCCTGGAACATCCCAACAGCAGTGGGGTTTTCATTTTCTTTAGGCAGAGAAA
Organism: Phaethornis superciliosus; assembly: GCA_023637945.1. NCBI lineage: Eukaryota > Metazoa > Chordata > Aves > Apodiformes > Trochilidae > Phaethornis > Phaethornis superciliosus. Next base: position 5,167,556 of record JAJQWJ010000017.1, read on the forward strand.
ACATTCAGGAATGTTTACAAATACTAATTAATAAACTCACACCTTTTTAATTGTGTGGGACACAATTCTGGATAACACAAATGACACGGTGATAATAGCTATTATTTTCCCCTCTATAATTTAATGGAACATTTAGGTGGAATAATAAAAGCTTCTCTTCTGTGAGTTGACCTTGCATGTTGCAGACAGTGGTTTTGCCTTGCTATGGATTGCTTTTACAAATGTTGCAGGGAAGTTTCTTCCAGGTTAGTTCTTTCAAACAGCTCAGGAAAAAAATTATTAAATGACGTCAAGAGGCACCGGTCTTGAAATATTTGTTAGTCTCTTAGCCACTGGTAGAGAGAATAATTAGAGAATTAAGACTTCATTTCAGCAAATGTTATGCAAAAATTCTCTCTTGTTGACCTGACTACTGAGTGGGCAAGAACAAGTGCTGAGAACCTGATAGAGCTGGCATTTAGAAAATCCAGTAGACTGAATTTAACACCTACTGAGGCATGAAGCAATTAAGGTACCAATTTTAGAATAATTTCGGAGGTTATAATAGTTAAAATAATTTAACAAACAGTTCAGTAAGTACTCTTGGAAACATACTTTTAACCTTGTGATTTTTATGATTTAGTGAAGAACTTTCCTAACTGTTTTAGGGATGTCTGTTACTTTCTTCAAGTCAGATTGTTTGCATTAGGATTTTTCTATTTGAGTAATATAATATCTAAATATTAAAAATAAGAGTGGAATACAAGTTACCAAAACCAGCCATTCAATTATTTTAAACAAGAGTTGAAAGTTGTGTAAACTAATGATATTTACCACAATAAATATATATCCATGTTATAGGAGATGGACCTTGCAATTACTAGTTACCCTATCAAACTAAGTTTTAAAATGTTTATTTTGTAATTTGGTTAAAGGAATTTTGAGTAAAAGGTTGTAAATAATTATAAATTATGGCAGTGCCTATTTTTTTTGTCAGACATCCTCTGTTACTACTTTTCTGTGAACCATCTGAGCATAGTGGTTGCATGGACATTCATATCTTGGTTAAGGATATTGAAGGGTAAAAAATGATGGAAGTAAATGCACTTCAATTGATTTGACAAATCAGCTTAGATTTGTACATTGACTTTCCTACTAAATAAGTTTTCATCAGTTTACCTCTGCTTTGATCAGTGCAGCTGGGGACAAATTCAGCCCTTGTCTTTGAGTGCAAACTGTATTCCTGTAGTGTGTGTTCTAGGAAATTATTGATCACATCCTGTCATGGGTTTATATTCTTTTTACATCAATGAAGTTCATGTTCAAAAGGAAGTGGGTTTTTTTCTGTTTTTCAAGCTTATGAGTCTCTCTGATACCTTTTCAATATTGGTGACCAGGGCATTGTCATCCTATTGTGTGATGGTGTGTGGCTAAGTACAGTGCATATTCAAGAGAAAGGAATCCTCCCAGTTTAAAATAATCTTTAATAGCATAAGGAATTATGTAAGATTTCATTAAGTGACTGATAAGGGAAACATATTATACTAGTATGTTAATTTTTTATTTTTGCACCTTTATTCTGTTTGAACAATTGAATGCCTGATATGGATTATGCCACAGTCAGCAAATCAGTGCAAGTTTCATGCAATGAAAATTGGAATATTCATCCACTTATGAAAGCCACCCAGTTGTTTCAGGAACTGGTGTTACGTCTTCACTGGTTGTTGCTGTATTTACAGCCTGAATACTGAGCTGTGTGTTTGGCTGTTGGAAAAACCTCTCACCTAATGGTTAAGGTTTCTAGACAGAGCTTTCTGCCTCTGTCCAGTCCTGCCTGAGTTGTCTTGACTTATGTGGGTTTGGAATGAGCTCTGTCTTCCTCTGGTGCTGTGTTCAGATGATGAACGTACAGAAGCTTGAAGGCATGTTTCTAGGTAAAGGACAAATCTGAGGCTTAAGCAGGATAGTGTCCCTTCCTTTGACACACACTCATATTTAATTAGGCTACTCCAAAGTGGTATTCCCTCACTATGTGCTATAAAGGGGGAATAAGGTAATAATTCCTTTAAACTCTAGTAAATAATCATGAAATGTAAGCATCATTATGGCAAAACAGTAAAACTATTTGGTTTCAGGTAATAAATAATAATTGAAGTGGAGCAAGTAAGTTTTCTGTTTTTACTTTTCCTTCTTGTGATGAAAGCTGTTTTATTTCCTGTCATTTGTAGGGATTTTTATAACAGCTTTTAAATAGACAGTAGTGTGTAAAGTAGCATTGCTTCTCTTTGTGTTTTAAACTAATGGTATTGATTCAAGTAACAGGTTGATTCAACTACTTTGTATATCTAATCTTTGTAATTAATTTGGACATAGTCCAAAAACGGCTACGGGCAGCGTGCTGAATCGAGCGGCCATTTCAAACAGCCACCGGCAGCGTGCTGCGAACCTTGCTGTTGAAGGGTTTCTACGGAGACCAATCAGCTGTAAGGGGGCGGCACCCACCCGGAACACGAGGGCTTTAAAAGCGCCTGCTGGGAGCGCCAGCGACCCGGAGCGCGGCGAACAGGAGCAGGCAAACAGGAAATAGAAGCGGCAGTTAGCGAGGCAGTTCGCGCAGGCAGAGCGAGCAGGAGGGTCACAGATAACAATGGTTTCCAAAAAAGCGAAAGCTCTTGCTGTCGAGAAGAAGGGTGTGTCCATACAGACGGAATCCCTTAAGAGGAGCAAAAAAATGGACGTAGGTGTTCAAGTCTCTGGCTGTGCAGAGTGTTTAAGCCTCATCTTAGCACCGGCGGACAGTGAAAATAAGCTCTGTGTGAGATGCGAGCAGGTCAATGACTTGCTGAGCATGGTGGCAGAGCTTAAGGAGGAGGTGGAGATACTGAGAAGTATTAGAGACAGCGAAAGGGAAATTGACTGGTGGAGTCGCACCCTCTCGACTGCAATAGAAGTGCAACAGGATACGGTGAAGCCCTGCCCCTCCTCCTATCAGGCAGCCGATGCAGACCAGGTGGATAGGGGAGAATGGAAGCAGGTCCCCCACCGGAAAGGCAAAAGAATTCTCCCCCAACCCCCACCATCCCCCCAGGTGCCCATAGAGAACAGATATGAGGCCCTAGACCCAGGGAATCAGGAGGAGGACAGACAAGAGGACGGACAAGACGACGATCTGTCCAGAAGGTCTCCCGTTCGCCCCATGTCTAGCAGTCAGATTAAAACGTCACCCACAAAGAAAAGAAGAAGGGTAGTCGTAGTTGGTGACTCCCTTCTGAGGGGAACTGAGGGCCCTATATGTCGACCTGACCCATCCCACAGAGAGGTCTGCTGCCTTCCTGGCGCCCGGGTGAGAGATATTACTAAGAGACTCCCTCAACTAATTCAACCCTCAGACTATTATCCACTGCTGGTAGTCCAGGCTGGCAGTGACGACATCAATGGAAGAAGTACCAGGGCGATTAAAAAGGACTTCAAGGCCCTGGGTCGATTAGTTGGTGGATCAGGAGCACAGGTGGTGTTCGCCTCAGTCCCAGCAGTAGAGCAGATGAATGAGGAGAGGAGCAGGAAAACATACCTCATCAATAGGTGGCTAAGGGATTGGTGCCACCGGAAGAACTTTGGGTTTTTTGACTATGGGATGAATTTCAGCGTACCAGGTGGACTGAAACTATCTAATAGGGGAAAAAGGACTCTAGCCCACAAGCTGGCAGGTCTAATAAGGAGGGCTTTAAACTAGGCTCGAAGGGGGAAGGGGTTGAAACAAGATTCTCCGGAAAGGAGCCCAAGGGTGGACAGTGCAAGTTAAGGGACAAACCAGCAGCCCAGCTGAAGTGCATGTACACCAATGCACGCAGCATGGGCAACAAACAGGAGGAGCTGGAAGCCACCGTGCAGCAGGAAAGATATGATGTAGTCGCTATCACGGAAACGTGGTGGGATGACTCCCATGACTGGAGTGCTGCAATGGGTGGCTACAGGCTCTTCAGAAAGGACAGACAGGGTAGGAGAGGTGGAGGGGTAGCCCTGTATGTTAGAGACTCTCTTGACTCCATAGAAATTGAAGTAGGTGATAATAAGGTGGAGTGCCTGTGGGTCAGAATCAGGGGAAAGGCCAACAAGGCTGATACTGTGATGGGAGTCTGTTACAGACCACCCAACCAGGAGGATGAGGGTGATGAACTCTTCTACAAGCAGCTGGCACATGTTTCAAAATCGTCGTCCCTTATTCTCGTGGGTGACTTTAACCTGCCGGACATCTGCTGGGAATTTCACACAGCAGAGAGGAGGCAGTCTAGGAGATTCCTAGAGTGTATTGAGGATAATTTCCTGATGCAGCTGGTAAATGAGCCTACCAGGGATGGAGCCCCACTTGACCTACTCTTTACAAACAGAGAGGGGCTGGTGAGGGATGTGGTGGTCGGTGGGCGTCTGGGACTTAGTGATCACGAAATAATAGAGTTCTCAATAATCAGGGATGCAAGGAGGGCTGTCAGTAAAACCTCTACATTAGACTTCCGGAGGGCAGATTTTGGCCTGTTCAGAAGACTAGTCCAGAGCATACCCTGGGAAACAGCCCTTGAAAACAAAGGAGTCCAGGAGGGATGGACATTCTTCAAAGAGCAAGTTTTGAAAGCTCAGGAACAGGCTGTCCCGGTGTGCCGAAAGGCGAGCCGGCGGGGAAGACGACCACTCTGGCTCAACAGAGAGACTTTGAAGGAAATTAGGATCAAGAAGAGGGCCTACCGGTTATGGAAAAAAGGGCTATCTACTCAAGAGGAATTCAGGAATACAGTTAAGTTATGTAGGAAAAAAATTAGAGACACAAAGGCACAACTTGAACTAAATCTCGCCACCTCTGTGAAGGATAACAAGAAGTCCTTCTACAGATACATCAGTGGCAAAAGGAGGGGCAAGGAAAACATTCATTCTTTAATGGACATGGACGGGAATGTAATTGTCAAAGATGAAGAAAAGGCTGAGGTATTTAACGCCTTCTTTGCCTCAGTTTTTAACAGTAAAACGGGCAATCCTGAGGACAGCTGGCTTCTGGAGCTTATAGGAGACAAGAATCTAAACACCCCCCCTGCAATCCAGAAGGAAACTGTCAGTGATCTACTGGGCTGCTTGGATCCCCACAAGTCTATGGGACCGGATGAACTCCATCCAAGGGTGATGAGAGAGCTGGCAGAAGAGCTCGCCAAGCCTCTCTCTATCATCTACCAGAAGTCCTGGCTCACCGGGGACATCCCAAATGACTGGAAGTTGGCGAATGTCACGCCAATCCACAAGAAGGGCCGGAAGGAAGACCCGGGAAACTACAGGCCTGTCAGCCTGACCTCGGTGCCTGGCAGGGTTATGGAACAGATCGTCCTGGGAGCAATCACACAGCACCTGCAGGATGGACAGGGGATCAGACCCAGCCAGCACGGGTTTAGGAAGGGCAGGTCCTGTCTGACCAACCTGATCTCCTTTTATGATCAGGTGACCCGCCTGGTGGATGAGGGGAAGGCTGTGGATGTGGTCTATCTGGACTTCAGCAAGGCTTTCGACACCGTCTCCCACAGCATCCTCCTGAGAAAGCTGGCTGCCCACAGCTTGGACAAGCCTACTCTGCACTGGGTTAAGAATTGGCTGGAGGGTCGGGCCCAGAGAGTGGTGCTGAATGGGGCTGCGTCCGGTTGGCGGCCGGTCACGAGCGGAGTCCCCCAGGGATCAGTGCTGGGCCCAGTCCTGTTCAATATCTTCATCGATGACTTGGATGAGGGGATTGAGTCTATCATCAGCAAGTTTGCTGATGACACCAAGCTGGGGAGAAGTGTTGATCAGCTGGAAGGCAGGAGGATTCTGCAGAGAGACCTAGACAGACTGGAGAGATGGGCTGACTCCAATGGGATGAGCTTCAACAAGGCCAAGTGCCGGGTCCTGCACTTTGGCCACAGCAACCCCATGCAGCGCTACAGACTGGGGACAGAGTGGTTGGAGAGCAGCCAGGCAGAAAGGGACCTGGGAGTCTGGATTGACAGGAAGCTGAACATGAGCCAGCAGTGTGCCCAGGTGGCCAAGAAGGCCAATGGCATCCTGGCCTGTATCAGAAACAGTGTCACCAGCAGGTCCAAGGAGGTGATTCTGCCCCTGTACTCAGCCCTGGTGAGGCCACACCTCGAGTACTGTGTTCAGTTCTGGGCCCCTCAGTTCAAGAAGGAGATTGAGGTCCTCGAACAGGTCCAGAGGAGGGCAACCAAGCTGGTGAAGGGACTCGAACACAGATCCTACGAGGAGAGGCTGAGGGAGCTGGGGCTGTTCAGCCTGGAGAAGAGGAGGCTCAGGGGAGACCTCATTGCCCTCTACAACTACCTGAAAGGAGGATGGAGCCAGGCGGGGGTTGGTCTCTTTTCCCAGGCAACTCTCAGTAAGACAAGAGGGCATGGTCTTAAATTGTGCCGGGGTAAGTTCAGACTGGATATTAGAAAGAATTTTTTCACAGAAAGGGTGATCAGACATTGGAACGGGCTGCCTGGGGAGGTGGTGGACTCTTCGTCCCTGGAGATATTCAAAAAGAGACTCGATATGGCACTCAGTGCCGTGGTCTAGTGACTGTGGTGGTAATTGATCAAGGGTTGGACTCGATGATCTCTGAGGTCCCTTCCAACCCAGCCTATTCTATGATTCTATGATTCTATGATAGTCACTGTGCTTCTTGTTTCATCCCATAAGAACTAAGGAGAGCCAGCTCCTCATTTCACAACATGCTGCCACAGGTAATACTTTGTAAACAAAGAGTGTTGTCAGAAAATGAAGAGTTTGCTATGCTGACTGTTTCCAGCTTTTGGCTTATGATAGTATCTATATTGTCAAGTTTAAATGCAGTCAATTAGTTTAACAACTTCAATGTAAAATACAATTTGTAATATTCTTACTGCACTTTATGTATACTTTTGTAATTAACAGCCAAATTTTTGTTTTGTTTTTTAAATGTGCCACTCCAGAAGCATTTATGTAATGTAGCCATGCCCTTGTTTTCCATGATTTCCAACATTGCATGTTATATTAAAATAAACAAATAATAAAATGGAGAATATTTTTTCCTTACAAGGAGAAGGGGACATGGCTTCAGACTTGAAGAAGGGAGATTGAGATTAGACATTAGGAAGAAATTCTTTCCTGTGAGAGTGGTGAGACACAGGCTGCCCAAGGAAATTGTGTCTGCCCCCTTCCTGGAAGTGTTCAAGGCCAGGTTGGTTGGGGTCTTGAGAAGCCTGGTCTAGTGGGAGGTGTCCCTGGCCAGGCAGGGGGGTTGGAATGAGATGTCCTTTAAGGTCCCTTTCAACCCAAACCATTCTCTGATTCCACAAAGGATCTAAAGAGATAAGTGTTCAGACTACAGATTCTTGATACACATTCTTTTTCAGTGACTTGTGTCAACACTGCAGGCACTTTAAACAAGCTTTATTACTATAATTACATGTTGCTGATTAAGACTTCTTATGCTACTATCAAACCAGCTGCAGAGTTGCCACAAGAGGTTGGCAGTTGGTGTTTGATATATGTTCTGAAGGGCAGTTGGTGCCTTCTGTAATCAAAGAATGTATAAAAACTTGATAATTCTGCAAGGTTTCTATGCTCATTATTTTTGCCAGTGGTAAATGACAGGATTTTTCTCAGGATCTGAATTATGTTTTGATTGCTGTATTAATGTAATAGAGAATTAAAATAAATGAAAAGTCAAACTGTTCTCACTAGAAGTTTGAACTCGTATTTGTGGTAGGAAATTCATCTGGTTTTAATTGCCTGTGAGTCTGAAGTATGTTCCTTTTTGTATAACTGATCTCACATAAATATAAATCAGTAACTGCCTGTTCTTTAATTATGTATTAGTGTATTGTACCTGCATACTAGATGAGAATATGAGCATCTCCAGTTACTGTGTTGGAGGTCATTAAATCTTCTCTGCTCTATGAAGTTTAGTAGCACTGCGTTTCTAATTACTGAAAAATGTACTATGTGTTTGTTGCTTGTGTTGGAGTGGCTATGTTTAGCTACAGTAAGATTCACTCTACTTTGTAAGTAAGTCTACAAGGATTTTTTACAGAATGGAAAACAAATGCTAGAAAACATACTATGAAATTACAAAACTATTAAAACCACAATTCTGCTATTAAAAAGGTTTTGAGTTATTTTAATGTAAAATAAAAAATTGTCACAAGTACTTATGAATATTTTTTAGTATTTCATGCACAGCTGGATGACTTTTACTATGGTCCAAAAACATTGTATTAATGTCATGAAAAGATGAATAATGTAACCTGCATTGTCAGTAGCAGTCTCTCCTCTTCCCTTGCCACTTTACACTTGACCTTTTCCCTCCCCATGCAGAAATTATTTCTGCTAAAAGTAGTGGAAATTTTCTAGAAAGGACGCTTGTATATGTTAGGACCAAGTGATTTGCAGAAAATATTTTTATTTGCCTTAGATTGTCAGTTGTAAGATTTAAAAGTATAAAAGTTTGCTGCTGTTTAGCAGGAACTACATTTGTTAATTGTAAAGATGAACTTTACTAATACTTTTCTTGCCATACAAATACTGCTGTGATATAAAGTAGGAATTTGAGCCAGCATAGTTGCCTCTCTATCTAAAAATCACTGTAAACATGGCTGATCCTCTCATACCAAAATGTGATTCCTGGTGAAATTTTATTTTAGCTTTCTTTTCATATTTATGTGTGTTATGTTTGGATACCAGGAAATCTTCAAATGGATGGAGCTTGGATTAGTTGATAAACACAATAGGAAAATACAACCTATAAGCAAAAATAATGTAATATTGTGGCATGCCAGATCTTTTAATATGTCACAATGTTAGCAGACATAATAACATCCAGTGCAAGATGCTGAGCATCAACCCCTTCGTGGGGCTACCAGAACTAATTTGCCTCTTAGGGTATGCTACTCTGCAGCACAAAATTTTGTTGCTACAATCACTCAACAGTAAATCCTCTGCTGTGGTGTTTGCTGCTAAGTAGAACAACCCTTCTTTATGACATGAAGTGTTGCTTCGTGCAGTATCTAAAGTTGACAACCTCAGCAGGGTGTCTGATGTACTGGAGAAGCATTGCTACTTGATAGGTTAAGGTGATGTGGTAAGGTTATGAATCTGTTAACCCAGTTGCTTAAACTGCTTGTAACGATCTATTCCACTCATCAACCCAATCATCTGCAAACAGAAAAACACCTAAACTGCAGGCTACTTTTGGCAATTCCATGTGCTATGTTCTGTTCCAGCATAGTACTGAACTGTTCATATCCTGAGCAGGCAGCAAACAGCTGTCAGGTGTGACCTTTTCAAAGAAATACTGATGCTGGAGCTGGAGTAAAGCAGCCTGGGTTCTCTCACATCAAGTGACATGGCATGTTTTGCTGAGCATCCCCCAAACCCATGACTCTTTAAGTCTTGCTGTGTTTGAGACAAGAGGCAGGAAACAGCGGAGCCAGAGAACAACGTTGAATATGAACAGTTTTGCAAACATTGTTTATTTTTAAAAATGAGGAGAAAAAAAAGCTTTACCGTGTAGAATGTTTCATTTTCAAGTCAGCTGAGCTTCAGTACCCTAACAGATACTGAATTCTGTTAATCATATTAATTATCTTTTGCCTGATTCCATGGAGAGGGTGTGTGTTAAAAGTAGGAACTCTCCTAGGAACTTAAATTCTTCACAACTAAAATAGCTAGAAATGAAAAATGAAAGGACCAAGGCAGTAGGGCAAGCCTTGTAGTCTTTTCTGAATGTATATTATAGCAAATACTTTGGTTATGTGATAGCATTGTTCAGAGCATTTAAATGTGCATCACATGTTTGTTTGCACGTTTAGATAATTATCCAATACAGTAGTTGTGTGGATTTGTCTGGAGAGGGAGTATATGGAATATTATGTTTGGTGGTGGGTGGTTTTGTTTTGTTGGTTTCTCTTAAACCTTTCTTATGAAATTGAACTTAGTTACCTACTTTGTAGAAAACATGCTTCATGGTGTTGGGGGCTAACCTTTCCCAAGAGATCACAAATGCCATGGTACTTTGAATTTCTGCACATAGAACTTTCACATTTGGATGCTGAGTTTCAGAAACCCTTTTTAAATAACCTCAGATGTGAATTACAGAGAAATTAAAGAGTAGCTCATAGGAGGAGAGATCTTTCAGAGTTGGTTATTGGAAAAAAAAATGTTAATAAGCCTATTGCATGAATCATGTTAAAAACAAATCATTTATTATTTTCAGATCACACTGCCTTTTGACTTCATCTTTGAGAAGTATAATATATTTGAACTGTATTTGAAAACATGTCACTTCTTCTGAAATATCCATCACATATTTAGTAGGGACCATTATATGATACACTACTAAGGGAAAACTAAAGAGTTTGGATGAGTAGAGTTTATGGTGTTCAAGGTAAGTTACTTCTCTTAACAACTTTCATCCATAATGTAGCTGAATTGGTAGCTGTGTACAATTTATGACCTTGTATTTATGTTCCAGCCAGAGGTGAACTATAAAAGTGTATTATTTTTCAGGGAGACTGTTTTGTTCTGGAGAATGCCATGGGGTTTGGTTTGTGGGGGTTTTTGTTTGTATTTGGCATTTTTGGTGTTGTTTTTTCTGGTTTTTTTTTTTTTTTTTTTTTTTTTTTTTTTTTTTTTAATGTTTTTTTTTTTTTTTTCTTTTATTTCTGTGGCATGCTCAAAACCAAACTGAGCATGTCTTAATATAAAGTTATATTCATATAATGGCTCAATTAGCAGAAGGATTGTTATCATTTGCGATGTTAGAAAGTTATGTAATTAGGTAACAGTAGGAAACAATTATGAGATTTCTCCATGCTGTGGGTTTTTAAGCACGTTGGTCTGCTCACAGTTGTAAATTGAGTCCAGCCATGAACTTCAGTTGACAGGAAAAGGACCCCATATGTCTTTCAGACGAAAAGTGATCCTACTTCCATTAGTCTCTTTTAAATAGATTGTTTGTTACCATAATAAGATGTTCCAAAGTCAACACCGACATTTTGGATTGTTCTCTGTAACTGAGCTGGTGTAAGTGACTTTACCTGCGGGTGACTTTGCAATGGCACTGCAATTAATAGGTTTGGGGTTTTTATTTGTATATGTCAATTTCAATGAGATTTTAAGGAAACACTTTTAATTTTTATTCACACGTAGCTGTTCACAGGCACTTAAGGAAAACAATTCAGATTCCATTTTAACTATGTTCTTTTATTTGTTGCACACAGTGACCATCATAATTTGTTCAGAAGTAATTGTAAGAATAATTTAAAATGCAAATTAATACCTGAAGTAAATGCTATATAGAGATTTGAAATTATTTCCCTTTTGTCTCTGACAGTTATGCCTTCATAGAGCCTTTTTAAGTTATTAAAAATTGAAAGTTTAGTTTCCTAATGGTTATTATCTTTTTCTTGTCTATGTTCAGAATGTGAGTTGAGCCAGTCCTATTTTTTTTTTTCCCCAACTATGTTTGGTCATAAACATGATCTGTCAGAACTATTCTAGCAGGTGTTGACATGTGGCTTGCTTCAAAAGTGATGAACATATTTGAGGCTCAATCTAGAAGTTTTTCTGTACTTTGGAAAAATGAATCTTAAATTTTTTTTGAGAAAAGTTATAGTCCACGTGGGAAAAAAGATGACATGGTGTTTGTCTACTTTAGCAGGTAAAAAATATTTACAAAATATATGTAATAGATTTAAGACAAGTGCTCTAAGAAGTGCAGTTGTTGAGGATGTAATAAATGTTGAGGAGAAATGTGGTTTTTTTTCTTTAATGTAAAAAAAAATTACAGAGGAATACAAAAATATGGTGGGCTTGCCTTTTCATTTGCTGTATTTAGCATAGCAAAAAAAATATTTCTAACATGGTAGGTTTTTGAGAGCTGTGTGGGCTAATCTGTAATTTTACTCAAAATCACCAGTTTGTAGAAATCTTTATAGTAGGCTTGAGTTGTATATGCTTAGGAGGTGACATGGAGAAAAAGAGCAGGAGGAATGTACTGCTTGTGTTCTAGTGGTGAACAATTTCAGCTGCGAGTGAGGTTTGGGTCAGATACTCGTGTGAAAAGAAAAACAAACAAAGCTGCCTTACTTCTAAAATGCTTGGCTGGACTGAACAGGGTTGTGGGGTTTTTTTGCCATCTGAACTAGAGCATAATTTCATCGCAGAGTAATTTTATTTTCTGTTGATTTAAAAATCACATAGTGTAAAAGATTCGGTAGGGTGGGAATAGTTTAAATCATATTGTCCCTAAAAAACCTTTAACTGGTTTATATGGGACTAACTCATTGCCCCATTAAGACACTGGACCAATCTAACCCTTGTCCAGCTTCTGCTACCTGAAAAGTTGTCATTGTATATACTCTAATGTTGATTAATAATTTTTAACTTCATATTTTGGTTTGAACAGAATTGCTATTTTTAGCGGTTTGGAAGGAAGTGAGAGTTCTTTTCCTCTTAGCATAACTTTTTAGATTTTTACTTCTGATTAATTTTAGGTTTATTGAAACTATAGGTTCAGTGGGCATTAATTTTCACATTTGAACTTTGCAGAAGGGAAGGAAAATACTAAGGAACTTGGAAGCGATTGCCTTTTCCTACTGCAGACCTTCAAATATGTGCCCAGACTATAGTCTAAATGCTTTATTCAGAAACATTTGTTCCAGGTTTTGTTTGTTTGTTTTTACAGAGTGTCTATATAAGTTCTTACCTTTGCAGTGACTAGTTATGGAAAATGTGGTAATAAAAGCATACAGCAGATTATCTATTCCTTGGAAAATAAAAAACACAGCTAGAAAAATATTCCTTTGGAATTCCTTGTCACTTCTCCCCAGTTAATCTTGGTTATCCTCCTATGTGGAGTAGTTCAATGTATTATGATGGTATGCTGGGGCAAACTCAAGATGTTTGAGCAAGAGGTCAGTTATATTTATATTTTAATGCACTTAGAATTGATACTTGAAAGATAAGGCAGAGTGGAAAACAAGTTGTGTTGTGACAATGAACAATTTCTTTTGCGAATAACAAGGAAATTCAGTCAACAAGTTTGGAGGACATGACTCATAGAAACACCAGGAGAATGAAGAGGGGGAAAAAATAAGTCTTGCAATGTGCTGATTATTTTGTTTATGATATTAGTTTTCTGTTCCCAGTATTTTTTGCCACAAAGCAGTCATAGATACAAATAAAAGCAAGCACTTAGCTATTAACAGTGCCTGGCAATGCAGTAATAAATTAAATATCTGTTAGCCTTAACAAGCATCTCAATTCCATACTAGTAGTTTGAGCTTACTTGCATTTACAGGAAAACAGTAGCACTCATTTCAGATGTGGAAACTGTATTTCTGTGACAAGTGTTAACTGGCCATGCCACTAAGAAAGATGGGTGAAAGGACATGAAGGGCTTTGACCTAGTCATGGTTGGGTTGGAACACACTAGTGGGTGGCTTTAGTATCACACAAATATGTCATTGCTCTTATTGTATAACAGTTTCTTTTTGTGAACTTGAGTTTGTTAGAATATCTAGGATAACAGTATGTTAAGAAAAATATTTTTATTTTGTTGTTTGTCTCAATTGCCTGTCTTTCTGCATTTTACTTTTCTGCCTTCAAGCAGTAGAAACTGGGCAATCCTGTGTTCTAAAGAGCTGAAAAGTTAGATAGCATGTCTTGGATTCTGGATAGTTGTTCTTCCCTTTCCCTTTGCAAAGTTTGTTTCAAATGAAATCAATCTGTGTATATATTTCCTTTGCATCTCACAGGAAAGTTTTGTGATTTATTTTTTTGTGAGTCTCAGTTTAGGGTGGAAAGTTCTCTGACAGGCATGTACCACTGTTAAAATATTACACACATGCAGTATTGATATGGTACTGGAAAAGTGTGAATTATTTCCAAGTTAATTTTTCTTCTGCTTGTATTATAAACTTTGTGTTCATATTGTTTTCTTTTCTGAAAACAACAGTTATCTTGGCTTGCTTTTGTTGTTTTGGTTTTTTTTTTTTTCACGGTGGAAAATAAATCTTTCCTATTAACTAAGAGGTGACTAACAAAGTAGGTGTCTTTTCCCTTCATTTGGATTACTGATGAGTAACATTTTCCCTCTTAAAATTACGTCTGAACCAGCTGTAATATGCTTGTTGGAAATGGCAGTTTTGTATTGTATTAAGTCCTGCATTGTAACATATATAACAGCAGCCTGCTTTTCCATGTCTGGCCTATGGTTCTATTTGACTGGCATGATAGCTGTCTTCATTATCTCCTAAGTGATCTGCTCATGCTGTGCTTGATGGGCCTTATGAGCATTTAATTTGTGAGGACGCTACTTCAACAAATGTGCTCTGAAGGGTACTGCAAAATGTTCTGCTCAGTGCATTATCCTGCTATACTTGAATGGCTGCCTCTTAAGGAAAATTTCTTCAGACAAGGAGGGAAAATTATGATAGAACATTATGATACAAGAGTATCAGAAGGGAAGAACTGTATGGTTTTCCCTTCTGTGAGTCTGTGTAAATCTTTTGAGGAAGTGCGGAACGAAAGGATGGAGGAAGGAAATGCACTTCTCTGGGAAGGTTGATTTCAGACTGACTTTATATATTTATTTTATCACTTAATTTGGTGGTAGGTGATGACACTAAAGGCAGAGAGGATGGTCACTATCAATGGAGAATAGATTTTTTTGATAGAAAAAAGTGGAAAAAAAGAGAAAAATGAATGTTTTTCATAGAAAAAAGAAAGTAGAACAGGGCTGGGCATTAAAAAAAATAAACAGGGCAAGGGTTTTTTTGGGGGGAACAAAAGGCACTCTTTTTTTTTTTTTTTTTTTTTTTTTTTTTTTTTTTTTAGAAAAAAAAGCTGTTATCTCTTGGAAAGAACAGCAGAGAATGCCTTGTCTGTACTAGCTAATCATAGCATAATAGTAATCTTCTGGTATCATGTAAGCATGGACAAGGTGAGACCTATTTTTGTCTAGACCAAAGAGTAAAGAGAAGTCTATCATACGGTCAGTGACTGAAAAGAGAGATGTCTGGGATATTTAGTACAATTTGTCACAGTCATGATATAAGGGCTGCAAGAGAAAATAAAAACATTTTTTTAAAGATCAGCTGATTGCCAAGACTTACGGATAGTAGCAGAGAATAAAGTTGTACATGTAAAGAATCACATTACTTTAAGAACATGATGAAATTGTTGTTTTTAAAAAGAAAGGATGCAGAGAAAAGAAATTACTGGAACCTGTGAGAAAATGTGTATTTTACATTTTGTTAAAATAAGTCTCACATAGTTTCAACTTACATTCTGCGATCTCATTTTGTTACACAGTAAATGAAAAATAATTGGAAGGCCTCTCAGGTATTGTGGAGTAAACTTGATTAGCTGAAGAGTTGCAGATGACTTCAGTGGTAGCAAAATGAAGTGCTTAAAAGGTATTTCTTAGGTGATTGGTTGTCAGTGAGAAGCCCCGTATACAAAAATGAAGATGAACTCTTAGTATTTCTATAACTATCTTAGAGCGAGTTGTAAAATGAAGGCTATAAAGCTTTTGTTTGTTGCTATCTGTATGTCATGAAGAGCCAAATGGTTTCTAAAAAGTACAGTCACAAACTGATTATAAAATTCCCGAGAGGAACTGTGATGGGGTTTTCATAACTTAACAGTGGAACAGTGAGTCACTGCAGGAGGAGTTCAGGTAATAATCTGTTCCGGTATTTATAGGACCAGGAGGATAAAATGTCATTTAATTTTATTTGATTAAAAACTAGTAGACAAGACAAATAGGGGAAGAATCTGTCTTTTATTTTAGGCATGAAAGATGAATGGAATGTATAAAAGCATATTGTGAAGCAGTGTAGTGTTGCAATTAATTTCAGATCTGACCAATGCTCCAAAATAGTTGTGTTCATAATAAAATTAACTGATTTGATAATCTAAGGTAGGTTTTGGTTTTTAGGTTCTATATGAGAAATATTGCTTTTGAGTGAAACATCTAGGTTATGAGGCATCTGTAGGAGTTCTCACTTTCCAGTTTAGGCATAGGTATCTCTGCAGTTCAAGGTCTTTATTTACCTTTAAAAGTTATGCCAGAGCACTTAATACAGCCTTAATTAGGTTTGTTAGGATGCCAAAAGCACTTTAGCCTGTTCCATTAATGCTGGTGATGCTTTTTTTTTTTTTTTTTTTGATCCTGCACTGAGTATTTACTCTTGCAGTTACTTCTGCTTGAACAAGAGCTGTAGCCTATTTCTGTAGTGCTCACAATTTACAGATCATGTTACAGCTGCTACTGTTGCTTAAAGGTTTGGCTGGTTTGTGTTCTTTTCTATTCAGAAAGGGCAATATGATTTGGTGAGAATGCTGGCATGAATTCTTAATTAAAGCTTTTAGATGCTGTCACAATATTGAGAGCTTATCACAGTGTCATGGTACAGTGATCCTTATCCTTTTCTTCTGCTTGTAGTTACAGTATTACTTTTTTGTTTATTTATAAGATCTTCTGTATGGTTCATTAATATTCAGTATATATGAGATTTATCAAGCTTAAAGTTCATAAAATTTAAAATTACTGAAAGCAGCCATCTCTGTGTGTGAGGAATGCAAGACTGTTGAGCAACCTAACAAATATAAATATTCTTGAATGAGCCACAAGACAGTTGAAAATTCCTTTGAGAAAAAAAACAAACCAAACCAAACCACACAACAGTATCAAATACTGCTTAAATAGCAAAATTGTCTGAATATTTGCTTGTCCAGAAAGATCTCTATTTCATCCTTTCATTTATCTGTGCTATAAATCGATGATACTGTAACTTCTTAAATTGGTACATAAATCAGCAGCCTTCCAGAAGGAGTTTCTAAAAAGACACTCTTAAACTCTTAGAAAGGAGATGCTGCTGATTTTCTTCCTGTGGCCCCATGTTCTGTGGTCTCTTTGTGCCTTGAGCTGAGCAAGTCCAAACACAGCTGTGAAACAAGTGGCTTTCCTCTACACTCTGAATGTAAGAAAGGGAAGTGCATGAAGCTGGAGTTGGGTGTACCAAATAATTGTCCTTTTGATCTGTAGGACTAGGGGGGGAGAGGTTGGTCACAGCCCCTAAAAAGATTCCTCTGGCATGATTACAGTTCTGCACAAAATATTAAGATTCCAAAAGGGCATTGTGACTACACTGGTTTTTTTTTCCCCTTCCAGTGTATGACTTAAACAAAAGAAATCTTTAAATCAATAATAGTTTTGTCACGTTTCTCTGCTAAGCTAATGGTGGTGTCTTAATTACTCAACAGCTTTTTCTTGATATGACATTTGGAGCTGGAGGTCACACCAGAGCTCTGCTGGAGAAAGCCAAGGACATCACTGTCTATGCACTGGACAGGGACCCCACAGCTCATAAAATAGCTCAGCAGCTTTCAGAATCATATCCGTAAGTTGTCCTCATGTCAGAAATATTGTTCAGATAAAGTTGGTACTGTGGTATTCTATACACAATTTAATATGTTTGTAATAGTTTTAATATAGAATTTTTAATGGCTTATTGTAGAATAGCATTATATGCTGAACATTCTCAGTTAAATAGGAGGTCAAATTCTTCTGTGCTTTTGGGAATTAAATGCATATTCTGTGTTCTGTTAATTTTGAATATACATCAAGTAGCCAATTACATATTTCACAATTTATTTTAAAAGGATTGACATATTCTGCTTGCTTTGAGATGATTCTGATGTACAAAAACATACACTTTGTGGTAAATACTTCACCCAGAAAAGTAGAATAATGTACTTTAAAATTACATGATAAGGTAATTTTAAATATGACTTATGAATATTTTAATTTATAAAAACCCAAAAATTAATTGTGGTTCGGTATTAGGTTTGCTAAATAGTTTGCTGCTGCTAGTCATCCTACTCTGCAACACTACCTAAATATATCTCAATGAATTTCAGTTCTTCGTGGGCTGAAGTGACATACAGTGTATACTTATATATTTATGGAATTCCTCTAACTGGTTTTTCTCTGGATAATACTCGTTTTGACAAAGTAGTGTGGAAAATTATTGCCAGGGAAAGTTCATTTCCCTTTCACCTAAGCCTGCAAACTCTACCAGATGTCACTGGAGTTGTAAAGTCTTTGTGTCATAGGAAAAAACCAATATGTAGTCCGAATAAAAGCTAATTTTATTTCTGTAAAACGTTTCAAAAATATTTGTTCAATACAAGGACAATGATGAAATCAATATATGTTTATCTGTAAAGTATTCTATGCAAATCTGGGTGTGAAGATGTTTATTTTCTGGGTATATGAAGAGATTTTCCAAGTGTTGGATGTTGTTCTGCCAGTAATTGGCAGTGTTAATTCTCTGCTTGCTTCTGTGTTTAAGAAGATGACCTTTAATCAACATAGTAGTACAGCTGATGCAACTTCCTATGGATTTATGAACAAAGGAAGTCTCCTAAGTTTGTATTTTTGCATGTAAAATCATATAAACTTGGGTAGTTGGACTCCAGACATGTTGTTGTCTGCCTTAAAAAACACAAGCTAGTGTTATAATGAGGTGGATTCTTTAATAACATAGTGTTAAATTGTTTGAGATGAGTGTTAGTCACTGAAAGATGACTGCATGCCACTTGAATATGTATTGTAAGATACAGAGCAATATTCTTATTCGTTTTGGTGTTTTCTCCTCATCTCCCATCTTTTCTATTAAAAACAATACATGGGTCCTTTTTTAAAAGGTAAGTAAATACATATTTTCTCATAATAGTGTTGAAAATTATAGTAAAATTATGTTCATAAATGGTATATTATTATTAGACTGATTTCCCTGGGAATTCAGTTGCATAAAGCATTGTTAAATTAAGTGGGGGAAGGAGAAGGTATATCATTTATAAATAACAGGTAAAGCTAAGGATTTGCTTACAAATTGGTTGTAAGTATAAAGGATTTACGTATTTTACAAGATATGGAGCATAGATAAATGGAAATTTTCTTTCAGTATTCATTAAAAGATGGCTGATTTTATATAATGGGGTTTCATTATCCATTTTCTGCACTATAAGAAATAAACATTTTAGCATAATTTATCAGTTTAATTCCAACCTGTGTTGCCATCAAAAGTTCAGGGAATAAATCATCCAATTCACATCTTTCTCTCTTCACATCTAGTGTCAGATGAAATAGTTCCCTCACCTGGTCCACCATAGAAATAGCTGTGCTGTCTTAAATCCAGCACTGGCAGCAAGCTGGGGGAAATGTAGGTCTGTACCTTCTTTAAGAAGCACAGCCACAGCTCTGAAGAACTTCAGCATGAAAGTATAAGCTTCTCTGTTGTTTTTTTGTTCTAGAGTTTTTTTCACCTCTTCTATTTAATTTTGCTGTTTTGGGAGAGGTTGACTGACTGGAGGCTTCCCTTCCTTTGGAGGTGGCAGGAAAAGGCTGTTATGCAGCTGTAATGAGTGCAGTCTGATTCCCACTATGTCTGAATTATGCAATTTGAAAGTCATACATCAAATGGATTTTCTGTTGCCATTTTTTTTTACTTAAAACAGAATATTGTACCTATTTAATTTGGGTTGTGAGTGAATTCCAGGATACTGATCTTGAGTTCTACAGTGGTATTTGAAGTAGTCCACCCTACCATAACTCTTCCCTTAGAAATATTCAGTGTTAATTGCTGTTGCTTATTCTGGTTAGGTAACGGGAATCTTTGTAAAATTTCCAACATTTCCAACTGTTACTCTCTATGAGGTTTCATTTATAAAGCATCCTGTATCTTGTGTCACTGAGTTCCAAACTCAAGTTGTGGAAATGTGCCCAGAGATGTGGAAGAGATAAGTATAGCTAAATTAAGGGACTTTTCAATATTCAGAACTAATAAATGAAGTCCTCTTTGTACTTAGACAAAAGCTGGAGTAATAAGTAAATGAATGAGAACACTGAGGAAAAACAGTTTTGATGCTTGTATTTTAAGTGTGTCTCTCTGCTTCTTGGTAGTGATTTTGTCAGAATTAAAATCTGAGGAGGGTAGAGTTCCAACTGCAATTCTTGCATTCATTTTGCTTCTCTGTTGATTTTTTTATAATGTGTAGTGCTGCTTTAATAAGGAGAAAATGGGTCAGGGCCTGTTAGATATGCAGTGTGTGGGTGGGAATCCTTTGACGTGCTTTCTGGGGAAGCCTCTAACTTGGGAATTACTGCTGAGAATCCAGGAGAACAAGATAAAAATCACTCAGTAGCAATATATATCACAAGTAAACCCTTTCACACCCACTGGAAGGGAGAGGTTAGAGAGGTGGCTGAAATCTGGCAATTAACCAATATCATCACAACCTTTTAAGTATGAGAAACCCACACAAAGCCTACACCAAGAAGACAATGGTTTTGTAGTTCTCTGAGCAGAAAAGGAGATTGTGCCCTGAAAGTAAGGATAAAGAGTAGAAAATTCCTCATACAATTTAACTGCCATTTTATTATAGTTCTAAAGTAATTTTAAGATGTGATGGTGCTTATGGGTTTTGCTTTCAGAGTTACACTAAGTTTACCCAAGAAGTGGGATAGAACCATCAGCTGTGCATTGTATATTCTGGGGAAAGTAGAATTTGTTTTGTTCAGTTCTAGGGGAAAAAAACTTTCTTTCAGTTGCAATAAGTGTATTTCAAGTGTGGTGCACAAGGCATACAATGAACAGTGTACAATCAAGGAATATTCCTGATAATGATGCCTTGACTATATATGTTTAGTTACCTATAGTATGATTTCTTTCTAAGGAATTTTCCATCTATGTCAACATTGAGCTGCCTTGCAAATACAGGCACCACAGGTAAGTTATTTGCCTTTAAATACAAAACGGAAAAATGCAATTTGGGGCACTTAAAATACTATTAAATCAGCTCCAAATATCTTCCAGCATGTTTATTCTTTTCCTCAGAGGTAGATGTGAAAAAGCATACACATCACTTCACAGAGCAGGTATGTATGGGAAAGTTCCCACCACATGAGAAGGGCTGAATAGGGTCCTAAACTGAGAATGTTTCTCAGTGCCAATATTGCCTATGCAGTGGATCTCAAAATTGGGAACTAGTGCCAGTGGCAGGAGTTGTAAAGTATTGTATGCATGGGAAGCCAGAAAACAGCTCACTCTTACATTATATAGTAAGGGCAGAAAAGATGGCAATTTATAGTGACTGAAGCAGGTTAATATGTATGTTTGGAAGGCTGGAGGAAAGCTTTTTATGCTCAAGGTATAGGATGTTAAGGATTGATTAATTGATGAATGTGATCTCAACAGCTTGTATCTCTCCATCACAGAAATCTTTTAGCACTCTATCATACCAGGATTTTAATACCGAATGACAAGGAAAAGCTCTCTATCTGCTGGATTTAAACACTATAAATTTAATTGAGCACTTCAGAGCTCAGTTTTCTTTTCTGCCTCAGTTGCAAGAAAATACTGTCCTGACCTGACTCTTACTTAGCTTGTGAGATCTGTCCAGCTCATGCATTGAGGTGGCATGGCTATGGGCCATTTCCAACATTAGTAGCTGAGTTCATATTTTATATACTGGTTACATAAAAAAGGAGTCCTCTTTTGCACTGCTTACATCTTAATGGAGTAAGGAGTCTTTTAAGAATGCAGTTATACCCAAATACTGCCTCTATATATACAGTGGCACAAGTTTCAAGGCATGTGGTTATGTTGACATTTCCACTGAAGCTTTTCTTTGTTAATAGAAGCATCTATAGAATTGTTAAATACTGATCAATCCATCTATATTTATTAATTTTATTTTGGCAAAATTATCTGAGAGTATACTAATTTTTTTAATTATTGTCAATGTAATGTCAAAAATGAGGTCTTGTCTGTCTTCATATATAAAGTCTCATATTCCAGTGCTAGTTTTAATATAACTTCCAGTCAGAAGAGTCTGGACAGCCCTTTTACATGTTGCCAGTTTAGGAAAACAAATTGCTGTCATTTTGATCTGAGTATTCCTACTATTTTAGTAGGAAATCTTAGAAGATGTTGGCCAGTTTGAAGCTCTGAAGGAAAGTTAGCAAGCGTTAGGTTTAGAAAGTGAACTGTTTTATTTCCATGTGCCAAGTGTTAGTTTAACTAGAGGTAGTTTTAGATATGTCCCATTATATTTGGTTTAATTTAATCCTTCTATGTCAGTGTGGTATAAAAGTTCTCTGAACATCTTTAAAGATTAATGTTATAGCTCCTAAATGCAGAGTGTTTCTGAGGAGATTTCTGTGAAGCGTAATGTGGGCTCCAGGGTTGGTTGTTTTTTTTCCCCTAAAAGGAACAAATGTATTTTTTGAACTAAATAATTACGATGCTGAAATAAACTTGGGACTTACATCATCCATAAAGGACACATCGAAGTTTCAGCCATTTTTCCATCTTCTTGGTTTTGATGAGAAAGTTTCTTATAGGTGTTTAAATGACTTAGGTACTTTTAGATTCCTTTTGTAATCATGTCTTCACTAAAATACATAATAAAACCTTATCTGTTGAACTTGTTGAGCATTTTCATATGGAGGTGGAGATGGACAGCATGCATGGACAGAAAGGTTCTTGTCACTAAGCTGATCAATATTGAAGGTAAATACATTGTTTGCTAAATAGCTAAACCAAAATTTTAAAATGAGTTGATAGTTACTGATTCATTATTTTATTTCTTCAAATTTGTTAAAAATGAAAACACGTAACTAAATGAAATATTTCTCAACACTTTTTTTTACCAGTACTGAGCTTCACACTTAACTAAGTATGAAATACAGAAATGTGCACAGAAGTTATTTGGAGTTCATGTTATTTTTCTGATTGAGTCAAATACTGTTGTTCTTATCTTAGATACATTAGGATTGTGCATATAAGTGACATAGACAATAAAAATGAATTACTTTGAGGTTGACTATGTAATTCTCTTGCTTTTTCTTGTCATAATAATAAACATAATTTGCATTTTAATTTTATTTTGGCCTTTGTGACTCAGCTGTGCTAAGTGCTGTGCAGAATATTCAAAGGACTGAAAGTAAAATCAGACAGTTAATTGCTGGCTTTGTATTTGGATGCCTGAAAAATACAGCAATTTAGCTTGATCAAGCAGCAAAGATCTGAACAGAGAGGTTTTTGGATTATTTCCGTGTAAACCTGTGGTGAAGAAAACATGTAACTTGAAATCAAAGTTACCTGTGGCCTTGTCACTACTGAATAGTGCAAGTGTTTGTGATCAGGACTGACTAATAATTGACTTTAACTCTTGACATGCCCAGATCTATAGGAAATAATACATCTTGTCTCAACAGCAGAAACAATCTGTAACATTGCTGTTGTCTGCTGTACAGTCTTACACTGATCGTGAGACATTAGAGGCCACTGAAACTTAAATTTTTAAGTATGAATGAATCAGGAAAACAGAACTGAATTATTTCTGATAATGCTGTCCAGAAAGGCTGTTGTTCTTCAAGGTGATCTGTGCCACCTGCTGACACCTTCACTTGCTTTGGAGCAGATTGGGAAGGGAAAGAGGAGGTTAAGCAGCTCCCTTCCCCCAGGCCACTATATCTTTATCTCTGGAAAGCAACAATTACTTCTTTTTTAATTCCATTGGTTACATGGGGACCTTAAACCTAAGTTTTGCTTCTCAAAAGAATCTAGGAACCTGTTTCCTTTGAAGCTGGGCGAGCAGCTGTTAAAAAGCCAACTTTTCTGTTACCAGGCAATGCCTGATCAATTCATTTCTGCATTGTCTCTTCCCCCCCTTTCCCCGAATGTGCTGCATGTTATTGTATTTTCCATCAGCTCAGTGTAGTAGCTCATCCCTCTTCACCTCATCCATGACTACCAGCTGTTCCTAATGGACAGAGTTATTTACTTCAAAAGACAATGCAAAAATCTCTCACTTGACTGAGCAGCAGAATGTTTTGATTTCTTGTAATACGGTCTGGATTACAGTTTAGTGATCTGTGACCAATTCTGGAGCAAAAGAGATGTTTATCCAAGTTCAGCCCTTCCTACAGTCTGCCTTTGTCAAAAGAAGTAGATGTTAGCTCTTGGCAAACCCAATATTAAGATACAACCTTCTGGCATTCATTTATATTTAATCCAAGAACTAATATTAATTATTTGCTAGAAAATTAGAACTTATGCTAATACCTTTACATCTTCTAAAAAAAAAAATTAAATTGTTTTGTAACAGACTGTGCAGTTTACTACTTTTCCAACTAGGAGCACCAAAAATATCTGTCCATTTTGAGTAATCAGTGGTGTCACTTTGTGAAACTCTGTGCTGCAGGAAAGCTCATTTCACCTAGAGAGAGTTTGGAGAACATCGTGTATACTGGCCCCAGGAATAGAGATGCCAACTTAGTTGAAGTGAAAATTTTTTGCATATAACATGGAATTTTCCTCTTATGCAGAGAGCTATTATTTCCAAGATGAGTTTATCATCTGTGTCAAAATTCACAGTTAAGGAAAGACTGAATATGAAGACTAATGATGGCATGGTGTGGTATGGTAATGAGAAGAACCCCACAAATAGGATTATTTTTACAGTATGTTTAAGGTAGGATTTTTGGTTTTTTTATGATTTGTGTAGTATGAATTTTCTGAATGTTTGGAAAGTGCCCTGTGACATGGAAAAAATTAGTTTTCTGAAAACAAAGTGCATCATTAAAATATTTTTCCCTTCTGCCTCCAAATAACATTTTTGTCATCATTCATATAGTTTAATAATAGCATTATCTAAAATGACCCGTTATAATGAGAAATTATATGACCAATCATGAAACTGTTTACCAATTTTTGATCTGTTTTTAAAATTTGCCTGATATTGCAAAGTAGATGAGAGGTCTCATATTGTTCTTGTCATAAAGAATTTCCATACTGCTGTTACCAGGTATCTGGAACACTGCAGGTTAGAGGGCAATTTAACTGAATAAGCAGCAGGTATGGGAGAAGCTTGGTCTTGGTCCCATGTGTACTTGCTATTCTTGGTCTCATCTGTTCCTTTTTTTGCATGGTCCTTTAACTGATAGGGCTTCAAAGCTATATCTGAAGAGAACCTTGAATTTTATTTCTTTGGATATTTTGCAAGTGATCAATGGAGGGAAAAAGAAGCTGCTGCAGGTTTTTTTATACTAAATTGGTGTCTTTTTTTGGTCACTGTTTGAGACACTATTTTATTGTAAAATCAGATACATTGCAGCAAGAAATATGAATAAAACAAAATTGTAATAAATTTTTAAAACTTTTTCTGTGCAATGATTTCATGTCTGAGACCTTTAGAATGGCTAGAAATGTGAACTGACTGATTGGATAGTCAGGGGACTTTCTTATTTTCAAAGAGGCATGTTTCCATTTTTAGTTCTCATAGTTAGTAAAATATTGAACACTGAAATAGATGTGTGCAGAACTAAAAAGATCTTGTTCTCTCTTCTGTCTAATAATACTTACAGAAATCAAGGTCACTATTTGGGTGCCAATCTGGAAGCTTCTCAATGAGTCAGTTTTGCAAGTTTATTAGAAATAGATTAATGAGTAATAAACTTTTGATACACAAAAACTAACTATATGATTTCTGCTGTGGTGGAGTTGATGGTTTGCTA
Organism: Phaethornis superciliosus; assembly: GCA_023637945.1. Lineage (NCBI taxonomy): Eukaryota > Metazoa > Chordata > Aves > Apodiformes > Trochilidae > Phaethornis > Phaethornis superciliosus. Next base: position 5,193,183 of record JAJQWJ010000017.1, read on the forward strand.
ACCTGTAGTTCTCTGAACAATCCTTCCTGATGATTTCTTTTTAAGCTACCATGACACTGACCTTTTTCCAGTCATTGGGGACCAGATTGCCGGTTCAGTCCTGCTCAGGAGTTCTGCTTTTAGACTCCTTGGCAGATTGTCCAGCTTTTCTCTCTTAGTCATCCTTTTTTTTTTTTAATTTTTTTTTTTTCCTAGGATTATTTAGCTAAAATGTTCTCTTGCTGTGGCTGCCTTTTTTCTTATTGGTGGTGCTTGTTTTGGTTTGGGGTTCTCTTTGTTTGTGGGTGGGTGTTTTTTTGTGTGTATTTTGTTTGTGTTTTTTTGTTTCTGGTTGTTGTTTCTTACCAGTAAATTGTGTAATTTACTATAAATATGGCTCTTGATGCTATATGAGACTGGTCCAGAAAGTTTTTAGTAAAGTGTGTGTCTGATTTTCATGTACTTCTACGTTGTTTTTAGTCATCTTTTCTTTTCCTTAGAGGACAATTTAATGTAAATAGAGAGTACAGATTCCTACAAAGTGGTGACTTGCAAGGATTCAGGTTTTGTCTTAATATATGGAAGACCTCTTCTAATCAATTACAAGAAGATTTCAAGTCAATTTTTCATTTATAAAACTAATGTAATTTCTAATCTTAAATTGCCTTAGACAAACCTGTGTTGTAATTTATATCTTTGTCTTAAAAAGCTATTGCAGAGGAGAGACTAACCTGCATAACACATGAATTACTAAATTACTAAAATGACCTCTTGAGGTTAATTTAAGTCAACTGTCATTGACTATTTTGCTTCATCTCTCCAAGGAGCATTGTTAGAGGCGAAGTTGGACTCAGCTGAATTCTTCTACTTCTTTTTAAAATACTTTCTGTATTGTGGCCTTAAATGCTGGCAAATCCTCAAATCATAATGCCTAACTTAAAGCTGTTTTCAATATGTCTATAGTAAAAAAAAAAAAAGCCAAAACCAGATCTATGCTGTAAATATTAAACGACTTTGTGATAAGTTGAAAATTATTTTTTTTAATGGCAAATTGAGATTTTTTTTTTCTTTGTTTTGAGGGATTTATATAAATTCCTGTGTAAAAGTGAACTGTGAAGTGAATGGCAGCTTGTTACCTTGTTACAGTTCAGGGTTCAGTGCTCATTAGTAAGCTTTGCTGTGTTGGGAGGCAAAGACCCTCTCTAAAGTAATTTCGACGGTTTTCTGTGCAGGTAGGAGAGGACTGGATATTTGCATTTGCCTTTATTCTAGAATGACATTATTTAAAGAAAAAACTGAACTAGACCTTTTGGTTTAGGACATACCCTAAGGCAACAATATTCAAGATGAAGACAGTTTGTAAACCAGTGTTGTGGGGTTTTTTTCATGTTTTTATTAAAATTTGAAAAAAATCTCTTTGAATATATTTTGTTTGTTCTTCCATACTGCAATGTTCAGTTCAGTCAGAACTTGTTAGAAGTTTGCCACATCTCTAAAGAGCATTAGTCAAACTCTGAATACGTTAGGCTTGAATGAAAATTTCAGTAGAGCTTCATATGAAAAAATGTTTACCCTTTAACTAGAACCAGAATGTTCTCAGTGTTTGGACTTTCTGACGTCTTTCTGTCCCATAATCAACTTTAAGAGGTACTGCAGGTGGCTTGAAGGGAGAGTGAGTTAACAATTAATAAGCATTTACCAAGCTTTTTGCGTCACTTTTTATTTCCAAATCATTTGCTAACAAGTCACCTAAGGGCTTAAAATCGACCAGGACAATAAACAGCAGGAGCCCATGGTGCAATTGATGCTGATGATCAAAAAATAAATTACAGAAGTCAAATAAGTGTTAATTTATTGGATGCTCTCAATAGTATAAAAATTTGGTTTACTGTAATAAAACAAAGAACTAATTCAAATAATGGATATTCTGATGTAACTTTATGTAGAATCACAGCTTTCCTGTTTATAGTTAATGCAGTGATTACTCAATTATCAAACGTTGCTGTATAGCTTTGTCCCAAGAATATTCATTCGAGTGTTTATTAGCCTTATCATGTCATTTTTTTTTCCGGAATTTTCTTTTTCTGTTATTGGTAAGTGTCTGGTGGTTGTCATTAATGCTGGAAGGTATTATATCTTTAGTTATTACAGAATGAGAAGAGTAACAAAACCAGACATTTCCATGACTGTGCTGAATTTTTCTGTCTAAAGAGTGTACAGTTTCTTGTGTTCTTCTTACATTCTGTTTAAACCTCAAGATGCCTTCAAAGCTTTTTATAAGCATTAAGCTAATAATAATAAAAATATATAAAAATAAAAAAACTTAGAATGTGAAGGAATTGGGATATATATGAAGATATATATGCACTCATTTAAACATAGGAAATTTCTGTTTTTCTGAACAAGACTTTCACAAACTTTCTCACTCCAAAGGTTTCCTCAAAGATTTCATATGGAAGTATTTAGATAATCTCATTGCAAATACTGATATTTTTTTTCTACTTGTGTTGAGTGTTTCCTCCTTCTTCTACAGGCTCTTATAATGCTGAAGTCTTTTCTGATGAAATTTTAGATTTCGTGTAGGAAACTTTTATGTCTATCACCAGCTTTTTATCAAGGTGGGATTTCATTTGTGTGAGCTTTTGCTCTACAGTGCTGCAAGCTATTTGAATTTTCTTTGGGAGATACATGTGATAGTATGAATGGCTTAATATTTTTAAACTAAATATTGGAGAGCCTCTGGGTCAAAATGACAACTATTGCTATTCCTAAACTAGACTCAACTAAATGTGTTTCCTTCACATTTTTTTTTCTGGAAATGCATAATCTAGTTCTGATTAACTTTAAAGGTCTTGAAGGCTATAAAGTTATTGCAAGATGATAATTTAAATGCTAAACCAGGAGGTATTTGAGTTTTATTTTTAGTTAAGGGAAGGAAAGAAGCTGGAACTATAGCAGTTAAATGTCCTCTGATTGCATTCATTAGTTTTCTAAAATTGCTCTTGTGGCTCAAATGTATGGTGCATAAATTGTTAATGTGATGCATGTTGTGCAGTATACTAAATAAACTGAAAATGTCTAGTAAAGTTTGCATGTTAAAACTACTACTGAAAAGAGCTTAGGTATGCAGTTTATATTTTCATGTATCACCATCTCCTGCATGTATCATGGTGATACATGATGTCATTTTCTAGTAAAAAGACATTGTAACTGGTTTAATTTCTGTATGTTGAATACTTTGGTTGGGTGTTAAGTGAATGGGTAGCAAAGTAAAGCTGCATTCTTACAGTGTTACACAAAAATGCTGAATATCTATTTAGGAGTTTGAGGGATTTGTCTTGCTTGTTCTCTTAAGGAATTGAACAGGAATTTTGAGCACAAGGTTTGGTCTGTTCATAATTATAAAAATTAATGCTTTCCAGCAGTTTGCTCTTGGAGCTTTCATTGTGGCGTTGTCTTTATCCCTCACAGATAAGCTTGTGTGGTAGAGTTCTGTCACCCTTCACATTTACTGGAGGTTAGGAAAGGGGCATTAAATGAGAGCTTATTACTGTGTATTTCAATGGTTTCAGTGGTCCTAGATGATTTTACACGAGCCTTGAAAATTATCTGATTGGCAATTGTGATGTTCACTTAAATTCTGAGTCCCATTAAAGAGAAAAGAAATTATAGGCAGAATGCCTTCCATCTGTAACAGCAGTACTGTACTTGCCAATTATAGTTCAAAGTGGTTGTACATCTGGGATGTCCCAGAGAAAGAACACTTACATTTGTGGTAGAAGGCTAAGCATGTATCACAGGGAAACTTCTGTAAGTTTTCCACAGGATCTTGTAACCCCTGCAGACACTAGTGGGAAGGTTTTCTTGTTTCATGTATTCAAAATAAACTTTCCTTACACTGAAAAAGTTTGTTCTGAGCAGAAGATGGATTAGTTGTGTAAGGTCTTTTCTTGAACTTGGACTGAAGTGGAGGTGCTTGGAGAAGGAATGCCTCTTACTTCAGCACATTGGTGTTCTGTCAGATTTTATACTGTTTATTTGCTGCATAGACTGATTTATGGAGTCACCTAGAGTTTTAAGATACTTTTTTGGATGATGAGTGTTTGCTTTGCACTAATGAATCAAGGGTTGTCTCGGGTTGTTACACACTTTTCTTTGACTTTTGTTGGAAAGTACTGAGGGAGAGTTGAAAGAATAGATTGAAACTGCCAGACTGACTCTTGAGTCACAATTTTTTAGCAAGAAGTGAAAGTATAGCTTCCTTGCTGGGCTAGATCAGATGATGACAAGAGGGCATAACAGGAGGACATAAAAGATGCAAATAACTAGGCAGTGGGAGGATGTGTCCTATGCAGAGCTGCCCACTCAATCCTTGGCAAGGAAGGAAACCAGCAAAGCTGCAGGGACCAAAGTCTTTCCTGCCCAGGTACTTCACTGGAGCTCTTTCCTCTGCCCCCTCTAATGGTAATTGTATAAAGGCTTTTAAACAAATGAAGAATTTGGAATGTTATTAATAGTGATGGGATATTTTGCTGCCTCTGTCATGTAAGAAAGGGTTTTTACTTGTATTTCTCACTGGGGAGACAAGAGGTAAAAATCTCAAGGCAGAGCAAGATGAGAGACAGACATAAATACAGGGATTTAGCCAAGGCACCCTCCAGCAAGCTCAGACTTAGATGGTCTTGTCACCACTCTGGCTCTTCTGCATAAAAACCTGTGGCTGAGGCACTTGCTCATTCTTAGGATGAATTTTCTTTTGCCACCTTAGACAAGTGCACCAGTTGATGCTGGGGGTTGTGGTGGAGGTGAAGGGAAGCCAAAGCAAAACAAAACAAACTGGATCTGTGGTTTTGAACAATGGTATATTAAAAATGTAATGATTGTTCTGCAGTGTTAGAAACTAAAATGTTAGAAACTTACCAGGGCTGCAAGTTAAATGAATATGGAAAGTAAAAAAGTCACCTTTATTGAAAGGACTAAAAGCTGCCTTATCTTCAAAAAAAAAATTCAGTTCGTAGCCCACTGGACTTTAAAAGGGCAGTTGTTGCTTGTTACTTTTTGTCTTTTGCATTTTAGCATTGGCTTCTACTCACTAGAGGAAAAAAAACCACTGGAAAATAGGGCTGTTCTGCAGCTGAAAAAAACATGCTTGGTCTACAAATATAGTAAAACTTACTGTTAAAAGGTACTTGCAGACTGTTTTTGCTTCCAATACCTTTTTTCCCACTCAGGATCAAGTACTGAAAATGAAGTAGACAACTCAGCAGTGAAAATATTGAAGCATATGTAGTGAGCTATTTTTGCCACACCTTTCTTCACACATGAAAATCAATATGTAAGAATATCTTTTGGTGGGTTTGTTTTTTGTTTTTTTTCATCCTAATGCCCTTTTTTTTTTTTAAAGGAACCAGGTATTAAATCCTAGGTCTGTAATAACTTTTAGTTATTTTGAAGTATCAATTGAATTAAAGTCTAAATGATCACATATGTTAGGTCTAAAATTCAGTTTCATTAACTTTATAACAAAAGATTGGTTAACTCTGCAGGGGCTACTGGATTTATTTTGTCTGCGTGTTTTCTTAGAGTAGCATCTTGAGCAGCTTTTTTTTTTTTTTTTTTTTTTAATTGTGAACAAATTTTTATGTATATTTGCAGCCAGGCAGAGCACGATATAAATATTTAAATTACTTAGCTCACATTCGGATCTCTGAAAGGGAAGTAATGCCTGGCCTCCCAGGAATACTTAAACAGGTGCTCAAGACAGAAATGATTTGTGATGAACAAGACTTGCTATTCAAGTGAAAGACATTTATTAGTGACTACATGAACAGCTGACGGGCTCTGCTCCAGCTGCCTGCTGAAGGGAAGAAGGGGTGCACCATCTCAGGGGAATTTCCTCAAAAAAACCCAGCCTTACTTCATTTGCGTGGCACTGGGGACCCCCAACCCCTGTGAGGATTAATGTCAAGCAATACCCTTTTCACTTCTACATCGGAGGACTCTAGGGAAGATCAGTGCTCCCTCCCCCAGTTTATGCCCTTTGTAAGCCACAGCTGAACCATGGAAGCAGTTTTCTGAGGTTTCTAACCTTGATCAGAGGAGGATGACCCTATGTGGCAACCTTTGAAAAGCACATCTCCAGTGACAAATTGCAGGGCAAGGCTTGGAGTACCTGGATCTTCTCCTTACCTGCAGAAATTTGCAGTTTTACTGAAATTTTATGACCACATGCAGGAGCTCTCAGTTCTTGAGCTGGAACTTCAAGTCTGATGCCAGTGTAAGATGTACCTGTGATGAGGATGTGGAAGGAGGTAAAAGCTTCCCAGCAATAAAACCATCTGGTTTGTCAGTGGGTACAAAATGTGCATTATCCTGTCAGAGTTGTTCCAAGGAATGTTCATCAATATGGTGATAGGCACAATATAAATATAAACCTGCAAATTTCTTTGAACATTTATTTTGACCTCTTTTGTGGAAGTCTGTCTACATTTCTGCTATCTTGAAATGGAGAGTTTTATAATTTCTGGTTATATTTTGGGAAGATTTTATGATTGGACTTAAAATTCGAAAGGAGAAGATCAGTGTTGTCCATTGCTAGCGTTTGCTTCGGATGGTTTGGGATCTTGGGTAACAGTTTGGGGAACTTGCTCTCAGATCACTCTTGCTATTTTTAGCCTTGTGTGTTGCCTTAAGAGCGTTGCCTGTTCCTGTCCCTGTGGATGCAGCCCTGGTTTTTGCAGCTAAACCTCTCTTTGTGTGCATAGGCATGGATGAAAAGGTTCAAGTATTAAGCTCCACACATGTACCATAGTTTTGTCCATCTTCTGTGTGGCTGCATCACTCAAGCTGGTACTTACACGAGATGGCCCATGATTTAAAACTTTTGCAAAAGAGCATTTTTTAAAATAGATGTTACAGAAGAAGTTGAAAAGCAAGGGAAAGCCGCTTCCTATTAACGTGTTTATTAGAGTGGGAATCAGAGAACCATCATAGAACAGATTTTGACAGTTCGATTTTTCTAGACTTTTTGGGTAAAGGTACTATAAATGTTTTTTAAAATGTTGCTTTCACTTCAAATTGCTTACTCTGATTTTGGCCATACTTTTGAAAAATGAAAGGGAAATAATATCAGTCTTGTTTTGCCCTCTCAAATACAACTAAGAGGGTATTATGAGATAGAAAATACTATTTTTATACCATCTATCACCTTTGTTAACATTTTATTAGACATAAATCATGTAGTTTCGGGTTGCATAGTGACAATATGGTTCACCATGTATTCTATTTTTATAACTTTATTTAAAACTGGCATGTAACTTGCTGTACCTGAAACCCCAAGTGAGGCAGTTATTGGAGTGTAACAAAGTTTTGACGTCAGAACTGCTATTTATTCCACTGGCAACCATTAGCGATGCATTACCCCTTGGCACTTGTGTTTTCAGAAACATGGTTAAATTTTTATGACTGGTCCTGGCCAATTAGGATTCTTGCTCAATATAGAAACAAAGGAAGAGACCTTTTTTATAACTTCCTATATGTAGCTTTCCAAAAACAACAGCATAAAAAAAAAAAAAAGAAAAGAAATATTGCACTGAGAGTTCTCAAAACCTACTACAGAGCTACACGTCAGATTGACTGCTTGCTGTACACGTGTATTTGAGAGGCAGGGGTTAAGCTGGGCTGCCTTGTCAAATGCATGAGCCTTTATTAGAATTTAATGTAATTACAGCTGAGTCATGCTTGCAGGTTGGTCTGGTAGCTTGAGTAGAATGTAAAAAGGGGCTGCAGGCTTAAAGGTAGAGAGAATTGTGGAGATAAAGGGAGTGTGGAGGAAAATTGTGGGAGTGGGCTTGGCAAAAACGAATGTTTTCAAGAGACATTTCAGTAGAGGTTTCTGTTGCTAGCCTTTTCCCCAAAAATTTAAACTTCAGCAACACTGGACTGCAGAGTGTGATGGAGCAGCTGCATGAAAGGATGCTGTAGGATCTGGTAGTGTTCCTGGCTCTAGGATCACTGTTAGTGTTTTGGCCATAATAAATGCCATCGTGTACAAACAGAATGTACAGGAGAAACATTTTTCCTTCTGTGTTATTTTTTTTTTTGTGATCTTCTCCTTGGGGGCTTGGGAATATTTTATCCATCATGAAGTTGGAGTTACCCATCTTCAGAAGTTACAAAAGATTTGCTTGTACATAGTGCTTTACTGTAGGTTTGTGTTGGAGGGAATGCTCTTTCACATAAGAATATTTTCCTGTTTCTGAACTTTATCAATTATTTTGTGATCTTTAGATCAGTAGTGGAAGTTGCTATGGTTGTTTCCTGCAAAAATACTTCTCTTGAAGTCTGATCTTTATTATAACAGGCTCACTTCAACATATTGCATAAATGGTCATGATTGCAAGCTAAAGTTTCTTAACTTTGGCAGTCACATCTTGTCTGAGTAAATGTTGCTTGATGTTAAAGAATGGAACACCTGCACGTGTGTGTAATATAGTATGGTTTTTGGGTAATTCCAGGTGAAGAACCATCTCTTGAGCATCCAAGAGGGGGAAGATTCTGGATGTTCTGCTTCTAGTTCTTGTGTTCACCATGTGTGGAGCCTTTGACTGTCTCCTGCAGTTTGCATCTTTGTTCTGGGTACTGCAGAATCTGACAGCAGACACAGCACATCAGAGACTATGCTGTCTTTTACTAACCTCTGTTTTAACCTTACGAAGTTAATGGAGACAAACATTCTATTCTTCCAGGGTAGCAACTGAGAAAATTGTTGGAACATATGGGGTAGAAAAAGGGTGTTGTGAGGACTGACAAAGAAGAGGTTTGTTTGCTCAGGGAGCTGAATAGGAAGACTGCCAAAGAGGTGGTGTGATTTGGAGACCATTAAAGCAAAAAGGAGAAAAGCTGGAATTCTGGAAGAGAAGGCAAACTGTACAGGATATTTTCAATTGCTTTGGGAACAGCAGATGAGCACTGGGAGGAGAGGATTTTATTGCCTAAGCAACTGCTTGAAGGACAGTCAAGTTTTCCAGAAGGCAGGAGTAGCTTTGTTGGTTCCTCCTGTGTGCACATTTTGTTTGCATCTGTCTAAATGTTTACCCTCAACTATGTATCTGCTGCCATGACATAAGAGAACCTGTGCTCTGAAACATCAAAAACCACATTTGTTTTCCTGCAGGATCCTTTTGAAGCATAAACTGAAGCTGGTCACTTCAGACTTGGCTCTGCTCCACAGCCTGGAGCCTCCTGGAAATTTCTCACACTTTTTTTGTAACATTTGTATTAAGCTTTGAGCTATATTTTTCAATTTCTAGTTTCAGACATATCTGGTTTCTTATATCTAATTACCTTAAAGATTTTCTTACCATTGTTTTAATTTCCAGGAACTTGTCAACCATTTCCTGTTATATTTGGCCAGACAGGATTTTCTGAAAAAGATCCTATGCCCTTTTTGTGCACATGGGATAGGAAACAAAGATGATTGCAGGGTTGTGAGTAATGACTTCTGGTTGTCAGGAAGCAGCTTTGCAATATGTATTGTAACACACAAAAATAAATGTGAATTCTCTGTTACACACTTTTGAAAAGAAGAAAAGTAATTATTTACGTACCTCTTACCATGTTTCTGAGAACGTTTTTCAAGGATAATTTGACATCCAAGATACTGAAGGAAGGAAGGAGAATCAAAGGTGTTGCTTTCATACTCCAGAAACCTTGTTAAGGAACAGGAATTACATAAGTGATCTGTATTTTGTGTGGTTTATACGTAAAGAATTTCTCAATCTGAGAGATTTCTCATAATCTCATAGCTGAGTCATGCAATGTGGGGGAAGAAATTTTGAGACGACCCTACAATGTTTTTTACTTTATATAAGCCTTTGCCTGAATTGATTTGCACAGCTCCTTCTTTGTAAGAAGAATGATGCAAAATGATATTAACGAAAGGAACATGTCTCTTATCCCCACATGTAATAGAACCAGAACTTTCTGGTCATCTTTTCAGCAGACAGCACCTTCCATAAAATTTTATTAATCTGGATATCGGATAACTCACCAGCTTTGTGGACAAGAGCAGAATGATGTCAGAACAGCTTTACACAGAAAAATCAGTCCAAATGCATGACTTCTGAGAGATCAGCCACACAGAGGAAGTTCTTTGGTCAATACTTTCTGGATTCCTTTGTAATAATAGCTCTGGGATCACTCTAGGATTACTTGTATAAATCAAACCGAGCTAATAGGCTTTGTAACAAATCTAATAATCATACTGTGAATATAGCACAAAAGTCATTGGTATTGCAGGAGGTATGTGGTGGGGGTGGAAGTTACTGCTCCAGGTTCATAGCAGTATTTTGCAGAGTAAAACTGGAGATACTCTTGTCCTAATGTTAATGAGCTCTCTGCTGCATGGTTCTATTGTGTTCCGTTTTATTTTATTTGCTATTTCGTTTTTGGAAGTACTGTGTCTTTTAAGTTTCTTTTATAGAAGTTTTTCAAATGGAGTTACACTTAATTTAATGGGATGCCACCTTAGGGAAGAGTATACTCTTGATAATGCATTATACTCCTGAGGTGAAATAGTGAGGTATTTCTTTGGGATTTCCCATGGGAGATGTGAAAGGTTAGCAGAGCATGGTTTTGGAGCACCAGTGGAGCCATCTAGTGTCTTTTGAAGAGTTTAACAGATTAACACAGATTTGTCACTCCAAAAAAAGGGGTAATTTTTCTCTCGAAGACCTCATATTTGTTTTTATATTGATGTCAGTAGTCCAGCTTGTGAACAGGAACACAAATGTACTTGTGCAGTAATAAAAATGAAACTTTCTTCCAGTGAGGATTATTCTACTCCGTAATGAATTATTTCTGCTAAGAATAGTGTAGCAAATGGACAACAATGAAGCTCCATTTACTGACACTTCCAAAGATGAACTTTACCATCACTGTATATACAAAAATACCAAGCTGACATGAATACCAGCCTGACAGGAATACAGCATCAAAAACTTTGAGTCTTGTAGTAGTATCCTGATAGAATGATTCTGCTTGAAATAGATATGTAAATGATTCAGGAGTAATTGTTTAGCTTTCTCTGTGCCAAAAGATCAATGTTCATGGGGGGTTGTAAAACTGCACTTGCTTTAGGTCTGGACTAAGCACAAGCTTAGGGTTGCTTAATTTCTGCCTTTATAATTCTGGAAAATAAAGTTAAAAGCAGGATTAGTCATCTATAGTGTTCTTGAAGACTTAAATAATTTAAAACCCTTTACCAACTTTATGAACAATATGCATTAAAGCTTTTCTCCTGCCTGAAGGTCTGCCATATAGCTGGAGTCCTTTGGAGTTTCTGGGCTGTGAGTTAAAAGGCAGGAAATTCCAATTAGATATTGGTGGCAAAAAAGTTGCCCTAAGAGTGATAGTACTGCTACAGGTTGCCTGGAGAGCTTGTGGATTCTCTTTGTAGGTAGGTGTTCAAGGCTCAATTTGGCCTTGAGTTATCCCATCTAATTATACCTTCACTGAGCAGTGAGTTGGACTAGAAGGCCTCCAGAGGTCCCTTTTGACAAATTGTTTTCTGATTTTGTCATTCTTGCCTGAGATACCACCTTCAAAAAAAGTTCTTCATAACTATCTGAACATTTCTGGATTGTATGAATTCCTGCATAATTCCATTTTTGGGACACTTCAGTTTAAATGCCTAAGTAGACTGTACTTGTCTTCTGAAGCCTGTCAAGATCATGTGATCATTTTTAGCATCAGTTTCATGTGGAAATTACCTGTAATTATTTTATTTAAAAGATGCTAATATAAATCTGGTATTACAAAAGACAGTACTGTTCTAAATGAGGAATCAGCTACTATGTGGAACAGATGGCAAACTGCTCATAAACATAGAGAAATACAGCCTACAAAGTCACAAGCCATGGAGTAGAATGTTAAAATATTGTTTTCAAGTGGGCCAGTTCTCCTTTATTCTGGTTGGAAATAAATACTGTTAAAATACCACTGGAGTAAATTGGTAGTGGTTTTATGTGGCTGGGGGTTATTTGGTTGTTTGGGGGGGGGGTTTTAAATAATGATGAGCTCTCCTTTTGTATCACATTAAGTTAATGCCTTTCAACTGTTTCATTGCTCTCTCTGGAAAAATAGACACTGAATTTTTTCTTCAGTAATGATAGAAAGTTGTTGACCTTGGGATCCTAATTATCCTTTTGTAGAAGCAAAAGGATTTGTGAGTTACTGTATCTTTTTCTGAATCCTTTCAGATAAAAATAATTTTATTTGAGAGCAGTGTCTTTTCTGAGTTTGCTACCAGAAAATAGCAGATCCCAGTCAACAATGTTGTTGTATTTGGTTCAAATGTCCCCAGTTGGGGAAAATCCCCATTTGGGGAAAATTTAAGAAAAAGAAGTCTTTTCAGTACCAATTATCATTATTCAGTACCATTTATGCAGTCAGTTTTACTTTTTCCAAAAATAAAATGAATAGTTTATATACCTAAGGGGGAGGTTATTCTTAGGCTGGAGTATGTTTATACACATATAAACGTGTAATGTGTATATGTCTTTAAGTTTAAGTAAACATTTTGAGGAGAACTTCACAATGGAATACTACAATAACTGTTCAAATACTGTAAGAGACTTCTAGATCATTGAATCCAACTGTGTGGTATTACAAGCTACTGCATTATTTAATCTCCTTCACAATGCTCTATCTTTAAAAGTAATTAGGGGTTCTATATGCAGTGCTCCTACTATTCCAGAGTCTAATTTTTCATTATATGAAACTTTAAATTTCCGGTTAAAGTAGTTACCTAATTTAATTTCAGTTGAATAAATTTAACTAATAGTTGATTAATATCTTTTAGGTTTTTTTCTCTCCCTGGCATTTAAAATGCTTAGTAGAGAATATTAACATCTATTCTTGGCCTTCTTTTTTTTTGGTATGCAAAACAAGTCTGGCTATTTTTTAATACTTTCCTCTCATAATAATAGCTCTCATTTCTTCTAGTCATCCTATTAGAGCTTCTCTGTGCCAGTTCCTCTTTGAGTTGCTCTCTTTTAGGTAAGTCTCCCATAATGGCATACAGTACTCTGGATGAAGTGTTACCATTAATAATTCTATTTTCCTATATGGAAAAACTTCTCTCTTGTACGTCCTAGGATTTTGTTTCCCTTTTTATGTCCATTTACTATTCAATTTATGGTCAAAGAAAAGTTCATGTTCCTTTTCTTCTTGGTTATGCCCGGATGATGATCTTCAAGCCCATACAAAGTTTTTTTCCTGGCACTTCAGTACATGATTTCACATGTCACCCTGTTCAATTTACCATGTTTCTCTTTGGTAATTTTTAAAATGAGCTTTGTCTTTCTTTACTGAGGTACTTGCAACAAATTTTACTAGACTGATGTTGCCTCTTAATAGAGGTGAGCAGAAACTTGACTAGAAAAAACTTATTGCTTATGGCTTTGTAAGGATCATGTTTCATGATAAATTAATCTATACAACAGCTTCTGGTCTGGCAGTCACATTTGTATACTTCCATATTGTTTCTTCTATATGGTATCTGTTCATTTTGGCTGCTGGAAAAAATCAGATCTCTTTATTATATAACTGTTTTGTTACCTTTCACACTCGGCGGAGGTGACTCATTGTTTTGTTTTACTGCCGGATGTCATCTTGTATCACAAGTGGCACATTTTTTTTCCTTTAATGAATCTCAATTGGATATCTTTTTCCCAGTAGAGAGAAACAGAGCAGTAATTTAAAATTGAGTGTGTACTTTCAGGACCGAAGATTCTTCAATTAAATATTCTCTTATTTCTCAAAATACTTACAACTTCAGGCTTCATCTTGTCAACTGCGAGTAATTAGACTATGCATGTTGCCTTAGTAAATAAAAACACATAGGTGGTTAAAATTAGGATATCTCTTTAAAAACATTTTTATTTCCTATGTTTAGTTAAAAGATAATTTGCACAATTTCTGGATGTTCATTATGTAGGAGGAAAGTGCATTTGATCATAACATCTCCTGACTTGTATAAAGTAAAAACTACATGAAACACGTTATCAGAAAATACTATCACTCTTGAAATCCTGCTAAATTTGCAAGATTTTATTTCAAGATATTTTGTAAATGAGATAATAGAATTTAATATAGATTCTGCCTGCAACATACTACGTAGTTGCTAACCAGGTGGTGTCTACAAACAAGAAACAAGATGATTCCTACATGGCTTCTAAAAAACTAGTTTTATGATTGCATTCTTAAATAGAAAATTTTAAATAAGATGCAAGGCCCCTGGGAAAATGAATTGCTGCCAAATTTTGTTTTAAAGGCAGCATTTAAAATCTGAATTATTCTTCCAGTTATTCCATCGTTTTCTTATAACTTCATTACTTTTTCAGAATTTAATGCTTAATGTGAAATGAAGAAATAGTTTATCAAAGTAAATAAAAATCCTGTATGGCTCTATCAGGCCACTCTGATACTGCCAGCTACTGAATAACAAGGAAGAGAAAACAAGTTTCTTTGGCTCAGTTTGTTTTTCCATTTATTATGTCATAGTATTGCCATTGAGTTTCAGGGTCTAGACTCATATTTTGTTAACAAGGCGAAGGCTATGCAAATATATTCCAAGTACCAGTAGCAGCAGGTCTGTCAAAGCAATAATTATGCACAATCTTGAGTAAGCTCTTTCCATGAATAGAGCACTTTAGAGTGCCAGAATTTATGATGCAGAAAAGTATTGTGTAAATTTGCTTTGTTAGCTCAAGAAAATTGAACAATAGTTTCATTTATTACTCAGTTCTGTAGGGAGGAAAAAGACATACTGTTTGCATGCTGTATGTCTCTTTTGTTACAGAAGTCTTACAAAATATAAATAAAAATGTAATAGGAGTCATTAAAACAATTGAACACTTAATTGAACAATTGAAGGTAGCAGTCGCCTTTTGACAGTTCATCACATGTTGCTTTTAAATCATCAATGTACTTTCTCTTGACTTCATGTTTTATATTCAGATAACTATGTCAATAAACAAAACCTTTTATTCAGCTGATTAATAAATACCCTTGGAAGCTGGATAACTGTATTCTAATTCTGGATTATAATTGATGACAAGATTATTTTATGCTTGTTCGTAATCCTTTGTTTATTAACAGCTCTTACTGTGTATTTCTGAAATTGAGTTAAGAGGACAAAGCACCAGACATGGTAATAGTTTAATTTTCTTTGCTAGAGAAATAGTTCGCTTGATCTGAGATTCTGTTACATGTAAAAATTTCTTCTTCAGCATCTGTATTATATATAGAATCATAGAAAAAAAAAAGAATCATAGAATATTAGGGGTTCTAATTGTTTTACTGATACAAGAAAAATAGAAAAGTATTTAGTGCCAACCAACATATTGCTGGGAGGAAAAGGACACTTTTTCTGTTCATTAAACATATAGGGGACAAAAGTTCTTGTCTTTTGAAACAGAAATGTGCCACCTATGGTGCTCGATCATTGTAGATAGCTGATCACAACTGGATAGTAATTGATCAGTAAATATGACTGTAAGAGAAATCTTTTTGTGTGCCTTGTCTCCAGTCTGAAACCATAATATACTATCAGATTCCTCTGAAGTTGGAGGTTAGTGCTGGAAAAAAGATGTGTGTCATCTACTCATCCCATGCATGTTAGAAAAAAAATAAATGTATCTGCAGTGGCTGCTGATACAGATTTTAGTGTTATATTCACGAGCTGCAAGATATTTATACAGAGCTGTTAAGTTTCTGACGTCAGTTTGTACTTTTCAACTTGCTGATGTATACCCTGAACTTGTTTCTGTATTCTACAGAGGTTTTGCAACTGAATTATACATATTCTTCCTTCTACTAAGTCCAGGGCCAGCATTTCTTTTGAGTTCAATGAAGCACCATAGTCTTTAATGAAAGTATGAATTTAAATGTGGGCTGTTGGGGGATGGAGAGGGAGATTTTTATAGATGTCTTTTAAGATGCTAGTATAGAAAGAATAGGGATTTACCAACTCTAAGGAAAATTTCTTTACTACCTTTTCTTACAGTGAAAAAAAGAACCATCTTAGAAATAGAACTTGAGTAATGAGTATTTGGCCTTAAAAAGTGATTGTGCAAACTGCCAGCAGACATTCTAAAGACCATCAAAACTTCTTTCAGTAATACTTAAAGTTATAATAATTATTAGGAGATGTGCAATAACAGGCAGTTTTTTGGATGTACGTAATAGATACTATATATATAATCCTCCTGTGATTCACCTCCATTTTTTTCATTTATTCCTCTCAACTCTGGTTTCTGTGACAATGGAAAATGAGCAGTTTTGAAAGTCCATCTGGCAGTTTTGCTACGTGATCCACAGGTCTGGCCACCAAATTGTCCCCTGCTCTGTCTGTGTCTGCTTATTTTTGCAGCACTGTCTTCCCTGGAGATGTATGAGAAGAACAGGAGAGGGAGTACAAGCCATTACAAAAAAGAGCCAGAAGTGTAAAGGAAGCTGGGCAGCTTTAAATCTAAAATCATTATTAATAAAGCTGAAGGTCACAATAAGTTTTGTGGACCAAAGATGATGATACAAGCATTAACTGTTCTTGCATTAGTCCACCAGACCTTGTAAAACTGGACTATCCTATTGCTGTGAATGCTAACCTAACATATACCTCAAACTAAAATGATCAGATGGGGCAAAATAGAGACATATTTATGGTACTTCAAATGGGTGGTGTAATTTCCTTTGAGCTGTCATAGCTGTCATAAATGAAAAACAAATCATTCTAATGGCTTGGTTTTCTTTGCACATCTAACTGATGACAGCATATTATGTATTTTACAACTATTATGTAAGAAAAGTGGCATGCATAATATATATTTTATAACAAAGGTCTTAATTCTGGATAGCTACAAACTGAATAAAACAATATCATTTAGTCTTATTACGTAGCAAACTTTGTATTACTTAGGAAACTTAAAAATACGTTTTCTCAAATTTTGGTGAGGTGTATAATTTTGAAAGTTGCCTCAATAATCACTGGTTTTATTCTATTAGTCTTCCACTGGGTGAAGTGATTCACTGATATCAAACCAGGTCTGTACCATTATCCTCATTACAGCTGGTGCTAATTGGCAGCCCTGTTAGCAGTGTCAGTGGAGTTTCTGGATCAAAGCAAGGCCCAGACTGGTCTCCTCATTTGGTGTGCATTGGCAAGAGTTAACTGGTAAACTTTTCTTTCTAATTCTCTCAACGAAACCATTTATTCTGGTTGAGTAGAAGTTGGTTGTTGCTGCTGCTGAGGGCTCATCACTCCTCCCTGTCTCTGTATTCATACCAAGGGGAGCAATGGTGAAAGATCAAGAGCAAGTATTGTTATGTACACATCAAAAATACTGCAGCACTGTGAAAGCATAATCGTGATTTTCTGGGAAATTACTTGAATGATTGATGTCACAGCAACCTCTGTGACACTGGAGGGAAAGTAGGTAAGGGAAAAGAATTTATCTATTTTATATAAGCTTTATTCATGCTTTACTTTCCTGCTTGTGTATCCTTCCCAGCTGAGTGAAATGAGAGGGCTATTTTTATAAAGCTTTGTAGCATAGCAGAGGTTAACTGAAAGAAGAGCCTGAAATACAGTAGGAGATTTTGAACTCTTTCTCATTCTGTTTATTTACATAATTGAGAAGAGAGGATTGGAAGTTGTCTGTCAGAATTACTGTGCTATTTGTCATATTATAGTATAACAAAATACTGTATTAATGACCTTAACAAAGGGTCCTGAACCCAAGTTTGTGTCTTACTTTTCAACCATAGCAAGCACTACAGGAATTCTGTAGGCTGTGAAGGTTGTTGCATAATAAAAGCTATTAAGGCCCTGACAACATATGTAGAAGCTGAAATAACTTATTATATTTAAAAGTGGCTAAGTTGTCTGTGTTCCCAGTGCTCTTTTAAATTCTTGAGTTTTCTGTTTTCTTGGAGAATGTAAAAATTAATAAAGAGGGGGTGAGCATGCTGAGTGTTTTGAGAAGTTAAAGGTTGCTTGACTGTAGCAACTGGGAATTTATCAAAAGTTACCATGCTATCACCACACACACAAAAGCCAAATGAAATCTAAATGCGTCAGATGTTGTTTGCCTTATTACATCCTCAGACTATAATCTTTGAAATTCTCTTCACTTTCTACATAGGTATCTCCAAGTCATTCAGTATTAAGCCCTGCAAATCTCACTTTTCCATTTCTGAGGGAGGGGCTAAAAGCTCTTCATAGTTATTTTATGTTTCTAAAATATTCTGAATGTGTAAAGTGCTGTTCAAGTACTAAATTGAAATATTTTAAAGAAGACAATTAGATTTAGTTAGATTGTAACATTAGAATACTTCCTCTTCATATTTTTAACACCTTTTGATAGTATCCCCCCAAGTCCTATTCACTCCTTGAATGTAATGTTTCTCTCTCTTCTTTTGAAACTATTAGTTTGGCTGTTTTTTTTGGTATTTAGGGATATTCCCTGGTTTACATTCCCTGCTTTTCCCACTAAGCATTGTTTTTGCAACATATTGAGACAAAGTGAATTAGGCAGATACTCTAGAACAGTATGGTCAAGGAACATAAATCCTCTAATGCCCAAAGAAAACATTGGAGCATGGGAAAAGAAAGGAAAAGAAAGAAAAAATTTCTTCATACCTGGGGAGGACAGAAGGCATGTGACTTTAGAAAATAAATGTTTATAGCATAGAGTACACAGCTTTTATTTATTTGAGGTTATGCTGGAAACAAGATTTACAGATGGTGTAAGAAAAAAATCCAAAGGCAGAAGGACCTGAGGCTAAATTAGACATTTTTAGAGAAATCATATTTGCAACAGGCAGTTATTATTTGAACATAAATAAAAGAATAGTAGATAAATAACATAAAAAATAGTAGGTAAGAGAAGGGTTTTATTCTGTTCTAAGAAACGCTTCTCAATGCTTAGTAAAATATTTTTATTTAAATTTATCAGTCTCATAATTCAATAGATTGGTCCTTGTCATCACTATCATCATTGTTACTATCGTGTCAAAAAAGAGCTGATATTTGAATTTCCTTTAGTAATGTAATACATATCTCATAACTGAGTACTTGGTTTGATTAATTGAAATGCCCAAGATGCTTAAAATTTTTTCTTCTAGTCCACAAAGAAATAGGAATTCAGAGAACTGTCTTGAACATTTAATAATCTTACTGAGATTTATTGAACATTATAATCTCATTAAATACATCTTTTAAATACATCTTTTTTTTTTTTTTTTTTTTTAGTAAAGCTTTATATTTCACACGACACCTTATCCACTATTTCTACACAAAATGCAGTGTATAGCAGACAGGTTATGTACAGAAGCTACAGTTTCACACAGCTGAAAGGCTGACATGAAAATGTCTATTTTTTGATATTTTTGTAATTTTCAAACTGGAAAACATTTTCTAGCTGAAACACCTCTCTACCCCTGTCCCAGGCATCTTAGCCATCTGTATACTTAGGACTTGTCTAAAAAACTGAAGTCACATTTCTAGCAAGTTAAAAATACAGTTCAGAATTCTTTTTCCAGATTGGTTGGGCAACAGAGTACAGCCCTGGTTTGTAGCCACTGGTATGGATTATTGTAGTACAATACAAAGTAGTACAGATTTCTAAGAAAATTCCTCTCTTGATATTGAGGAGAAACACAATCTCAAAGCTGCAGCTTAAATTGTTTTAAATACATTAAGTGGTTCACTGTCCTTTCCAGGAACTGTCAGTTCTCATCAAGCTGAATAGTTGTATTTAATTGTGTGCTGGACAGTAATCAATTCAAAAATGCATATGTGTGATCATGATATCCCTCCTGAAATCTGTCCATTCGAGGTATTTCCTGATTTTGTGCTACAGAAAATAAGTTGATTCATTCTGTTTTAATGAGGATACCATTGTATAGCTAAGTACTCTTCCATGCCACTTGTCTTGATGTCAAACTGACCTGACAGAAGGATTAGACTTAAGCTGGTATTTTAAAAAGTTGTTGTTTGGTTGGTTGTTTTCAAAATTTAAAAAAAAAAACAACCAAAAAGTGTTTGTCCCATGGAAGAAACTCAGATTATTTTCCGGGCAGTCAGCAGTAATCACAGGGCTATTCAGTTGTGTTCCTTCTCCAGGTCCAAGAACTGTTCATTCTTTTCTGCACTTTGGCCTCACTTGAGGAAGGTCCTGCTGGGCACAGTGCTTACCCTGGTGGTCAGGGTATTCCCATGGAATGTGGAAGGTGTCCCTTTTAGTTCCTGTGTGTTGAAAAATGAAATTTTAGTTGTGTTTTCATTTCCTTGAGTAAAGAACTAAAGAAGCTTAAGTAGCCACTGATGGGTGGGTTGGTGTAGTTTTCAATGTTGACATGTGAAAAGTACTGAAATTATTACTTTGGAAATAGCCCTAGTGCTTCTGAGACAAGTCAGCACTAAATTCCCGCTACATAAGAGGAAGACACTGCAATCTTGCAACTGAAATTGAGGCAATTTATTTGTGATTTTCTTACAGGAAACAAATTCGAGCTCTTCTAGGAAAGTTTAGCCAGTCAGAGAATTTGTTAATCTCCTCGGGAGTTGAGCCAGGGACTCTGGATGGAGTTCTCTTTGATGTTGGCTGCTCTTCTATGCAATTTGATACCCCTGAAAGAGGCTTTTCCCTGCAGAAGGATGGACCTTTGGACATGAGGATGGATAATGACAGGTACCTGTTAATGAAAGTCTCTCTCCTTGAAACTGAAAAACTGTGTGCTCAGCAACACTTGTGTATTTAATTTCCCCTGAAATCAAAGAATTATCATCATCAAACCACATCTACTTTTGCACAAGTAGACTCTCTTTATTTTCACACAAACCTTTTTTTTCAGTCCTAATACTTAGAACCCAGATCATCCTCTTTTCTTTCTTTGAATTAAGAGGAAAGTGATGAGTAATTAAATCTCTATTATTTTTGCTAACTATACCATTAGAATTTTACATTGTTTGAATGTATGGTGTACAGTTACATGAACATCTCTTTTTTAGATGCTTGTTTTCTCCCTGCTATTTCTGCAATTTTTCAGACTGTCCTCGATTCCCAGGCTCACAGCCCCTTCATGCAGTCCCTTTCCTTTTCTGCCACACTTACTATTTATGAAACCTTCACTTGAGCACGTTCAGTTGCTCCCTCAGGAAAGGAGCAACTTCTCTCTTTTCTGCAATGGCCATCTGACCCAGTTACTACTCTCTAGAGGAAATGTAATATAAAATAAATAAATAAATTTTCATCCATAGTATCTGCCAGTTGAAATCAGATAGCAACATTGTTTTTAACACACTGGTGTAATGTTGTCTTACACGTCTATAGATTAATTGTGAGCTTTTCTTAGCAATAGCATAACCTTCTTTTCACACTGTGGAGGAGGCACATCTGGCTTAACTGTCAAATTAATAATTACTAAACAAATCACCTCTATTTAAATTATTTGAATTGGTGTTTAGTACACTTAAAAGCATACAAATCAATGGTAGAATGATAAATTCTACTTTTTTAGCAGTTTAAATCTTCAAACAGCCTAATTTATTTCTGTAGTGTTCTGCTTTTATGTGAACAACCAAAGATCTTTGTTGTGTAGATGATGGCAGTAATTGCATAATGCATTACAGGGAGGATGGAAATTTTTGCTTTATGTTTTGATGGACCTGTAATCTTTAAGAAATGTCATTTGATCTTTCATTGCTCACATAGAGCCAATGGGAAGCCTCAGTTTCTAAGGAACTGTCTTCACGCATTAATGTTAAGTTTTAACACAGGAAATTTCATGGTGCTTGCTTTTTCCAGGTTTATGTAAAAAGCTTACCTGATCCTCCTGGGATTCAGCCCTCAGATTTCAAGAATCTGAACTCCAGGCTTGTATTTGCATCATGAAAATACATACATGGGACTGAAGCATAAGAACAAAGGATACCTGTGGCATAACAAAAGCCTTACACTATGGTTGTTGCTATGATACTACTTGCCTCTGATTTCTAAATTTTGTTATCTTTTGTAAGATACTGCAGGAGAGTAATAAATGCCTGAATGATATTCTGCACATTCATGTCTTTGTAGAATAGAGTAAGTTGTATGTTTTGTCAGATTAGTAAAGCCATATGAGATGTTCAAAAAATACCCTGAACTGTTTCAGTAGTGAAGTGACAGATTTAAAAGAAATAAATTTATGGTTCATACTGTTTATATTGTAATCACTCCTATCATTTGTAATATTAGGTAATTTCTAATATCTCAAAAATATTTTGATATAAATTCTTATGCCTTTTATTGAAAATTAAAGTTCTTTTCACGAGCACTTATTTTCATAGCTGGAGATGTGAAGGAAAAGATCCTGGAGATCAGTTCTGACTGGAAAACAACATATAAGTGACTAAGCTAACGCATAAGGGGAAAGTTTATATTCTAAAGCTAGCTAAATAAAAAGTCACACAGCATTTCCATTCTAGCATGATATCAAAATCCATTTATTCTTGTCCACTCATTGAACATAGTTTATGATGGCACTTGGTAGTTTCAGCTGTTGCCATTGATGCTCCATTTCAAGTAGCGAGGAAAAAGGATTTCAAAGGTGCAAGCTCTCCCTGTTTTCATAGGGCTCCTCTTTCTTATTTGAAAACCTCAAAGGCACTTGTGTGCAGCGTGTGTGTGTTTGACTTTATGTCTCAATGCTATGAAGCTTCACCCCTTGTCAATGAAAACTGACGTCAGTGAACTAATTGGCTCTTCTTGTGCGTAGGTGCCCTGAGCTGCCCACTGCTGCTGATGTGCTGAATGCTTTGGATCCACGGGCGCTTGCGTCCATCCTGAGGACGTACGGGGAGGAGAAGCACGCCAAGAAAATCGCCTCAGCCATCGTGCAGGCACGCAGCATATATCCCATCACCAGAACTCAGCAGCTTGCAAGCATTGTTGCAGGTACTCTCTCATTAATTCCTCACGGTGGCCGAGGAGAGAAAAAAAAAAAAATATTAATCCCCAAGGTCCCAGAGGGATCTATTTGTACTTGAAATCATGCTGGATCTAATCCTGCCTATCCTGCTCTGATGTCAGCTCTCGTTTTTTCTTTTTTTTATATTATAGGCTCATTATTAATTTAATAATAGATTTTACATGAAGCATTTTATCATTTTACCAACCAAGTTGAAACGCAGAATGACAGCACCCTAGGGGATTCTTTATCCCAGCTATTGATAACCCTTCAAATATCAGATACATCATACACCTCTCTGAGTTTTAAATTTCTGCATTTTAATATTTTGAGGGGAAGTACCATGGCAGTTTCCTATTATGAATAAAATCAAATTGTTTCTGTCTGTTTAAAGATTCAGAAAGTGAAGCAATATATAGCTTGCTTCACCTTGTGAATGCCAACTAGATCAGCCTGAAGCCACTATTGAAGCACTTCATCTTACTTGCTTTTCACTGTAAACAACTTGAACAAAATGTAGTTAGGCAGGAACTGTGCTCATATCTTCATGTTTGTGTTCCCAAGTGAAAAGTTTCAAAGAAAAATATAAGACACAAATCCTGTTCATTAACATTATAATATGGAATTTACTTTTAATGAACGACAATTTGAAAAGTTTATATAAGTTTATACAATTTGAAGTTTATATAAGTCAGAAACCTTGAACAAAAAATCCAATCAACTGAGGCCCAAAGTTAGGTGATATGACTACAGGACCCAAAGACACTGCTTGGTGTTTTAAGCCCTTGCTGTAAATAAAGTGAATGTGAGGAACAATCAAGTTCAGAACTTGAAAAAATCTCTAAAATGTAGAACACTGTAAGTTTTTTATACAATTGGAAGAGTTACACTTTATATCTCATCATTTTTAATTGTCATCTACGTCACTAATAATTTATACTTTGGTCACATGTATCACAATTTTAGAAAAGTTGTTGATTAAAACATTGTGCCATTATTGAGACTGATGCAACCATATTGCTATGCTAAAGAAGTAATATATTATAGGCTTTAAACAAACAATTCAGTGACTTCTGAAATAATTTTGTGCACTAGCTGGAACTAAGAAAATAAAAATACCAGTGCAAAAAAGACAGTGATTGAAAATCCTTTCATTTTTAATTTATTGCATGTGAGTCATCACTTAATGGTCACTTCCTGTGACAATGAGAAGGATTTTTTGTTTCCATTTTGATGTCTCTTCTATATTTGAAGAGCAGCTTTATATATGAATCAGATATGCATCTGGTAGCATACACACCAAAGACAAACCAGCCTGTTTCAAAGTGGTGAAAAAAATTTTAGGACTGTTACACTGATCCCTGTTTGGGTAGAACTTCTACCAATTTTAAATTGATTCCTGCAGTAAAGGAGCCCAATAGGGGATCCTAGGAGGATTTGAACTGATTATACCTTAAGAAAATTTCTGATAACTAGAATATATTTTTGTTTAATTTATCATCTCTTGTCAATAAATATTCATATGCAAAATTATATCCATAAAGTTACTGAAGTAAATGAGTTTAAGTGCCATAGGCCACAGCTAGATTGGCACAGGACAAAAAACTAATTCAGGACTTCGTGAAAATAAAACATTTGTCCTATTATCTGAATGTCATGTCCTTTAAAAATATTAATTTGATTAGTAAATTCTTGCATTTTAGATTTTGTGTACTTTATAAAAGCATGTTTATCTCTCCAGAACAAGATCCATTTATTTAGTATAGGAGTTAGAAAACAAGCAAAAAAATCTAGCCAATGAGGCTGGGTATTTTTGTCTCATCTGGTGTCAGTGTTGAGAATTCATGTGTAGACAGACCATATTTCTTTTGCTTATTATAGTTTACCATGTCTTCAGATTTTCTAGAACTCCAAAGGTTAACTCCAAATTAAGGTCCATCTGATAATCTGAATCCCAGTAAATCTAGATATGGACTAGCCTGAAACTGGAAAATTTTATTTCTGTTTATAGAGGGCTAGACTTGTGGTCTTTCCTACTACTCCCCAAAAGGCTAGAACATATATTGCTGTTGCTAATTGACTGGGAGATAAGAGTGAAGGATTTAATTAAGAAATGAGCAAAAAAACAAGCTCAACAGCTGAACAACCAGACATTTGTAAAGTTTGTATTGGCAGGAGTTACGGTTTTTAAAGTATAGCTTGAAAAAATGTTATCAATAGATTTCTATGTCGAGATACCCACAACAGCTTGGGGCTAACTCAGGTATCCAAGTATTTTTTTCCTCTCCTTTGTTCCAATTCAAGAAAATAAATCTTCCTATTTTTTGTCACAGAGCCTAAAAGTCATCTCTTTACATACTGTGCCAATGAATAAGGTCCTATGAAAAACCACTAAAAATAAAGTTTGGCTTTTTTTTTTTTGTTTTTCTAAATGTTGTCTGAAAGGCTTTTTCCATTCATTTAAATAAGGAGCTACAGAGTCTGCAGTTTTCCTGGGGAAAAGGAGGAGTTTTCTGTCGTGTGAACATCATCTCTTCCTGCAACACAGTCAGACTTGACTCACTGTTTATAATTTTCACACAGGTATATGCAGTGCTGAACGCTCTGTAAATACTAAAGATGAGTAGTTCTCAACTGAAGGTCTGTGAATAGATGTGTGGGATCCAATTAAGAAGCATTTCCTCATGGCTTTTGCTGTAGCTCATTGAGTTCTTTGGAAACAATATGTTTAACTCAATCTGCAGAATAGCGGTCAAAAATATTGACATTTCTATCATGTAAATGTAATATGCTTTTTCCATACAATTTTTGATCTATATACCTTGTTATGAAGTTTATATATATTACAAACTTCTTTTATATATACATATATTCCTTTAAGAAGGAAATATACCTTGTTCTGAAGTTTACTTCAAACTTTATTTTTTTTCTCAATGCCGTTTAGATACATAAGCTAATAACATAATTAGAAATAATTTTGAAATCACGTAATAATTTGGAATTACCTTTTTTATGATGAGATATTACACAAATTTGAAAAGTTTAAAAAAAAACCTTTAATAGGTATAGCCATTCTCATTTGGATTGGTTCACATTTATAGACTTTAATTATCAGTTTGGAATTTGTAATATTGCCTGAATTTCAGATGGGTGAGAATTACCACTGTACTGAGGAAGCCTAGACAAAAGGACATTAGTTGCGTCACAGAAACTTATTAAATGCAATGCTAATTCAACAGACAAATTCCTGCAAACAGGTGCACAATCTGAATTAATTTTTAAACTCTCCCACTCTCATACTCTCTGGAGACTTTAATAGTTCATATTGACAAGCACAACACACTGCTAATCTCATTCAAAAGCGTTAAAATTTCAATACATTTCAACATGTGAATCTATTACATTTTTAAAAGTGTAAGTAGCATCAGGGCATCCCAAAACTAAAAATGATAATTTCTCTCACTGGGATTTCATACTATTCATCTAGCCAGAAGCGTGGTGTTTTTATGAATGAAATTCATTTTACAAGCTTCCCATACAGACTTTTTGATATTTTTGTACATAGTACAGCCTGTTACCAGGAAGAATTTTCTTTCGGTGTCATGGTAATTGGAGGGGGCTGGGTAAGAGATTTTCTGCCTTAGCAGAAATCACAGATAGATTTTTATTTAACTGTATCAGAGGAATAACAGTGGCGTGGGAAAATTTTTCACCCCAGGAATGTAGATCAAAATCTACTACCTTACTAAAATGACAAAGTTCAGTACGACAGAAATTGCTACCAGAACTAACAGTTATTAGTTAATCCCAATCTCTGAAGACAGAGCAGTAAATCTTTGAACTCATTAATTATTTGATTTTGGTTGTAGTTTGGGAAGGCTTGGTTGCATAAAGCTGCAAAACTTCTGCATTTCTTTACGAATGCCTTGAGTATCAGTATTCTGCAGCATTTCATATGACCTGCAGTGCTGTTTGTGCATGTTCAACTGAGGCATGTAAGACTGTATTGTATTCACAGAATATCTCTGGGTTTTAAGTTCTTTTTCTTCAGTGTGTGATAAATTAATTCACAGTAAAAATGTCACAGTTAATCATCACACAAGATTAATGTAGGGAGATAACAACACTCAACTGTGGCAGGAAAAATGGAAGAACCTTCCTAAGATCCAGTGTGCTATTCATGCTGGTAGCCTGGAGGTTCTCACTTCTGTTTATCTGTTCTGTGTTGCAATAGCAAAATAGAAGCATTCCTTTTCAGACTATTAAAAAACCTGTGATAAAGGTATTTTGGTGATTTAGAAGATAAAACTTGCAGTATTTTACAAAATTCCAGTGAGATTGGCTGTGGAAATGTAAACAAAAGATCTAATTCTAAGGTTCTGTTTTTATGATCAAGTCCCAATCAAGAAACAAAGTTCTGTACCTAAATTACATGCTGTACTCTGTGGGGTGGCTTAATTTTTACCTGTGATACTTTTGGAAGCAGGAAGTCTTAGAATATGAGAAATGGATCATCCTTAGAAAACCAGCAGTATTTTTAGAAAACACATGGGCTGCTAAAATACTTTAGACTGCTAAAATATGGTAGTTAAAAATTCTAAATATGCTTGGTGAGGTGAACATCAGCTCCGGGTAGTAAAACCAGCTCAAAATTGAAAGAATAAAATTGATGCTCTTCAAGTCACAGCTGTGACTTTATTTCCTAGTTGTGAAAATTGAGTATGCAGAAACACATCTTAGATACATTGCATACATTATAATAACTTTGTTAATAATGATGGAATTTTTAAATCTCATTATTGGCCTCTCCTTTTGCTGGACACTGATCAGTTGTGTGTTTGAGATGCCACACACTTACGTTTTCTGACATAAGTAAAATCTTACCTTTAAAACTCTCAAGAATTCTAATAAATTATTTTGTGGCAACATACTGGATTATATATCTATTAATTTTTCTTCCATCACCTCTGTAAATATGAGTTTAGTCAACTTGTTTCAGAGGTACCATGTTCCCTTCTTTCATCCCACTACATAGAATAGCAATTACTTGAACAGAATGAACAGCATTTACTTCAAACCCATGGCTTTATAATGTAGTTCCACACTGTATGGAGTTAGGCATTTTAATATAAACATGCCAGCTGTTTGCCTTATCTCTAATAGGCCCTCTTGTTTAGAAAAATAATTCTTTCCAGTTTGGCATTAGCATTGTTCATTCAGTTTATCATCACAAGAGTGCTGTGCTCACTTGCATAATAGATTATAGGTTTACTCAGGTTTCACAGAACTTGTAAGACTCTTGCACTTTAGTCCCTTTGATCCATCAAATCTGTTTTCTCTAGCTTTTTGCTCTTTACTCAGATAATGAAGATTCAAGCCTAAGATACATTAATTATATACTAAAATTTCTATCAAAATTTTAGTCTACAGATACTTGTATAATTCAACAATTTTGGACAAGGCAACAAATTTGGAGAAAGGAGAATTTTGTGCATCTAATAAAAACTGTTTAATTTGGCAATTTTTCATTAGACCCCTACCTTGAGATGCTCTGCTGTATAGGCATGTGACAGAGAAACTCAGCTGCATTTTCTGAATTTCTCAAGGTATTTTTGTAAAAATTTGAGGAACCTTAGGGCTTGTGGTAAAAAAATTTATCCCCAGACAAGGATGCCTCTTTTAAGCTTTAAGTAAATTATTGACAGATACTGATCACCAAGAAGACATTGTCTTTGTTTTACCTCTGCCTGTGAAGAAATTTATCTAGAAGCAGCAGTAAAAAATGTGCATCTATCATATATTGAATTTTTTTTTTCATTAAAAGCATGAAATGAACCACCACAATAAATAATGAACATAGTCTATACTGAGCTGTAAGGCCCAGGACCTACCTAGCCCATCTTCATTTATTCCTTATTTTGGTTTCAGTCTTCATTCTACATTTTAATTTCGTGGAACATTTGATGAAAGAATTTCTACGAAAGATTGTAGAAAAAAAATAAGACCCAGGTGCAAACCAGATCAGTTTCACAGAGTTTGCTTTCAGAAATGAGAATTCAAAGATATAGATATAAAGACTTGTTTTAAAGAAGAAAGCTCTCCATTCAGGGTTCAAGTGTAAGTATGTTTTCCTGTAAAGTCATCATATGTCAATGGATTAATGTCAGCATAGCAATGTAGAAATAAAAAGATATTCACAGGTACATTTTTTAATTCATGACAGGTGCTTTTCCAGGATCAGCACTGTATGCACGAAAAGATTTGCTTCACAGACCTACACACATTGCTACCAAAACATTTCAAGCCCTGCGAATCTTTGTAAATGATGAACTCCATGAACTCCTGATAGGGCTGAAGACAGCTGAGAAGTTCCTAAAACCTGGAGGTCGCCTTGTAGCCCTCTCCTTTCATTCTCTAGAAGATCGTATTATCAAACGTTTCCTTCATGGAATAGACATGACAGAAAAGCACAATCTTAGCTCAAGGCAGAAGATAAGACGGGCTCTGAAAAATTCCTTCAAGGAAGATACTCAAGAATTTTCCTCTGGCAAATCCAACTCAAAGTGGATTCTTATGCAGAAAAAAGTTCTCACCCCTCAGGCCACGGATGTTCAAAGAAACCCAAGAGGAAGATCAGCCAAGTTAAGAGCTGCTATTAAACGCTAAAACAACATGTGTTTGTGTGGTTGTATCATTGCCTTTGTTTGGTTTCTGGGAAGGCTAACTGGGCAGATACTATCAAGCTGAAGAAATAAAATGAAAGCTGTTAAAAAACATTTCTTTCTTACCCTTGTGCTTCTTTTCAGTTAGGATGTAGTGTAGAGCTTCAAAAGGTAAAAGAATAGGAAATAAGTGGCTATCACTAATTATACAAAAGGATATCTTTTAGAAAATATTGTCAAAGCCAAAATTTGCAGTTTTGATGTATTTACAATATTTCCTGTAGATGAAATTCGAAAACCTGACATTAACAGTCTAAATTCAATAAATGATTGAGACAAATATTTTTATAGGGGTGGATTTCACACACTTAAGTCAGATGTATGGTTTAGTCTACAATAAGTTTCAACTAATCAAAAAATTCATTGTATATTTAGCTTTGTATCTCACTCAATTTGTTGCATAAATGCCTGTGGGACAATATCTAGTTGTTAAATAAATTGGTAATTTATTACACAGTACCTAGTGTTCTCTCCAGGAATTCACAAATAGGCACTTGTTTGTTTTTTTTTTGTTTGTTTTTTTTAAGAAACAGTAACCATTTACAGCTGAGTGATCACCTGGTTATTTAATGTTTATGGATTGTAAATAATGTGTATTGAGAAAAAAGGCAACTGTTTGCACTTGGACACTATAAGCAGCCAGCAAGCAGTCAGAAGGTTTGTACTTGATAATTTTTGACTTCTTCCTGTGACTCTTAACTTCTGTGCATAGATGCAGTAAAACTTGTGTTAATGAAATTATAATTAACCCTTAAAAGAGGGGTATTATGGGTCTTATGAGTTATTATTTCTGGTGAAGATTTATTAAGATGTGCTACTTAAGTGTTGAATTATTTTATAAAAGGTCCAGGTAACACGTTTTCTATTTTGATAATACATTAGGCAAAACATGTAAACATTTTTTATTTTTTTTTTAGTAAGTTAATGTGAATTAAGATACTAATATCTGAAAACACCATTGCTTTGCTGTCAGTATGTTAAATTTTTTCAGAAATTAGTGTAAGTTTCTATTCCCAGAGTCTTGCTTGAAAAAAAAAAAAAAAAAAAAACCAACCAATTTTCTGTTATTCCCAGAAAAAACATCTAGTTATATTTAGTAAAAATATTCTTGTATATTTTAGCATTTCATTTTCATTCAGTAAGTGAGGTTATTTTCTATGAAGTTTCTATTGGGTTTGTGTGGCAAGCCCTGGTATTAGAGGGGCCAGCCTCATGGAGGCTTCTGTGAGGAGATGCCAGAACCTTCTTGTGTTCCACAGACCCAGTTCCAGCCAGCTCCAAGATGGACCCAGCACTGACAAAGGCCAAGCCAGTCAGTAATGGTGATAGCACATCTATGGTAACATTTAAGAAGAGGAAAAAAACTGTGGGAAAACATCAGGTGGAGAGAGGAGTGAGGAAATGTGAGAGAAACAACTCTGCAGACACCAAGGTAAGTGAAGAAGAGGTGCCTCAGGTGCCCTTAAAAGTTATGTTAAGGTTATGCTGTTAAAAGTACCTACCTGGTGAAGAGATTTGCACAGAATGCTTATTTGAAAACTAGACACAGTTATGCTGGGAATAAGGTTTTATTGTAAGAAATTATTTGTTGTAAAAATTTATTTATTGTAAAAATACTGTACTTATAAAAAAATAGAACAGTAAAATTGAACCACAATTAGCTGCTTCTATAGCTGATGAGGGCCTACCAATTACTATTAATTCCCTATAGTTTTCCCATGTTAAAAATAATAATTGTAATTGATCCTGATACTGGGTGCCAGGGAATACCACTAACTCCATTCACCATAACTTTTTGGGCCCAGCCAACCACTTTTTTGCCCAGTGAAGAGTTCTCCTGGCCAAGCCACGAGCAGCCAGTTTCTCCAGCTAAGGAGAGATGGTGTCAGAGGCTATTAGTAAAGTCTAGGTAGACATCCACAGCCTTGCCCACTAAGTGAGTCTTTTGTGCAGCTGTATGGAGGTATCTGAGAGATGGGAGAGGATTTCTAATGTTGTATGAGCTGGGAATATTGTGACTTCACTCAAAGCTACTAACAAGTGACTCTTTTCTAGCAGCAAGCAGCATGTCAGACTTCCGGCATGCTGCATTCTAGTGTAGTATTTCTCTGATTATTAATGACTCAGATAATTGCTCTAATATTGCTCTATGTATCAGAGAAGACAGAATATTAATTAGAGAGTTTATGCTCCTAAGTAGTGTAACAGCACCATGCAGGAGGATGCTTGAGGAGCTGTGCCCTGAGGAAAGGTGATGTGCAGGGATGACAGCAATAAGCATAGATGCAGATTATTGGTGATTTTATTTGATTAATTTTAAAATAGCTTCAATACCAGGCTTGACTCATTCTTTGTCGTATCTCTTTACAAAAGTAATGATGACAAATTAGTGGAATTTGAATAAACAGAGAAGTAATGAACTCATGAACTGCTGACCATCTTACTTAGCATCTTTACCTGCAGCTAGAGTAAAGAAGGGTCCAGTCCTGCTTTTCATGTGCCCCAAAATCTTTCCAGAGAGCCCTTCAGTATAACTGGGATCATTTACACTAAGATTATAAACACTATTCAGTGGGGTGTAGGAATCTGTGTTTCTGTCTTACACATGTATTTATTTTTTTCCATGTAGCCATTGCTGAAAACTAACCTCTAACTTAGAATAATATGTCATTATATTCTTTCAGAAGTACAAGAAAATGTAGAGGCCTTTTTACATCTGAGATATATTGGAATTAAAGCAAGATTTTTTGACTAATTAAGACTACAATGCTACAGTGTATCTTTCACATAATTTAAATTAATGTTATTAAATTTATTAAATTTTGTGTATAAATTAACTTCTTCCTCTTCTTCTAGGCCCTGTAGAAAATAGAAGAGAAATATGTTCAATTAAAAAGTAAGAAATAAGCAGTGAAATCGAACACCTTAGAAAAAATGTAATTTATGAGGACATCCAATTTTAACCAAGTTTCATATATACAATATTCTGTTGCTTTTTCTGTTATTTGCCTAATTTACCTCTTTTGGGATAAGTAGTAGCCTTGAGATTTCTCTGTACATGGATTCAGAGCATGGTGTCTAGTGTATATTCAGTGGTGGGAAAGTATATATTCTGCTAAATCCAGCTCTGTTTATTTTTCCTTCTGTCTCCCTTGCCGTTAGAGTTGTGTTTACCTTTCTGAGTCCTCTGTAAGCTCATCCCAGAGTAAATGAGAAAGAAGGGCGCTTTTTTTCCTTTAACTGTCCAACTATATTAAAATTAATGCTATTTAATACTTTTTTCCTACTTTACTGATAATATGCTAAGTTTTTCCATATTGCTATTACATCACCAGGAAAAGGGGCAAATAGATTTGCTTATGGGAAATCTAGGCTAAAAAAACCAGAAGTGATTGGTTTCCTGAATGTCTTCCCCTACTGAAACAGCTGTTTATTAAAACCAAAACTTTTTCATTGAACCTGGATCTTTGGACCGATTATATTTTTACTGTTGCTTTTAAAGCCTAATTTGGTTGGTTTTACTTGTCAAGCTGGAGGTTTTCTTAATTTTTATGTTTGCAAACTAAATGACTTGTTGTCAATAGCTCTCTCTTTAAAGAGTAAAACTGGAGATGCAGCTCCCTCTGTCTGTCCTAGGGATACCTGTGCTTTGTTCTTTTTGGACTGCACCTGCCAGTGATTAGAGCAGCAGCATGTCTATTGTCAACATGAAGATACAAGATAAAAACATGTGGATAACTTCTTTTACAGTTGTTTTAGGTTATGCTTACTGGAATTTGAAAAGAACAAAGGGTGAGTCATTTTCTTAGCTGAAAATACTTCAGTCAAGGTACCTATTTCGAAAGATAACATTCCACAGTAAGGTTCTCAAACATATAATCAAACATATAATTTATTATTAGAACAAAATATTTTTGTATAAAAATTCCAGCTTTTCTTTAGTGCCCATGCAATTGCTAGAGGCATAACACTGGCAAATGTACTTTATGGTTTGGCTGACTGTCATTAAAAAGAAGTTTTCTGTGCTGGAGAAAAAAATCTGCCTAATCAGGAAAACATAATACAGCTACTGGAATGACAACAAATTATGCTATATAAATCACATATATATATATATATATGCTAAGTTACCTAAGTAAAAACTTAGACTTTAGTGATCTTTATGGCTGTTTGTTCATATGCTATATTAGTTTCATCCTGCAGATGTGATTCTGACAAAGAAAGTGTAATCTGGTTTTTGTCTTTAGGTTGTCCATGCTTTATATTTGCCCTGAATATCTATACTAGAGCTCAGAATAAGTCCCTACAAGATTTATGTTATTAGCATTTTACATTAGCTGTAATTATACTAATTATACTAATAACATTAACAGCAACATAATATATCTCAAGTTCGTAACTATAAAAGAAAATCTTGAAGCACCATGATATAACTTGTACACTAAAATGTGTGGAAGCTTAGTAATATCTTAGTCATCTACAGTTCAAGCTAGAAAAGCTGCTTCTTTTATTTCAAACAATGTTTTAAGCACTTTTCTACGCAACTTTTTTTGTCAGTTGTACAATTTTTGTTTTTTAATCAGAAGTATTTTCATACTTAAGAACATCTGTCATAGACTTTGCAAAGAAGTGACAGAAGAAGTCTTGACAGTCCTGGCTGATAAGCATCTGAAAATGAAGATATCATAAAAACTGTTTTGTAACACTGTGCAAAACTTACAATCTCAGGAGCAATGACATATCCATGCCTGTTAATACATGCACAATCTGAGAGCCTAATCTTGCAACCTTTTTTTATGGGTACAGCTCTTGTTATACTTTATTTCTGAACTATCCTTCTTTCTCAAAGTGGTGATCAAAATGACCTGAAATCTTGACAGGCAAGGAGAGCTGAGAGAGGTAAGTCCAGAGAGGACTTGACACTGCAGAACAGTCTCCTCTGACTGTAGGGCAGCCCAGGCCAACTGCCTGGGCTCGTGTGATAGTAACTAAAGATGATAATGCAGAATTAACAACATGCTTGGTGTGGAGGCAAGTCCACTGGTGTACATTACATTGCAATTCACAATAGCATAGTGATGGTGGTGGTGGGTTACAGAAGACTGAAAAATAATAAGTTCAGAAGTTAGAAAAATTTAAAAAAATGTTGTTTTTTTTTAAATTGAAGCTGGTTTATAACTTTTTTCTGCCTTTCTGGAGGAGGCCAGGAGGATGACAAAAATATTTGAGAGGATTAGTCTCTACTGTTGCTGTCCCCATTAAAGGCAGTAAACAGATTCCATTGGCTTAAAAAACATGGTCTCAAAACCTGACCTGCAAACACTATTGTAGTTATCACTACTCATCAGTCTATCAAAACCTAGCATGTGATGTGAAATTATAAAACAGCAGATTATTTAAATGAGCTTGACAAATATCCCGCTGCATGCTTGTACTGCACCTAATAATATTCTAAAACCAAAGTAATTAAGGGATGATCTGGGATGTGGCACACTAACCTTCCCACCAGGACCCTGCCAATTTTTGGGTGTATGTTTTAAGTAACCACAGCAGTGTTGGGCTGCAGCCTGCACACCTGGGCAGGAGCACTGCTGGAGCTGATAGGGTGATGACTGACACACAGATTAATATCTGAGCCTCCCTTGAAAATGTTACAGTATCTTACTTTTTAGAACACTGACTTATTAGCTAATGCTTTATTAATAGAGCTCTAATCATTTGGAAAACAACATATTACAAGCTGAGCATAGGGAGAATTTTCAGGTTGCTGCTTGAATTTTATAACTTTTTGTTTTTCTCATGGCAAGTTAGTTATTGTTCTTTAAAAATTAAATGAGATTTTCCTGGAAACAGCAGCAGTCAACATTTTCCTTGAGACAGAAAATAATTAATGAAAGAAATTAATTGCAGTGACTGTTAGGTCTAATTGCATCCCAATGGGAACGTGGTCTTCCGTAAATACCGTATTCCCCAATGGTTTAGCAATTCAGCAGCATATTGAAAAAATTCTTTTGCAGATTAGCCACCTCCATAGTTACACTTGGTAAATATTTTTCTCAGCCTATTCAAATTGTAGTTTAGTTTTTCAGGACCTTTTGTAAAAAGAAGCTATGAAGTACTTGGTTTTTCTGAGAAAGGCAATTGATTCTTTAAATATAGTTGTGTGCTACCATGTAATGTAGACCCCTTTATCTCTTCCATAGGTATGTAATTTTTTTTTTTTTTTTTTTTTTTTTTTTTTTTTTTTTTTTTTTTAGTTTTTATGGTAGTCATATTGGGTTTGGAGCCTGATTTCTGCTTTTTGAATGTGTTCAGCCCCTTTCCTTCTCCCCATGCCCTCTGTTTGCTGCTCCAGAAGGTGTGTGCCTGTTGGAGCTTGGAAGAGCCTACAGGACTGGGCTCTCTACTTACCACTTTGCTTTCAGCTGTTGTTCTTTTGTGGTCCAAACAGGTACCATCTCAGTTACTGTTAATTATGAGTTTATGATGAATTCTTAAGGAACCATGTAACAAAGTGAATGTGTAGAGCCACTGCACACCTTCCTGCTGTGTGTGTTCCCTGCACAGATCACTGCCTCTCATCCATTTGAGGTGCTCTTGGTTTTTCATTTATTCACACAATCATCTGGCTTTTGTTGAGAGCTACCTGCTGAAAAGCTAGAATTCTAGTTTCTGTCTTAGAGGTACAATAGACAGGGATCAGATATCTTTGTTTCTAAATTAATGCATAGAATTTGAGAACATAATATAACATTTAAGGCTCCTTCTAATTGTCTTCCAAATGGAAATCTGAGCCAAATCATTTTAATTGTCTGTAGTATCTATGAGTCTCAGTGATGACACAGTTAAGAACATGGCTCTGGTTTGAAGTGGGAGAAAAGGGGGTTTATTGCTGCTTCCTGCTTTTGTGGTTTTTTTACAGCCAGTCAGGTCATCTTCAACACAAATTTTTATACTGTGAAGTATAAAAACTCCCTTAACCTTGAACCTTTACAAATAGATTCTTAAGTGTTTCTTGCACTTCATATCCCTGTAAAGTGAGAGGTTGTTGAATTAAATTAATGAATGAAAACATATCAAAACAGCTTTGTAACCACAGCATTTGCCAATGAGAAACAAATGAGAAGTTTCCTTCATCTTGATAGCCAGAGCTGCTAGAATTGCATATGAGGTTCTGAATGATGGGATGACTATGCCAAAATGAGACTGCCAAGGCATCAGGGAGGGAGAGATCTGGGATCCATAGATTGTTAACTGCTCATGCTGTCCCTAAAGCAAGTCTGTGTGACACAGTGGGAGGGTGTTAGGATGTGGCTGGGTCTGTCTCTTGACTGAAGTCTGCAAGGATTGTTCAGTGGTATGAAGAGACTGAGGAATACCTCTAGCAGGATGTGGTGTACAAATGGTGGTGATGTAATTCAAAGTGGCCTCGGGTAATGGTAAACATTGAGGGTTGTTGCTGGAGAAGGAGGATAGTTTTATCATTCTCAAAAAGAACACTGCACATGACATAGGCAGGTTAAATTGGTGTGTGTGTGGGGGGGCACTTTCTGCAGTGGGGAGAAGCATTTAATTTGAAAGGCAGTTCTTTGGGAATATCACTCTCAGTGATTAAAGTCAAGATATAATTCAAATTGCCTGACTCATGCTTTATTACCTCCACCCCTCCCCCCCACATTATGGTACTCTGGTGGGCAGTAAGCAATTATATGGGGTCTGACCCAGTGTTAAATCCAGCAGCTTAAAATGCTCTGAGGCCTTAAAGTGTCATTGTGAGAAAACTTGAGAAACATTAGATGCATGACTAGTACCCAGCTGCTGCCATTAATAATTATTATTAGCTCTATTTGCATTCACCACAGTCACTGCTACCTTTCCAGAATCCAAGGAGTAGGAAGCTGTAGCTAAGAACTTGCCTTGGCAGCAGGTGCCTTAGCAGCTTCTTATGGCTAAAAGGGACAACAGCATAAAAAAGGCATTTTCCTTATCTCAGCAGACTTGTTTAGGTAAGATGTGCAGGCATGAAGAATAGTTAGATGCCTGAATGTTGCATGAAAAGCCCATGATTTGTGTTGAAAGGGAGTCATGACTTCCCTGTGGTTTCACTTAAAATAAAGAATTAGCTTAAATGCACATGATCTGTAACATATGAATTTGTTTTAAGAACTGATTTAGTAAAACTTCTGGAGGTGACATGTTACTCCTGGAAGTGAAAGTAGTTTAGTTAACCAAGTTATTAATCTTGAACGAGTTGTTAATCTTTGTTGATCAACAATTACTAGCTTGACAGTCTACTAAAACATGTATGTTGCACTTGGGACAGAGCAATCACGTCTATCACACTGTCCTTTTCTTGAACATACTGCCCTGAATCCATAGCAGCTTAGGTTTCTATCCATACTTTTCCACTTAATAGCATGTTAGCTGACTTGCAAGCATGTTAAATGTCCATGAACTCCCAATCCATGTTACATTTTAAACTATTTTCTGCAGTTACCTTTCATAGCCTTTTTTAACATTTATTTACATTTTACTATTTAAGTAGCATGTGATTAGCAGCAGTGGAAAACACCAGTAAAACAATATTAAACTAATTCAGAAAAAGTTGACCAAGTTTTTTGGGTTTTTTTGGTCCAAATTGGTTAAAAATTAGTAGAAGCCTGTTCCCATTTCATGTGAAATGGCAGCGTAGCCACTCTCCAGCAGGATGCCAACAACTAATTGTAATTTCTTGGGAGTTTAATCTACTGGAAGATTCATCATCTGTGGCAGATATCTATAAATACACAAGTCTATTGATCTAGGGATCATTTTCTTGCAGAAATGTGACTGGTGAGGAAGTTTATTTCTCCTTCATGCTGAATGTAAAACATGTTGCCTTATCTATCTAGAGAGAGAAAACATGAAAGTTAAGGGGGCTGTGGTGCATTATTGAATAGCAGAGGTTAATAGGCTGGGAGCGTATGCTTTCCTTATTACCCTTGGCTTCTTTCCTTTCCTTTCCTATCATCTACACTCATCAATAAATAAATAAGTTAATTAAAAAGCTGTTCTAAGGGACAAGTACAGATCCTTAAGATCTCTCAAAATCTCAGTAAAAGATTTACCCTCTGGCTTAAAAAAATACATAAGGTTATGGATAGATGAAAGCCCTCAGCTTCCATGTTATTTTATCATTATAATGAGCTGCAAAAGTTGCAATAATTGAAGGGCAGGGCACCGTGCCAGAAGTTGTTTGAATGAGCCATGACAAGGCCCACTAAACAGAAAAGGTAAGATGAAAATCCCATTTACAAAAACGTCCATTTTCATACTTATGTTTCATGATAATATTTTGGAAATTTTTGAAATGTATAGGAAAAAAAATATTCAGGATCTAATTAGATGCACATAGGAAATTCTTTCTGATGTTCAACCAGGAGGTTATGAAGTATAAGTAAGCCTGTGTCCGCATGCAGAAATGAACCAATTCTTCAGTATTTTAATAAATTATTTAATGTATTTTACCATGCACTGTTTTATTGTTATGACCTCTCTCTTTTACATCTCAGGCTGCCTGGAACTGCACTGCTCACCCAGGCATCTTCTCATCGGTCACCACCGATGTCCTTTGCTGACATAACTGTTGGGGCAGCTGCTATTCTGAGCCTGCTGTGACAGTTCAAGTTTCTAAGCAAACAGGTGTATTGGTGATAAGTGCTCCTTTTGGGAAGATTGTTTTCTGTGTTTGGAGAGTAAGTGGTCAGAAACTGAATAATGCAGGTGGTGAGCTGTGCTTTAAGCTGGAAGTGGCTGGCACTTGCATCTCTCCAGAGCCAGCCCCAGAGAGCAGACACCAGCCCTTGCTCTGCTCCTACCTTAAGGGGAAGAGCTTTGCTTGCTGAAGGGACATCTTTGCATTCCTTGGGAACAAACCAGCATGCTTCTAGAAGCAGCTAATTCTGACATTGTGCTCACAAAGCCCAAATCGAACTTTGGGTGTTTGTTTCCTGGTTGTTCCTTTGAGTTATCCTCAGGGATACAAGCATAAAATTTTGTCACAGTCAACACAGGTCATAGAAAAGGACTCATGAAAAAGTCCTCATCTTTCTCTGTCTCTGCACAAATTAATAAGTAAAGTTAAATAATTTACTGACATCTCTAGGTGCATTTTTATTATATTCAGTGCTGTTCACAGCCAGAGGCACAGATAAGTAGATGTTCATATTCAGGTACAGCCCAATACAGTGGGTGGCTTTAATGAAATAAACTGTCTGTATGTAACTGGCTACACGAATTAGAAAGGGAAAGAACGTTTATTTCTTAGCAAGCTTAACTAATCTAAGAATTAAAAATACCCAAAAGCTTAAACTTAGTTAAAATATTTTGAGATTAAATGTCTTTGTCAGACATTCACTTGGTCATTCAGGATGTTTGAGTCTGTGCAATACATTCAAAATGACTAATCTGAACAGCTGGGGAGAATTCTTCACTACCCTTTTCACAGGATTCAACACATACTCATTAACAGAAAAGTTTAATTTAGATGCCTAAATCCATATTTTCATAAGTTGCTTGGCTTTGCAGAAAAGCTGCGTGCCAAAGCTTAAAGTAGTCTGAAATAGCAAACACAATATTTTTTAATTTCCTCACCTTCCAGTGTTAGTTAGGGTGAAGAGGAGGCTTCTGTTTCATTTTATGTTCTTAATTAAATTATAGTAATAATTTTTAGTCATTTCTGACTGGGAGAAAGTGGATTATAAATATGTATAGATGTCCATATTTACGTATTTATAAATGGCATGTGTATAGAGAACTGAGTGACAACAAAGCTTTTATTAGTATAATTACAATATCATTCCTGCTGCAAAATTGTTATTGCACCAGCATAGTGTCAAAATGGGCTCATAGTTCTAACTCAGTCTTTATTAGCATGCTACTTTGTCTATAAAATAAAACATTCACCACATTTCTAGTAAAACTCCGGTTTATGTGAGTATTAAATACCTTCTGTTGAGTGAAGTATCAATTAAGCAATGAATTGCAAACTCATGTAATTTGTTTGAAATGGTGCTAATTACCACTGTTAAGGTCTTTATTGATACTGAAGTCCTTAGATGTAGACTGAAGGGATAAACACCTCATGTTACACAGATCAGCTTTCACATGGTAGCATCTTTCAGTTGCTGCTTACCAAGAGCTGAAGTATTTCTTTTCAGGTTCTGTCTTTCCCTATGTAAATTCTATCCCTCTTCTCTCTTCATGTTACCGAAATGTACAGCCTGTTGGAAACTACCTTACACCCAGTGAGAATATTACACCTTTTCATAATGACAACCACTTGAAAATGCAAAGAATTTTCAGTCAGAATGCTGAAGGAAATAGAAAAGCCTGTGGATCCAAAAACCAGCAGGTATTTCTCCCATTTTACGTAGAAGCAAATACAAATTCTGCTTTCTTTTTTACCCCCAAATGAAGATACCAAAGCAATTAATTTATTTTGCCATTTTCTCATCCCAGTTTTATTTTTCTTTGAATTTTGGACGAGTTCTGCAATTATAGAGATCAAATTTCCATTTTACAGGCATACTTATGACAATATGAAGAACACTGCAATGGCAAGGAACTCCTGAAGGCTATGAATTGGTTTGCATCGAAGGTCTTGCCACTGTAGGATTCTGCATGAGTTCTACACTTATTTGGTTACCTCAGCAAAAAGTTAATCAAACTGCACTGCTCTAAGCAGATAAATTGTATGTGTGCAGGTGTATGTTAGTAATGCATACGTAGATATAAACGTGTGTAAATACCAGTACACATCAAGAAATCATAGGTCATTAATTGGTATGAACATCCCTAGGGTATCTGATATAGACCTGCTACTTCAAGAGGAAGAAGGAAGGCTGATGAAGGGGAATTCATAAGTAGTTGAAGAGATCACATATTTCTTACATATGTCATCAAGATGCTCATGTAAATACAACAGTCTTATCCCTACTGTTTATCACACGTTTTAAAATTGCATTATCTTCTGTGTCTCACCAAAATCCCATTTTTTTATCCTATTGCATTGCTGCTTAATTATACAAAATTCTCAGTTGAAAGCATAACCCAAAAAAAGGGTCTAAATAGACACCTGAAAAGGTAGTGCAAAAGTGAAGTATATTGTTGTAAAAACCACTTTTGCAAGTTCTGTCACCAGATGCTAGATTAGAAACTCCTAAATGTGAACAATGATGTTACTGAACTCTGGTTTCTTCATCAGTGACACTTAAAATGTGTTTATTTTATCTCTGTGGGGG
This sequence comes from Phaethornis superciliosus, assembly GCA_023637945.1. Classification (NCBI taxonomy): domain Eukaryota; kingdom Metazoa; phylum Chordata; class Aves; order Apodiformes; family Trochilidae; genus Phaethornis; species Phaethornis superciliosus. The sequence goes on from JAJQWJ010000017.1 coordinate 5,235,178, forward strand.
TGACTTGGATTATATTGTGCTATGTATCTGGTGTATAGCTTAGGAGTAGTAACAAGGAGGCCCTAGTTATGTTTGAGTTTCCTTCTCCAGTGCATAACTCATATTTACGTGTGAGCAATGCTGAGAGAGACATTCTGGGCTGTAGAAAATTCTGGGCTAAAGGAAAGTTCCATGTTCTCTTCTTGAAAGACCCTGCTTCTTTTAGACTTGCAAAGAGGTGTTGGTAAGGCTGTTGAAGAGCACATTGAGTCACATATCACAAGTGCAGGTTTTGTCCTCTCTTGGCTGCCTGGGCTGACATCAGTTATTCTTTTCTCCTGTATTACTTAAGGATACACCAGCTCCTTCCACAAAGTGTGCATGACTCAAGGCTTCACCGTCCTGTTACTCCTGAACTATTCTTCCCTTTCTGAATCACAGCTCGGAGGCTTGGAAGGGATTTATTAGGAGATATGTTTGGGAAGGCCAAATCGTGTGATACTTGTAAGATTAGATTCGAATCTTAAAATGGCAGTTTTGTTTAAACAGCTTTGTTATTAATACATTGAAAGGTTAATCTGGAACATTTTAGAGATTCAGCTTTAGAAGGACACCAAAGTTCAAAGTTTCCATTGAACGTCTTGGAAACTAAAAACAAGTTTGAGAATTATGAGAGACCTTCTCCTCTTCCATCAATTTGAATGAGTAAAGGAAGACTATGTATTAAGCCTTCCGTTCACCATTTTGAAGCATTTCTGAATAAAACCAATAAGTTTAAAAGAAATAAAGGATGACCTTAAGTGCTGTTTTCTCTATGTATTTACAGAAGTTGAAACAAAACAATGGGAATTAAACACCCTGAAAATTGCTTCATGCTCTTGATTTTAATGGTGGTTGACTTGTCTTAAGATTTGTGAGCTTTCAGTTTTATTCTATCAACAAATAAATACAGAAAATAATTTAATGTGAATCACAAAGATTTTTAAGTGAGAGATATGACACTTGTATCAGCGTACGTGGCTTATATGTTACAAACTATTTTCCTGCACTTTCCTCTTGTCTTGTCCTAGAAGGATAGTTTTAATGTCTTAAGGGAAAAAAAAAAAAAGACAAGGGAAAGGAAGGCAGAAATATTGGGGGTTTCTGTCGCTTTAGAAGCTGAACCCTTCAACAAAGGTGTTTACAAAAAAGGATACTGATAAGTTTTGGGTTTTTTTATCCAATATCATTGTTGATGTTAGGAGGCTCAAAACTTCAGTCTAACTTTAGTAATGAAATGCCCACAGCCTCATTCTTCTGTGTCTTTTAAAAATTTTTTAAATGTTAACACCCATTTGTAATAAGGATTTGTTATTCAAATCATAAGAGCCTCTTGTATCTTTGCAAGGAAGTGACAGAACTAGTATTTTGTATTTAAATAGACTTTAAAAGCCAAATTCTCCAGGTTTTACCACCTGGCTTACTGTCAAGACCATCTCTGTAGCAACTCAGCTTTCATGTTTCAGGGTCAAACACATGAATAGACTCTATATTGGAATGAGACTGTGACTCTGGTGAGGCTGTACATCATCTGCTTGGTGCTTTGGAGCCTGCCTGTAGGAGTCTCTACAGAGAAGTTGGAAAATTCTAAAGGTACAAAGGATATTCACAGGTTTCTGTGATGCTTTCAAAGAAGGCAACAATTTATTGCATCACACTGAAGACTTGGCAGCACGTGTTTGTGTAATCCTGCTTAGGAGCAACTCCTGTAGCAGTGTAGGAGCCTTGCTAATCTGAAATCTCTTGCTTATGCTCTGCATTTTGTTCTTTACATCACTTCAGTTTTTTGAGTTTTGTTGCATGATGCTGTTCTGTAGAAAGCATGAATGTGCTCTCCTCTGAGTGGTTTGTTGGTCTAATGTGAGTATCTCATGGCTGGCTACTAAATTGGAACTTTTCCTTTTTGCAAGCCTGAAAACCAAAAATACTAAATTTTCACAAAAAATGATATAAGCATTATGAAAACAATATCCTAAGTGTATGAATACCTAAGGTTAAGTACATGCCACGTAGAGAACCTATAAAAATGTACACATTCTACCATGGGGCTTCCTTTCCTATTTGCTTTTAGAATAAACTGTCTGTTGGTGTTCGGTCTGCTTGCAAAAATTTACCTTATCCATTTCATTTGTACAGGTAATGGCAAGCAAACAAGCACTATTCTGAAAGAATTCATTAAACAGGGACATTTTCATTTACCGGTTTAATCCATATGATATTTATTGGCTGTCATACAGGCAATGACAAGCAGCCAACACACTATTCACTGGACTTTTCAACCCATCTGTTTATCCATCTGTTACTTGAAAAATAGATTCTTTTTTTTTTTTTTTTTCAAAAAAACCCACTGTTCTAGCAGGCCAGTGAGATAAAGATATGTTGATGTATAGAACTCATTGTAACAGGACCATCTGAATCATCCAGAAGTGGTATCTTGATATGAAATAATTCTAGTAACTGGTGTGCCTCTGATCCCCACACCAATATAATTTTTACTGTATCACTAAAATAAACTTGTAATGGGGAGTTTTAATTTACTATTTTTGGGGGAGAGAAAAAAAGAAGGTGCCCTTTTTGATGTTCTCAAGGAATATATTGCTAAGCACACCCTGAGTTACTAAGATCAGAATACTCTGAAAAAATAATATTGCCAATCCTTAATCACAATGGTGAAATTAATTTGTGCACTGTATTGACTTTGTAAAAATACCTCCAAGAGAGAATCAAGTTATGAAATTTTGGTCTGATGCTAAAAAACTTTGTTTATGTTATATAAGTTTATACTATAGGTAGAAGATGGTCCTAATTTTCCTACAAAGTAATGAGTAAATACAAGGTTTTAAAGTGTTGCAACCGTAGTCTCAGTGACAGACATCAAGATTGCTCTTTTTTTGTCTCCTGTTGGTATTTTACATCTTTACCTACTGATTTTATTGGTGTATATACTGCAATAATTTTAAACAGCACTTTACAAAGTGCAGTAATCTTAAAAATCTTTGTAATTCCTCACTGTGTACCAGGTCAAAGAGATCACATAGCAGCTGGGGCATTGCTCCTTATGGGGATTTGCTTCCATGGTGCTATCCAACACTGTCATTCACATTCATTTAGAGTTCCCTGCCCCATCAGATCTATGAAGTTCCAGAGTTTGGAATTTAAGTAAATTGAGAGATATGTCTCACAGTCAATAAGGTACCTAACTTAACCCTGGGATCATACTGTTAACTTCCATTGAAAAAATATAAAATAAAATGTAATGAAATCCAAAAGCAAATGTCAGAGAAGTTCAAGCATGAAGGCTTTTAAAAGTCCAGGAAACAATCTTTCATCTTGACTTATGGTTGCTTTTCATCAGCCAACACATGGATCTCCCCTAGCCCTAAACCTTTATGATATTAATAGTTGGCCTTTGCTCTCTAGTTGTTCATTTATTCCACCTGCTGTCTAAGAAAAATGCATACAAACCTTTATCTTATGTATTAATCTTAAGGGAATTCCAGAAGGGTGTTGGTAAAATTCAAGGAATTCACAAGAATTGTGTTAGGAAACCAATTATATCGTCGCTGAGAGGTGAGTAGTTTTTCAATTGCCAAACGAGTTACTGTTTAGGATTTTTTATCTTCAGTGCTGACAGGTTTTATTTAAAATGGGCTAAGGAGAAATATAAAACTAGCTCCTTACTGCACAGACCTGCTCTATCTTAGAGGTATGTTTGCAAAGCAATTTGCCTCTTAGTAGTGACATACCAGGAGATCTGCAAGGTATCATGGATGCTAATTAATCACACAAATAGTTCAGTTGCTGCATGAATCTCTGATTTCTCACACATTCCAGGAGGGAGGAACAGCAGTAAAAAGTAGGTCTACAGCCTGCTCTGGGACTAGGTACTATTTTTTTTTCTTTCAGGAAAGAAATTACCTTGGCTTTCACTACTGCCATGAGATTTGACAATCTTGTGTCTAATTTTCTTAATTTTAAAACATTGGTAAGTTATATTTCTCTTCTGGATTTATTAATCAAATTAATATGGTAATAATGGTTTATTTGATTTTTATCAAACTACTGTTTGCTGAAATAACAGTGAGAAGAAAAAGTAATACCATTTTTGTCAGTGGCATGTTGGGTGGTTATTATGTGAAGAGGGGAAAAAAGGGGGTCTATAGAACAGAGATTTCAACTTTTTTTGTGCTAGAACAGCATCCACTTAAAGTCATGATGATTCATTGTTTGTAAAAATTCTATTTATAGTTGGCCTGAATTATATGGAGATTAAAGAGAATCATTAGCATAAAATTCCCCTTGAAGATTCTGCAGTTGTTATAGTACGAAAGACTTTGATAAGAACTCCTCAGCCTAGATAACTTTGGAAAATCCCTAAGTGTGTGCAAAAGGCAGATTGGTAACCATACAAGAGGTTTTGTGGGTTGGTGATTTTGTCTTCTGAGCACAATGCTATTTTTCATACAAACTGCACTCCAAACCAGTGTTTTTTAGAGATAGTGTCAGAAGAATGAAATGGAGAGATAGAGGAGGAAGGGTACACAGAAATGTCTCGGGTGGGAAAATTTAAAAGCAGCTAATGTTGTGTTTTGTTTGGAAGAAGAAAAGCTTAACAGCAAACCTTAGAAATCATGCCTAAAAGCATAAATATACTACTTTCATAATCACGCATACAACTCTGTGAACCTGTATTACATTCCCCTAATATAGTGAAATCTAGTGCCTCAAACTATGTCATCATGTCTTAATTTGGCCTGCTGGCATACGAGTTAATTGTTAAAAGAAAGTTCAATCATGGTACCAAGTGTTACTCCACAAAAATGTTCTCTGAAACAGCTCTGTCCTTTTTTTCTGTAAAGACACACACTTCCTTCTAAGATTCTGAAATAAAATACATTTGATATCAGGAGACAGTAATGAAAATGAAAGTGAAATCAAAACCCAGTGAGGAAGCATATGAGAGCATAAGTCTATTTTTTCATTAAAAAAGAGCTGGGATCCATTGGAAATTTATGTATGTGGAAAAAATAATTAGGGAAATAATAAATCTATTGCAGTAATTCTCACTGTTACTGCAGAGACTGTTAATATGTCTTTTCACATTATGCAAAACCAGCAAACAAAAGCAACAGTCACAGCTTTAAGAGGAGTTGTTTGTTGTAGCTGTTAGACTGAGCAAAATGTCACAATATCTGATCTTCTGGAGGGAGCAAACAGACCATAAAATCTGGGATGAATAAAGCATGTTTTAAAACTGCTGCAGAATTTTGTCCTTTTGGAATCATTACAGCCTTGCTTGGGGTTTTGGCTATGATTATGTGAAGACAAGTGGACAATAAGTTTTAGCAGGACTAAAGTTTACCCAGCAGTGCCAGAATGAAGGTCTGGGTTGAAAACTGCTTTATGTAAAGAAAGAGACCTACCAGCTGCAAATCAGGTGGTAACACACCAGGGGCAGGCATGTATGAAATCATGGCTCTTTGTTTGGATTACAGTGAAAGGAAAAATGAAAGGATAAAAGGTCGAGTAGCTGACTCAGAGGAACAACCTCCTGATTTTTTATTAGGACTTCCATAAATGAAATTGCAGTTGGGCTACATGCTGGAATAATGGATATACCAAATGTTGAATGCTTAATGTGGGCCTCACAACCAGGTGCATGCCAGCATGATGTGTTAAAAAGATCTCATTGGTGCTAAGATATGGCTCTGCATGATGTATTTATTTTATGTATGTGTGTTTTATACATTTTATATATGTGTGTTTTATTTCTTTAGTGAAAGGAACTCACGCTGTTATACTGAAGGAGCTTGTAGAGTTTGCAGCCCAGCCCCCATTGGCTTCATTGTAAAACCTAATGTTGTTGGTCCTTTTGGAGAACTTAGAACTGGACAATTTTCTGCAACAACCTGCCCTGCTGCATCATTTGAAATTCTTTGGTCCTTTGTAATTTGGATAACCAGATAGCAGCCACAGCCTGATGGTTCTTTCAGGTGGGCTTTTCAAGGTCAGAAGATGTGAGAATAAAGGATTTATGTGAGTTTGCATGGTGCAAGAAAACAAGTTGTTCAGCCAGGTGTTTTAAAATGTCATTAACAACTTTGCTAATATATGAGTAACCGTATTTCTTTTATTCCCAAAATTTTAATATGCTTTTGCAGAATTTTCAGGATTGGTGAACTTTTTAGTGTTCTGTGCTTTCAACATGATATATTACCTGATTCTTTGCAACATCATATGGACTCTCTTCCTAAATTGAGTTACTTTAAAACTATTCCAAAATCCTCAGGTGTGTTTTGTTATGGCTTTCTGTAGCTATCTTTTTAATATGGAAGTAACATCTAACTTTTGTTTAAAATCTGTCTGTAGCAGATAATGTAAAAATTACCTTGGCCATGAATTTAAAGGAAAGATGGGGGGGAGGCTGGCTGAACAGTAAGCTAATAACTCAGTTTGTTCTCTGTATGAGGGGAAAAAACCCAAGTACTCAATGAACAGCTTTGAGGCTAGAGTTATTTGAAGTTTTTCTGAATCACACGACTAAGCTCATAAGAGTCAGATCAAATCTTGCTGAAGAACAGAATCAAGAGTCCATCTGGGAATCTTGCTATTCCCTGATTTACAATAAAGATGTTGATAAAACATGAATCTTCTGAAGTTCAGGTACTCCAGGGGTACATCAGGGAAGGTAAAAACAATTTAAATAGAGATGATGAATAAAGGATTTTTTTCCGACTATTAAAGCCTGTTGCTGACAGTAACAAAAGTTTGCTAATAGAATTTGATGTAAATTTGATTTCTTGCATCTCCTTTCTTGCACCTTGCTGTCACTGTGATTAATTTTGTTATTTCTTACTGTTTTGTTAAAACTAAACAGTCACCAGCTGGGAATAAAGTCACAAAGATGTGAAGAAGCAATCCGTGCCAAATGAAATCCAAGTATGAGTTGTTGCTGACTTCAGTAGACACTGAATCTTGAGAGGGTAAGGGAGGCACTGTTCATACCTCTGTTTTGCTTCAAAGTAATTATTTGGTAGTGCTTCAGCTGTAAATATCTAAACCCATATTCTACTGGTATTTTGGAATCTGCCTTTATTGCTTCAAATTTAACCTATTTGCATATAGCTGAGAAAAATCCTTTTTTTTGAGACTGATTTTAAAACTTGGATTAAAAAAAGTGTGGTAAATTCAGACTATTAGAACTCGAGTGGTTATTCATTTATCAGTTGATTCACTAGGGCTGCACAGAAACCTTAATTCTAAAATATAAGAGGGTTTTAAAATGATCTTCTATAAGGACATAGTAGCCCTTCATTTTCTTGACAGAAGCCCTGTCCAGAAGAAACCTGGAAAAACAGACAGCCTGAACTTCTGAAATTATATACCCAATAGTACACTTGTCCAGTGCACTGAATAGGTAAGAAGCATGAGTAAGTGGTTACACAAGCCATAGAACTGGGACATTCCTTGTGCAAGAAGGAAAGGCTACATGGAACCTTGAGCCTGAGACATATTTAAAATGGGAAGAATTGTGTGTTACTTCCTGGTAGCTTACTGAAAACAAGCAGTAATAAATCTTTTAATTATGCTCATTGAAGACTGGCTTCAAATTCCTCAATAATTTGCCTAGAGCTTTACTGAAGGTTTTTTTTGTGTGCATTTTCAGATATCAGCTTTTGGAAATGGATGCTCATGTTGTCATTAATTTTTCGGTGTTAAGCTATCATGGTTCTTTCACAAGTACTATGACAATATTGTGAGATCTCTACTGTTGTCTATGTTAATTTTAGGAATTGAAATATACTTGAATATAGTTGAATCAGATTTTTGCTCATTTGGTACAAGTCTAGTTTAAGTGAATTAGTATTTCTAATGCACTTACTGTCCACAAAACTTGTTTTGAAGGCAAGCTCAAAAAGTTATATTGAAATGGTTTTGCTTGTGTGCTATTTTTAGAAAAGCTGTTTAAGTAAAGCAAATTTATAAACTGCATTGCTGCTTGTAAAAGATTTGTGGTATGTATCTCCATCAGATCCTAAACCCTTTAAATCCAGTTTTATGAGAGTAATAAATAAATCGTGTGATGAGTAACAGAATTTTGCTTCCTGGCTGCATAGAAGTGGCAGCCTATTGAAAGGATCTGAAAAAGTGACCAGAAGTTAATTCCTTTCCCTTGTCCTGCTCTGTTTTTCTGTGTAGTCTGTATGTGTGTCTTCGTGTATCTTTACATAAAACAGTTTTCAAGCTGGAGGGAGACACTATATCATTTTTCTGCACCTCAGATGCTGTGAAACAAGCAATTTTTTGCTCAGTACTGACTCTAAAATAGCTCTCTCTGTGTATGTGTATTATTTTACTGAAAACAAGGAAAATTAATCAATAAACTCAGCATTTTGAAACATAATAATGCCTGGTTCTTTCTGTGGCTGATCACTTCAAAACTTCACCACCTATTGGATGTTTTCTACACTTTGATACTTAGGCCAGTTTTTCTGGCCCTAGGAAATATCTCTTCAACAATTGCACTTATCTTTTATACAAGGGAATAGGGAATGCCTGTTTTCACCTACACTGTAGTGTATTATATTACTTGCTTATTTTTGGTAGCCCTTTCTTTAGGGAGTTCTTGCTCTGCACATAATAAAGGCAGTTAATGGCCACTGTCTTGTCTGTGCATTCAGCAAGTCTGTGCTGCAGTTACAATTTCTAATTTGGTTATAGAGCTTGATGTCAATTAGGGATAGAAATGGTACCATCAAGTAACTAATATATTACTTTCTACCTGTGTAATTAATTGCACTTTAATTCTGTTTGATTAGTGGACAGCACTCTGTATCTGAAAGTCATGAAACTCTTTATATGACAAGGTAGACAAATTTATATTGGAATGTATTCTGAGGACATCTATTAAATTTTTCTGCCTACTCACATTCTGGCTTTGCATATTTCTATTTTTTAAGCCAGAATCAAGCCTACAGCTTCTATATAGTAAACTTTTGCAGATATAAATGCTGCATTTTTTAATGGACTCATAAGTGCACACATGCTTTCTTAGCCATCTCTTTTTTTGTCCAGGGTTAAGCAAAAAATACTGTCTTTATCTGGTCTGCATTCCACTTTGTTATTCTCTTTCTCAAAACAAATCTTATCCTACTCAAGTTTAGTTCTATGTACTCCTGTTACTACTAGTCCTTTTGCAGTCCAGCTTTTCCAGCCAAGAATATAGACCAAGACAAAATCCCATCTACTGTAATTTACACAAGTATATAGTAAAATGATAGTAACTCTGAGTCTGAAGTACAAAATCTCAGAAGAATAATTTGAGAAGGCAGCAGAAACTATCACCCTAGGTTTACAGTGTGCACATATTATCCAACTCCTGAAAATCAGTCACTTTTGCTTTCTGTTCATGTTGATTGTTTGAAGAAGCTCATATCATCCAAACTTTTGTGCCTCTTAACTTACAGAAGTTTGGATGAGAGGAGGTAGATGCATGACTGCAAGTTTAAGTCAGTCTTTGCATCATTGGCAGGCATAGTTGTAGAAATAATTCTGTCTTCACATCTGTATCTCTAATTCTGAAATGACAAAAGCTTTGGAAAATTTATTTCTCTGTTCCAAAGTTTATTGTCTATTCAGGATTAAATGCTGGTTGGGTTTTTTTGTTTTGGTTTTTTTTTAATACCCAGAAAAATATGCTGGATAGAGTGCTACTTCCCTGGTGGCCCTTAAATGTCTAGGATCCTCTAAAGGGGAAATGGCAAGGTAAAAAACATTAAAATATGTGGTTTATTCATGTTAGCATTAAATCTGTACCCTTTAAACAGGTCCATGCAGTCGCAGCATGAGTTCCAGAAATCAAATGCTCTGACAATAGCTATAAAAAGAGGGTCAAATCAATTTCTTACTAAACTGAGTTGATTCAGCGTAAGGAATAGAAACCATCTGATGTATTTTGCTGATCAAAGCTAATTCTTTATACACACACACACTTGAGTAGGCGCATCTGTGTGACAGCTAAATTATAGGAGTGCTTTACACACACATTATCTTGTCACAACATAAGAACATCCTACTGTGCTAAAATACCTCTTCCAGAGGAAACCTGTAATTTTCTCATTTTTCTGGAGAGCACGCTTCTTTCTTTTAACATACCTTTTTTTTTTTTACCTTCTGCAGAAATAAGATGAGCAAAGTGTTTTAAAAGATTGAAAACTATTAATTTGATTTTATCGCTTTATCCTCTTCACCTTCTGTGTAATAAAATGTGTTGGCTTCTGTGCCTATGACTGGATGGAAAATGCTAAAACAAAACAGTGATTTCATATTAGGGTTTACTTGCTCATTTAAAAGGACCTTTTCATTACTTTATGTATTAGAGAAAGTGAAAAACTTCTGGCTGGGCCACCAGAATGAACATTGTGTTGGTAGGTTTAGGAAAACTTGGTTAATACATGGCAACAGATTTGTGGCACAACTTCCAGACTCCTTAACAGTTCACAGTGCCCAGTTTGAGACTAGGATTAGGTCAACCCAGGCTTTTGAAAATTTAATTTTTATGAAACCAAGGTGCTATAAATCGAGCTCAGCTTCTTACAGCCTCTTGTAAGGGAGTTGAATATATGGGATCTAGACCTTTAAGAGCGTGCTGTTAGCTGAACTCAGGCTGAGGCTTCATGCGTCAGGGTTTTTTGGTTTTCAGCCCAGTACAAAGAAAAAGGTCAATTGCAAAAGTATAATAAGTCAGTTCAACATCCAGCTCTTGAAAGAGTTTCCCTGTTTTGTGATGTTCATCCCAGGCTTCTGGTTCTGAAGACCAAGAAAAAAAAAAAAAAAAAAATGGACAAAGCCACATTTCTTTTCAACAGCTGAACCCTTTGACAGGTAAATATGCCCGGTAAATAACATCCATAACACTTTTTTTTTTTTTTTTTTTTCCTCATTTTAAAAGGCACGTATTCCTTTTAAACAGCATCCTTTTATTCCCACATCTCTTTCTGATTTGAACACAGTATTTGTTTCACCTTAAATTTCTCGCTTATGCTCATTTTTCTGCAGTTTGGGGGAAATGCTCTGCCCCAGGCCCGGTGCTGGCAGAGCACGTGGTGAGCGCCATGCTCCAAACCCGGCTCGGCGTTCAGCCATGTTAGGCAGGGAGGTGAAAAGAGGCATCCAAGCATCCATCCACCACCCCCAGCAGAACCAACCCGGCAGCATGGAAGCTGCAAGGTGGTGGATGGTGTGTGAGGGGATAGGGAGTGCCGGTGCCACCGGGCCCATTCCTGAGCAGGGCCCATTTCCTGGTGTGGAGCGGCAGCTGCCCGGGCGCCATTTTGTGAGGCCTCAGCGCCAGGTGCTGGTGGCACGGGAGGGAGCTGAGGGCCAGTGCTGCTGGGGAGAGCTTTTCCTGAGGAACCCTTACAGGACTTCTCTGGTAATTCCACTTCTGCTACAATTCCACTGTAAGAATAATTCAAGGTACTGTTTTTAAACTAGTTTTTATCGTTGCTTTCCTACATCTTTTTTCCGTTGGAAAGGCTTATTGCGGTGTGAGGCAGCACTGGTGCGCTGTGACGGGCATGCCAAGAGCCAATGAATTTCTCTACATATTTAAAAGCTTGCCAGCCACCTTTCTATTTATTTACTATTAATTATTATATTATTATTATATATATTAGTTTACATTTCATTTATCTTTCACATCGGTGGTACTGATTTGGCAGTTTTCCTCCAGGTTTATTTTAGGCTGTAGCATTACTGCCCTCTCACAAAGAGCTCGTTTGTGTTTGAAGTGTTGTCTGTGCTTCCCATGGTTCTCACTGGGGTTCTAGAGTTTATACACCCCAGGCAGGCTCTGGATAAATCAAAGGGACTAAAGGAGAAGAATTTCCTTGATGTTCCCTGTTTTCAGTGTGTCAGGTAAGCAGTGGGTGGGTGTTGGGTGCTCTGGGACCCTGCAGTGCTCACTGGAGATGGCTCCACCTGAACCACTCATGTGACTTCCATGTGTATAAAGTGGGTTTACAGGTAACCTGATGTTTAATACTGACTAAAATGACACCATCCAAAAGAATATGAGATGTCAGATTTCTTTATATTCTTAATATAAACGAGGCAATGTTTGCTGTTTTCATGTATCATACTTTGACTTACTCTTATGTGAATAACGAGCATAAGAAGAAGTATCTGTTATTTCTCAGACTTCCAAATCTGCTTTTATACAGAATTTCATAGCATTTTTTAAGTTAGAGGACTAGACCAATCCATATCATCCTCTCCATCTCAACACTAGTAACATTTTTTGTGCCTATTGACCCGTCGTGAAAATCACACATACTGAAGGTCTCACAAGTTTGCCATGGAAAGAATTGTAATCCCATAAATGAATATATTATGTGTAAGAAAAAATTTAACATAGGTCTGATAGTATTTCAATAATGTGAATAAAAATATGTGAAGAAATGGAAGAAAATAATGTAAAAAAGTTTGTTAATTTCCTATTCAATATTCATATATATTCATAATGTTTATATGGTAATATTACATTGTGCCTTGTGAATTCTCTGGAACGTTAATTATCCAGTCTGCAATAGCAAAGTGTAACACTGCATATTTGGTAAGATTTTTGAATTACTAATTTATTAAATAGGGGTAAGGTAGTGCATTCTTAACATATTGACTTTATTTTTTTTTTTTATATCTATTGTAGTCTTGCTTACATATAATACAAAAATAATTATTCTTTTTTGCAACAGGCTATATTTTAGTTTTGATATGAATTAAACATTGCCATTATACTGTGCTATAAAGTAATGTATTTTCTTTTTCATAAAGCTGGAAACACTGAAACTATTAAAGGAAACTGCTGCGTAATAGAATAGTACACAAATGTGCTGAGTTAGGAATGCAAAAAATGTGACACAATTTTTTTTTTTTTATAGTCTGATGTTTTCACCATTTTCTCGGGCAATTAAATTTTTACTACATATCAAATTCATAAAAGAAAGATAATAGTAGTTTGCTTTACCTGTCAAATTAGTGTCATAAGATAATTGATGCACATGAAGGCTGATGTTTGACAAATAATTTCCTCAGGACCTCTGTAAAAATGTCTGTATTTTTTTTTTTCCTTAAGTAGACTGCCAGCTGAATACATTTAATGATGCTGTGCTCCAAATCCCTCTTTGTGCCCTCCATAAATATATCTTTATAATTTACCACATGGCATATACTTATTGATCATGTGCCTGGAATCCTGCTGTGAAATGAAAATTCACAGCCAACCACAATGAAGCATCAGGCTTGACTTCCAAGGAAAGCTCTTTTCCTTTTGCACACCAGGCTAGTGGGCACTCAGAAACCACAGTAATGACAGGGTTTTTTTGGGTTGGGTTTTTTTTTTTTGTTTGGTTTTTTTTGTGTGTTTTTTTTTTATTCCTCCTTTCTTCCTTGCTCTTCTTCTTTCCATACATTATTTTCTGTGGAGTAGCTCTTCGAGGACTGTTGTTTGCAACACTGTTGTCTTTCACAGGAAACTGGTGGGCAAGATGGAGATTATCCTTGGCATCAAATGAAAGTTCTGCCTTTCTCTCTGGAAATTTAGAGAGCTGGGAGAGGTGTATATTGGGCTTAAAGGAGAAACAATGTATTCATGGTAGGCCACTGTAAGTAGCTTTATTCCAGTACTGGTACAAAACCTTAAATGAATACACAATAATCCCATGGTGCTATTATCTTGGTTGTGATTTAATTATTGGATGAAGATGAAAGAATATTCACACATTGCTGAGCTGTTAAATTCCATATTGCTATTTAAGTAACTCTTCAGTTTATCCCCATGCAAGCTTATAGTCAAAGGTCTCTGCAAAACATTGGATGGTAGAGTTGGGAAATCACAGATATTCTCATGTTTGTACCTTTGTAAGAGGAATACCAGGAAACAAACAAATATTTTGACTGTGATGTCCTTAATTTTAAGCATTTTCAGTTAGTCTCGGATATGCCAGTGCCATTCCTGTGCTTTGTCTATTGTTGAAGATATAGTCTGTCATGGTTAATTTTGGCAGCGAGCTTTGAGAACTAAGAACCATCCGTCAATAATTAAAGGCAGCATCACAGCTGAAGCTGCAGTTAGTTGTTTTTCTTTCCATCTTGACATCCCATGAGTCAAGAAAAGTAATGACAACAGTAACAAGGAGATTATTTTTAGGAATATCTCAAGGAGATTATTTTTAGGAATATCTCAAGTAGAATGCACAAATGTTAAAATATAGACTGACTTTCTTTACTACTCCAAAGTCTGTTTTGTCATTTCAGTATTTTCATTGCTAGAATTCTGTGTTAGAGAAGCTTTAAGTGAGTTTGGTGAGTTTGGCCAAGGCTGTTCTTCAAGTGATCAGAATCAGCACTGCCTTAATAGGGTGGTGAGTGCTACCCAAAAAACTCCTGGCTTTATATCTGAATTTGGCAGTGACACATTGATTGGCCTCATAAAGGAGATGCTATTCCCTTTCCTTATCTTGGTTTTCCATCTGTGACATGAGAATAATAATTCTGAGCTACTGAAGAAAAGATCATTAAAGCCATATATGCATTAGTGATTGAGGTTTGAACCTCACTTTGGTGCCATGTAATGCAATATGCCTGGTGAATGTTGTTGACATACTTTCTTTAAGACTGTTCAGTTTGAATACAGGAAGAAGAGGGCTTTGAACAGAAGACAGCTCCTTCTTTGAAGTAAATGTGCATACACTGCATGCTGAGACAGGGATCTATTGTTCTATTTTACACAGGAGTTACTCAAGCTCTGCAGCTAGGGTTACACAGGAGAGTAATACAGAACCTAGGACCTAACTAAACATTCAGTTGCTTATAAAATAATCTTCAATATCTGGCTTCTGGTTGAACTCATTTGGGCACATCCTTCATATCTAGTAATAAAAAGTATTTGAATTAAGGGAAAAAAAAAGAATAAAAAAAAAGAATGAAATGCCTGGCAAAGACCACACTGGACAATACATTTAAAAGTTTTTTAAGGCAGGTGTCCTTTACTGGCCAAGCAACATTTCTCCTGAGAGCTCTCTGAAAAGATGAATCTTAAAATTATGAGGGATTTATACCCACTTCTAGATATAAATTCTACCTCAGTTTATTGTGTGAACATGTTATTGTAACAGGCAGATTAAGAGATTGGTGACAGTGGGGTTGCTGGGTTTGTGACAGTATTGTTCATGGAGCAACAGTAATTAGAGGTATGATTCTGATACAGGTCCTAACAGCAGTCTGTTAAATGCAGTGGCTTGGAATTGCAAACAGGCCTGCAGTATAGCACTATACTTCAAAAATTCTTCCCCTACCTCTCACTGACATTTATGTCAAGAGTATTTCTAAAGCTTCAGAGTGACCAAAATAAATAGATTGGTTTTGAGATGACCAGATAATCAGTATTCAGGCAGTGCACCATTTCTGAAGAGCAGCAGTAAAGCAGACATTTACAATCCAAACCTCCTGTGCAACATCCAGTTTTAGCTGGCTTGAAATTGCTGGTGATTCCCACAAATAGAAAGAGTTTGAATCTCCTAGAAAATTCATAGTCCTTCACATGTAGTTGCAGAGAACAAGTTCTGCAAAGGTATAGTCTTGGACTTCCGTTTAGCCACCTTCCATTTATGTTCTTGAAGTAGCCATTACATTAAGGTTTCATGGAATTAAATTAAATTTTGCATTTTCTTCTGATAAATATTTATGCTAGCTGGAGTGTCATTCTTAAAACAATTACCTAAGCACTGATGTATCAGTTTTGGTGACCATGCACATTCAGTCCATGTGAATGTGTTTGTATATTTCTTCTATGGTAATTCGGAGTAAATGTCAGTTTTATCATATGTTAAATATTTGTCCTGTACATAGATAATTGTTATTTCTCTATGAGCTTTCTGACCAGTTTGTTTGGAAATACATACAGAAAACAAAGCAAAACACTCTCTTATATTAAGTTAGCATGCCTTGAGTTTGGCTAAATGAGAGTTTCTCCACTAAGATATATTTTTCAATATAAAAGTAACAAATATTCATTTAAAAAATGTATTTCTTCCAGAATGTTCTCTATGTCTTTAAGTACATGTAGAATATAAATGAGAAATATTGATGAGAAATACATTGAGGACTCCAGGTACACGATCCTGTAAATAATTATGCACATGAATAACATGTTAAAAAACTTTGCAGTTGATTTCAAATGCATGTTTTAGAGTAAGGCTTAAAACATACATGTTGTCCTTGTTTTTTTTTTTTTTTTTGAGTTTTGATGAGTGGAATAACTTGCTGTATCCCTTCCTGGATTTGTGGCACAATCACAGAAGTCTTCTCTGTGTCTGGTCTTCGACTATGTGCTTCCAAAATGGACACAAACTTTCTTAAGACACACTTTCAATGGCAATGAGGGCTTCCTCCTAATCAATGCCAGTTAAACCTATTTTTATGATGTGTCATAGAGGAAACTATCTTGATTAACCAAATGACCAAAGAAAGCACATGCCCACAGCATTTGTATAGAAAGATAGTTGCTCCTAAATATATATTTGAAGAGAGGGATTATTGTTTTTAATTCCTCTTCCTAGAGATAATATTTGGTCTCATTGAACCACTAGAATTTGAAAAACAGAGGAAAAGAGTGAAAACTGAAAACAGTGTTAGACTTTTCTCCTTTGTATTTAGAGGGATGATTTAGAGATCAGATTTTAATCTTATAAGACTTCATTTTACATTTTTTTTAATTGTTCTTTTAAAACTATTTTTGGCACTTAAAAATCTGTTCTGCCACTGGCTAACTTCATTTCTATCTTTTTTTGGACTTCCCAATGGAGAGCATTTGCATTTGAAAGTGTTTTCTGGGCCTTGCTTTGGAGATTGTTGTGAGGAAGTGTGGGTGTGGGGAGGTTTTACTAATTATTAATTCCTCTCTACTGTTGCAGCTCAGAACACTGCAGAGCTTTCAAAAAACACTGTAAAATATTTTGATGGAAGTACCTTGCGATGAAGTTCATGAGAACACCAAATTTCATCTAACACTAATATAATATTTAAACATTTTTGTTAAAAATGTGGCAGCTGTTGTCAAAACTTATATATAATTGCACAGTATATGGAATTTTTTATATATGTCTAGGTGAAAGCAAACATCAAAGTTGAGATTTAGTCTTTTTGTCACTTATCCCCACACCACTTTCATGGTATATTCATGTAGGTCTGTTGATGTCAGTGACTTTACTCTAGAGCCTACTGCTCTGTGCCATCATAATGTTGCAGAGGCAGAAAGAAGCTGGAGCATTCGTGTCACACAAATCTGCAGGTGTAACATCTAGAGTGAGATGAATTTTAGAGATCCAACACACTGACTTTCTGATCAGGCTAAAAGGGCAAAAAAGAAAAAAATTCAAACCACAACACAACAAAAGACAAAAACACATCTCTGCAGAGCGTTTATTTTTTGCTGCCTGCATGATCTCTGCTCTTTTCTGGAACTATAATTTTCTGTGATAGAGAAACATAATTTCTTATACTCTTTATACTCTTAGGCAGTATAAATCTAAATATTCAACCATCAAAATATTCAGAATAACTGAGGTAGCTCAGAGTAGTCTTTTTTGCTTTAAGTCATGATCTTTTGAAACTAAGATTCTGTCATGCTGTAGTTTCAACTATGAATTGGAAGTAGGCTGTATTTTCTTAGTGTTGTTCATACTGTACAAAACCTAGCCTAGAGGTCATTCCCACTCCAGGTGACTGCAGTGACCACATTGAAGAGGTAGGGATAAAACCACAGGATATGGGATAAATACTCATGTTACACATCTTAATTCAAATTCTAAATATTGTGTTTTGACCCCAGCATGTTGATTACAGAGCATTTTCTGGGTATTTCTGGGTTTTCTAAAGTAAAATTAGGCAAATCTGGTGAGGATTCTTAAAAAGTAGGCATGGTGATCACTAATAAAGTATTTTTAAGGTAAAGAAATCTAAATTGTTTTTAATTTTTCTAATAGAATATATGTGAGAGGAAGGCTGTGAGGTTTTTTTATTTATTTACAAATAAATAAATGACTGAATGCAAGTGAGCCAAATTCACGAGGCAAAACTTTTTCATAAATGTCTTTATTCTTTGCCAAGTTTGTATTTTATCCTTAGTCCATTAAGAGCTTCTGTACATCTGGAAGCCATCCCTAGATTCAGCTTGCAGCTTATGTCAGTAGAGAGGCCTACAGCATGAACTAATGCAGAGAGAGATCCTGTCCCAGACTAAGAACAAATAACTCCCAAGCACTTTGCCAGCTGTGCTGAGAAACCAGTGCTGCTGTTTCTGCTAAACCAGCCTAGAAAACCTGCCAGCCAGGAGTCACTTTAATTCAATTTGCATTCTTATTTATTGGTTATAGTCTTGCTCATTACTTTGTAGCTGTTTTAGATATGGACCAAGTTATGTATAACATGGTGTCCATATTATAAATATAAATGCCCAGTGAAACACCTGATTGCATCTTAAGAAGTACCCTTCAGTAGTCCACTTCACCAAAGTTAGTATTTGTCAAATACTCCCCTGAGACTTACTTGTTTTTCTGACTAACTTGACAATCTACTCTCTTGTCTCATGCTGTTACAGAGTTTAAAAACTATCAGTTTACACTAGTCTTTTCTGTGGCTTTCTTAATTTCTTACTGACCAGCTTGCAGGTATGTGCAATAGTTTATGTGTAAACCAGATGAGGATGCTGTGATGCAGGGAGAGCAATGAATCAGAAGTGAGGACAAAGAGTGTGTTTGGAACATGCTAGCAGGTCAAATCCAATTGTCTTTCCATGCCAAATATTTGAGAGTGAAGTGCCCTATAAGATCTTCAAGTTAGCTGAAGGGGATGAGAATAATTGACATGAAATGAAAAATTTTTCTTTGACCCATCTGCTTTTGTGAAGTTTTGTTCTGGTTATTAATTGGCAGCAGCATTTTCTTTATAGAGGGTAAGCTTCCTCAACCAGACAAAGCAAAAAGCCCCAAACTTCTTTCAAGTGCAGACTATAACTGCAGAGCCAGGAAAGAACTCACTTTGTTTTCAGATCACTTGTACTTCACCACTGGAACAGAACAAGGATAGTCAGAGGTATTTGCCACCGAGAGGGAAAAAGTTGACATTGAAACAGTTTCATGTTGCAATATATTAAAGGCACACAGAGAATGTGAGCTGATTCCTACTTCTCAGATAATTCATTAGGTTTACTGTGGAAACAAGACCATTCTATTGGAGAAATATAAGTTCCAAAATATCACTATTTGCTTAAATGGTAAAATAACTATTATCTTCCTCTAGAAATGTGGCAGACTCCTCATGTTTGGCTTCTCGGTATTCTGCCTTCAATTTGTGGCCACTAACATGCTTTGATTACAAGTCTCCAAAAAGCAAATGGAAAGTTCCCCTTCTCCTTCAGAGACATTGGTTGGTGTTTTTTCTTGCATGGACAGGAGGAGAAAAAAAACTTTATCAAAATAATAACACTAGAGGCTAACCTTGTGGACAATAAACAAGGGATGGAAACTGATTCTACATTGAAGAATTTAAATTGCTATGAAGATATTTGTGGCCTAACAAATACTTTTGTATCATCAATTCTTTGGCAATTTTGACCTTAGTAAACACCAGGTTGCATTTTACCATGCAAAACAATCAAGAGCCAGTACTCTGCAGTGCAGCTCTACATTGCAAATTTATATTACCCTTGGCCAAGCTTTTAGCACTGTGTTAGACTTGGAAAGCTTTTTAGAGTAAATGTGGTGTTTGTAGAGATAGCAATGGTTAAGATAATAAGATAAAACATTAAAGGAATTTTTAAAGCATTTTTACATGGCTCTTTTGGCTACATGAAGGTTTTTGCATCATGTATAGACAGTTTACATCTTTGTAATATCCATGACAGCTTCATAGTTCTGAGTCAGCAGTTGCATAAATTCAGCAGCATTTTTATTTGCATGAGATTGTAAACTCACATTTAACACTAAGTGTGCTGAGGAAGGCCTTAGACAAGTAGATTTGCACTGGGAGCTCTGACAGGGCATGAATGGCTTTGGTGGTGGTTGTTTTAAGTGCTGTGTCCCAGAGAAAATGAAAAACATTGGGGCAGTCTCAGAGGACGAGTTGGGCTGCTTCTTTTCTACTGTGTAGCTAAAGACAAAGGTCTGGCCAGCCAACACAAAATGCA
The DNA here is from genome assembly GCA_023637945.1 of Phaethornis superciliosus. Taxonomy (NCBI): domain Eukaryota; kingdom Metazoa; phylum Chordata; class Aves; order Apodiformes; family Trochilidae; genus Phaethornis; species Phaethornis superciliosus. Next base: position 5,255,441 of record JAJQWJ010000017.1, read on the forward strand.
TTGATTAAAAAGTAATGTTTTTGCAATATCATATCTTGTACTGAATGTCTCACAAGTACACAAATTGCAAAGTTCATGCTAAACAGAGATTTCTAAAGTATGGTTGCTTTCCTCAGAAAGGCTGCTTCTTTTGCCAGCTTTTGTTTTGGTTTGCTTGTGTCATTAAATGCTCAGTAATAATGAAACCAAGCCTAGTACATGTTTTCCACATTTAGACTGGGATTCAAGCCTCTGGACAATATAAAGACAGAGATGGCCCTTTCTCCTTAATGTCACTGCAGTGGAAAACTTTGTGTCAGACTTTGTGTGGCTTTGCTGACTTAAATAGGGAGAAGTAATCTGTGTGTTCAAGTGACCTAATATTAATAAAATAATCCTTATCAAGAGAACTGGTCACATGTTTCATTGCTTTCCCACGATAAAGTAGCTTTCTCATTGGAAATAATGTCACAGTTTGGCACAAATTAAATATTCCTAATGTCTTAGGTTCCTCTTACTGTGTGCAAACTGAACACAGATGTGAACTGCAGGAAAGTGGCCAGTTTTTCTGTCAATTTGACAGGCAGCTTATGGAAAGCTTTACAGTAGCTGGCAATTTGGGGACTGCAAAAAAGTCAGACATACTTATATTACATAAATTACATACATAGGATTACCCCTAATAAGATTTTTCTCTTTTCTTTTTCCTCCTCAACTGCTGTTTTAATTTGCAGTTAGGAGAGAATGGAGACTTCTATGTTGTTTTATTCTTTGGTGGCTTTTTTGGTTTGTTTTTTGTTTTTTTAATGTATGCATCACTTTTATTAAGTTACAAATTATGTTTTGCGTTGTAATAAAACAAAGGAAAATCCAATTTTATGCAATTTACTGAGAAGGTGTGAACAGAATTGAAATGTAAATTGGCACACAATGCTGAGAAATTTGCTGAGGACTTTAATGGAATTTATATCCAATAAAACCAAGTAATATGCATAGATTTGCAATGTAGCAAAAGTCTGCACAAAGAAGATACATTCAATGCCATCTGCATGGAGTTATGTATTTGCAAGCCTTTAATAATTTTCCTAATTCAGTAATGGTAACAATATGAATTTGGACGTGACACAGATTTCTTCAGGGAAGTTATTTGGGGTAAAATGTGTTGTGGGTGAACATGCCAAGTGCTACATGAAGAAAGGAGTGGTCTTGTAACATCACTGGGTTTATACCACTAATGCTCTACACACTTGGTTTGGGAATTATAAGTTTGTTATGCTCTAGTGAGATACTAGAACAAGTTGTGGCTATGTCTCTGTCAGCACAGCGGAGTAGTCTTGTTAGTTTTGTGTTTTTTAAAGTAACACTGATATATAAATGTTTAACATTGAAACAGATCTGCACAGAAAAAAACCCCACTTCTCAGAATTTTTTCTTTTTTATAAATTGTCCCTGCTGAAAACTTGAATAATGATTGAAAGGGCCATGAAAAGGAGCACTTCCAGGCCAATATCTAAAGCACATTGATCTAAAGGATGCCCATTTGCACTTCTGTTCTGGACACATATGTAGCTATTTAGATTGCATGGGGAAATACTGGCAGTGCAGCTTAAGCAATGCTTCAGATCCCAGATAAATTTTGAAAAGTTCATCTCAAACCATCCATGAAATACTTTCTTTTACCAAAAAACCCACAAAACCCAAACCCAAAATCCCAAACGATCCCTAATTAAACTTGTGCTTGATTTAGTTTCTTAATGCCTCACAGTTAAATACTCATATCATCCTCAACTTTAGCAGGCTTCAAGTGTGTGTGTGTATTTGTATGCAGCTCTGTATGAATAAATGAACAAGAGCCGTTAAGAAGGGAGCAGTATGCTTGTCAACATACGTAGACCTATAAGTAATGAGATGAGAACAGAAGCAAAAAAGAGAAAACTGAGTACAAGAAAATACCTCAATAACTTTTAACTATGGTGTTTGGAGAACTAAAGAACTGATAGTAGTTGAAGATGTTTAAAACTCAACAGGCCTAAAGATTAGAAAATTATCTTCAGAAAACAGTCCACCCGTGGGGAAGGACACATTTTGGTGATGTAATTTACTTTTCATGTGCTTACAGCATCTTTGACAGCTCTCTGGTGCATGCTTCTCTGAGCTGCACTGGAGCAGGTCTCCATTGGCTGCAGACATAGAAACTGGTGCTTTCTATCTTCAGATCAAGCTAATTTTCTTTCTTCTGCTCTTTTTGTCAATTATTCTGTTTTGCTGGTAGGAGGCTCAGGAGGATTGTAAGCCTTCAGAGAACTCTATTAGTACTAAAGCAGTTTACACATGGTAGGACTTGTCGGATAATCTGAGATTTGCTCTGGGAACAGTAGTATTTGTATATTTTTGCTATGTCCAGAGTTAGGATGAATTTTGCAGCCACCATTCATCACAGCAGAGATCTGCAGACCCACAAATGGTATCAGTGACAGAGAGAGAGGCAGGCATAAATCCTAACTTTTTTATTATTATTATTATTTTTTTTTTAACTGTTAACATTTAAAATTGTGATATTATATTTTGTTGAACAAAATCCAGAACAATGTAATTGAAATTTTTTTTAATATTTATTTGAATTAAAAGAATTAATTCTGTACATACCTTGCTCACTTGCTATCTGATGACCTTCCTCATTCTGTACCAAATGTATTGAAAGCAAATTACCCCGTGTTCCTCCGCTCAGTCCACAAACGGAACACTGTGAGCTCCCTCTTGTGGCTGAAAACCACCTCTTATTCCCCAAAACCGACTCCAGAGTACCTTTAACAAAGCGGCTGAAGTATTTCAAAAGTTTCCTGAACTTCTTTAAAGGACAGCTTCCTGATACGCCTCAGGACCAGTGAGAAAAGAGATTTAAAATTGTCGTGGAAAAAAAGGATAGGACGGGGGTAATTCTATCCAGACACTAAAAGCTTCTTTAAGTCCATCGTGTGTTAAGTCCTGAATAACCGTGCCAGATACTTGAAGAGTTCTCCTTCTAACAGAAAATATTTTTTAGCCATTAACACCGAGATAAGAAGCATGTTTTCATTAAGATGGAAAGAATAATTAAACAACTTCTGGGCTGACAGACACTGCAAAATAAGCTACTCATTTTAGGCTCTTAAAAAGACTGAAAATTCTTAGAAAATTGTGGACAAAAAAACCAGTCTTCCCACACAAAAATAATAGTCAGGAAGTGACAACTTCATCAGCAGTACTATTTTACAGGTTTGCAGGCCAGAATCTGCTTATAATTGTTGCTTGTTTACCAAGAGTATTTTTGCTCCTGTTAATAGATAGAAAGCAGTGTAACAACACTGAATTTGTGTTTGTTTAGTATGTATTTGATGCTCTTTCTTGAGGGAGTTAATGTCATCTGGTTCTTGCCCTATGTTTACTAGAGACTGAAACTAGAAACATAAACTTACTTGAATTAAAATAGTATACAAAGTCATACACTCATATTCTGTGTCAAATAGTTTGTTTTCTAATCTGCGATGTTTATTTTTGAATAGCAAAGTTGTTTATTTTTAGAAAAATATTTGTCGACCGGGGAACCCACATTTTGCTCTGTTTTGACTCATGCAATGATTATGGTCACCTAAGGGTTGCTATAGTCACATCTTATATAGTTTATTTTGGATGGTTCAGTCCTTTTAACTATTTTGGATCATAATGAGAATTACTGAACATCAGCTTTTGCATCATATGATGAAGGTGTTGCAAAGGTTCTTTCCTGCTCCCCTCAAGGAGTTAAGAGTTAGCAGTTCTGTTGTCATCTGTGAGATAGCTTTAGTTTATCTATCTGGGAAGTACTCCAGGAAAAACACTGTCAGATGGTATTTCCCTGAAAGCAGGTATATGTAGACAAGGTGACAATACACCTTATCAGTGCTGAATGGGAGATGGATTAGGATCATTCATTAATCTTTTACCAGACGTCATTTCTTTGGCAGAAAACAGACCTTAGAAAGAACTGAAGAACAATCTGAATGGGGGAGGGAATTGGAAGAATTTATTTAGATAATGTAATTTATGCCCTTTTATAATTCTATCAAAAGCATGGTGGCATGGTACCTTTGCCTCAGACTAGATTCTCTTGCATGTAAGCACAGATCTGATTATATTCAGCAATCATTCAGGCCATATTTTCAAAAGCTACCTGCTGCATTTTTGGTGGGAAGAATTTTAACAGCACTGGTTGCATGAAGATAAAATGAGCAGTTGTGAATATATATATTAAAAAAGAAGAAAACATGGGAGTATCTAAGCATGGAGACAAACCTGTTGTCATCATCTGAGAATTAATCTTATAAAGAAAAAAGATAGAGACAAATGAACAGCTCTGCTTCATAGAGTGCAAATAACTTGTCAAGCTGTCAAAGAGAATGCTTTTTACAATTTATCAGATTGTTCTATTCTTTGGAATGCTTAAACCTTCTGTCAATCACTTTTGAGCCCACTGGTTTAGTTTTCAAACATTCCCTAGCCTACCTACAGAGGAAGAACTTTAACAAATGGGTGATTTCCTTTAAATCATGGTTTGCTTTAAGAAACATTTTCTAATCCATATGTGATTATGAACTTTAAAGGAAATTAGGATGATGTAAGTTTAGGTAGAGAAATCCACTGGTAAAATATTGATTTTTATGATGACTTAATTAGAAAATTATAATATTGTGGCTTTCCTGGAACAGAGGTTTTGATACACTACAATTACTTTATTAAATCACATTTATTTTTCCTGATTTTCCCTTTGTTCTTTTTCTTTCTTTCTTACACTCTTCAGTTAGTTAGGCTGTTTTTGTCTTTTTTTTTTCTTGGTCTTACTTCCTTAACTACCACACCATATGAAGCCAGAGAAAACCTCACTAGCTCATAGTGTTGCTTAGCAATGTCATGCATCTCTTCTTGTCTGTTGTGAAGCCATGGTATCCTGGTCTTTCAACAAAGCTTGCTACATCACTGCTTTGCTATAGGTCCAATTTGGTCCCTGAGATCTCTGATAGGAGATGATGTGTCTAGACAGCATACATAAGAGATTACTTTCCATCCATTATAATATAATTAGACCAAGCTATACCAAATCTCACCAAGATTTTATGTTTAAAAGGTCAACAGCTTTTATTCCATATTTCAAAGATAAGCACCTTACATTGAGCTTAATATGTAGAGTGCTGTGCCTGAAAGAAAAGGAACTTCAAAAGATTTCTCCTTCTATTATATCATTCAAAACAGACATTTGATACTGTAATACATCCATTTTAACTTCTGTGATTCATGAAGCTGGAGATAAAAATAGGTCAGTTATACCCCTACTGGTACAGGATTATTCCCTGAAATATATTTTCTATTTCTAAGTTCAGAGTATTTCTAAGTTCAGAGTAGATTTAACTATCTCAAGTGAGGATTTACATTTATCAAACTGGAGGGCTGTTCTTTGGTGATCCATTATATTATCATTTCTTATTTGTATTATGGCAGCAATTGGAACTGAAATTAGAATTCCACTGTGCAAGGTACCTTATGTACAAATAGCATGAAGTAATTTTTCCCCTGAAGGTTTTACAGTTGAAATTGATAAAACAAAGATCAAGAAAGTGGTCTTACCAGTATCCCCATTTTAGCTGAAGCAGTGAGAGAAGAGCTGCTCCTGGGCTGGCTGATGAAATGTGCAACAGACCTGGTGAGTCCAGAGCTGATGCATTCTACCCTTTTGCATTACTCAGAAACAGGTTTATGCAATTGTAGTCACCTGCCCTTGGAAAATTTGACAAGTAGATATTTTTTCTTCTTTAACCTCTTGTCTCTTTTGATGTTTATAAAATCCATCAGATTACTCTGAATTATGCAATTTCCAATGTTAAATAGTTCCTGCTCGCTAACTATACCACACACTAACATCTGAAGAAACTTAGCAGACAACCTACTTTTGTAGACCTATGCCCATTGTTCTCCAAACTGTACTTGTTTTTTCCTTCTCCCCTACCCCTTCTCTGCCTGTTTCTTTCTTACTCTTCTCTGAATTCATTATATCTTTCTTTAGCTTTGTAATTCTAAATTCCCAGAATTGAATGCAGGATAGCTAAACAGTTTTCTCAAAGTTCTACAAAGCAAAGAAGCTGGCTTTAGTTTTTCCAAGTAATCACTGCCTGGCATATTCTATGACTGGAAATATTTCTCCTTGCAAATATTTCTCTGCCTTGTAAAGATCAGGAAGGAAAATCAAAGCTAAAACAATACAGCATGGTTCTAAATGGCCTGGTGTTATGAAGCTAGGATGTCAACTTCTAAAAACAAACTGTCATGGTTTAACACCAGACAGCAGCTAAGCACCACACAGCCACTCACTCACACCTCCAGTGGGATGAGGGAGAGAATAGGAAGGCTAAAAGTGAGAAAACTTATGGGCTGAGTTAAAGACAGTTAACTAGATAAACCAAAAGCTTCATGTGCACAATAAGTAATTAATTCACTACTTCCCATCAAGAGGCAGGTGTTTAGCCATCTCCAGGACACCAGGGCTCCATCATGTGTCATGGGAACTTAAAGAGAAAACCACCATCCAACTGAACAAACTGAATATCCAACCTTCTTCCCCCATGTTTTGTTGCTGATTATGACATCATATGGTATGGAATATCCATTTCAGAAGTCAAGTTGGGAGAAGGAAGTATACCCCCAGCAAGTATACCCCCAGCATTATACCCCCAGAATAATATTCCCGTTTAGACCACTACATGTATACCATCTCACCCAACCAACTATGTATTTTCTAATTGAACATTGAGGCAACAGGAGAGAAAATGGCAGCAGATTTCAATATGTTAGCAGCAGAAAGAATGCTAACAGCTCACTATTAGGGGGAAAAATAGATGCCAGTGTCTTCAGGCTCAGACATCTGCTTCATACAATTTGCCAAGAAATAGCTGTGATCTGTAGTATCATTAGTTAGCATAATATAGCTAGTATTGAAGTGATTGTTTCAGAAGATGAAAGAAAATACGTGTTGCATGTATATTTTGTGTTATTTCTCATATGTTGCTAAATTTTCATTATTCATTTTCATAATTGCCACTACTACTACGTTGTTTAGTAATTTGTTTGTTTTGCTCAGAACTGATGATGCTATAATGCTGCCATGCTGTGCATCCTCCTAATCTATTACAAACTACTGAAAGGCAATTAGTGCTGTCAGGCACACTTACCAGCCACTGATGCAAACTTTTGTTCCACAGCATACTTGCTCATTGTTCAGTCTACTTTATCCAAGACCATGATGCCCTCCAGCCAACAATGAATCAGTAACTAATGAAACACAACTGTTGGAGCAACTGTGCAAGTTAGACAAGGAAGTGATTGCTTTTCACTGTATTTTAGTCCCTTATTCTCTTGCTTTGTCAACAGTAAAGGCTTTACAACTTGGGATGGTCCTAGGGTAGCTGCTGTATGCAGCTCAGGCACTGAAGAGGAAAAAAGGTACAGTTTCAAAAATGAAAATACAATATTTATTATATATATATGGGTTGGCTGTTATTCTTAGAGTACCTGCTTCTCATTCTTGGTCTAGTGCCTCAGATGCAAAACAAGAAAGCTCCTCCTGAGATAGCCACAGTTGAGATTAGCCTATCAAGGCTTGTCCTTGCTACAGTACATTCCAGGTCTTCCTCTTCTGTCCCTTCTATATATAATATCCTTAGTTCATCAGTCCATATATCTACCATATGTGACCCCTCATAATCCTGCCTGCTTTGTGAGTTAGTCAGATTTTAAGGGTTAATTAGGAATTCAATATTAAGTGACTAGGATTCTCTTTATTATCCAAAGCACATCACTGGTGGATAAAGGCTATAATGAAGAAATCAAATTAAATCTGCACTGAGGCCTTGAAGGAGCTGACTAGCCTGTGTTTAATTTTTTTCCTTTTTTTATCTCCTGTTTCATAGAATATTTTTATCCTAATGTGAAAAAATTACTTAATCACAATGGTTGTTTTCAGTAGGCAGAAGTGCTGTACCAACAGTGAAACCCTAGTTGATAATCTTACTGGACAGTTTTTTCCTTCCAGTAACATGTCACTGTCTATCATTTATTTATTATTTTTCAAATATAATTAGGTCCTTACATTACTGTTTTATCTCATATAGGATACGGGACATTACAAATATTGTAACGTGACTTAAATTTAGATCAAAGGGAGATATATCTTTTTTTTTTTTTTTTTTTTTTTCAGTGGATTTCAAAAGCATGTTATCTGTCATACTTACCTCAGAAGGTACACCATATAAAAATGCTTATTTAAACATCATCATAAGAAAAGAACCTTACATACCTGAGGAGCTATTTTTACTTTTCTTCATAAGATCTAGACCACAAATTTTAGGCTGAATCTGCAGGTCCAATAGTCTAATGTCCTGTGCAGGCATATTCAAGTTTACAGCTTTGTGTTACAGCTGCACTAACACAAAATCAAAATGGTGATTGGGTTCAGGTGGCTGCTTCTTGATCAGGGGTTAGTAAAACTGACAGAAGTGTATTGTGTGAGCTGGACTGGAGCAGAACATTCTGCCTTGACCATGGTGAGCTTTAGGGTAGTTGGGATGTAACTTGGGACTTTCTTCTTTTTCTAATATGGGGGTGCCGTTTTTATCATAATTCATTTTATCATAATTCAATAACCTTCCTGTCTGGTACAGGAAAAAAATAAATCTATGTAAAGAATTACAGCTGATAGATGATTTTATGCCTCTGTTGGGTGGAATAACAATTCTTGCCCAGGTGGTTAAAGCCTACTCTTCCTTATAGCTTGCTCCTATCTGAACTAAAGAATTTGTATTACGTGCTGGTAGATGTGGTGATCAGGGGTCTTCTGCCCACCAAAATGAGAGAGAAAGAATGATCTGAAGATGAGGGGTTTGGAAGATCCTGATTCAGTGTTGCCTAAATAGACCATATACAGATCTATATAGCTAAATAGGCCATGGGACAGATTTTCTCTGTTGTTTTGGAAAAATATGCTGTGTCTTTTTATCTTTCTGTATTACTGATGGATTTGTAAAATATCACATAATGGGATTCTCAGCAGGTGTGATGATAATAATCAAACAAAACAAAAAAGTGTGTAGATTGTTTTTCTGAATTGTTAGAAATTTAACCTAACAATTATATATTTAAATATGTGTCTATTTAAGGCATGTGTGTACATCTGTGTCCTTGACTACAAATAGTGATGATGTGTGAAATGTATTAGAAAAAGATAATGTAGGTTATGATAGCTATGTTAAGAGGAAGAAAGAAATAAAACAGGGACACAGTATCTTTTTTTAAAATTATTTTTTTCAAAAATAATTGAAAGCTGTAGTTCATTTTATACATAATAGTTCTGGTAGAAATATCACCCAGGCTACTTTCTTGATGTCTTAGACTGGGCTATCATTGGATGGAATTTTCCATTCTTACTGGTACAATTAAGTTGCATTTGAATATCAAGTTGCATGAAGACCTGAAATTGAGTGGGGTTCATCAAGAGTCTTTGCAGTTAGCTCAGATAAAGAAGTTCTTTGTCTTTTGGCCCATCATCAGGCCTGAGTATAGTGTCAGACATCTGATTAACACAGAAAATCATAGGCTTGCTGAATCATTTGATATTTCTTGGAGAATAAAGGGGACTATAAAATAGAACATGAATAATTCATATACAGGACCATCCAAAGTCATTTTATGATGATGTGATTTCCTCCCCTTTGCAGAACTGAACTTTTCTTTTAAAAGCAAGCCTGATAAAAGTGCATTTCTGTAGTGCAGAGACGTCTTCGTTTTCCAATGTTTATCTTATAAAGTAGAAGTGTCACAAATGTTGAAAATAGGAAAAAGTGAGACAAAAATAAATCGGAATTTCTTTACTGCAGAGAACTGCAGGGTGTGAAAATAAACTGACTTGTTATTTCAGGAGATTTAGTCATGACAGCAGAAAACTATGCTTTCAGTGGAGGGTACAACTAATTTTTAAGAGCATCACCTTGTCACAAAATGTAAACTGAGACCTTGACGCGGTATTTTCCTTCCGTGGAGTGCTTGGGAGGAGGTGAAAAATAGAATCCTCCCCAGTCTGCTTCAGTGCCACAGCTACATTTAATGGGCTGTGCTGGGGTGCTAAGAAATACAATCTGGAAAATTTTGTGGTTTAACAAGTGAAAGTCCTGAGCGTTTTTTCTTTTTTTTTTCTGCTGACTGTCTCATCTCTAGGTTACCATCTCCATTTCAGTGTTAGCAGACAAAAAGGCTTAAGGAGACTGAGTCTGTTACTGTCCTTACCCTTCCTATTTTCCAGACTCCGATTTTTGAGCCTGTATAGGTTCATTCCAACCTTTTCTATAGTTCTCATGTGAAGTGCTTATGCACAATAGAGGCTTGAGCATCCTAAAACAAAGGTTTCTGACAAGTAACAGCAATTGTTAACTTGGAGGAAAATAATGATCTTGTTTTGTGATATGAAATGTGATGGAATAGGCTTTTGTGATGACTTAGCTGAGCAATCTGGGATTACCAGAAGGTGATAAAGTGCATCTGCTGCTTCGCTTGTGTTTAAGTGGGCTGTAGGCAGAAAAAGATGCCATCTTGACTGTTGTAATATTGTAACATCTGGTGAGGATTACAGCTGAAAACCTGGTGCCTTAATAAAAGAAATAGAAGAATAAGTAAATTGAGTACAGAGGTATAGGGACAACAACATATGAGGTTGTGAAGAAGCTGATGTGTAAAATTTATAGTCATGCACCTGTGAGAAGTTTGCTTATATCAACTTGTTTGATACCTTGTTGTGTTCATTGAAGACACAGGATTGAGTCCTTCAATTTTGTCATGCTTTAGAAAATAATCTCTTACTGTTTATTTTTTTTTCCTGCATGCAAATATAATATTTTCTGTATAGATCCTGATTATATTTATTCCATTCCCACAGTACTTTTGTAGTTTTCTTAGTATAAATACACTTTTTCCAGTAAATATTATTTCCACATAGAAAGGGGAAAAACCCCACTGTGGTCAGTCAAATGCACCATTAAAACAATACAATTAGGGCTGTACTGTTTCATGCCACTTTTGTCCCTGTTTCATTTGGAGACACAGAGCCTTAACCTAACAGTTGCACTGAAAATCATGACTATCCCATGGAATCCAATTTAAAAAAATCAACAGTCATTATCACTTGAGTGAGTGATAATAGTGACTTGGAAGCAGCTCTAGTCAAAGCCATTGCCCTGGTAGTGTCTGCAGCACTTCGTACTGAAGTGATGATATAAAAATCATGAGAGAGGGCACCACAGTACACTGTAAAACATCATTAGAAACAGGTGCATAAGTAAATAGCTAGGCTGACTTTTGCCTCATTTGTTTCTAGTAGTGAGAAAAGGATTCTCCAGTAATTCTCCAAAAGTTGGATTCTCATGTAAAACTTGGGAATCAGACACCATAAAACAACTTCTGATGTGATTGGGGGAATTTTTAACCCTTTGGGGAAACCAGCACAAAACAGAAATGCAAGTCCTGATTTTTGGGGGATGGGGAGAGGGTTGGTGATGGCAGATAGGAAGAAGAGAGCAGAAGGTACTCAAGTGGTTTTTTTGTTTGTTTTGTTCAGTTTTTTTCATTGGGTCTATTGATAAAAAGCTCAAAGGCTGCTTGTTAGTGACCTCAGTCCTGTTCATATGACCAGGGGAATGCAGGAGGGAAGCTAAAGCTTGTGTTTAGTCAGTGATCTGTGAATAACCCTCAGTCCCTTAATGACGTGAAAGGAGCCTCCAAAGGGAGACAGTGAGTCAGAGAGAAGGAGGCACAGAGATTGCTTGAACAACCATTAGCACGTCATTCTTAATCCCAGCGACACCTTTCACATCCCTGGCATTTGTCTCAATGCACTCTACTGAAGGCTGATACTATGTTTTATTTAAGGCTTTCTCACTGCCTTCTGGAGATGTGTGTGTTACTGTAGTCTGACTGATTGGTTGTCTGTTATGTTTACTAACACTCTGAGATCCTGCAAGAGAGGGGAATCTGTGGAATTTCTACCATGGCTGAATACCCCTGGAAAGAATCTGCATTTTATATTAGACACAAGGAATTGAAAGAGTTTCCAAATAGCACACGGGTGAAAGAAAATCTCATATATTTGGGTTGCCACACTGCAAAAGAAAAAGTGTACCTTGATGTAGTATTGTGCAGCTATGCTTCTGCCCGCTTGCTGTCATCTAGGAAGGATCTTGTGATACTGTGGATGTCTATACTGATGAGGAATGCTAATCACTTGTGTTTTGCATCTCTGCATTTGTGTTTATCTATCCCAACAGCTGCCTGGAAGTTGGACAAAGAAAGACCAATCCAAAAGTTTTTCAGAAAAATAAATGCAGAGACCCTTTTGGGATAATGCTTTCTTCTCAAGCAGAAGAAATACATTATTTGTTGGGGATAAAGTGACAACACAGCAACAGTGAACAAGTTGCCACAGTGAGCAGCATTAAGGTGGCTGTTTCAAGAAGCAAAGTTTATGATGTGTCTCTATAGCTGTTAAGGATGATTGGAATTGTAGTAGTACAGTCCTTTCCTCTTCCCAACCTTCTGTCCTTCACTGATGCTTCAGACTTCTTGGTTTGACTTTCATTTGGTCACCACTTGGTTGACCCTGGGCAAGTACTTTCCTTAATGACTCAGTTTCTTCTTTTGTCAAATGCCATGCTAGTAATGGTGATAATAACATCACTGGTATTCAAATGGATCTTAAAACACTAAAGCTGTTTTCACCCCTTAGCTTTTGAAAACAGATTTAGATTTCCATCTGTGCTTTAAAAAAAAAAAAAATAAAATTGCAAAGATTACCCACAGCATTCCAGCCATGATTTAGTTGTGGCCACTTCTCATTTTTATTTGAATCTTCTGCTGTAGTCCTTTCAAGGAGATAAGTTTGCTGCCCTTAGTTTTCCTTTCTCTACACTTCATTTGATTTGGGAAAGGTGAGTATTCCTCTTGTAGACTGGTCTTCTAATGTTTAATGTGGGGCTGTGTTGCATAAGAGTGGAAAACATCTGAGCTGGGAATTATTACAGCACTGTAGTAGCATTAGCAAATAAAATATTCAAATTTATGCAAGAAAAATGTGAGGTTTCAGTAGGAAGATATTCTATTTTCTAGTCACTCTAAGTTCTCGAGGAAAATCAACTGAGCATTTCCTTCCCAAAGGAAGCGAATACCAAAATTTCTGCTAGTAAAAGCTGCAGAAGTTTAGAGAAAGTATGGAAGGCTTAATAAGGGATAAGATTAGGCAGGTCTGCTCTTTCCCTAAGGGACTATTCTGGTGGCTGGGTATCAAGTCCTGTGTTTCCTTTCTACAGCTTCAGTACTCAATATTGGCTGAGGAGTCTATGATGTAGGAAGAACTTTAGCATCCCCCACTACTCAAGGATTTCTTTGTTCTGAACAACATAAAAGCTTTAGTAATAATAGTGGTAGTGCAAACTAGAAAAAATACTTTGCTTGTTATATGAAGGAAGCACCTCTTCCTGTACATTGTATGCATGACATATATTTTTCCTCTTATAGCTGAAATAGATTCTAAAAATCTTTTTATTTTTCTTTCTCTTTTTATGATGAATCAAAATTGTTAATTTAATGTGTATGAAGCACTTGAATTATCCAGCATGTGCTAAACATAGCTACTGAACATTTGCCACATGTCAGAACTTTGCAAATGTTGTTTGTGGAATTATTTACATTGACTACATTGGAAACATGGGTGATTAGCAATGATTACCACAGTAGTTAACGAAGATTTACAGATGGAACTCCCACTGCCCTTTAGGGACAGAACTTCTTGATATGTGTAAGATTAAGCTTGTCATTCAGTGCATCTTCTGAAGGATGGCAACTGAGAAATGCAAAAGTGGGCACAGTGTGGAGTTCACAACAGCAGCTATAAGGAAATGAGAATGTCTGTAAATGTGTTGTCAGTTAGGCCTCCATTAGGCCTCCATTAACTTCCACACACTGACTTGTGAGCCATGAGTTCAGCATCTTTGTTTCTGTGAAAGTAAAGTGGTGAATATATAATAAATATAAATAAATAAACCGATTGGTTTAAAAACTGTGTAGATGAGGCACTTCAGGATATGCTGTAGTGGGCATGGTGATACAGATATTGATATGTATATTTTATTTATTTTTGGAGAGAGGCAGGGGATGTTGACTTCTGGAGGCAATGATCTTAGAGGTCTTTTCAACCATGAAAATTCTGTGATTCTGTGATATGGCACTCTTTCTGAGCCACAGAAATCAGTTAATATTAACATCATCTCTTGAAAACAATCAAGAATTATGCATGTTCTTATAGTAGTCTGGTACACTGCATTCTACAAAATTCTGTAATAAGTTTAGGTAAAGGGCCACTATACATTACAATCAGTATTTCTTGTCATTTGCTATGATTGTTTCTAAGCAATGGAAATGTGCTGGGACATTTGTGGTGCCAAGAGAAAGTGCAAAATGCTGTGACAGAAAATTGCCTGTTTTCCAATGTAGCAAAATAAATCTCCACATTAACAGAAAGGCTTCCTTGGTTGTGTCTTCACAGATAATTTGTGAAACCTACCAGAAAAGCCTTTTAACATTATAGCCCGTGAAATATGAAAAGGTGTTTAAATTTAAATAATCACTTTTTCTAAAATTGAAAAAACATTTTTTTGCCTAAAATTAACTATGCGTTATTATTTTCTATCCTCCATTGCTATAATTCCTTTGTTTAGAGAAACTTCTGGTTTTAATTTTTGAGAGAGGTCTTGATCCTGTGATGCAGAAGTACACTTCAAACAAATGTCCATGTTAAGAAAATCCTGTTTCTATCCTATGGAGGATAGTGCAACTGAATATCAATTGCACGTAATTAATTAGTTTAACTTTACAACAGTTTACAAATAATTCTCATGAGTTTTGTTGCTGCCTACTTGCTTGTCTGTACTTATTATTATGCTCACTGAAAAGCATAAACATAATTAAAATGTTTTCCTAGATTTTTTTGCCTCCTACGTTGGAATGTGTGCTTTGTTTTCATGCCACTTCATAAAACAATCTGAATTAAGATTTAGGCTCAGAGCTTCAGAAAATACTTTAGTTTTACCAGGTCTGGTATCCTGTAAGCCTGTACTGGGACCTCTCCACATGGAAGCTAATTAGTTGAGCTCTAGGGAGAAGCAGGGAAGAAGTAGGATATGTTTGCTCTTGAGAAATCTACCTGTTTATACTAAAACATAATTGGGTTCCCTTTTCTTGTCAAATCTGTTGGTAGATCAGAATTACTAAGATTTAATTATTGTGCTATAAAAACCACTTTTGCCTCTGTAAACATGTCTGGTTGTGGGTTTTCTTTTTTGTCTTAGTGGCATATACTTTTTCAAACTAAATGAACTGCAAAGACATACATGTGTATGTAAATGTAGCACGTAATACAGTGTAAAAAAACCCCAGAGCATCACAATGACTCCAAAATGTATTGTAAGTCCTGCAAAAAAAAAAAAAAAAAAAAGATGTTATCTTTACTTTGCAGAAGGGTTTTATCATGCTCATAAATATATATAGCTGTGAGTATGTCGAAAGCAGCAGCTAGCACAGGATTGCTTGGCTGAGTGGGAGGTGATGCAGGACTGTGCTATTAGTGAGCAGGAGGTGGGAGGTGACTGGGGCTGATGGGCAGGTGGGATACAGTATTTCTATACATATGTTTACAGGTATTTTTAGATGAGATATAAATATGCAAATGTTAATTCAATGAGATGGCTTGCTTCAAGGGTAGATAGAATGATGTAATAACTCAGAGTGAGGCAGCATAGTAGAGTGGACTGAGCATGGAAACCGTGAGACAAGAATACACATTTTTTAAATCCTCTTTTCTATACAATAGCACCTTCTCAGTATTTGCTCTTCCCCGTGTATTCTGTGAGAGCTTTGGCTGGACATACATGCTTATACAGGGGGTAGGTAACATACTTCATATGCTTGTAGCTTAATGTGGCAAAGTTAAGGAAAAAATGGTGACAACTGTAGTGACGTTAAGGAAGTGGGCTGTAGCAGTGGAGGGAAAAACCTAAAGTATAAGGATTTTTATGCAATTTGCTATAGCTTAGCTTTTTTCCTATTTTTCAGGCTTCAGAGATTGTTTCTTCTGTTGCTTCTCATATACTTTCATTAACATGTTTGTTAATGAAACTAAGCCTATGAATCTTTTAATCCTAACACCATTTTAAAAACATTTTCTTTTAAAGATATGCACAGATGACCTGCTCAAGTACTGTCAATATCTCTCCAAATTATCTGGCTGTCTGTTAGTCATTGTGCAGTTTTAATAGGCCGAATGACATATTTTCTGTTACTTACAATGCACAGTAATTTGAACAGCTAGTTTCCCATCCCTGTCTACCCTCCCTAATGCCTATTCCCCTCTTCTCTGCTTCTGTCCTTGTTGGATCCCCTCATAGGCTCTGTATCCCTAGGCTGGATATGCCTAACTGGTTCTTTAGCATCCACCTACTATCCCTGACACTGCTTTCTTGCCTGTCTCTGTTTCAGCTGTTCAGGAACAGTTCTGATGGAATCTACTGGGGAACTGAGAGGTCTCACTTTTCTCTTCTCTTCTCTTCTCTTCTCTTCTCTTCTCTTCTCTTCTCTTCTCTTCTCTTCTCTTCTCTTCTCTTCTCTTCTCTTCTCTTCTCTTCTCTTCTCTTCTCTTCTCTTCTCTTCTCTTCTCTTCTCTTCTCCTCTTCTCTCTCTTCTCTTCTCTTCTCTTCTCTTCTCTTCTCTTCTCTTCTCTTCTCTTCTCTTCTCTTCTCTTCTCTTCTCTTCTCTTCTCTTCTCTTCTCCTCTTCTCTTCTCTGAAAAAACTTCTATAAAACATGTACACTTTGCTTCTTCCCAATATTTGCATTATCCTGACAAGGGACCTGTCTTACTGAAGACTTCTTAATCAAAGAAACTAGCTGTCCAACATCAGACTGTATCCCAAATGTTTCCCATCCCATAGTGAAGCAAGTTTTCTAGTCCCTGTACTGTAGAACATAAGTGAAAAGTGCACCACAAATACTGACTGCATCCAATAAAGGTCACTGCAGGTTTTGACTCCCAGTCAATATTACAAATGGAAATGTATAAAGCTAATTATTAAATTAATAATTAAAGCTAATTATTTATCATACACCTTTTTCCATGTTCTTATTGCCAAACCACTTCAGAATCTGTTCAAAACTCCTTTCTGTCTTCCCCCAGTTAATTCCTATTAAAATCTAGTTCCTTTGGCTTGAAATAAGGATTGATGTTGTGTTATGTCTCCTATGTCATCTTAGAGATTAATTTAAAAATAAATGTGACAATTAAGTCCCCACGCAGCTTCCGTTTGTGCACAGCTTGCTTTTAAGTAACCGATAAAGAATATGCAAAGTTTTCAATGAAGCTGCCAGTCCCTTTTCAGTGTCTTTCATGCAGTGTGTGTCTGTTTTCCTTTATTTGCCTTGTCTTTGTGACAAAGAGGTAGCCAGTAGAATGGAATTGTTTTCATGTGGTCTATGAAAGTTAGGGTTTACATATAACTTGGTATTTGTGCCTAGGAAAAAAATAATGTTTTTCAGCTGAAGTAGCAGCTGCAAAGCAGTAGTGTTGTGTGTATCTAGGCATGCTCAGTGCTTTGCTAGGGAAGCAGCCCATGGAGACTGTCTTTAATTTTCCAGGGCATGAGACCTGCTGGAAAATACTTCAAGTCCAAATATTTATAAAAGCAGCTGTAACTTTGCCTTAACTTCTCTGTGGGTCACCTGTTCCCTCCACTGCATGGATCCAGAGGCCAAGGTAATACCTTCTCCCCAGTGCTTTCAATGTGGTGGACCTGTTCTCAAATTGCACGTTTCTGTACTGAGTCCCACGGGGCTGTTACCCCTATGGTGACACTTCAGGCTTCCCTAAGCATCTTCTTCTGTGACTCTGTCTCTCTCTCCTTGTACTTTTGTGCAAGGAATTTTGGGAGGACCAAGGATGCAGACATGGGCAACCAGATGTTATCAGCTGCTTTATATCACTGGAACATTGGAAAAAGTTCTGAAAAGCACTAGGCTGTAGCCCAGCAATGAAGCCCGTTTTAGCAAGTGGTTAGGCACAAATGAAATAAACGTCCCCTTGCAAGTCAGTTTGTAAGGAAACAGGTTGTACAGGATTATTTCAGAGCACAGAGAACAAGCCTGGAAATAGTTCAAAAGACAACAGTCAGTCCATTGTAACTAAAAAACAGGGTATGATGTAACTGGCTTGTGATAAGAAGGGGTAACCAGTGGGCAGCCAAGGACATAATGTTTTGTTCTTGTGTATAATCACTGAGTAATGATGAGGAATCAAATGGCAACAGCTTAGGTGAAGGATTCCATGTCACTACTGTGCTACCCTCCAGCAAGCCTTCTGTCCCTGGCCTTCAAGGGGAAGCATCCAATCGTATTTGCTGGAAGAGATCAATGAACCTCCTCAGAAATATCAGGGAAAATCAGTGACAGTCTGACTAACAGGACACAATAGATCTGAACACAGGTGTTTTCTTGCCATTTACAGGTGACACCTCCTCCTTCTTAGCCATATGAAAAAAAAATATTGACGTAAACCTGAAATGACAGAAATAAGCACTGGTCTTCCTGATATTTTTAGATATTATCAGCTGACAGGGCAGAATGTGAAGGACTGAGAAATGACGAACATACGTTCATGACTCTCTTCCTCTCTGCCTTCCCCTTGCACAAAAAGGAAAGGGGGGGGCAGAGGGAGAGAAAAGAAAGAAGGCTCTGCTGGCAGCCTCAGGATAGTCAGTTTAAAAAGCAGGTGTGGGGGAAAATATGAGAAACAATCTTGTGGGATTCAGTGAGGAAACACTTCAAAAATATAATTTGATTAGGACACAGCCTGTATGATTCAACGAGGGGGAGGAGGTATTGCCTGGAATATGCATCTGACAAACTTTCACATCAAGAATTACTAAATTACTGTCATACAGCCATGAGGTAGGGGCTAAAACAGCTTGTGGAATAGAAAAAACTTTTTTTTTTTACACACTCATGAACAGTGACTTTTTGAGTTGTTGGCATCTATGACGGAAATCATTACCATGAGTTACTTTTGCTTATGGTTCCATTGATGTATTCCACATAATTATTTTTATCATAATGTCATGTGCTGCATACCCTTCTAAGCTCTTTGTTGGACAGGAGAGCAGGTCAGAAAGACAAATCCTTCACTACTATGGACAAGAGCATGTCAGATTTATTATACAAAGATAATTCAGGCTTTTTGCCTGATCAGGTAGACTTTGCCATGATTACAGAACATAATTAATTCACCGGAAACTCATTATTATGCACAAATTTTTTATTATTTTACTATCTATATTGGAGTGATGCCTGGAAATTCATAGCTAGCGACACGCAGTAATGATCAATACTTGACCAACAGAAAATATGTAGGTGGAATGAGAAAAGATAGAGAGTAAAAGAAAGACCAGAATATTTACAGAAGAGCAACTAAAACAGAGAAGTTTTGAAGCATTTAAAACCTGCATCTCCTAGCTTGTACTTATAAGTGGAATACAGAATGCTGTATATAGTGTCATAGCACAAGAAGGAGCTAAGGCAGAATCAGTGTGGGACTTGTCCATCTAATAAAAGAAATATGGACAGAGTAGATTCAGAAATCTTCTCTTTGTGGCACTTCTGTCAAGACTTCAGGATTATACAATGTAATAGTCTACCAACACTAAAATGCTATCCATTTTCTTTCAAAGAAGTGAGCTCTTTTCACAGCTTTCCGTGGTTTTAGCTATGATCCTTGATTTATCAGTGTCTTGTTTGATACACTCATTCGGTAGGAAGTTGTCTGGGTGCAATTTTCACTTCAGATCTAGATGTCCAGCATCTGGAAAGCAAGGAGCCAGAACTTGGCTGTTGTCTGTTGTGAACAATAGCACTGTCCTGTGTTTTACTAATGACCTGTAACTGAGGATCTGTTTTGTCAGGGAAAATGAGAGAGAATAAGTGCTCAAAAAGGAGACTGTGTCCTTATTACAGTGTTAACATTCATTTGGAGAAAAGAGGCTGGTGTGCCATGCCTGCTTTCAGGGTGAATACTCTACTGGTGTTGAGCAGAGAATTTGTATAAAATAGAAGAGCAGTCCTGGGAGCAACAAATAGAAAATCTGTGTATGCACACTGAATGTCAGTACTGTGGTGTCTCCTAATCATTAGGTTATGATTATTACTGTTTTGGTTTCCCACAATGAAAACTGAAGAACAACTACCTCCAAATAGCAGCCTCTCTCTTCAGAGGCCTAGGGTACAGGACTATCTTACTTCTGAATACAGATCAGATTTTGGCAGGAGGGGCACATCTGACTCCTCAAGCTGGGTAGTTCTGGATTTGTTATATTGTATGTGTAACTGCTAAGAAAGAGTTTCACTCCAAGCAATTTCTTCCATTTCCATTCCTTTCCCAATTAGATACAGAATACTGAGTAATTCCTATTATCATAAGAAATTTGAACTGGGGAGGAGGTGGTAGGTGTAGAAATAAATGCATCTGGGAAGGTGAAGAGATTACTTTCTTTTCAAAACTTGCTTTCACAAGAGGAAAATTCCAGAGTGGACAATAGTGTGCTCTTACTATAATTTTCTGTGAAACAGAAATAATGAATTGGTTTAGCACTGATTTATCCCATTTAAAAGGAAAAAACATGTTATCTTTTTACTATCTATTGGCAAGGTGGTGAGTTTTTTTGTCCTTATGATACTTAGGCAACATGAGGCTCACCGCAGAGCAAAATGAAGCACTGGAAAAGGTTAAATAGTTATTTATTTGAAGTACACCTGTTTGAATATTCTCCTTGAAGGTACCACCCCAGAGAGAACTGAACAGACCTATTAAATTTTGGTTCATATTTGTATTTGCAGGCCCCAGTTTGGTGATACATGCTTAAAGTTAATAATATTTCATTTCATTCCTTCACTGAAAGTCCAGTGTAACATCCTGAAAATCACTGAGCTTAACTGAGCTTAACTGAGCTAGATGAAATTGACTAAATTGACTAAAATACTACAGTAGGTCTTACACTACATAACATTACTACATTATTACATTACTACATTTACATTAGGTCTTTTCACTTGAAATCAAGTGGAGATATGATTCTTTTGCCTTAGTGTTTATGTAATTTCCAATGAAAAGGATAGGCATTCATTAGATCAAAATCTACCCAGTTTCATTCAGAAGTCTCCTTGGTGTTATACAAAACAGTTACTTGTTAGCCACACTTTTTTCACTGCACTTTGTGAGGTCAGATCATTTTGGGAATTGTATAATGATCCCTAGACTAAGAATGTGTAGGAACGAAGTCTTCAGACTTTGAGAAGAAAGTTAAATCATTTTTGCCTTGAAAAAAAGGTGGTATGAACTTGGTGTTTTTCAGTTCAGTGCTAGCCCAGTGTTTTGGATCTATAAATTTGTTGTGGGCTGCTGCCCTATTAATTGAAGTTTCATTTAAAAAAAAAAAAAAAAAAAAAAAGACCAAAATTCTGTGAATGTGTATGTAGTATTTAAATCATTCATATAAAGCTAAACTATAGTAATAATTATTAAGGTCAGACTCAAAAGAAAAACAAATTTATAGGTATTTTAAGAATTCAAAGTATGAAATATGAGGTCTGAATATCTTCTATATTTTGTTTCTAGTAGAAATTATATTAATGTTGACAAAAAAACAAGAATATTTTTGTTGATTTCTTGAACTTGCTGATCTGTGTATTTACCTTCATTTTTAATTAATGAAAAAGTAATGAGCATGTCAGAGAAACAACTGAAACTGCTCAAATTTTTATTTCCTAAGGAAAAAAAATCCCTACAAAAAACAATGATTCCTTGTTAACAGACATGATAAGGGATTTTACATAGGGAAAAAAAAATGATTGCTTTATGATACTTCCTCTTTTTAACGGTGTTTGTCTTAGGAAAGTAAGAGGTTATCTTTAACCTTTGTTTATAAAAAGGATTCCTTTGTTAATTGTGTGATGTGTTTTTCTTGGAAAAAAGTACAATTATTAGCTTTTTTTAGGTAAAAGAATAATTTTAGCACTTGTAAAATATTACAGGCAAATGTAGATTATTTTATATAAAATTCTTCTACTTGAAGATTCTTCTCCTTCAGCAGCAGTGGAAAAAAGAATTCTAAATAATTTGCAAGTGTGCCAAAACCCAGGAAAACTAGAATGGTTTAGTTGAAGGCCAGAGCTCATGAACTCTGTCCAGGGAAGCAGAAACTCTAACATAGAGTCACAATGGTGTTGCAAGTAAGAAGTGATCCATTTATCTAGTTTTAATGATCTTTTATCTTCTGCAAGTGGGAATCCTCAAATCTATATATAAATACCTAAAAGTTGTTGTATAATCTAAATAAGCTTTATAGAAAGTGATGAGAAAATGACATTCCCAGGATGTGGCTCATCCCACATATTTAAATCACTATTGACAAGCTTCTGACAACTTTGTAAATGGAAAAGTTCATATTTATTTTGTTCAACCATTCCTCCCTCTCAGTTTCATTCCCTAGCAGCTTCAAACATAGTCTCAGGTTGTTACATGCTTGGCAGGAGATAGGACTTGAAGAGGCACTAAAGCACTCATGGGTCAGTGAACTTTCTCACTTTTCCAGGCATGCTGCATTGGGAAAGCCGTTCAGCTCCTTTTCCTAAACACAGAATACAACTGGTGATTGGAGAGCAGTGTTTCAAAGTGGAATGAGCATGATTCATAGTTGCATCCAAGCCTCTTCTCTACTGCCATATCCACTTAAGCTTCAAAACAAGTTCTTAATGAGTTTAATCATATTTAAAATTTTAATCTTTTTCAACATTATTACAATTGCCTTTGGCAAAGATCAGTAGTACACTGAGCTCCCCATGACTCAGACTCAAACCAGGTTTTGTGTATTCAATTCTTTGTGAATCACCACTTCTTTAGACAAGCCTTTAATTTTTCAGTGGTTTTGCACCTTTAATTACATTATTGTGCATGTGATTAAAGAGAATATCTAAGAAATGTTAGCAACTGTGACAGATTAATTCACCATCTAGTCAGAATGGAATTGAAACACATCCTCTCTTTCCTTTCCGCTACAGGCTGAAAAAAAAAGACAAGTGGGTTTCAGGTGTTCTTTCCTGAGGATATTTATCTGTTCTTGGTGGGCTGCATCAAAAAAAGTGCATATTGTTGTCTTTTTCCCTTCCTCCAACTTTCATCATCAGTTGGAAACAGATCCTGAACTTGCTGATTCTCTGTTTTCAACTGAGAAATTATGAAGAAATCTTGAAACAGAAAGTGTGTAAACCATGGGGAGGTTATGTTTTAGTTTATATTTCTGAAATCTCAGATCTTCCAGAAACATAAAAATTGCCTTTAGAAATGAATTAACTCCTGTCATCTCACTGATCTTTAGTGTGAAGTGGAATGATAGCAGCTTAAACAAGAATTAATAACAATTAATTATTTCACAATTCAATTTACCACCTAACGTGCACATCCACGTACTTCTTTTACTTCTATTTGCTTATGGTGATTGCATTGTTTCTCAGAGGTTAAAAGGTCCAGTTCATTCTCTGATGCAATTTACAGGGTAGGTATATATACACTATGACACTGTGAAAATCACTCCTGAAGAGTGCCAAAGAGCTATATTTAGGGGAAATTACTCTCTCTAGCTCTGTTCTTATAACAAGTCTGTTTCCATATTGTCAGTGATACAGAGGGAAGTGTAACATTCATGGTAGATCTGCTGATATTTACATTCTAGAATTTCATTCTCAATAAGATTATCAAATCAATTTTGTCTAGGTCGTTGCTAAATCAGGAAATGCTTTCAGACATCTCTCACTAATTTCTTCCCAATGTACAGCTCTTCTGGGGTGAAAATCTCAGTATTTGATTGTAACCCCTTGAGCTACATAAATATTTGTGAGAGATTCATAAAGCAATATGAGAAGATAGTTACGGTTGTGATATCGAAACAAAACTATTGGAGTTTAATCAAGTTAAAATTATATGCACATAAATAAACTGCATAATTATTTTACTAACGTATAAATAATTTTTTGGTTTCTAGAATGATTTCTTTTAGTAAATCATGAAATATAGAACATGAGAGATAACAGATTTCCTTACACAGAAACTTTTGCAACATTTCCTAGAAGAGAAAGGCTGTCATTATGCACTCTAGAGAAATGGATTCTAAACCCGTTGAGTCAGGCTTATTTGACACTGCTCACAGTGCAAACTGCTGGTATTTGAAGACAATCCAACACTGAGCTGTAATTATGATGACAGATCTATTCATGTTTGTTGGTACTGAGGATAGACAGCTGTTTTCACATGCTGGCTTACAATTTGACAACTGCAGTCCCAACAAACGCTTTTGATGTTCATACACGACAGAAATAAAAAGATCAAACATCACACATATAATGGCCCATTCTCCTTATCTTTCTCTTACTGTTAAATCCATAGAAATATAAGTCTTGAAAGGACTTTGAGGGATTTACCAGATCAGCTTTAAGCAGAGTCCTGGATACCCCGAGCACAGCAATCTGTGTTTGTTTATTTCTGCTTACAAAAAGGGATGGTTTTCTGGATGAGGTCTGGATTGAATTTCCAAGAGGTAGATTCTTTTGCTGGTTTTGCTCCAGGATTTCCTTGGCCTAGGTTAAATCAATTGCTGAATTCTTCCACCTTCCCATTGAGTTCTAACTGGAGATTTCTCATTCTTTTCAATTATTCATTTCTACAGTAACCTCAGTGGTGAAGGTCTGATTTCAGCTGAAGATCTTTAGGTCTTAAGTCTGCTCAGGCTTTCTCTCTGCTTTCTGCTCTCTTCCAATACATCAGCTACTCTTCACAGATATTTTACCTTCCCTATACAGCCATATGCCTAAAGCTAGAGCTGTTACTCTGTACAGAGCTATGTGCTAAATGATTATGGATAAAGAGGTAAATTGTAACTTCTTGGATATCTGCTGAGCCACTCTGTGAATTTGTATCACTAAGCATAAATAACAGTTCTATTATCCTTTCATTTGTACTCAGGTGATGCCTGCTCAGTTACTTCTCTCTATATTTTGCAGAACGGACTCATCATGAAAGATGTATGTATAGTTGGGAGAAAAAACTATTTTTTTGTGAATTTTTTCCCCTATTATTTAACAAAATATGTAATTAGGAAATCAGTACATATGATTTTAAAAGGTACAGCTCTAATGAATTTTGGGTTTGGCTATGGCACTGCCACCAGGCTATTATTACCACGTTTATTCAAATGACATTTTATTTCCTACTTTGCATTTCTGAACAGCAGGCTGGTTTAGCTGCTGCAGACTCACATCCACAGAAAAAGGACAGATGTTCCACATTTTTCTTTATGAAACTGAAGAACTTTTCAAGTTCACTAGCTAAAATGCCACCAAAGAATCAGACAGAAACATTGTACAATAGATGACATTGTGCTAAAGAGATGAAGAAAATGTACTATTTAAATCACCAGTAGCATTCAGAAGGCACACTTGATATAATTTGTAATTGTGTGCTCAACAGGCACACATGGTAAAAGATAGTTCCTTCCTACTACTCTAATAATGGGAGAGTACATATAGATGTCTATTCAAAAGAGAGGATACAAGACTGTTGCCAGCAAGTGAAAGAGAGAAAAAGAAAGAAAGAGAGAATGAGAAAGTTTAATTAACAAGTACTACCCAGAGAGATATTTTGAAGAAAGAATGACTCATAGGATAATAATTCAACTTTGCCAGTGGCCAGGATAGAGAGGAAGAATATAAAGGAACAGCTCACTCTTAATGAAGTAGACTTATTTGCTGCATCTTTAGGAAGTTGAAAACATACCTTTGTTGTCTGCTTACTCATATCCTTGCTGGATATTTCTGGTTTGTTAAAAAAAATAAAGGGGATGGGGGAGGGGAAGGGGGCTGCTTTCTCTACTACTGTCTGTCAAGGACTGAAGTTCTGAGATATATCTTCTGCAATAGAAAGAGCTCTTTGTACCAAAAACAGTGCCAGTAGAAAAATACAGTCAGAGTGAAATGTAAAATTTTGCCAAAGATTGACTCTTGGTCCAAAATGTTACATTTTTTGGCGAGATACAAGATTTTGTGAAAGTAAGTTTTACAAGTAAGTTGTAAAAAAGTAAGTTGTTTTTCTGTTTTTAGTATCACTAATAATACTGGAATGGCATTATGGATCTCTTATGGCTTTACCAGAATACTGTTCTCTTTGGAACTGTAGCCATTCAGAATTAGAGCTCTTAATTATTATCAATTCAATGGAAGGAATATGATGAAAATCTCAGGAGACTGGTTGTATTGTCCTCCATTCTTAAGGCATGCACTTCAGTGGGGCTAGGATGCTTCTTGCAGTGTCCTGAGAAGCTACGTACCAGTTATAGGTAGAGACATATCAGAGACATATCTGTTTCAAGGCACTACTCACTGTGTTGACTTGTAAATTCATCCTAAAAGAGGAATAATTTCTAAACAAAATTCTGCCAAGCCATTTTCATTGTGACATCTTCAGCTGCATGCCAATTCCAACTTCCTTTGGCAAAAGAAATTAGAGATGGAGTAACCTGGCAACAAATGAAGTTGTTCATTGTACTGCCTGAAGAAGAAACTGGATTTTACCTAATGAGGCTGGATGTAATGCTTCATTTGGCAGACTGAGATCACGTTAGGAACACTGTTTGCTCAAGATTAACAAAATGGTTTGTAGCAAGTGTAAACAAATACTGCTATTCTCTGTTGCCACAGAACAATTCCCCATTTTAGGGAGCAGTCCTCTGTCCCAAGAACTTAGTAAATACTTATATAGTAAGTTATTTCAGACACAGCTGATGGGTACTGAAAAGAAAGGAAATTTCAACAAGGACAGCCTTGAAAATGAAATCTATGTTGTATTGCTCTTTAGAACAGAATAATTTTGCCATAGACATGAATGAGTTCTCTGAGTTTTGATACTGCAGTGACTTGGCACTTCATTAGTGTCTCTAGCAGCCTGGTGTTCAGCTTTGTGCCTGACTGGAAGTGCTTGGTCTATGTGATGTGTATGAGTGGGCACTACTAAACTCTAACATATCTTACTCTTCTCAGCAGTCTTTTGTAATGCTTTCTCTTTGGCCAGCCTCACTGAGAAGGTCAAATTCTTACCTGTTTAAGACCAAAGCCTTACCTACTTAAGAAGAATACTATTTCTGCTCTTTCATCTGCACTGTTCAACAATTCTACCAGCAAAGTATTTTGGTGCCAAACCCTCACCATCTCAGTTGTGGTGTTGGTTTAGTACTCCACTGTGATATAAATCAAACTCTCTTTATAGATCAGTGCCTAGAGAGTATTACAGTATAGCTTCCATTATGTCATTCTGACATGTGTCAAGTGTGTCCTACTGTGGAAAGCAAGAGCCTGTTTATTTCAAGTGGATCTCATGACTCTTGAACATAAATCAACTTTTCAAGAGTGGAGGTTGGGCTGAGAAGCTGGGGCTACTGGTAAAGAGACCCAGGGTCTTACTTTATAGACTTTTCATGACCTGAGGTGAGGGATGCTGTTACTTAGTTATTTTAAGTCACATTACACTAAGCCTAGATAATATTAAAAGCACAGAAAAGCATTGGTAATAGCATTCGGAATAAACAAAGTTACAAGTTTATAGAGAAGTTAAAATAATTAACATTTAAAAAAACCCCAACATACTACCCGATGTTTAATGTAGATACAACAAGAATTGTTTTTCTTTTTCTCATAACCCTAAGAGTGCAGGAACAGAGTTAGGAAAGCCAAAGCTCACTGGGAATGTAATCTCATGAGGGATGTGCAGGATTTCTTTAGATGTCTTCTCAGCAAAAGGAAAACTAGAGAAAATTTGAGCTCTCTGCAGAATGGAACCTGAGAGCTGCTGACAAAAGACATGGAAAAGGCTGAGGTACTGAGTACTTTCTCCTTAGTCTTTACTGGTAGGGATTTGCCCTCAAAATCCCAGGCCCTCAGAGACCAGTAAGAAAGCAACTTTCTTTTTTGTGAAGAAAGATATATATAAAAAACTAAATTATTTTCTTCTAGTATTTTTGACTTGCTGTGTGATTTTGTAGTAATGTTGTTCTAGAATATACAATCTCAAAGTGTAAAGTTAAGGTTTTATTTATATTAATATATTAATATTGCCTGACGTCCTTATGTAGGCTTCTGTCCTCAACATTTGCCTCTGTAGTATTTTGTGTGTAGAAGATAAAGAGTGTTATTTTTTATTATTTCAGTAAAAAGACACTTGTTCTCTCACTGCATGGTTTTTATCATAAAAGAAATCACTAAATAACATAAAAGAAAGAAAGGTTTTTTTAATCATGTTCTTATAATTATATTTATTGCTTTATGCCATCTAGTGGACCTTGTTTGCGTTCAGTATCAGGTTCAGTAACAGCAGAAATTTAAACACATTAGCAGATGCTATTCTAATGTGACTTTTTCATGTTTTCTTGATACATGATTAGATAACGGAAAAATCTCATGATGATGCATAGGACAAGTTGCCTTGTTACACACTTTGAGATGGAACAGATTAAACAAACTTAAATAACAAATGTTCCAAATGTTATTACTAATTTGAACTGGTGCCAAGATTTATTTTTTTCAGTATTACATATGTGTTTGTTCTTGGTTTGGCTGAAATTTTGACTATGAATAATGAGACTCTGAAATAAATAAGCTGACCAGAAAATAACTTACAGCAAAATAGCACTGTGTAGAGTGTTTAAGGATTATGACATTATACAAAGAGACATCCCTGCAGGTTTGGGATTTTACTATCCTAAAGGAATATCATTGCCCTGCAGGTTGAATTGATTTTTAAAAAGACTGTTGCCTTTTTAAATGAAATTAAAAAATCCTTTCCTCTTCAGTGCAGGACAAGGAGACTTCTAATATTCCTTAATCTGTGCTGTCAATAGTTAAATGGGAGGTCCTTAGATGAATTTGTAAAAAAAAAAAACCAAAACAACAATATTGTCATTGGATAATGGTTTTTGAGACAGCTGTACTGACCCTGCAATTTATCCAGCATATGTAATAATTACATATTTACCCATTCATCTGCTGAACTGTCTGTAGTGGGGCTGTGGAGCAGGAACTGTTTCCAGAGGGACACAAAATCATTGCAGCAAAAGGGCAGGAGCAGGCATTTCTGGTTGATTCATGCCATCTCAGAAATTTGGTAAAAACTGTTTAGACTTTCCATATACAATGTTGCCACTTGTCAGTCTTCAAATGGATCTTGTATTCTGGATCTTTTCATCATATACCACTTTTTTACGTTTTGTCAGGCAACTTGGTATCTTAAAAATTCAGCTGCAGAATCAGGAAATTACAGTTCTCATTGCCACCAAAGAAATTACATTTGTAGGCTTTTGTTCAAAAATTATATTGAAATAAGTGTGACGCTAAGTGTGCAAAAATAGGGAAACTTCAGAAAGCAAGCAAGCAAACAAAAAACCCCCATACCACGATGTTCATTATTCTTAAAAGTAAAGATTTTTAAAACCATCCCTGATTTCAGGATTTGGATTGGCAATATTGCACATAACTCTGGCATGGTGTATCTGAATGGGGCATTTTGCATTCTGCCAATTCATACCAGTCATGAATAGAGCTGCCAAACATGTTATTTTCTGGAGTTCCACTGGAATTGAATTGCCAAACTATTTTTACCAATAATTCTGATTTTAAATCAGAGTTCTAAATGAAAAAGTTAATTTCTCCTCTATAAAACCCAGCCTTCTACTACATAAGCATTTGTGACTGCCAGATGGAGATGTATTTAATAATTTTCTTTTAATTTAGAAACATCAGTCCTGTGCTACATGTACATCTTACATCTGACACAAAGTATAAGATTTTAGCAAAGGGAAAAATAAACAAACCCAACACCCAAACTTTACTGGCTTTTAGAGTAAAGATTATAAAGGGGGAGTAATAATTACTTGAAGGACAGATGTTCTAGCAAAAACAATTTACTTTTACACTGCTGTCAAGCTGTTGAACCATAGAAGCCAGGTTTAACTAAAAAGAAAATCTCCAGAGATTTCTTCTGTTGAGTTGTATTACACTGTGGTAACAGACTGAGTTTTAATTTTGGTTTGTAGATATGGGCAACCTGAAACACAGCACCATTGTCAAAAAAGAGCACGTGCTTTGTTGCTTTACCTTTGCCTCTTTGTAACAGGAGACGTTTTGCATCAGAGACTAATGTTTCATTTCATTAAATATTTACCAACAATCTATTGGCCATATGTCCTAGAGTTTGCATGGTGACAGACTCAGTATTCGTCACCTTTTCAAGAAGATTCTGTTAAATCTGCAGGGTTATACAGGTTCACAAAGCCCTTTCAGTAACCCAGCTTTTTGTTCTTTGTGCTGTCTTTACTAAACTGGCGTCGGTATCACATTTATGCTCTGCTGAAATGGTTTTCAGGAATGAGCTTTTCAGGACTTTTCTGTGGGGTACCATGGAAGATGTCAAGATTCCTTTCTCAAGTTCTGCTTATCTGACAGTATTTGTCTTCCAATATTTTCTAAGTGTGGAGACGCTTTCCATATGGAAATATTATTAGTAAAATATTATATTAATACTCTGCTAGCTTTATTCACCAATCTGGTTCATTTTATATGCTGTTGCAGAGTAAGCAATTAAAAATACAGAAATTATCACAGCCTGTCTTTTTAAGGCTTGGATAAGGTTTTTGCTGTGAATGTGGGGAGGGAGGAAACACTGAATATTCTTGGTAAAGCTTAATATCTAATCTGTTTAACATATACTTTTAGGATTTTTACTTCAAAGAACACTCAAAACCAGTAGAAAGGCTAAATGCCTTCGATTAAGCCTTAAATAAATAAATAAATAATGATAATAATAAAGATATTTAAAGGGATTATTACCTTGATTGTGACAGGACAATTAATCTCATTTTGACTTCCATATTACTAAAAACTCAATGTGAGTCATTCCACCACAGCTGTGTGCTTAAATCTAGTTGCTGAAAAGAATGTTTTGATGTGGTTTTCAGAGCCAACATGGTTACCTTTAAAGAAAATGAGAGACATTCAAGAGAATTCTGGGTACTGAGTCAGTCTGTTGAGTATCACCACCTTCCACAAAAATTTATCATGAATCTGGTTATAAAATAGATTTGTGACAACCCTTTCATGGAGGTGTTAATAGATTAGGACTACAGGTACTTTACAAAGAAAGTTATGAGTAGTTTGGGTATTATCACCATTATTTCTCCTCAAAACCTGAGCAGTACTTTATTTAGACTGAATTATGAGAAGTGGACTTTCCTCAGACAGTAAGTACTTAGGCATATGAATATAAAAGTGTCTTGAAGGTTTTCTTTTGCAATTTACTATTAAAGGGCAGATTAAATACTTTGGACCTTAGCTGACCCCTTCTGAACTGTAAAGAGCAAAGTGCCACATTTAAATGAAAATGTTTCCATATCTAAATAAGAAAGTGAATGAATATCCTCCATATATCTCAGTCTTCTATGGTGGAAAAAATCACTAGCTGCAAAAGAATAAAGTACCTGAATCACTCAGAATGTTGAGTTTAGCTCGGGAGATCCTCCTTTTAAAATTACAGAACACTGGCAGCTGACCTGACTTATGAGCAATCTTCTGATGAAACCAGATGCTCTGGAGAGTTCTTTGGTGCTTGGATAAATGTTGCTAGACATAAGCTGATAAGGAGCACTTTGAATGCAGTTTGAGAGAAAAATATTCTTTCACAGCAATTGATGTCTATATCTATAAAAGAAAAAAACCAACAACACCTGAAATGTGCTCCTTTTTCACATTATGTCCAGGGAAAAATTACTGATACACAGCTTGGTAAAAGAAGTAAAAACAAGAGCTGTTTACTTGATGAAAATAAATCTGGAAACTATAATTTAAAATTAGCTTTTAATTTATGTCATCTAAAAAAGGGAAACCCCATAAAGATATAACTTCTTTTCAGAGTTGTTTTTCTGAATGAAGGTAATTTTAAATCAATAATAAACCAAAAAAATCCAGCATCTACCCATCTGTTCCCTGCAGTAGGTACCATGAGCTGAATGCCATTTTGCCTATAATCTAGAAAACACATATATAAATTCTGTTTGCTTGTGGAGATTCTTTTCTTTAGGGCTGAAGCCCTTTT
Source organism: Phaethornis superciliosus (assembly GCA_023637945.1). Lineage (NCBI taxonomy): Eukaryota > Metazoa > Chordata > Aves > Apodiformes > Trochilidae > Phaethornis > Phaethornis superciliosus. The sequence continues at coordinate 5,287,793 of JAJQWJ010000017.1, forward strand.
CTTAGTATTCTGAACTGGTTTTGAATCCCCAGAGCTTTTTGTTTCTTAGCTCCTTAAACTTTAGATTCAGCTGATGAATATTGCCATGGGTAATGGAAGCATTCTCAGCTGCTTGCTTCTTTCAGGCCTGTGAGCTGTAGGGCCAGGCAGAGCTCTTCTCCCAGCTGGCTGAGCCCCAGGTGTTTAGGAGGTGCCCCTGGGAAAGATAAAAGTATGAGCAGCAAAAAGAGGGGGGAGGTGGGGGTTCCAGACTTAAGGAAAAAGGAAAGGAGTTGTTTGAGATAAAGAGTTAAAGCAAGAGCTTTGTAGAGACCCTGAGCTAGAGTGAGTTTATGGCCCTTGGCAAGATGATGAACTTCCTCCTTTGTTAAAGAAAGAGAGTAGTTACTCTGAGAGAGCTGGAAGTGAGATAGTGATTATTTTTATGGGTTTGAGTATAAAGAAAAAGGATTTTTTAGTTTCCAGAATTCAAAGGTATCTGAAGTCAGGTAAGAGGGCTCCACCATGGTGCTTCTCTGTTGGGAAACAGAGTAATAGAACAATCTGTCTTCCCCTACTTCATTCATTTCTGATGCCCACAGCAATCAATGAAGGACAGAAGGGCCTTGTGCATGCCAGGTGCACAATTCAGTAATCATCCTCCCACAAGTGTTCAACTCATTCTTTGTTGCCAAGGCTCAGGGAATAGAGTGTACAATGAAGTACAATAGCTTTCTTCATAAATTGTATGGCTGTATCTCTTTTAGTCTATAAGGGTGTAGTAGTATAACATTTCTGTAGCTGGGAGAGCAAGTAGCCTTTTCCAAACCTGTAAGAGCTATTCCAAATCAGTTCCTAAGTGATAGAGGGATTCAACCTTCACCTTTTCTGCCAGTGTATGAAGCATCAGTTGCCACGTAAGCTTTGAGTTCTTGCCAAGTGCACTTACAATTCAGGAGAAAATAACAAGAAAGAATGGCTTTGTGGCTGTTGCATATTGAAAAACCTTGAGAATTTTGTATGGGCAGAATTAAGTTGCCTGCAGCGTATAGAAAAGATCTAAGTTAAGGAAGTTAGTAGAAATTGTAATTCTTTAAACCTGTCATGTGTTCCAACCCCAAATTGTCTGAAGAGCTGTGTTTGCAAAGTACAGCAGTTCAGCAAAGTAAACATTTAATATTCAAAATCCTTTTTTGTTTCTATTGTGAAGAAAAACATAGCTGAGTAAGAATATTTCTAGCATTTGCTCTGTGCCACTCTTTCAAAACTATTTTCTCTACAGAATATGTTACAAAAACCCTCTGAAATGTAACAGGAGAAAGTACAACTACAAAACAGAACTTTCAGAAGCATGGCAAATGTTGTGTATCTCCATTAATACATCATTTCCAGTTTCCAATAATAGCAAGTAACTAAAAATCAATTATTATTATTTCTGCCCTTTGTGGAGTTCTATAAAAATACTTTTCACAACATGCAACAGAAAAGCCTTGCCATGCTCTCCCTGGTGACTGAGAATGCTAATGTGGAAATGACTTGCCTTTGTCTGGGGGGAACTTTCATTTAAACCATGAAATAGTGGGCGAACCAGCATTTGTTTCCTTTCCCAAACAGTGCTTTTATATTTGAGAGACTATGAGCATGCATGGAAGATAAGCATAGAAGAATTACTCTAAAGCTAGATTATTGTTTTTTGTTGTTCTAATTTTCTAAGTTACAGACCTCTAAATTTTATTATTAGATTTCATGATAGTGTGTTAATACGAAGCTTTCAGTTCAAATATCAGAAAAGCTGAAATGAATGAAATCCAGACCTAGTCTGAAGGCCTCTTTTCAGGTTGTTGAGAGAAGTGGGAGTTGTAAGGTAATGTGTAATTTTCCTCCTATAGACACACGAACTGTCATTATTCATTTAAAGAGGGTAGAGAGGGAAAAAAGAACCCCCAAACTATAAGTCAGAAAGCCATCTAGGGCAAATTATTTTCCTGAAAACAAAAAAAGTCATGCTGAGATAATTGTAACCTCTTGATAAGGAGCCTTTATAACAGAATTGTTGACAGATCTTTTGCAACTGGGCACCTCAGCTCTGTGTTCTATTCCTAGACATGAAAAGTATCTGTTTCAAGAATTTGATTCACAAATTGGTCTGCTTTGAAATGTTAAAGTCTAGCAAAATATGCTAACACAAAAGAACCTTTATTTGTAGAATCATATAGAGAATGTTAATAATACAGTTGCATCAAACTCTTTATTAAACAAAAATCAGAAGCTATAAGTTCCTTTTTCCAAATACATTTTGGTTTAGGGTCTGGTTTTTTTGTGTGTGTGTTACTTTCCTGTGAAGAGGAAACTTTCTGTATGTTTTCAGAACTTTTTGTGTGTACTTAATAAAAAGTACAACTTAATAAAATATTTTCACTTAAAAATTATTAGTATTTTAATGGTAACTGCATATTGTGAACAATATTAAAAAAAATTCATCTGAACAGTTAAAATAAAATATGTAAAATAAAATATAAAATTTTACAGGTGTTTCTTTTTGTTATTGTGTGGCAACAGAGTTGCTAGCTGCCAGCCAGTCCCATTAATGATCTACAAGACACATGTGTTTTTCATGAAGCATCAGCCATTTCTTGCAGCTGGGTGAAATCTCCAGTGAAAGGCAGAAAGGGAGAAATTAGTCTAATAGAAATTAGTCAGTACAATGGTAGCTGACTGCAGAAGAACAGCATCTAAATGGAGGTAAGAAGACTAAATTTTCTTAAGGTGAATATGGGTTTTTTTGTTTTTTTTTTCTGTACACTTTAGAACAATGTTGTAGTGAAAAGTATGGTGTAGATTTTCTCTGAGTAACTTTATGTTGCTGGAAAAGTAGCAATTTAGGTTAGTAGTGGTTCACCTATAACAACCCCCCCTGAGACTTCTTAGAGCATTCAAAATGAAATCTCTGCTGTGACAATCATCACACTTTCTTACCCAAGTAAGAAAGGGTTTTTAGTTGAGGTTCTAGTTTGTTAAGCTTTAAGTAGGTTTCTGAGACTGATGGGTTGTAGTAAGGGAGAATTCTGAAGTGTGCTTCTAAATTTTTGCCTTCAGCAACGTTTCCAAACTGAAATAAAGATATAGCAGCTCAATTTTGTAAAGTTGGCTACCTTTTATTTATTTATTTTTTATTTATAACACTGGATTTTCCTAACTTTTGCCTGGGTGCTGTGTAATAAGATTTGTAAATATTCTCTATGATTCTCTACATTCCAAATGGTGTCTAGCTTGTTGAAATGTAGGTACTTCTTTAACCTGCTTTAATTGTCTAATTAGAAGTCAATATTAAAGTTTACAGAAGCTCCTGTACCATAGGAATCATTACTTGTAATATGTTATACAGCAGCTTCTTGTGAACTCCATGATGAAAACAGTTATTTCTTAAGGTACAAGAGGTAACTATAATAAAATGCACAATGTGCTCTTCAGGATCTCCATAAAACATACAATACTTTGAGCAACCCCTCATTTCAGTGCAAATTTATTTGGTATATTTTCTACATGCATGTCAGATGTACACAGCATAGGGTTCTTACTTTCCTCTATCACTTGGAACTTGTGAAGTGACAATATGTGATAGGTATGACCATGAATCATTATTTCTTTTAAATTCTTGGTCACTAAATCAGTAGTTCTAATATGTTCTGTACATCTTATTTTATTTTTCAGTCTATAATAGGCCTTTTTCAAAATAAACTAGTTTGGAGTAGCTGAAGAGTGTTCAATATTTATGCATGACAAAAGCATGGGTATCTTTATTTGACTAACTCCTAAGTAATGAAAGTCATTGTACTCTAAATACAAAATAAAATGAGGGAGAAAAAACTATGTGCTATTGGAGCTGCTTTAGTCCTTTGTGAAGAGGAAACATTTCTTGACAATATTTTGAAAATTGTAAATTTAAATTCCCAATTTTTCCACTTTAATTGTCCTCCAAAAAGTCAAATATTGACTCAAAATATTTGCTCAAAATATTAATTTTCTGTGAGCACTAGAAAGCTTTTGGAATAACTTTTCTCTCTCTCTGTGATTAAGTTTAACTTAGTGAAGTGGTCTTCGATGTCCTAAGCCTCAGCACTTCAATATCCTTTGTCCTCTTTTCACAGCAGTTGATACAATTCTTATGGTTAGTCAGCATAACACACGGGGCTGTGAACTGTGATGCTGAGTTCCTGGAAAATAATGAGCAAGTAGCTAAATAATTCAATTTATGAGAAAAAAAAATTATAGCCTGTTAGCAATGACTAATCAGCAAGTCTGAAGTTGAAAAGCTAAGGATAGGGATAGGATTTCTGTATTTTCTATAAGTCACTGCTATTCTTTGTAGTTAAACTTCTTGGGACTTAATTAAATTCATACAGAAACAGCTGTAAGTGGAGAGACTGCCTTCTTAGGGTCTATATTTCTGAAGGTAGAGCATTGTTTAAAAGCAGGAAAATTAACTATCATGGGCACTGAAAGCTTGGATCATCTTTAAGAGTGTCCTCTTTCCTTGCATGATGGTTTTAATGATGAATTCAGTGAGAAGACCATTCTTTGTAGTCTAGCAGTGGATGTAGTAAAAAGCAAACCAGCTGATGTCCTGAAAGAGCTAAATATGCAGTCTGACTGAGCAGAAACAATTGAGGAAGTGTAGAGGCAATAGAGGAGCTGCAGATAGCTTAATAGATGTCATCAATCAGAGAAGCAAGCACTGTACAACAGCCGTGGCATGGTGGTTGTGATCTGTCTCCACTGAAAGAGGGATTTCTAGCTGGATCCAATACAGTAGCATAATTGCAGCTGCAGGCAAAAACATAATCACCTTGGCTTTTTTTGTGTTTTCTAAAGAGGAAAGTCTGAGCTACTATTGTTATTAGCAAATTAATGTCATTTAAGATAAACTTGCTTGTTTCAAAAGAGATTATAAGGGGGAGAAATGTTGTTCTCCCCTGGAAATTCATAAATGCATCCTTTCAGATTCAATTTTCTTATCATCTTCATGCATATTTCTAACAGTGCCAGCGTGTTTGTAGCTGTTACTTCAGAATTTCTTCATTTCTTCAGCACCCTACTTTAATTGTATCAGAAAAACCAAAATGTCTTGTAATTTTTTTTATCAAAAGTGTGCAGTCATTGTGAAATAGTGTAAAACTGCAAATTCTGAAAAAATGTTGAATGAAGCCTATTGCTTTATTAACTATGACAATCTCATAGTTATCAAAATGGCACTGGGATTTTTGTATTATGTACATTTCCACGTGGGATCTACCTAGAAAGGAGTAATTATAGCATTTTGTATGTTGCCTGAAGTAGGAATAGTTATGGATAAATCAGGATTATTGTTCTTGTTAGGAGGTGATTATTGGGTCTTAAGGTCATAAACATATTTAATTCTGTATTCACACCATACAGGGATACTCATTTTGACAAGACAGATGGGTTGAGCTATCATGGAGCCACTAGGATCTTTCCTACTGCTCTTATTTAGGACAGGCCATATAAACATACACTCTAATAACAAAGGGAAACAGTCATCTGTGTGTGTTGGAGGTAGCAAAAGAATTACAGTGATTATTGTTCAATTTGTTCTTTACTTCACAATCTATTGATGTCATAAAATTTCGATATGCAAAAGTTTAATGATAGTTAAAGAGTTAAAAAAATGCAGTGGTTATTCTGGTAGATGTTTTCACACTGAGCAATATGGCTTGCAATGAAAGGCAAAAAGGACCAATTAAGGTTCCTATCTTTCCTCTGGTTTAAAAGAAAATTCCTGCATCATTTTTTTTCCCCAAAAGGAATCTGAATTATAAGGAAAAGTAAAAAATGCTTCACTTTCAAGGAAAGTTTTCTTCCCTGGAATGCAGAAAGTGCAGCTGCATCACCACGGTGTTCACTCTGGGTTAGGAAAAGCTGTCCCTCTCCTTCCTATAGGTGTGATGGGAGAATATTTCCAGGGCTGTCTCATCTCTTCTCATCAGCCTGGTAACAGACTGACAAATATTTGTCTCTGAGTCTGTGTGGCAGGACTACAGTTGGAGTTCCATCTGCATGCATGCACAGACTGCATGATGAGGAGTCATTCAAGGATCATGGAAAACCTGCTTGACTCTATTCCCTCATTCAAAAGAAGAAATGATCAGTCAGATCTGTAACATTTTCAAGCAGGTAGAGGCCTTTTAGTGCACTGCTAGTTAGCTGTAATCTGTATCCTGAAACGTAGGAATCAACATATAAAAAAACCAGGGTGGCTAAGAGGAAGTTGAAAGTATATCTCTGTACTCATTTTGCCTAACTCTGTCCAAGAAGCTTTCTACTTGACCAAAAGAAATATTTTTGGGCAGTAAAAGACTTAGGAAGGGAGTGTGTTTATATGCCAGTGTCTGTATTCACAAACAGAAGAATTAGGGTGTCAAGTAGGCAAACTGAGTGGACTTGTGAAAAGAGGACTTGGGGAAACTGCTGCCTGGTGCAAGCACTGCTCTGAATAAATAGGAGACTTCCTACAGACTCTGGAAAGAGAAGGGACAGGGGTCATGGAATTGCTAGTAAGAGGTCTGTATAAATAAGATTTTACTGCTTGATGGCTGCCAACCTACTTTTCTGTTTGGGAGGGTAAAAGCTGGCCTTTCTATTGGGTAGTACTGGTTAGGGTTTGGTAAAAAATTGTGTGTCTGGGTATGAGTTTCCTCTGGTATTTTATTTTAACTTTTTAATTTTAACTTTAAACACTTGACAGCTTTTGTAGTTGTGTCCTAAATTGGACTGTAATTTCAAACGTACATTTCAGCTTAAATAAAAACACCCTAAAATTAGCTGGTCAAAGCTCACAAAAGTACATCATACCTAGTTTGTGTCTCAGGGCAATGATCTGCTCCACTCTGCAAAGAGACAATAAACCCTTTAATCACATGGTGATTTTACTTTTAGTTTGCATGAATAACAATATTAAAGCCAGACACTTAATTAAAAACCTGTCTTATTGCAATTCAACACTCATGGTTACACCTCAGTTCAATATAAAATGTAGAGGACTCTTTACTACAAAAAGCTAAGGCACTAAGGAGAGTACACTTAAATTTAACAGGCAGAACTCTCTAGGATACTGATACTGTTAAATGAGAGAAGAGAAGCAAAAATAGGACTGGAAGAGCTGACGCACACAAGTGGTGAGGTCAGAATGAAAACTGTTTTTTCTGAAGATGGCATAAGCTGAAGGAACTGAGACTTTACCTCTGGTAGTTTTTTTGAAGCTGTGGTTGCCTTCTTGTGTTGCAGTGGCTGTGGGTTTTTTTTTTTTTCATTTTCAGGTTGCTGTTTGTGGTGTTCTGTTGAGTTCAGCCTCTAGATATGCACATAATCCAGAGGAATTGTTCTAATGTACTTTCTTACATAACAACTCTGTATTCTCCCTGAAGAATGAACTGCTCAGTCTAGGACCACAGATTTATTCTGCTAGGGATTTTTAGGTAAATGCATTTTCTTGGAGAGTCTGTTTTAAATTTTATTTCCTTTCATCATAGCAACTTTGTTGATAGATTTTTGTGGACATTAGTACCATTTCAGACATTGAAGGGAACCTTAGGCAACATGATGTAGTGCCTTTGAGATCCTTTCAAACAAACACTCTTTTAATTGCAGTGATGGGACAAGAATTTCATTTGAATAATTTCTACCCTTTGAAGAGTAATATTTCTAAGCTATGTTTTGAGCTGCTGTGAGTGCATACCAGTGGGGGAGATGAGGATGCAATTCCTGCTCCTGCACATGTAAAAACAGTATAATACAGAACACACGTACAGACAGGTGGAGCTTGTATTTAGCATCTAGTATCTATTGGTTTAAACTATCTGCAGATTGTCCAGTAGTCATTGCTGAAGGCTTTTAAAAAGGCAAGTTTCTAATTTTTTTTTTTCTAAATTTCATTATCAGTATTTTTATATTTGTGGAGGGGAACAGGAGTATGGTGAAATATTCTCAGTAAAGATACCAACCCTCAGTAATGAGGTAGATTAGAAATAGCAGGTAGTATAGTTCTTTAAGGTAAAAAATTAATAAATTCATGAACCTGGACTCTGCACTTGACTTTGGAAATGTTTAAGTAATAGCTTAGAGGAACCAGGAAAAAAGACTGGCAGTGAAAAACAGGTTGCTTTTTGACATAGGCTGTTCAGATCTCTTTGGCCTTTTAAAATGTAAAAAGAGAGTATCTTCCCTTTAAAAAAAACCTCAAAACTGTAAATCTTTGTTTTATTGATAGTATTGTGAATGAGCATCTGGGATACGATTAAAAACATACTTTTCCTCAGTTCTGTCTCTCACTCACCAACTAATGAATCATTTTCATTTAAGATTAGAAACCTTGCTGTATTTTGAAAACCTTCTTTCATACTAACATGAAAAGGGACTTCTATACCTAAAGATGAGTTTTCTGTAAATAGGTAGAAGTGATGTTACAGCAGTCGAGGGAACTTCATGCCATTAAAAACATCACTGAAGAACTAGAGTAATGCTTAATAATTAATGAATGTGATTTAAGTCCATTTTAAAATGATGACACTTTTTAATGGCGCTTTAATATTTATAAGAAACTCTTACCTCCCGTAATTCTAATGAATGAATTTTTCTGACCCTTACTGAAAGTTACTCCTGTAAAATAGTTTTCCAGCTTGCTACTAAAGGGTTTTTTGTTCAAAACCACAGTTCATTTACACCACATAATTTTTGTGGTGTCTATAGGCTCTGTAGACTTGTCTCTTTTGTTTGGCATGATTTATTTCTTGAAAGTTACTGACTATTAGGTAACACCTGACAACTCTAAGAGCAATGAGAAGTCTCACCTATAATCATAGTATGGTTTGGGTTGGAAGGAACCTTAAAGATCATCTCTTTCAAACCTCACTGTTATGGCAAGCATACTTTCCACTTGATCAGGCTTATTCACAAACCCCATTTTGCTCAAAGGAATATAATTTTCATACAGGAAGTCTAGACTGTGTCAAAAGAAGGTATGAGGTGACAAAACTATGTTCATTAGACTTTGATTTCATTGTAATTACCCACATTTCTCCATGGTGGAGAAACACAGCAGTGTTCCTGATAAGTGAGTGTGGTGCCCATTAATGTCTGCCCCCATCACCCAGCATCATGAGAAATTTCAGCCTTCCTGCTTTTTGCAGCTCTGCCTCTCCTATTAACAGATTGTGTGATGCCAGTTTTCCCAGCTTAGGGCTTATGGTCTTTACAGATCTAGTGAAGAAAAAAGCTGTGATTTGGTATTTAATACAGATTTCTGTGTTATTGCTAAGGAGTTTTCTCAACATCTAGTGATAAGTTAAGCATCATAGAGATGCTTTAATCATGGCTACGTGCTAGCCACTTGCAGCAGTTAAGGATTCAGAATGAACGTTTGCTTCTGAAGGAAGGCAAGTATTTAAAAAGAGTGGTTATATTTTTTAAAAAATTCTTTTGGGGGGAGACCTGAGATTTTGGCCACCATCATAGACTATTCGTAGCTCAAGTCCTTGCAGCCTGGTGATATTCCTATGATGAAACTATAGATAAGGTTGGTGTGGTCTCAGAATTGGCCCCTTAAATTGAATTGAGATTACTGAAAAAAAAAAAAAGTATGTCTGAAGGCCAAAGATATGTGATGGATTTCTGCATCATATTTTGTACTTCTAGTGCTGTTAAGGTATTTTAACTGATAACAGTTTTGTATTTTAATATCCCTCTTTTGATGATGATAATTCAAGGTAACTTCTTTTGGGGAGCTAGCAGCACAGTAATTTTGTTTATCTTCAAGGTAGAGAACACCTGGGGTTACCTTCTTAGAAAAAGCCTCATTTACATCATTAGGATGATGAACTTGAAGGTTCAGTCTATGAACTTTCTTTCTGCTGACCTCCAGCTTGTGCACCAAACATGTCATCAGAGCTGAACCTTTAGCAATTAGTAAAAATTTCACCAGATTTGTAGCAGTATTTAATTTTAGGCATTTTAAAGTAAAGAGTTTATCTTATGAGGTGTCTTACTGAAATATTTCTAAAATTTTTTGGCTAAATTATAAACCTAGCTTTTATTTCTTCTACTAAAACATTAGTGTGGTGGGGTAGTTGGTTCTGGATGGCTAATTGTTATGAATTGAAAATTGGTGTTACGGGAGATATGATCCAGGCAATGGAAAACTCTAGTCAGGCAGACAGTAATTGTAAATTGAGCTGTGCAAAATGATCACAAAATAGGAAACAGCATAATACTGTGGTAGGATATTGTTACAGTCTTGAAATGCAGCCCAGGTTTGTTTTTAATCAATAATCAGACAAATTCAGCAGCTCTCTTAAATGAAAGAAAACTGGTCCACATTTGCAAAAGTGCTAGTCACTGGGTTTGAGTGTTAGATACTTCCAAAGGTTTTGTAAAGGAAAAAAAAACAGGAAGGGAAATAACTTAAATATAAAGTTCAAGGAGACTAAACTATGACAGATAAAACCAGAAGCAAATGTCTACATAAACCCCCACAAGAGGAAACTGTTTTTTTTTAATGGCTTTATTCCTAACAGATCTTTGAGCTGACCTTTTGCCAGGAATGTCATTATCACCTATTTTATTATCCAGCTAATACCAGGTGTTGTCAATTTATTTTGCATACTTTTCAAACTATATTTTCGTTGCTGCAGTACCCAAGATCCAAACCTCTTCTTAGGTTTTAAGGAAGTATTTCATAAAGTCTAAGAATGATTAATCAGATGTTTGCATGATATCAGGAAAAGGTGTTCTATAGATGCCAGACACAAATGCCAAGTTCCATTTTCTCTCTTCTTTGGCACTGACATCTATTCATTTTGAAGAAAATGAGGAAATGGGTTTGCTATGTTCTTCAGAAATTTCTGGAGGTATTCAGAACTCAACTGGGCTGAGTCCTGGACAACCTGTTCTAGCTGTTCCTGCTTGAGCAGGAAGGCTGAACTAGATGATCTCAAGAGGTCCCTTCCAAACTAAATGTTTCTGTGATCTTAATTTGCTTGATGATGCTCTTCAGTTTGCTTTTATATTTTTCATATTCCTTTGATGTGTCAGCATAAATCAAAAAAACCTGCTAGAAACCATGAAAGGGAGGCACTACCATGTTGAGAGAAAAAAAAGCTAACAAATGAATGTGTTATGTTAGAAACATAAGGGGCACAAAAGATGAATCAGATACCTTATCTTGATGTTACTATCCAGCCCAACTAGGGGAGGGAATGGAGTATTAAAAGAGCTATACCAGTAAATTCTTCTGGCTCTTCTATTATAAATCTTCTCTTATGGATCTTACAGTGCTTGTACCAATAATACTTTCAAAGGCATGCAATATATACTGAAAACATCAGTCATCATAACAGAGCATATTAGTGCTCCTACTCATCTGTAACACTAAGGTAATGGTTTTTTTTGTTTTGGTTTGGTTGTTTTTTTTTTTTGGTCACATCTTTAGAATTCTGTTTGAATTTTTACTTCTACATAAAACCCCCAAAGGACTAAGCTCATTGAAAGCATTTCAGTGAGACAAGGATATCTTGCACTTTTACTGTTTCAGCTGGAAGAAGTATGAGAAAAAGCTGCTGGATTCTCTCAGTAAAGATCTGGTTCTTCAGTTCCTATGGGTAGTTAGTCCACCCAGTGTGATAAGAGCAAGATGTCTCTCTTGATATTCCTCACTTGGGCAGCTTCTGAGTTACACAAGAACACATAGCCTGGCTCTAAATTATTGTCTTTATTCTTCCTTTTCTATGACAGAGAATTCCACTTTATTGTTGACAAAGCCTGTTTAATCCAGTTAAAGAAATAAGGGAATATTCCATGGAAAAGTCCATTGTGTGGAAGCATTTTATATAATGTAAACTGTCTAAATTTAATCCACCATTCAGAAAATCTCTTTCCATTCTAAAAATTAATGCTTTATCAAATCAGAGTAAGAATAGCATAGGATCCACTGTAACAGATCATAAAATTCTTTTAGTATGAAAATGGAAAGATCCAAAATATTTTCTTTTTTGGCTATAAGAATAATTCATCTTGATGACATCCTGAGGTCCTTTCCAACTGAATTTGTTCTATGACTCTGTTTTTACCATCTGTTTCTGCAACTGTCTAGACAAATATTGGCCTTCTGGAAGGTGCCAACCTTCAACCTGCTTTCATGGCCTTTTTTAAGATACACTGTTAGTGTATCTGATCACACTGTTATCCAAATATATAATTAAAAATAATTTGTCCTCTTTCTTATATCCTGGTATATTTAACCTGTGCCCATGCCTGTCTTGAATTAAGAATCTGACTTGAATGGGTTTCTTTGAGAAGGAATGGACTTTTCTGTTCTGTTTCTTAACTCCTTGTTGATAGTGTCATTTGCATAACAGTCCTTTTTGGATGAACTAAGAGAAAGGAAGGATAGTTTCAGAAGGACGGTCAAAGTAAAGAGTGTGGAAGGACATGGTTTTCACATCAAATAGAAAATTATGATCAATCTCAATATTTGAAAATGTTTCATGGCATGGAAGTGTTTCTTCAGTGAGCTGATGATGGAACTGAAGAGGAGGTGGGAGGAAGTTAAGAATGATGTGGTGTATGAACCTTAAAGATTGATCCAAGAAGTCTGTGTCTGCTTTTTGGTAGTTTTTTGATTATAACTGACAGCTGGAAGAAAAGGGGGAAAGAAGAAAGCAAACTCCCAAAGGCCAGAAATGGAAATTGCAAGGGAGGTATTTTGGTTGGTTTCTTCTGGCAACAGGCCTGAAATCAGTGGGAGATTTCTATTAATTTCAGTGAGACTAGGAACTGTCCTAGAGGACTCCTACAAACACGTTTTACAACAGTTGTGTTGAATGATAAAAACAAGATATAAAACTCTATAAATAGTAATTGTCGACTCAAGAAGGAATATATCCCAGTGAGACATCTCATACCATGTGTGAAGCTGCCTATTTCTGGTGATTTTTGTCATCGCACCCAGACAAATACTGGTAATAGCCAAATGGAAGAATAATGACTAATACAAAGTCTAAAGTGAGCAGCCTCTAGTTTTTCCATATGGCTACAAATAGGATTATATTCCTTCCAGAAATCTCTCAACAGCTTCAATATTTTTTCCTTGAGCTATAGCAATGTAAAGAATAGTGTTGCATTGTACAATAAAAAGTGCTGAAAGATTGTGAAGGATCCTTTCTTGTTGTTTTTTTTTTGTTGGTTGGTTGGGTTTTATTGTTTTTTAATCTCTAGTCCATGGAAAATAACACAAAGCTTTGATAAAAGTTTAACCTAAAATACATAAGAACTAGCTATCTTTTTTTTTAATCTTAAAAAATATGCTCCTGAAGAAGTACATGATAAAGTACCAAAACAAAACTTTGGTGATTGACATATTGATCAAATTTAAGACAACTGCACATGAGGGATGGACAAGGTAAATGATCCTTAATTTTAAAAAGGTTTATTTTTTTATTCATTTCTGCTATACCATGGAAAGCACATGTGACCTGTGAAGTCCCAGAGATTGGCTGGAGGCTGGGAAGGCAGTATAATGAACATCTCCACTACTTGCTTGGTGCATTGTATGCATTTCCTTATGAACTGCTTTGGCCACAGTCACCACACAAATCTTCAGTCACAGATTCAGTACATTCGTTTTTATGCTCTACACCAGGCTTCTCGAGGCTAGACAGATCTGAAGAAAATGGCTAAAGAAGAAGGAGCTTATTCAATAACAGCTGTTTTCTTATCTTTGAATAATTTGGTGGGCTTTAGAGGGCAAATCATTGATCTGAGAACAACATATGACACTAAATGTTTGTACCCGTGTCGTAATTTCATTTCATGAACATTTTTCTGGCTATAGAGTTATGCAAGGAGTAGTTACTTAATGTTCATTCCTTTTAACTCTGAGGTTCCATGTTGGTAATTTTGAAAGATGAAACGTTTAAGTAACATGCTATCAAATATCCATAGTAAATCATAAGTTTCAAAAATGTTACATCGGCATTTATTTTTGAATGGCTCAGAGGTGTTTTATTGTAAGAGAATGTCAGGCAAATAAAAGGAAAGGTCAAAGGGAGATATTTCCTTTTAATAGCTAAAGAAGAGTAAATACTTTAGTAAATCTTAATAGACTTATGGAACACTGATGCTTCTAAAGTTAAGCCATCCTAGGAAAGCCCTAAGGATAGAGCATTTTCACTGCTTCCAGTAGAATTCCTCACAGCTGCTAATCAAGTTCCATGTTATTAGGGTCATATGAAATTGTTCCAATAGTGTTTATTACAGATTATTAGGTTTGGGATGTAGTAGGATGTGGGCTAGCTTAGAGGACACCGGAGGCTCTCCTCCACTTTTCCTGCCCATTGTACATAAAGTAGGACCCATCTTGCTCTCTTGGCCACACCACTAGTGTGCTAGCTTTGAAAGTATTCTACTAGCAGAGCACAAGATCAGCAGAAATAGGTATAGAATAAAATTGCCATGTAAATCTGTCCCACCTGCACCTCAGTCAGAAGAATAAAGTGGTCAGCCAGGAGCCAAGAACTCTGAACCAACCATTTACTCACTGAGAAAAAATCTCCCCTGGGGCCAGCAGACCCAAGACCTTGGTGCTCGTGGTCTCAATTCCACACTTTATCCTGAATACATTTAGGCTTGCAACTACACATTCCTTTGGGAATTTGCTTGCTTCTGGTTGCCATTGCAGTGAAATAACCTCTCCAGCTTTGGTGAAATTGTTCATAATGGCCAAAAGCGGTCACTTGCCATTTTTAAGCAGAAAGAAATACATATTTTGAAATCACTGATGTAAGTGCAGTAAGAAAACTTGCCTGTACTTACTGCTTGTTCCTATTTTCTTGTATGGAAGCAATTTGATGAATCTGTGATTACAAATGGATGCTCAAATCACCCTGGTTTAAAAGATACAAAGAAATGGTGGTCGCTGGACCTGTGCCAAGAAGTAAAGGACTTATGAGTATGAGTTATGATGTTGATCATTTTAATATATGTAAGTACATGTCCAAAATCTAGAATTTTTCATTCAGAAGTGAAAAAATATAGGTTATTAATGTCATTAATTCATCCATAACAACACCCTCTTTTTGTAATTGCATTTCCCTCCCTTTTAGTTGACTTTTTATGACATTGTGAAGACAGCCTGTTTCATGAATAAATGGTTATATGTTTACAGCTATTTAAGTTCAGCCTATGCCACTCTGAGGAAGCCACTCAAGATTCAGACAAAGGTGTCACTGTCTCTAATGAGCTAAAATCCCCTATGGAACTAGGTAAACAGAATTTGAGAAAATTGGAAAATTTTGCTCCTCCTTCTTATTTTAATATCTACCTCAGGAGTTCAGAAATTCTGCTATATCAGTTAGTATTCCTCCAGCAGAAAGTTTTAGCAATCTGGCATATTAAAAGCAATACTTCAGACTCCAGTTTGTTCCTACGTAAGAAGATTAATTTATATGCTGATTAATTCTCTGGCCTAGTTGTCTTCCTCTGCCTTTGTCATATGTATCACTTGTTAGTAATCGATTTTCTTTAACCTCTGTACACCAATTCTGATGGTACATGAATTAATTTGTTTGCTTTATGCCCTTCATTTGTAACACTAACTGATATCTATATTCTGTGATGGAATTTGATCCTGAAAGTTTCCTGAATGCTCCTAATTTTTGCTGTGTTATGAGTGCTGAGCACTTAGCAAACCAGGCAACTGGGAAATAAATATTGTAGTTTGAACTGTTCTACTGAGTTAAATGTCATTAAATGAGGGCTTTTATTTTTTTTTAAACAAAAGCTTACATAGTCTTGCTGGTATTAGTCTATCTACTTTACCTGGAGTAGAAATTAATTTAGTAGCCTAGTAGTATGGATCTGTCCATATGGATTTTTTCATTTTGCAAGAAACATACTGTTTCTTTCATGGCTAGAAGATAAAAATATTAGGCCACTAGGAGTATCATGGTCCCCCTCTTCACCAATAGTTTCTTGCAGTGAATCTAATTTAAAATATCTAACATGAATGTTAGATTTGATCTCGATCCCAGTCCAGAAAGTGTAATGAGGGAAAGACCTATGTGAACTAACATTGTCTATCAAACTAAAAAACCCCAAACTTTTTCATCTTGCTAATATTTGTGCTTCTTTGATGAGTTAGGCCATGCCACAGTGTGCATTCTGTGGGCAAACCCCAAAGCTGGTGATCCTGTCTGAGGGACAGAGGGGGAAAGAAAAGAAGGCTGATGGGTTATATCGCTTTCCAGAAATTGATGTGTGGCTTAGTTTTCTTATTTCTGCATGCCAGGAAATTCCCTAAGTGCTTTTCTGAAGATAAGTGAACATACTCATCATAGCTTACTTATTCCTGTTAAGTCTTTGTGTGAAATATTTCATGAGAAAGTATGTAAATATTTTGACTGGTTGTGCCTTTCCTATCAGAGTGCATTGCAGATGACACATGACAGTATCAGGATGAAGCTGTGGCAGCAGGGGCATGCAAGAGATGATTATTTTCAAAATTATATTTTTTTAACGGAACCATCAATAGTAAAAAGAAAAATTACACAAATGAACTTGAGTACAGTAACACATACCTCCCATAGATGCACTGAGTCTAAGAGAACTGTGGTAGAGATGTTTTTGAGACAGTGTTTATAACATGAGGAGAGACATACACGGTCACAATATGTTTTCAAATCTGAAGGGATATTTTGTACTTGTATTTCTCCTTCTGGACAGCAGATGTGTTTTTTCAAAAAAATAATCACGAAGGCTAACAAATATTAGTTACTTGCCAAAGGAGAATGGTACGCATGGGAATGGTACACATCATTTTATCTAAGTTTCTTTCAAAGGCACAAATAAAAATGTGATTTATTCAAATTACTCTGTTTATAAATGTAAAGCATATACAAAGAAATGTAAGTGATAAAGTAGAAGGTAATTAGTGCATGCACGTTTAAAGATTTTTAAATGTCCACAAGTAAGGTCTCATCTAATGTATCACAAATTATAAAGAAGCTAAAAGTCCTCTAATTGCTTTGTAAGGACAAATGTTAGCTTTGAAATTTTGGAACTTAAAGGGGAAGTTCAATATATTGCTGTTCAATGTTTGCTCAAAGTTGCAGATCTAACAAAGTGAGAATTCCTGAAGAGGTGTTCAGATCCTTTCTCATAGGATGATATAATTTGTTATACAAGCTTTGAATGTTTAGCCAAGAGAAGCATCATGAAATCCTCAGACTTTGTTTCAGGCATGTTTCTTTTAGCACTGGTATTAGAACCTTCAGTAACTGAAAATGTCTTCAGTTGTTTAGGTGGCTTAGTGTTTAAGATTTTACAGCTTATTTTTAATCTAAAGGTATCCACAATTAGCTTCATGTCTTTGTTTCACATCAGTGGTGAGGGAGGCAGAACAAAATTACAATGCTGCTAAATCTCTTTGTATACAAACTTTTATGTGATACTTTAATTATCTCATTACCTTTCTGGTTCTGAAATAAATGGATTTAACTTTTAATTTTATGCAGCACATGATTTTTCTAGACTTAGGACTATTTTTGTAGCTTGCTTCTTGAACACTTTCAAATTTGTCAAACCTTTCTGAGTCATGGAGAAATCAATTGCTAGAAGCCCCACTAATGTCAGATGTTGCCAGTAAATAATTTCTCTGCTCCTATCCAATGTTTCCTAGATTTTGTGTGCAAAGGCCATGTTAGCCCACCTAGAGGGCTGCAGTAAAAATGTGTTAATTTCAGCTGGATTCTTTGCATTATTTTTTAACATCTTGTATAATATTTTCCCCTCTGTCTTCTAAATTTAAATAGACCACTCAAACAGAACATTACGTTAAATAAGACAGGAGAACACTTAAGCATATTCTTAGTTTTCTGTTGGCACAATAGAGATTTTTATTTACCCTTATACTGCATGCTTCTGAATACATAACAACTGAATACATGAATACATTTTGGGGACACTTATTTAGTATTTTTTGCATTGTGACATGGAAATGAAATACAAAATTTATACCCCAAACATTTGTGTGAATGTTAAAATACCCTTTTGAGTTGTCTGCATTTAAAACCTTATCCTTATTTAACTTCTGTGCATGTTGAAAGCATTAGTTGTCTGGCAAAACTTTAATGAAGCAGCAAACAACATTTGTCTCTGCAGCAGGCAGTATGTGACTTAATTTCTTAATTTAAAATTCTGTTCATGTGCTATCAGACAAACTCACACATCATATTATTCAACACGACCTTAGTGAAAGTTCTTCATGTTACTTCTCAATTTTTTTTTGTCTTTTTGTGGTGTTTGCACATGCATGTGTAGGATGGTATGTGTTCATAAATATGTTTTTGTTTATTTTGAGAAATAATATAGGAATACTTCATTTGCAGAAGTCTCATTTATTCATGACTACTTGAATACTTCAGAGTATTGAAAACTGTGGGTTTAGTCCTGGTTTTGCCTAAGGAAAGGCAAGGCCTTTTTACTATTGCAGTCTCTTCTGTGTCTGAAACTGCACTGGGTGTTATATTTTGGTATTATTATTATTAGCTTCAAACACTGTGCTAACTTCACTTTTTTACTGGATAAAGGAGGAGAATGAAGCTGTAAGCAATAAGTTGACACTGTGGGAGGTTTGTGTGCAATGTGTGGCAGTGGGGAGGGCCAGGATTTGCTTATAAAGAAAATCTCTACATTATGCAGTCACTTGACCTATTGAATAGTTTTTCTTAGTGCTTGCTAGCCTCTTGATAGACATTTTTTTTGCATGTTCTGTATAAAGTTCTCAGATTTGTCAATGCCTTTTTCTTCCTGTCTATCTCTTGAAGTGCTGAATATGTGATGCTGTGAGCTTCATTTTCTTGTTTCTTGGAATCTGTTTGGTAGAAAAACATTAATTATCTCCTTTGGGGAAATGTATTCTTTTTACTAGAGAATGTAAATTTACTGTGCCAGGAGCATCTTTTTCATCCAGGAGCATTGTTTGCTCATTGTTTGCTCACCTTTTCCTTTAACAAGAATACCAAGTTGTGTTCTGGAATTAACTGCAAAGGAAGAAAAACAATAGCATATTTTCAAAGTATAATTTAGTATGATTAATTCAGCAGATGCATGAGTTGTTGTAGTATGTGCCTGTAATTTCTCAAGTGTGCATTTTGCTACTTCCTACTCAAAAATGGTTTAGCAATTCATAGATTTAGGTGGAGAAAATATCTTCTAATGTTTTTTTGAGCCTGCTGTACAGGCTTCTGGGGCTTTTTCACCAAATAAGGGTTTGAGTAAGGGATCCTGGTGACTTAATCTGGATAAAACCAGTAGTTCTCTGTTTACTGTTTGCAATTCAGTTCCTTGTCTGTAAATGTGATAACAATGTTGTTGTTTTGCTGCCTTTGCATTGAATTGATGGACTACTGCTTAGCTGACTGTGCAGGGACACCCTCTGTTCTAGGGTCTTGTCATATCTGTTATACAAATAAGGTTGTTATAGTAAGATTATTAGTATTAATTAGTATTATTAATAATCTTTATTCAAAACAGAGTTTCAGACTAAATATTTTTTTTTAATCTTTCTTCTGTATTCTAAAGGTGGATGGTACCCCCAAAACAGTGTAAGCAATATACTAAAACTTGTTGATATGGGACTAACAGACTTCCACCAGTGTTTTAAAAGATTGCTGCTTTCTTTGTTTAGTTTTTCTCTGTAATCATAAGCATTTAAAACAGCTTCGTTTGGAGCTGGCATTACTTGGGCACCTGTTTCATCTAGCAGTAGACATAGATCTATGTTACAGCGTGTTCCAAGAGCTAAAATGTAATGGAACTTGGGAGGACTTGGTTGTTTATCTGAGGTTCTACATGACGTTGAGCTATGCCATATGTGGTGATAATTGCAACTGGATTTTTGTTGTTGTTGTTGGGGGTTTGGTTTTGGGTTGGGAGGGAGCTTAAAGATCCTATAGTTCCAACCTCCCTGCCATGAACACTCTCAGGGAGGGGGCAGCCACAACTTCCCTGGGCAACCTGTGCCAGAGTCTCACTACCCTCACAGGAAAGAATTTCTTCCTAATTTCTAACATCAATCTAATCTCTTCCATTTTAAAATTACGTTAAAACTGTTTTAAAGGCTGCCTATTGTCCTATCAGTACATACCCTTGTAGAAAGTCCCTCTCTTATGTCCTGCAGACCCCTTCAGGTGCCAGAAGGTGGCTATAACATCCCCACAGAGCTGTCTCTTCAGGCTTTCGCTTTCCCCAACTTTCTCAGCCTTTCATCTTTGTGGAAACAGCAGCTTTTCATTTTTTAAAATCTTCGCAGTAAGCTACATGGGGTGTGTGCATATAAAGGTGTATATTAGTCAGATGGAATTTTTTCAGTTGGATTTCTGAGATGGACTTGAATAACACCACAATGCTACTGGAAGGCAAATGTAATTAACATGAATGTGCTATAGGGACTTCAGGGGGTGAAAATATAAAAATCTTAGGGACCATTTGCTTCTTGGAGAATTGTATAAGAACCAGTAAAGCTAGGTGGCAGTCTGCTCTGCTGTCTCAGAATTACATTATCTTATTCTGGGATAAAATAGAGGTAATATACACTGATTAATATTTCTGATGAAATATTCCCAGTAATTAGGGAATTCGCCATAGTCTTTGGAGTTTTTCAACAGTTAGCTGTATAAGGGTTAAAAATGTCAATTTTGGATTTGTCCAGGTCCATGTTCCAGTTACTGGTGCTTGTTAAAAGAGATTGAAGAACTCACTTTTATTACATTACTAATCCCTATGTAGCTATTTAACACATTAGATCAAATAACCTCTTAACCTTTTCTTTGCTAAGATAAATAGTTTTAAATCCTGGCACCTCTCTCTAAGGCATGTTTACAAATCTTCTAATCGGTCTTGTGGCTCTTTTCCAAACCTCCTCTCATTCTCCAGAAGAATTGTTTTATTGAAGTGCTAAGGCAGTACCTGATCTTTTTGACTGTATTCCTATAGCTGTTATCATATATTAGCTTCCCCTCTTATCCAGAGTTTCAGTTCAGACACCTTTGTCTCTTGTTTGTCCTTTTGATCACATCTATATGTTCAGTATGTTAATTAATATCTTATTACAATAATACTGGTGATTATATTGATGAATAATTACCCAAAACTTTCAGCCCTGGAATATTTTTATTTATTTTTTTTTTCTTCTCCTTAATCTGACTAATTCCCAAAATTTTTCTTCATTGGTCCTCTTTCCTAACTGTTTCTTAAAGCTTTGTTGAACTTTATCACTACTGATTTTGTTGTTGTGTATTGTGGTTTTTGGTTTTTTTTATCAATGAAAATACTAAAGAGCACATACATGAAAATGGACTTTTGCAGATGCATACCCATCTAGGAGTAACTTTGCTTAAGACCTCTCCACTTAAACACAGCGTTAAAAATAAATGCTTCTGTTTGTTATTCAAGTAGATAATAATTAAATTATTGGAGAACAATATCTAACCAACATTACTCAAGATCCACTTCCATAAACTCACTAACAGGAAGTAAGGGAGTGTCTATATTTTTATAGTCACCTTTTATTCTTGTCCTCATTCTCCCAGACTTCAGGTAAAAATAATTTCTGCAGTGTAAATCTGAAGTTATAAAAATTATACTGTTTATTAAATGGGTGGGCATGTGTGTGCATTTACAGATATGAATACCTGTGTTACCAGTGTTACCTGAACAAGGCAAAAAGGGGGAATGTTAAGTGTGTTCTCTTGTAGAAAATTACATATTTCAACTTGCAGCTACCAGGAATCTTAATACAAACTCCAGAGCTAATTTCTAGGAATGATATGTAATGTGCTTCAGACTAACTAAATTAAAGTGAACTATTTTTCTGTATATGTTGACTTAGCATGATTAAAGTGAAATTTAACAATTTAGGATGCATGTTTGTGGTCTTCTGGGACTGTTATGTAAGTTACATGCACCTGGAAAGCATGGAGATGGATAAAACCTCCAGCATATCAAATGAGGTAATGAAACACAAGGAGTCTTTTAAGAGTACCTGGGGCTTTTTTACATTCCAACAAAGTGCATGTTCAACAAGCAACAGATACAGATCAAACCATCAAACAGGATGTTAATTGAGACTGAATGTTCATAAAACAGTTTATTATTCAAGGGCATTATTCCTGGTCTGCCATTCATCTCTTTTTTTAACTGGTAGTGGATACCTTAAGTTTTTTACCTTTTTGCAACATAATATTACACGTACACTGATGCCAAGTGTTCATTTTAAAAATATTCTCCTGAATATTCACTTTTTTCACCTGATAATTTTCAAAACCTCCTGATGTTAATTAAGGAGCTTGTAGAATGTGTAAATGCTTTTCACTTGAAGAACTGTCTTAAATTCCATGGTCAGAAAGTCTGCATGACATAAGAATGTATTTTGAGAGGGTAAAAGTTGGCATGGATGCTTTAATTGTATAGTAGTTGAAGCCCTGGTTCAGGTGTCTAGTGAAAATTGTTTGAAAACACTAAAAAGGTTTCATAGCTTTTCATTTCCATGGAAACTGTATCTGATGTTATAGCTTTCCTTTCCCTTGTTTTTAATTACACTGTTTCTTTCCACTTTCTTCCTAATTTTTATTATGATCCTGTGTAAGTCTATAAAAACTTCTTATGCAATTAATAGTATATAATAAACACCAGTAAATAAATGCAAATACTCTCTTTCTCTAAAAGATTAGTGGAAAGCAAACTGTGGCAGTTGTCTAGCTGCAGCGAGACAGTATACACCAGGTCTGGGTTTTTAATTTCTTCTCAACTAAACCTCTCTGTGGTAGTAGAGGAGGTGATACTTGACCACTGCTTCAACAAAACAACAACAAATAGTTCTGGGGACACAAAAAATATATTCTGGGGAGGAAATGCCCAAGATAAGTATAAGGGTTTTGCTGTAAAACAAAGAACCTTTGGTTTGGTTGCAAAGTTGTAAAAGAGAAATATGGGATAAAAAGACAAAACTGAGTGTTGCTCCCATAATTGTGTTAGAGAGGTCCAAGTAGCTAGTGGATGAGTGCATATGAAAGAGAGCAGTTTAGGCAATAAAGTCCCACCTAAGGCTGTGGCTACAAGTAGGACTGGTAGAAATACCCTCTGAAGTAGCTGGGGAACTATTGATAACATGGGGAAATCACCTTGTTGTGCTATGTTGTGCTTAAGAACCCTAAAAAAAAAATAAAAATCTCAGATGAGACTTATTTCTGAATGGCATCTTATGTTAGCTGTCTGCTTAGTGACAGGGCAAGCCTTTGGTTGGAATACCTCATCTGTTAAAAGCAAACATAGCTAAAGGATTTCCTTAAGGGAAGAAAAAAAAAGGGGGGAGGGGTGGGGTGCAAAAAAGGGAGCACCAGGTTTCTTTCCTAGAGGTAAAATTATCTATATTGTAAATTATTGTGTTTATTAGAATGGCTTGGCCTCTTGTCCCCCCCACCCAACTCCAACTCTCCCCCCCACACGCTTCCCCCCCCTCGAGTAACTATACCACAGATGTTGGTAATTCCTAAGTATGTTGGAGAAAGTTTCTAATCCTGAAGTTTTTCTGGCTGATGAATCTGATGCTGTGTATGTTTCATTAAGAATCGAGGCATGTCTAGCTCAGACATTTGAGCCAAGAACATAAACACAAACACCCTCTGTTCCCAGGGCACAGTGACTAATGCTGCCAGGGAGATCTCAGCATTCCCTTTATAGATCAGGTGTTAATGTACACTGACATTCCAACCTGCAGCACTTGAAAATTAATATATTAATATAAATACGTTGGGCTAAATAAAGTAAAACTCTGGAGCTGCTAATGCTTTTGGGAAGAAGGGCAACTATTTTAAAGCTTTTCTGCTCATGTTGAGTCAAAGACTTTGATATTGAAAATTGGAGAGTAAAAGTGGAGGTGAGACTGTGGATTGTTTACCCCTTTTTAGACATGCTCAAGTGAAACATCATTGTGCTGCAGTAACTGAGTTACAAAACCAAACATAGCTAGTTGGTGGACGGTGAGTTTTATTTTAATTTTTCTTATTTATCAGACTTACTCTAGTGTGTTGTAGTGTGTTGCTGTGCAGTGTGTCTTAAACATCAGTTATCCTACATCTCCAAATATCTTTCTAGAGAGTAGTTAATGGCAGCATCTCTAAGTACATTGAATTTCATTACTGTCTTCCATTCCATCTTTTCACTTGGAAAATGTTTTTTTTTAGTAGTAGAGAGACAGTGCCACAAAAATCTACAATAGTTAGAAAACTGCTCTATTCAGCTGAACTTTTACATCTTTTTTTTTCCTCTTCTGTTTTCTAGTTGCTGACATGAATCTCTTCCTTCGTAGCCAAGCTATTTGTGAGCATTTGGGACTTTCTAAAATAAGTTTGTATGTCTATACTTTTAATATATTTACATTCTGCAAAGCTGTGTTAGGTCCTCACATGAAACAAGAAAAGGTTTTTTTTTTCAAAAAAACCCCTTTTCTTCCTAACCTGAACATCCTCTATCTTAACATTCAGTGGCTTGTACTATGGAAAAGAGAAAACACTAACTATAGAGCCTAGATTCCCTACGTGTTATTTTTGAAGTAATTCACATAATAGCAATTCCATGTATTTATCAAAATTCACAAGAATGTATAAAGCAATATTTGTGTTGCTAGTTGTCATTATTATAGCCAGTGCAGTAGAATTATTGTTTGTGTTATGTCAGAACTTCCATTATATTGCTTTTCTATGGCCATTATCTTTATTTACCCCAAGAAAGATGATGGAGCAATGTGTATCTTCTGTGAGGAGCAGCAATTTAAGGTGAAAACACTTCTGGATCTGTTTTAAAGGGAAAAAAAAAGGTCTTTGGTTTGAGAAGAGAATGATTGGGTGGAGAATATGATTGAATTGGGATGTTTGGGGCTGTCTATTGGAAGAATGGGGCTATCTGAAAGAAGAGAGAAAAACGTTTGGAGTGTGAGGGTAGGGTGTTTCAAATAATAATTAAAAAAGGATGTTTATTGAGCCAGACTATTTTGGAGTAACAGTGCCTGGACTGCAATGGCAAAATGAAGTTTTCTTCCTGCCACATGTCTTGAAATTTCTTCTACTTATAGTACAGGTTTTGTTCTGCACTTCTGCCAAAATATCATTTAAGTTCAAAGTTTCTAATTTTTAATTTGTGAAACTTGATCTACCAAGTCAGAAAGTCCTCTATGAGTTGAAGTTAGCAAACAAATAATAATAATTCAGAAATTTCTCAGAAAATGTGGAAGTATGAATATAATCTTCAAATTTTGCTTTGCTTTTGTCTTTCTTTCAGAACATTTACCTTGGGCTTGAAACATGTTACTGTTCTTGACATCTAGCAGTAATGTTATAGATAATAATGAAGTTTTTGGTTTTGTGATCTAAGCAAGCAGGTGACAAAGCAGATCTCTTTTTATACCAAAATATGTAACATCATGTGAGGTACAGAGATTGTATGGGTCTGATACCCAGTGTGTTAGCTTCACACTCAAAACATGAGGTCTTGACAAGTCTGATGAATCCATTAAACATTTGCATATTCAGATTTATACAAATGATTATTGGGGGGGGGGAGAGTTACCTATTCAAACAGAATTCAGAATTGTGCAGTGCACAGCCTACTTGATCTAGAGACCTGGTTCTTCTCCATCAGCATGGGGCAGCTCCCCAGGGTTTGATGTGCTCATGGAGACTGGAGTCTCTAGTAAGAAAAGAGCTCATCTGTTTGAATTGCTTATGCTTTATAATAACAGGACTGATAGTGACAGATCAACCTATTTAAACAAAGTAAAAGAGTAGAAACAAAGACTATGCCTCTTTTCTGAAACTATATAGTTGCATATAAATAACTTAAACAGCTTATTCATTATTTCTAGATTTCTTATTGTTGTAATGCTTGTCTTATGCTCTGTACTTGATACTAGGTAATACATCTGCTTATCTGCTTCAGTTGCTTTTTCCTTTTTTTTTTTTTTTTTTTTTTTTTTTTTTTTTCTTGTAATAGCTCACATTGCCAGAATGCTTATCCCCCTGGCCTCACAAACACTGATCCTTCTTAACATGGACATGTTGTTATGATGCTTTACCCAGCTTCACATCATTTTCAGCAGTGCTATAAACATTTCTTTTTCTGCTTTCATAATAACACGAATCTGCACCTTTAAAACCCGCTTGCATCTGTATATTTATGGCAGTCTAAAGCCTTGACTCAAGTAATTGAAAATAGGATGCACTACATTTTCTGTCCACTTCACTGTCACATGGCAGAGAAGGGTGACTGCTTGGGGCAGCTCAGTACACTGAATGGCAGCCAGAGCCCAGGACCTTGCAATGTGAAAGCCTTTGGATGAACAAACTGAGCACTCCCAAAGACATTGTCACCATAACTGCTTTGTTTTAATGTCTACTGTCTTGGAGCTCCCTCTAACTACCCAAACTTCTAAGCAAGTGTCTCAGTAATCAGCTGTGGTTATTAATGTAGCCGAAATTGAATGCAAGTTAAAAATATAAAGCAAGTGAAAAAATTGCAAAGTAATCAAATGCACAGTAACAGGTACCAGAACCTTAAACTTGAATGTAAGGTAGCATTTGGCTTATTCTGTATGTCACTTATCCCATTAACAACATTTAGAAAATGTCTGTATGGAGATGTTTTACCTTAACTATACTGTCTGTTCCCAGAAAGCGTATCTGCCTTAACTCCTTTAAGCATTTACAGTTCAGAGAGCACTCCGGAAAGACAAATGCCAACATTCAGCAGCAGCTTTCCCTTCCCCGGAGCTATGAACTTGTGTGTGCACTGAGGGAAATCCAGACAGAGGTGGAGGTTGTGTAACACTGCCATCTGCTGAGCCTTCTCCTCTCAGGATGCAGATCCTCAGCAGATCCTTTGAATTACTACTCAGCCCACTCACTATTAACCTAGTCCCTATTTAACTCTCTGTAAACATCACTACTCTGAGGTTTTTGCATTTTCCAGGTACCATCTTTCTCACAAGTATTTGTCCATGAGTATTATATGTTCTTTTTAGGGTTCTAATGTAGTTAGGGGTAGTTTTTTCAATAGATGCTGTTTCTGCAAAATCTAAACAACTGCAGATTTGAAGCAAGCATCTTTTTTGAAGTATGTTTCTTCCCCATTCAAACTGAGAAACATTACTAAAGTGAGACTGCTGACAGGTAAAAATGTCATGAATCCACAGAACATATAACAAGAAAACTGGGAGAAGAAAGTGTGATTAGTGCTCAGAAACATCATTGATGTTAGCCATCATAAGGTGTTCCACAGACCTGTTGCATTCTCCTTAAAGAATGACTATTACTAGATAGAACAAAAGCTACAGAGTCTAGTACTTTGTTACTAAAAAAAAAAAAAAAAAAAAAAAAAAAAGCAGTAAAACAAAACAAGTGTAGCAATGATACCATGACCAATTAAATTTTGATGTTGTCAGTACCTCAGCATGTACAAGATACTCTCTGAAATCAGAGGGTTGCAGTTAAGATTTGAAATCAGTATTGATCCTAAGTATTGGCACTAAGTAATCTCACCAGATAAATGAGATAAATGGAAAAAATACTGAGAAATCTGAGAGTATTTTGGGAGGCTGTTGTTCATTCAGTGTTCTTGCATAGCCTTTTACCTGTCAGTGCTGACATATGAACAAACTCACACACAAGTGGAAAGCTACGTTTATGTCTTGTAGCAATATGTATTTTCTCAAAAATCTCTGTATTTCAGGAGTACTTTGGCTTCTCAGTGTGTATTTGTAAAATAGAACTTTTTGTATTACTTAGTTAATTTATACTGGAATTAACATCTAAAAGTGTCTGCCCAAATTCCTAAAAGTTAGGAAGAATTACAGCTATAAAAATATAAAATATTTTATGATTCTGCATGACAAATGCTAAAATAAAAAGGCACTTCCATTTATTCTAATGGAAGGAACTAAAATAAAGGAGCAGATTAACTGGAAGTCACTGGAAAATGAGCTACTATTCAGATTGTTAATTAAAACTAAGGAAGCTTGGAATAGTAATTTATTCAATGTTACCATGCAGTAACTGCTTGCAAAAATTTGGAAGTTTTAGTTATCA
The DNA here is from genome assembly GCA_023637945.1 of Phaethornis superciliosus. Taxonomy (NCBI): domain Eukaryota; kingdom Metazoa; phylum Chordata; class Aves; order Apodiformes; family Trochilidae; genus Phaethornis; species Phaethornis superciliosus. Next base: position 5,315,974 of record JAJQWJ010000017.1, read on the forward strand.
GTTGTCTGAATAAACATCCTATTCATACAGCTATACTGCAATAGCTACACAGTGGACTTTTTTCAAAAACTGTGGGACAAATGACTGAAGTAGCTGGCTTTTCCCTAACCAGCTCACCCTTGCAATGACTAATTTATGCATCATATCAAAAAGCTGCTCCTGTATTTACCTCCAGTTTTCCTTCCCTGCTTTTCAAGTGCAGGAGAGCCACATCTTTCACTCCACATTGCTTATGTGGATTGTCATAAAAAGAGTGGTGACCAAGTCCTGGACCTACCCACACAGTTTTCTCCTTTTCATATTTATTGACTGCTCTGTTCTAGCAACTCTGCCCCTTTTGGCCATAAATTTCAGATTAGCTGCAGGATCTGGTGGAATGTAACTACACTTTGGTGGGTGCTCTGTAGTTGGGTGGCTGATAGGCAGTGAACTGATGGCTGCATGACTTGTTTGAGTGAATCTATCAATGAAATGAAGGTCTCTCGTGTAACTAGAGTCTACCCTAAAGAACAAGTGGGCTTTTCCCAGCATCTGCTGTAGTCTTACCAAAGTATTCTTTTGAGGACTGAAAGAAACCTTAATTTTACAAGGATAACCTGTCTGTTCTCCAGGGCTATTTGGATACAAGTACAGTGCTATAAATATCCTCTCTAGCTGTGTTGGATGTGCTTTAAATGAGTCCTTAGATTAACCTACAGTCTCCTAATTGAGTGTTAATTTTTTCAAACAACAAATTTTAAATAATAAAGCTACTTATTCCAATGTGATGCAAACAGCATATGTGGTGTTACTACTTTTCTAAACAGAATTAAAATCGATTTCTATAGTGTCATATTTATTATATAACACACTTTCTTGTGATACAGCATTAAGACAAGAGTACCATTTGGGAGAGACAACTGGTATGAGATTTTGGCCCTCAGAATTATTGTCATGGTTTGGGGATTTTTACGTGTGGTGGGCTTGTTTTTAATTCTCTTTTACTTTTTCTTTATTTTTTCTCCACTACTGGCAAAAAATGGGCTGGAAACTGTCAATGTCAGTTACGTCAGGATTCCCCTACAACAACAGAAGTCAGAATGTACACATGAGCCCTGGAGAACTGTGCTTTGAAAAATAGTGATAGCCCCAGCACTTTGTTTACATTCTCTGCATATACTGGGAAGCCTACGGTCTGGTGATGTCTGGTGTGAATTTTAAGAGTCTTCAGATTGCTCTTGCAAGTTCAAATTCAGTTCTTAGGTAAACATAAATGAGGAATAAAACTGTGTTGGACTACATTTTCTCTGAATGAGTTCTTTAATCACATTAATTTGGATTAATTAGGAATTCACATTCCTAAGAATTTAGGAATTAAATCCCCCATGGCTATAGAAATATGTCTCTCTTGATTCAGGGTGTGGTTTCATTATTTGATGAAAATACATTAGCAATGCCACAGGCACATATATCTGAAAGACACCATAGGGAACCTGTTTAGTTTCTTTAATAGACTGAATTTGTGTCATGTATTATCCAATTTTGTAAGACAAGCAAAAAACTGAGTGTTATATGTATTTTCTAATCTTGGGTATTGCATGTGTCCTGTGTTGCTGAATTAAAATTAATTACTATACTCAGTCACTTTTTTGCTTAACTCTGCTCATTATGTGCCTGAGCATTGAAAGATAATGTAATAATTACCCTAATTTTCTTTCAGAAATTAGATGCTTAGATCTTGAAATGCAAAGGTTGTCACCTTGCAATTGATAGACATGCAATGGAAAATAGTGTACATTTACACTAATAATCTTTAACTTGTCATCCTGTGAAATTAAAGGAATAAAAAATATTTATTAAAGGCAAATGAGAAAAAAGTCTAGATCTTTCTAGATTATAAATTCCTTGGAGTCTGTTCAACAAAATTGAGCAATACATTTTTAATTAAAAAAAAAAGAGGATATTCTCTGACAGAGAAAAAATGTCGAAGTCAGATTTTTGTCTTTGGTGATTTGAATGCCCCTAACACACTATTAGATTCCAGGGAATTTGTGTCTGAACTTGCACTTGAGCTTTTTTTTTTTTTTGACAGCTCTCTTGTTTTAAACCGTCCTTGCATTTTTTCTGTTTTTCTCCAGGGGGGAGAGATTTCCGTTTTCTATGAGCAGCCTTTTATTCATTTTCAGGTTGATAGTTATTAGGGTTAACCACTCCTCTCTATTGACATAATATTATTTCCCTTCTAAAAGAAATCCAAGCCAGTCCCTGGGAATTATGTGACATTTCCTGCATTCTATTTGTGCCAGCAGGAGGTGGTGACATTATCAAAATGTGAAGTAATAGTCTCTTTCTACAAGGTAGAATAGAAAAACCCATAAAATTGCACACTTTAATATATAGCTCAAATAGAACAGAGATGACACAATAAGATATTTTGTGGGGGACTCACAGAAGTAGAAACAAAAGTGTTAGGCAGAATGAAGTACCTGACAAAAAATTTGTCCTCATGTACACGTTTAAAAAAATTAGTACAAACTTGTATTTTTGTCATTTTTACCAAAATAAGAAAGAATCTGCATTATTTTCTTGGTAACAGGATGTAACCTGTTGACCTTCTAGCATATTTTATTAAGATAAGTCACTGTTTCAAGAATCTAGAGATTCTTGATATCTTATGGGGCAAAGTCCTCTCCCATAACCATTTTCTCAAGGCAGCTGAACTTCTGTTCATTCGACTGGTAAAACCATAAGGCAACACCACTTGAAACAGCATGCTTACCAAGTAAGGATCTTGTAGACCTTCTTAATTTTTTTTTTTTCACATTAAAATTACTATTGATTCTGAGTCACAGTGATGTGACTCATTCTGAAAGTTAGTTGTGTCCCCAAGATGCTGCTGCATCAGAGCCTTATACTGCAATCAGCAACAGAACTGCTTGGTTTTCAGAGGGAGAGAGGGGTGGTGGGAGTTGTGTTAGGTTTGGCTTTTTCCTTTTCTGTGTTAACAAAGGGTAAAGGGAGAAGTGACTACTATTTACAAAAGACTTATTTTTCTTCAGGTATTCAAATACTTAAATTTACACTGCAGCTAATAAACTAGATGTTCTCTGATGTGATACTGTGGTTACTAATGCTCAGGCCCCTCCCCCCCCCCCCCCCTTTTTTTTTTTTAGTCAAGTATCTAAGTATCTATCTTAGATATTTACAATATCTAAGAGCTATGCATATGATTTAAAACTCTAAGCATATTTTCCACACTCTAAAGACTTGGCTGACTCCTGCTGGAAAGATTTATGAATAATTTCTTTTAAAAGTAGCCCAATATTCATCCCTGGTCTAAAAGCAAATAGAATGCTAGGTGTCATTAGCAGAGCAGTCTAAAGCAAAAGAGGAAACTAATTTGTGCTCTTAGGTAAATCTATTTGTAACACTGTGTAACTTTGTAAATTAAATTTTGACTGCTTCATGCAAATTTGCTTGATTAATTTTAAAAAATAGTCTGAAATAGAAATTCCTTGATTGATAAAAAAGTATGGAATATCTATCTTATGGACTAAAATATGAAGAGTTCAAAGAAGTGTTCAAGTGTTCAGCACAATTTGAAATGTCCCTGGAAGTGTTCAGGGCCAAGCTGGATGGAGCTTTGAGTAACCTGGTCTAGTGGGAGGTGTTCCTGGCCATGCAGGGGGATTGGATGGAGCCAGATGATCTTTAAGGTCTCTTCCAACCCAAAGCATTGTATGATTCTATAATATTAATTCTAATGCATTAAAGTTTTGCAGCTTTGAGGAGAAGAAAGAGGCATATAGGAAACCAGAAAACAACATACCAAATTAAATTTTTAGCTTGTAGATAAACCTATAGCTAATGGAAGAAACTTTTTTTTTTCCCCCACAATTTATACTTGTAGAACTCATGAGCGTAGGATGCTGTGGAGATTAAAAATGTAAGGATTTAGGCAAATTTAGACTGTTTCCTGAATTACCTACTAAACTGGATGGTCCAGATAGAACTTCCAGGTTTTGTAAGTCTCTGTGATTCTTAAAAGGATAATGCAGAGGCAATTCTTGTATGTATACTGTGATCTTCAGTTCCTTCAGGAAAGTGCATGATTAGGCAGACCTAGACTTGGTAAATTTTTTCTTATGTTCTGACAAGATGATGATATAATATTCCAAATATTTTGCGTTTATAGTGTCTGGTAAATGTTGTTATACTTCAGAGACTTCCAAGCCTGGTTTTAAAAGACTGGAAATGTAGAAAAAAGATACTGCGGAACATAGCTATTTTAATATTAGCTTATAACAGAGTTAATATTTCTTTATAATATTTTTTGCTTCCATTTTTTCAAGAACTTAAAAACACGCCACATTACTTTGTGTTTCTGAATGTTTGTAGTTAAATAAAATGCTCCAACACAAAGTGAATAAACAATGTCAGCTTCTCTATTTCCATTCACACTATTCTGTTTGATTTTATTAGAGACATTTATGATTTATTGATACCAGTTGTACATTTCATTTCTTAAGGGGAACGCAGTTTTAGAGCAAAAAGCCTCTAGAGCCTCCTGCAAGCAGGAGGCGGAAGTGAGTAGGCTGATATTGGGAAAAGCACTGGTGATTGACATGATATATTGGTTTAGAGTGTATTAACTTATCTCACACTTTAAAGAATCAAAATTAGCTCAGGAATGTGTTTAGAATCCTAACACCTCAACAGATGGAAAGCTCCCTTCTTCCTCCCCCAAAATCACCTGGCAAGGAGTGAGCCAAGACTGCAGAGGTGTTTTAGAGAATTTTAGTCCATTCTAAAAATTATTTTTTTACACTTCTCAGAATAGGTTGCAGCTTTCCACAAACCAGAATGCATTTTCCTAGCTTTTCTTGTTTCCTCATCAAAAAAAAATCAGTAGTTTATTTTAATTACAGTGCATACAGTATGGCATGGGCTAGTGCGTCAAGCGTTGCTATTTTGTGACGGAGACAGACACACATCAGAACTGTAAACACCTGCCTTGCTTCATTAGGGAGAGTAAAAATACCCCATTGTGGGAGGATCGTAAGCTGTGTTTTAGACAGTTTGTGTGTGATCTCTGACAAGAACATACCGTGCTACGTCTTTCTCACTGTCTGTATTCTCCTTCAGATGAGAAATACGCAGTTCTGTCTCTCTCCTCAGCCCCACCGTGTGCACACACGCAGAGCGTTCCAGAAGTACATATACAGTATTTTAAAAGTATTTTGCAGCAGTCAGATTTTTTTATGGAAAAAATTGAGCTAAATTTAAACCAGCCCAAGATTAGCTTAAGGCCTAAATATATACAGATAACTAAGAGGTGACTTATAGTCATTGTATTACTGCCCTATGTTTAAGGAAGAGTAATTGAAAAAAAAACCAAAACAACAAACAGTTCTGCTTTCATTTAAAAAAAAATAAAATTGAAGTTAATTCTTAGAAAAAGGATAGAAATTTTGATATAGGGATCCAAACACGAGTAATTTGCAAATAGTCCTGTCATCTGTCAAACCAACTACCACATCAAATTCATAAATAAAACTGTGGAAAAAAGAAAACTAGGAACACCAAATTCCACTGAAAGCACCATAGAAGTAGGACTTCTTTAGTTAAAGCTGAGCACTGCTAGTGATATTATTCAAACTCTTTACATATTGTTTTTTGTTTGTTTGTTTCTTATTTTTCAGAAGAATTCCCATCTAGTGCATCCATTTACATAAAGATAAACTGAGATCAAGGGCTTCTGACTTCATTTCATTTCAAAAGAACATGATCATATTTCATATTCTGTACTGCAGGGACTTATGTACTACAATGGCTTTCCTCTGGCCTAAACATTTCTTCCCTAAATCTTAAAGAAATGGGCATTACTTGATTTCATTACTTTTAGATTCATGAAAGAATAGAATGGAATGAGGGAAGGAAAAGAAAAGCAATGAAAGAATAGAAGGAAGGAGGGAGCAAGAGAAAAAAAGGCAATGAAAAAATAGAACGGAATGAGGGAAGGAAACAAAAACAACGAAAGAATAGAACAGAGCCAGGGAACAAAAAATAAAAAACACTGAAAGAATAGAAGGGAACAAGTGAAGTTATGTTTCATAATGCTTTAGTGTAGTTTAGGACAGAATAAAGCAGTCAAAAAAAATGAATAAAACCCAGTAATCATAGAACCTGATGAGGCAGTTACCTTTTCAACTCTGTGGCAGAATTTACCAGAGGGTAGAGGGTTAGGGTTTTTAAGGTAACAAAGGCAATGATGTGTGTCATATCTGTATTAGTGGAGGCTTACATTAGTGATTAGATGATGAAAGATAGGCTTCTCCCAAAGACTGCATGCAACTGCTTTTAACCTCATGTAAATGCAATATTCACGCTCACTGATGCAAGAAGGTTTTTGTTTGTTTATGACAGAATATCTAAATCCTGAAAAAGTTATTCCTTGTAATCTATTTGTCTGTAAATCCCAAGATGTTAAGCAGAACTAGTAAAGTGTCAATATTAAGATTCCTTTCTTAAGGCTTTTAAAGTTATATAGCAAGTATTCTGTTTTTGTATTGAATGATTTTATTTCCTGTATTATATGGTGTAGTATTTTAACATAATTCCTCTGAAATGATTGATTTTGCTAAAGCAAATTACTTTTTGTTGTCTATATACAAAAGTTAGCGACATAGGAATCCACTGTAATAATGTCATATACCTTCAACTTTCTCTTTTTAAAATATGGTAAATTTTGCTTACCAAATGGCTGACACATTTTTATTATTACATTAAAATGTTTTCTCTCTCTCTCTCTCTTATTTTTAGAATCTGAAAAAAAGATAAGGAAACAAGAATAACTGTGAGAAAAGAGGTAAGAGCAAGTTTGCTTATATTTTATATTTTTGAAAAATAATATTTGTCTATCTTTTAAAAAATCCATTACACATGCTTTACGCACATGAACTGCTGCCCTAGAATGCGTGCATGTGTATCCCTTTCCCAGAGGATACAACGGATACCCAGGTTTCACTTTTAATGGCACTGGGAACCTTCAGTGTGCACAGCTCATGCAGCCAGTTTCAGGTCCTTCAGTAAAACAGAACTATGATGCACAGGATTAAAGATCAACAAAGTGTGGTTTTTTTAAGGGTAGCCCCTTCCAGACAGCAACGACAAAGACTACATGGTAAGAATAATTAAGTTTTCCTTGTCTCTATCTCTCCATTAGGATTAGATTAGACTTGTTGAACGTTCTGATTTTTGCAGGAAGGTAAATGTATTCTATAGAGATTACTCTGGGATAATCGAAATACAGTTTGTGATAGTCAGATGGAACTCCGTTTTAAAAACTAATTTATTTTATTTCCCCAAACCCTGACTATAAGCAAACTTCCTTATTGTGAATCTTGTGGTCTACTTGCTTGTTGTGAATCTTGTGGTCTAAAAAAATTATTTTGGAAGAAGTAAGGAGGCAGGACTATTTGCATGGGCAAAACTGAAATTTTGAGGATAGCAGAGCTGAAAATTCATAAATTGATTTAGCTTCAGAAGCCAGGTACTCTGGATTTGTCTTCTATGTGCAAGTCATCACGTAAAGCCTAAGAGTCTCCATCTTGCATGTGACATCTGGTTTGTGTGCTGGGCTTTAAATTTCTCCCAGCTTCAGTTAACTGGTGAAGGAGTTTACACATGACTGTAATAGGAGGGTAGATACTCAAATGTGCAAATGCAACTTGAATATTCTTGAAAACGCTGCAGTCACTGTGTATCTGTCAGGCCAAATACCCCCTAGAGAGGCCTCACACACCCTGCTGATGCTCTCCCTGCTCATCAGATGGCTTCCCATGTAGCTCAAACTCTGAGCCTGGGTCTGCTTCCTGGACTAAAAATTCTTCCATCTATTATCTAGAAGTGCTGATGGTCTACCTCTGCTGGCATATGAGGATCAAGGTTGGGTTTTTTTATTTGAATGCAAGTTTTTCCTTATTATCAGAAAAGTGTAGCTCGGCACAATCCGTTGAAATGCCCATATATTTGTTTCCATAGTGGCTTGTAATACTAAGCTGAGGCTCTATAGACAGCACATTTTTTGTTTTCTTACTTATTCTTTGATTACTATTTCCGTTAGATGAGAACTTTGGTTTTTAACAGAGTGAATGACTTTTATTAACTAACCTATGACTAGTTCAAAATAAATTAGCAAATTCTGAATAAAATAAAAATAATTAATCTACAGATATGGTTGTCTTCTGTGAATCATCTAATGCCAGCTACCTCAGGCTGGTGTTTCAGGAGCCATTAGTGAGGATTTTTCACTTTGTGACATGGCACAGTGATGCCAGATATGTCCAATTAGTGCTTTTCCCAGTAGACAAGGTATTCCAATTATTTTTAAGGAATAGAAAAGGAACATCTGGTGTAGAATCATAGGAAAGAGCCCTTGACTCTGTCCCTCCCTATATGTTGCATACTGCATATACACATATATAGTTTATAACTGTGATCTTTAAGAAAACACTGAAAGAAAACCAAAATTTATAATAACCTGATTAAATTTTATTCTGAAGTATGAAAAAAAAAAGCTTCTGTTTACAACTAGAAAAAAGCAATCTATATTAAAATAAAAACAATTTCATTTTTGAGGTAAAATTTTCCAAATAATGTGTTATAACCTAAGTCTTCCTGCTACCTCCTTTCCCCATCTCCTTTTTGCATCTGAGCTGTTGCTCTCTCTACCCTTCTTCTGTGTTTGTTTGGTGCTTTTTTTGTGGTTGGTTTGTTGCTTTTTTTTTTTACTAGCTGTCTAACTATTTTCCCTGATGTTGCTGTGGTTTGCAGATGCTCAATATTTTGCCAGAATTAACTCTAAGCTTTATTGGTCTTCAACACAAACTGATATCATGGGTCGTTAGTTTTTTTCCTGTTACTGTTTATACATTAGCTTAAATTTATATTCACCATGGCTAGCTTATGATGACCTTATGACATCAGACCCTGAATTCCTGAATTCGTGCTTCAAATTGCACTTGGGTTCCTTATCCCCTGTCATGAGAATCTGAGTCAGTAAAGGTGGCTATAGGCAAGAGAGAGGGAAAAAATCAGAAGAGGAAAAAGAGCCAGAATAGAAGAAAGTAAAAAAATTAGCAAAGTGTGCTGAAACAAAGGTAGAAGATAGACTTTTTACTGTGGATTTCTCTGTATCAGTTCAGGCTGAAATTATAAAAGACTATTGTCGTGTTTTTAGGAGCAAAGGACTAATTTATATAATTTCAAAAAAGGTGCCTGGTACAGCAAGCACTCTGTTACTAATTATCCATTTTTCCTGTAGTACATATATAAAGTAGTAGTTTGCCTGAGGCTTAGATATGTCTACACTCTGAGACCCTTGTTGAATCAAGTTCTCCTCACTTTTAGAGATTTTCTTACTCAATACAAAAAAAAACAAAAATCAAAATTGCTCAATTTTGTCTGTATATGTAGTTATTTCTTCATATAAAAGCCAGAAACAATTATTTAACAGATCTTCACAAAGCCCCAAATTAATCTGAATAGAGAGATTGGGATTGGGTTCTACAACTATGTTGCTTTTTCCTGTTAAAAATACTTTGATGTACACCTCCCCTTTTTCTTTTTAAGGGATTAGAGAATATATGTTTCTTGCATGAACATTAGTGTTCAGCAGGACTTCAGAGCTGAAACTTCAGAGTGAACAATATGAACAGCCTTCACTGAGACCATGTGCACAAGGTTGACTTTACCATCTTAATGTCATAAGTGACTTAAAACTCTTGCTGCTTTATTCGTCAGGGAGTGGTGCCAGACTTGCTTGCAATGTCAAGTCCTTAAATGAGCAGTAGTTATACCAGACATGCAATTTTCCAAGTGAAATGCTTACAACAGATAAAAGGGAGATATTCAGGACTGCAGCTGTCTACACAAATCATAGAAGTAAGCATGGAGATTTTTGTCATTTGTTGTTAGATAGTTGCACAAAAAAAAAAAAAAAAAAAAAAAGGCAGGAAAACACTACCAGACTACCAGAAGTTGAAAAGTTACTCAGTGTTTGTAGTGCCTTAAACTTTGTCCTTGCTTTGGCTTGAATGCAGTTAATTTTCTTTATAGCAGCCTGCATGGTGCTGATTTTTTAGATTTGTGACCAAAGCAGCATTGGTAACACACCAGTGTTTTAGCTGCTATTGAACAGTCCCTGCATAGCAGCATCAAGGCTTCTGCTGATTCTCACTCAGCCCCCACAGTACATAGGCTGGAGGTGGTCAAGAAAATCAGAAGGGACACAGCTGGGACAGCTGACCTCAAGTAACCAGAGGGATATTCCATGCCATATGGCATCATGCCTGGCAATAAAACCACAGGGTAGTGTTTCCAAGGTAGCTGTTGCTCAGGGCACTGGTTGGGCGTCAGTCTGATGGTGGGAGGTGGTGAGTGATTTCCTTTGCATCACTTCAGATGGGTTGGAGGTTTTGTTCTTTTTTTCCTACACTTATTCAAGTCTGTATTGACCCACGAGTTTTTCCTTGCTTTTCCTCTTTCTGTTTCTTCCCTCTTCTGATGGAGGAAAGTGAGTGAATGGATGATGTGTGCCTAATAGCTATCTAGAAACAACCTACTGCAAGCGTGAAGCTTGAAATTTACCCTCACTTCTGTTTTACAGACTGGCAATAAAATGTACAATGTTTAGAAGAGGGTTTCTTGAAGCTATTGAAAGCTAGGACAGAACGAATTTTCCTATAGTTGTACTTTGTATCAAGAGATGGTTTATTTCAAGGTAAAGCATGAATTCTTAAGAAAATCTTATGTCTTTTATAAAACTTTACTGAAGCTTTATGGTTTTGATCTATTTAACACATATGAAATCTCCAGAGGAGTGAACACTGGCAGCTCTAACCAGAAAAACACAAAAAAATCATGATGCGGTCACTATGTCATTCTATCATCATGGTTTGGCTTCAAGACATTTTCCATGGTTTGTTCACTTTCAGATCTTAAAATTCCTCCCACACCTAAGAAACATATTTTAAGGTGGTGCTGCATGCTCAGGATTAATTTCCAGCTTAAGAGAAAGGTGCAAGCAAATGCTGAAGTTTTGGCAACAGACTCGGAGAGAGTTCCTATGGTAGAAACTACAGGCTGAAATCTAGTCAGATTCTTGGAAATGGGCAATATTCAGTATGTTTGAATCTTGTACTTTTTCCAGTGAGAGGAAAAGGGATACTATGAGTGTTACTGCAAAACCTAGGAGTGTGATTCAGAACTAGAAAATGAAGCTCCAGCTCCATGTGATAAATCGGCTCTGTCAGAAGGTACGAGAAACAACTCTAGGAGTTTCATTTTGCACATGTGTTTGTGAGAAGGATAGCAGGGAGGTAGGAAACTAAGCCTGGATGAGAATAATCTCATACTGGAATAGTTTTGTAGGACTAACTCTCAAAAAAGATACCAGTGAAAAAGATTTATATTAGCTTTAAAGTAGCCCTTTTAAAGAATTTTTCTGAAATTTCCCAGCTTGATCAATTTATGAGCAAGAGATGCTCAGCAATGAAATCACCAGAGGAATATCTGAGGCAATATGAGAAAAGTAGAATTGCATTCTTGTTTTTTTCACTGGTATGAGTTTCATACTGAAACCTTCCCAATTTATATACTAAATTAGTCTTTCTTTGAGGGTTGGTTATCATTCCATCCAAGATTATGGAAGTGCTGCATCAAGTTCCATGGTAAAATGAGGTTTTTAGTTCTCAAAGAATTGTAAGATGTAATATATTATTATAAATTATTCTTAATTTGCACCTTTTATAATTTCTCAACAACAACATTTGATGTTGTTTACTTTAAATTTTATCTTTCTAATCTTAGGGTGAGAACTATACAAATTTTGTCTGGAAACACCGATATAGATTACAGCTTGACTTTTTTGCTTCTCTTTGTATTTTTGCTTTTGATCTCAGCTGTACTATTAAGTGTTTGAGCCTTTGCATGCAAAACTCTCTCTTCTCAAGTGTCTCCTAGAAAATTGACAGCTTGCACATTTCTGAAGGGCCCCAATCTAATCTCTCATAAAAACACTGTGATTTGGTGAGCTTCTTCACTGTCATGGATACACAAAGGAAGTCCCTGGTGTACTCACTGCAATAGCTACCTGTCATGCTGAAGTCTTTGTTTCACTGTTCCCTCCCACCTTCCTTTTATTCTATTTAATTCCATTGTTTCTCTACAATTCAAAACACTTTCCTTTTTTTAAAAGAGGAGGAACTTCTTTCCTTACTGTGTATGATACCTAGTAAAAGGGTATCTTCATTTTCTGGCCTTGGTAGAGTGACAGTAAGAATAAAAAATCAATGGTTAGTAACATTAAAAAAAACTATATTAATAGTCACTGAATTATTTTTAGGTTTTGTTAATGAAATCCAAGTCAAAGAAGTCCCTGGTTCTATCTTGTTATGTTTGAGATTAGCTCTTCATGTTTTCTGCATAAGAAACTAGTACACGCACAGAAGTAGCTATGTGGAAAACACGTTCTTTAAAATGACTGAGTGTGATGTCTGTAGAAAAGGAGAAATAAGAAAATCAAGAAACACAAAATCACTTTCAGTCCCTCTAAGGTCTTTATGAAATATTGTGCACAGAGATTATTAAACCAATATCAATAGCAGGTATAGCCTTGGGGTCATTCTAATTGACCAAGGACAGCTTCCACCTAAGATTTTAAAATATGAAGTTCATTAATGGTCGCCTGCAGGGTCTGTGTATGAGACACCCTAGGTGCAAATGTGGTAGCAGAGGGAGAATGAGAACCTTGGCACATTCTTGTCTTTGGCTACAATCTAACAGTTTTTCTCAGTGCACATAACAATATGCAGTCATAGGGAAGCCACTGGAACAGAATCCTCATGTGACTGTTATAGTATAATTATTACTTTTAAATCCTGGACCTTTTCAAGGTTTGAGTTAGAGCTAATCCTCTGCCTCTGTTCAGCTCAGAGACATTCAACAAGCTGTGGAGGTTCTTTAATAGAAGTAGAGGTTGCAGGAAAGTTCAGCATCAAACTGTCATTTTTGCTGCAGAATCAGGGCACACCCTTATGAATTAGAAGGAGAGAAACAAAACAAACATTCTGAAGGAGGCAGCACAGTTCTGTAGTGCTACTGTATTGGTGGATGGTTGGTTTGTTTCCTTTGCTATAACAAGAGACACTTTATTCCCTTATTCAGAACATGTATAAGAAACTGTCTCTCTTCTAGATATAGATAGGATCTGAAGGATTTCAGGCAGGTCACAGTCCTTTGCAAAGGACTGGAAAGAGAGAGAACACTTTCTTTTCAGACTGTCAGGCAGTTACTTGTCATCCAGTCCTGCTTAGCACAAGAGGTTCTCTTGCTCCTCTGTGTGTGTGAAGAAAGGTCATGTTTGCTCCTTAAAGTCATTGACAGAGAATAACAGGATAGACTGGGAAAGCTAGAGAGAGAGTGGAAGACGAACAGAACATAACACATCATTTATGTTTTTAAACAAGAAGTAACTGAATCAGACGTCCTGCCAGTGTACAGTGATGATATGCATACCTAAGGGGAAAATGTGAAGACAGGCTATTTTATCTATGGAAAGACATAAGCCTATGAAAAGTTGAGGACCAGAAGCTATTCAGAGATGTTCATAAACTCTCTAAACTTTAGCTTTGGCTTCTATTTGACATTAGGGAGAATGCTGCATGTTCTCTTCACTAACTTGTTATTCAGGCAGTCCAACTGACTCATACATTCATTAACCTCTCTGAAAGAACTTTTGCTATAGGCATGGCTGCTTCCCATCTACAGAGTGAAAGACAGAGAGATTCCCAATCATAAGATTGGGGCTTAAACCAAATGACAAGAGAAGGATCAGCTTCAGCAATTCAACTGCAGATGCACTTTTGGTAATTCAGGTAGAACTGCCTGGTATATTAAAACATTACATCCAAAAGTCTGGATCCTACCCTTGTCATGAAATAAGAAATGGTTAACATATTCAACAGAATTTACTTGGGAAGCTGGAGATACTTCTCAAATTATGGCTTCTCTTCACAAGTTCAATTCTAAATAAATACATGTTGCATAAGATAAGATGCATCACTGAAGTTATATTTCCATATTATTTTTTTATTTAAAACTTGTGAAGTTTTAAGACTAAAAACTGATAACTGAGACTGCTCTCTAATTTTTTTTCTGAAGTCTTTCTGTTTAAGAATAACTTAATGTTAAATTGCACTGTATCTAACTTCAGTTTTTAAAAAATTCTGATGGAATCTTTTTGCTTTTTAGAAATCTCTAGAGGAAACGGAAAGAGCAAATTATACTATACAAAAGTTGAGAAAAGAAAATATATTTAACACTGTGTATTGGTTAAAATAACAGGAAAAGAATAATAACTAATAATGTTCTGAATTGAAAACTAGCTCTGAGTCTCATTAAAACCTTAACTGCTTTAGGCTTTCCCTTCTCTCACCTGCCACCCACTGATGACCTATGAGTCACCAACTATTCCAGCTTCATCCGAAATCTTTATTAAATTATTTTAAACCCTAGAGCACTGTGTGATAAAAACAACAGACCAGCTTTCATACTTTTAAATTATAAGATTACCTGTAGATAACAGAAATCATAATTTTCCATGTATGC